>JARWKJ010000010.1:30403814-31603814 GCA_029959095.1 Rhinichthys osculus | reverse complement strand
ATTTAGACACCATGTGGAAAACTTAGTACACCTCATGATTTAATAGCTTGTAGAATCACCTTTAGTAGCATGAAGTAATAATTTTCTGTGACTATCATTCTCACATTGTTGTGGATGAATTTTGGCCCACTTTTCTTTACAACGTTGCTTCAATTTATTGCGGGTTGTGGGCATTTGTTTATGCACAGTTCTCTTAAGGTTCTGCCACAGCATTAAATTCAGGTTAAGGTCTGGATTTTGACTGGGCCATTGAAACACCTTGATTCTTTTCTTTTTCCGCGAATCTGTTGCACTATTGCTAGTGAGCTTCTGGGATCCCTGCCCTGTTGCATGACCCAATTTCGGTCTGTCTGTCCAAAGGATATTGTTCCAGAAGTCATGGGCTGCGTTTACACCTGTCATTAACATGCGACCTGTATCCGGATGTTGTCCACATAAGCATTGAAAAGACGTGTTAAAAGAAATGTTATCCGATCAGCGTGTCCAGGTTCGGAGGTAGTCGAGGACGCATTGTGATCGGATCTCAGTGTAATGTAAACGCAATCCAGCCATCATGTCTGCATTCACAGGTGGACGTTACACAAAACCCCACCCACTGTTATTAATATATGAGCGGGGCACAAACTAACGCTTTTTGACTTTCTCCGTTTCTGTAAACCTACTTAGGGTTCAGAGTATTTATTTTTTTTCCCACATGTCGAATACATTTATTTGGTTTTGTTTTATTAATAGTGTATACTTTTTTCTTGATATAGCCTACCCTGAAAGAATGGAAGTGAAATGTGGCAACATGCCCCATAGTACATTGTAACATGACCATATGATAGCTTAAAATGCTATCTGATCTAATCAAAAAAATATACAAGACAAACTAAAATATTTTCTCAATAAAATACAATTAACTTTTTCATATAAAATAAACGCAAATTTTTAATAATTAAAAAAAATAATATTTGAATTTGACAACGAACACACCGGAAAACACAGATACAACATAAGTTCAAAACATAATAATTAATCATTTCTGAACATTGACTCAGTCTTTATTCACCTTTTTCTAATGTTTTCTCAATAGAATTCATAAAAGTATAGTATAGAATATAGGGATGTGCATCTCCATAACTGAGGCCGATGTGATACGCATCTCGATGCATAGCCAACGATACGATACATTAAAGATGCATATAAGCAGCTACCGATGCGATGCAATACGATTCACTACTCTTACGATGCGGTGCGATCCGATTCAACGCGATGCGATTCAATGTAATACGATGCAATGGAGAAAAATATGATGCTATGCAATTCAATATGGTATAGATAGTTAACTTTTATTTCTTTTATTCAGACATACAGAAAATCATAAAGTAGCTTAAGTGCCATCTGACTTTAACGCATATTCTTTCATATTTCTTCACAAAACCAAAAGATTAAATAAAAGCAGGTGCTGTTTTAACAAACAATAAACATAAATAAATAAACTTTCACAAACAGGTCTTTCACAACTGTATTCAGATGTAAAAATGTACATCTATGAAAAACTATTATTTGCAGTCACAGGCTTCTGTAAACCAGATTAACTTAATGTCCTACTTTAAGGTTTAAAGGTGGGTGACTCTCAGGACACGCCTCGCACTCCGTAGTGTTGTGATCCGTCATATTCATGTAGCAGCTGCAGCAGTCATGATGAGAGAACGCGCTTGAGCAACAGTTCAGAAAGGAGAAATCAATCTAGTCGAACTGGACGCGCAAATGAGGCGAAATCGTGTCCAGTGCACCGCGTTAAATGCGTCTCGCGCCGCAGGACCTCCAGACGCGGGTATGGAGGTCCTGCGGCGCGAGACACATTTAACGCGGTGCACTGGACACGATTTCGTCAACTTGTCTTTACAATGTCTTAACAAGGAAATCACTCGCTCCAGACGCTCAATTTGCGTTCGGTGTGAACGCAGCAGTTACATAATAAAATATTGGTCACAAATGATTGGTCACTTTCTAAATAGTAAAAGTATAGCGCATCTACTAATAATTATATATAAAATCGTTTTTTACCGATGCAGATGTTAGAAACGATGCATCGCCATACAAATGCCAACTTGTATCCGATGCACACTTATTTAAATCGATGTATCGCATCATTAGCTTTTATGCCGATGCACCGATGCGAATCGGTGGGGCTGTAAATCTTTGGGTAGGCAGCGAATCGATTCGATTCACGATTCATAGGTTTTCGATTCGATTCAAGAACGATTTTTGCAAATTCAGAAAGATTCGATTCAATGCGATTCACATTAAAATTCGATGCGATTAATTCGATTTGATTCTTAATTTTTTATGATTATTTAAATGCTTCCCCCAATGGGTCTTAGTCAAGGTGTGAATTATAGGCTACAGCTGCCTTCGGGGGTCAGAGAGTGGGAACAAAAAAAAACAATTGTTTTGTCTGTTGTTAACGTTAGTTCATGTTAGTTTTTAATGAATCTATTATTATAAAAATTATTTCCAAAGCCTATAAATTAGCATTTGTAAAAATGTAAACCAAGATTTAAAAAGGCTTTAAAAGTATAGTTAGTTCATCATGCTAACTATTTTGTAGGAATGGATACACAACCTTAAAGTGTTCCTGGTACATTAAACATCCTTCCACTGTGAGACTAAAAATACCATGAACTTTCCCAACTAAACCTTAACTAACGTTTCCTCATAGAATAGCTACTCTTTGTTTTCTCTTTCCATGTAATAAATGCGCACCCTTGAATAAGTGGGGTTTTACTTTAACTGCTCAGGACGGGTATGACCCATTTCCGTAAAACTTCAGTATCTTATCTTAAAGAAAATAACGGTCACGTTTCCACGCAACGAACGCGTTGTTTCATAGCAGTGCCTGCGCAATGATATGGCAGCTTTATCAATGGCTTGCTTTCTCGATAGAGAGCTGTCATCTGCTCATGTGAACACCAATGGCTGTCCTGAGGAGAGCTCAAACATGGACTGCTCAAAAATCTGCAGATGAGAGCTATATGGGACAGAGCGCGAGCGAAATCCAGTGAAAGATGGTAAGAGTGCAGCGAGTATGTGAGAGCTGTGAGGACGCGAAATGACGCCGCACAACGCCTCATTAATTCGCGCATGTAGTCATTTAATGTTTATATGTTTTAAAGCAGTGGTTCTCAAACTTTTTACACCAAGTACCACCTCAGAATATATCTGGCTCTCCAAGTACCACCATAATCAGTGGTTAAATTGGCTTTTATAGGGAGGGGAGCCCTTATTTACGGTGAATGGTCATCATTCAAAATCGCGCCGTAAAATAACTTAATGTGTTTTTAATGTGCCGTGCAGGGGTTTTATAAATAAAAGTTCCCAAAAATCATCTTGCTAGGGGGGTTTGGGGGCATGGTCCCCCAAGAAAATTTTGATTTTCCTGATCTCGACATGTCCATTTTAAGGTGTTTTGAAGGCCAAAAAAATGGACAACAGTAGCTTTAAAAGCATGTCAGTGGTTAGTAGCATGAAGTAGGCCTATTTTATCAGATAACAGATTCTTTAAAGTCCCCGTGAACAGGAAGTTGCAAACGACTTTTCTGCAGTGTTGTGACGTATTTCCGAGAGAAACGGAATACTAAATGAGGCAAAATAGTGGGCGTGGCTTTTTTTCCAACTAGCACCTGATTGGATCTAGAAAAGTAGGTGTTTTCATTCAACCTGTCTACTGTCAGTTGGAGGGGCGTGGTTACGGATGTTAAGCAGACACCCAAACCGTCAAACCTACGTCATTACGAAGCCAAAAATTTTTTTTGTGTGGATTGACTTGCATGGATGAATTGTTCACCACAAAACGATCAATTTAGGCAAACAAAGTAAGGTCAATTTTGAATTCATGGGGACTTTAACATGAGAATCAGTTTAAATGTCGCAATGAGTGATCCACACTATAAAATGGAAACGCAGAATGTTTATGCATATTGTTGACAATACACAATCACATATTCGAAACGGGAATGTCCTTAAAGGAACACTCCGACTTTTTGGGACTTTAGCCTATTCACCTTATCCCCCAGAGTTAGATAAGTCCATACATACCTTTTTCATCTCCGTGCGTGCTATAAGTCTGTTTGACGCACCCACCGCTAGCCTAGCTTAGCACAAAGACTGGATGTAAATGGTTGCAGCTAGCATACTAATCCAAATAAGTGACAAAATAACGCAAACATTTTCCTATTTACATGTTGTGATTTGTATAGTCACAGAGTGTACAAAAAACGAAGCACTGCTACTTGGGCGGAGTGATAACCGCAGCACCTGAGACTCGCTCTCTGCTCCTCACCACGGCGCGTCTCAGGTGCTGCGGTTATCACTCCGCCCAAGTAGCAGTGCTTCGCCTTCAGAGAATATAGTTCCCAGTATTTATACGGTTAAAATATGTCTGTGTCTCATGTGACTTTGTTTTTTGTACACTCTGTGACTATACAAATCACAACATGTAAATTGGAAAATGTTTGCGTTATTTTGTCACTTATTTGGATTAGTATGCTAGCTGCAACCATTTAGATCCAGTCTTTGTGCTAAGCTAGGCTAGCGGTGGGTGCGTCAAACAGACTTATAGCACGCACGGAGATGAAAAAGGTATGTATGGACTTATCTAACTCTGGGGGATAAGGTGAATAGGCTAAAGTCCCAAAAAGTCGGAGTGTTCCTTTAAATAAGAAATGATTCAAGTATTATTTTGTAGATGTTACTTTTCAAACATTCTGTGCCCAGAGGCATATGAGCAATTATATGAGCATGAAAGATGTTTCAGCTACTTTTTTAATGAATATTTTTGGACTAGCTAATCTGTTCATTTAATCAATGGTTAATTAATCACTCATAAAGACAGTCACTTGTCGCCGCCTTCTGGCTTAATGATGCAAGTTGCGCAAACACGAACAAGCGGAGTGATACACTGTCTATGGATACAAACAGTGAAAAGTCGAACACATTCGAGGTAACGTTATACAAATATATTACAATAATAATGGCAATATATTTAATAGGGTGCTGTTAAATTCAGCTTATAGTATCCACTGTCTTTGATCAAACTGATTATTTCTGTCGATCATTTAAAACTTCTATCGACAAACAGCTGTTTAGATTAGCTACTTGCATCTTATCTCGCACTGTATGCCCGTTAACTGAAGCGTGAAGCGTCGCATTGGGATTCGCGCTCGGCTTGCGCTTCTGTGAACATAAATCCCCACTTGCTTTGATTGGACTCAAACATTTTGATATTGACGGGCGGGTGAGTGCTGAAGCAGCTCAGACGAGAAGGTCAGTTATCGTTGCGATGGGCGATCATTGCAGCACCAAATTAGAGTTAATATAACCAGTTATTTAATAACTTTCATTATATACACTCAACAAAATGTATATATTTGGTGCTGAAGGAGTGGCCCCAAAGAGGCGGAGCTGCGCTGCGCTCCAATTTAACCTCTGACCATGATGACCATTGACCAATATGAAAATACAGTAGCGTAGGCCTAACTATTCAGCTACAGTTATGCACAGCTCAAAAATGAGGCAGTTTAATTTCTAATAAGAATATGTATTATTGTCAGCCACTTTAAACATTGTAAAAACACAGTTTGAACATTTACACTGCACTGTTCTGCTTACATACAGGTAAATAAAAAACTTAAATAATGATTAAATTCAAATGTATTGCACCTAAGTGAAATAAAAACTGTAGCCTACTTAATAAAAAAAAAAAAAGCACAGGCTGTGTATTCAGATTTAACCTTTTTAAACGTACATGTAAAATATTTTTCAAGGTGATCATTATTTAGAACTTATCACTTTATTGTTTCCATGGTGACACGTCATTGTTTGTCACGTGACACACCGCAGCCGCTTTTATTTATTTATTTTTATTCAAAATATTCACAAATTTGTTAGCTATGGCATGAAATATTTGATAATCTGATTGTCAAATATATGCAAGTGGAAATGTTATGTTGTTTAAACACCTTTATAACGATTGCGTTAGTTGAGCTATATGCACCTCCATGTTAGTTTGTGCCACTGTTCAGAGAATCGGATCTGTTGGATTTACAGCACGTGAATTCGTCCACTTCTCCCGAAATACATGAAAGTAATGCCACATTCCAGGCAACCCGTAACCCGTGTTTTTCCAACTCGTAACTGGGAGTACATCGATCTAGTACGAGTTCACGGGTGGGAAGTCACGGGTTTGACTGCCGTTCCAGTGCATATTCACGGGTATAAGGTTGGAAAAACACGGGTTACAGGTTGCCTGGAACGATGTACTCCCAGTTACGAGTTGGAAAAACACAGGTTACAGGTTGCCTGGAACGCGGCATAAGTGGGCGGTGAACTGGGAGAAGAATAGAGTTAACTTTAAAAGTTACTTACACAATGTGTAACATTATCTGATATGAATAAAACGTGTCGTCTAATTATAATGGAAATTATTATTAGTTCCGCTTCCATAGACATCAGTGTGTATTTTACAAATTCTAAATGTATTGTTTTTTTAGTACTTATGTGAATTTAAATGTCTGAAACCTAAAATACACATGTGGTTAAAAACACTGAATAATTGTGATATTTGACAGCGCCTGAGTGGCGTGCGTCCGTCTCTGGCTCAGCGCCAGCCAACTCCGAAAGCACGTTTGAATTTAGCAGTTGATCTCGTGATCACTGGCAGTTCTACTCACACCGGTGTAATCGTATCGTACGCTCCAGGGACCAGCCAAGACTGATCACACAATAGACAGTAAACGATCACACCGGTTTGATCTTACGTTACGTGCGAAATTCAGTGATTCCTCTGCGTACCACTAGACGGAGCCTGCGTACCACTAGTGGTACGCGTACCACACTTTGAGAACCACTGTTTTAAAGCACTGAATCGATATAGAATCGCAAATTATTCGATTCATAGCATTTTAAATCGAATATTGACCGAAATAAACGATTCACGATTCGAAATACACGTTTCAAGATCGATGCATATGCATCGTCAGGATTTGTAATCGATGCATCGAGAAAACGAATGAATCGTTACACCCCTACGAATCGGTGAATCTTACCATCCCTAATAGAATAGCATAGCATAGTTCTAATAGGGGCTCATTGTAACGCAGTGTTATAACGTGCCCCACCTGCACAACTGGGATTTAAACCCTGCTAGTGTCTTCTGCTAGTTAGCGAAACATTAAAGAACCATATCAACTGTTAAAGAACATATTGGAGATTAAAATAATATCAGATTTGTCTAATTTAAAATAAATGCCAAAAATAGAGATGAAAATTTTAAATAAGAAATGAAATTTTACTATGGTTAAATAAATGTTCAGTGATATCTTGCAAAGATTTTTGGCGCACATTTTTCTCTATATAGTGTTGATATGGCAACTAGAAAAAACACTAAGTTTCATCATGCTATAGCATGTGTGGAAGTATTTAAAATAAGGGTGTTACAACTAGGAATTATCCTCTTAATTCCTATAGAAGCATTAACATGTACTTAAGATTTTCACACATTGCTTCATTTTGGCCTAGTTTTTGTTGAATAATGACAGTGTAATATGTCATGTGTTGTTGTTGTTGATTTACCTAATTTTAAGACCTGCTAAAGGACCAGATGATTTACTATGTCCTGATATGTAAAATCATACATTTCAGAGAGGGTGCACTTTCTTTTGTATCAATACAAGTAACAAAAAATATATGCACCAAGTTTATGTACTACATAAAAAAGAAAGTTCACCAGATTTATGATGAGAAGCCAAAAAAGAAGACTATTTAAGTCAGGTATGCTTAATCCGGTTCCTGAAGATCTACCTTTCTGTGAAGATTAACTCCAAACCTAATCAAATTCACTTGAACCAGGTATTTAAGATATTCAGGAACACTTGATAATTACAAACAAGTGTGTGGGACAGGGTTGGAACTGAACTGCTTTAAAGGCTCCTGGCGGTTTACTGTCAAAATAAAAGCTTGACGTTTTTACATGAAAATTAAGACATTATTAAATTAAAATTAATTTATATTATTAAAGGGACTACATGTAAGGATTTCCATGTATTAATCGCCAGTATGGGAACAGCTTGTAACAAAACTTAAAAAATTAGATCTTCCCCGACATCCTAGTCTTTTAAAACCTGTATATTGATTTTTATGTAAAGAACTCGGACGTGTTTGCCAGGAAAATCAAAAGAATATGACAACGTGTGCTTATGAGAGTCTCTCTTCCATTCTATGACGCATGAAACAAATGCTTGTTGCAATATTCAGAGCCATTCTGTTCTGTAACGTCAAAGTGTCATGCAAAGGGTTAAATCAAACTATAGTTTCGTCTGAAGAGCAGGCCGGCGGCTTCCTCCAATCAGGGCGTATATGGATAACATGACGACCATAACAACGACTAAGGCATGCACCAAACGCCTGCTGTACAAACTCCAGGGAAACATCAGATGGGCACGGATGGAGATTAAACCCAGCAAATCCCGCAGTATCTCCATTGTCAAGGGCCAGATCGTAAATGAGAGGTTCCACATCAATGACGAGCCGATACCAACTATCCCGGAGAAGCCCATAAAAAGCCTTGGTCGGTGGTACAATACAGAGCTCAAAGACGCTAAACAGGTGGAACAACTAAAGCAGGATACCATCAGTGGCCTGAAGCAGATCAACAGCACTGCTCTCCCAGGGAAGCTGAAGATCTGGTGCCTTCAGTTTGGATTGCTCCACCGCCTCATGTGGCCAATTTCCATCTATGAGGTCACCCTATCCCACGCCAATCAGTTGGAGCGATTGGTGAATGTGCAGGTGAGAAAGTGGCTTGGACTACCCAGATGCCTCAGAAACATAGGCCTATACGGCAATGGACCCCTCTCTCTGCCAATATCAAGCCTGGTGACGGAGTACAAATGCTCTAAAGCAAGGCTCGAAATGACCCTCACAGAATTCCGGGATCCCTTCGTCGGAGGGGCTGCTCCCACCTTAGCCACAGGGAGGAGGTGGAGGCCAGGTGTAGCAGTGGCACAGGCAAAGTCCGCTCTGAGACACCAGGACATAGTGGGCCAAGTCCGACAAGGCAGAGGGGGCCTAGGGTTGGGGCCACATGGCAACAGGCTACTCCAGCTGAACGCCGGCGCCTGGTGGTTGAGGAGGTGCGCCACCAGGAGGAAGCGGACAGGTGTTCTAGAGCTGTGTCCCAAGCCAAGCAAGGCCGCTGGATGAGGTAGGAAGTTGTGGAGAGGAGGAAGATCACTTGGAGCGAGCTGTGGAACATGGAGTCCAATATGCTGAGCTTTACCATCAGAGCCACATATGATATCCTGCCGTCTCCAACCAACCTACATCTCTGGTTTGGAGAGGATCCAGCCTGCCTCCAGTGTTCTGCCCCAGCAACCCTGAAACACATTCTGGTGGGCTGCAAGACCAGCCTTACCCAAGGCAGATACACCTGGCAGAGGGTAACTGTCAACGCCATGCCCCTGGAAGCCCAGACTACCATCTGGCAACCAACATCCTTCGTCCGGGAAGGGGAGAAACGGTCGACCAATCGATTGCCTCCAGACTCATGCCCACTGAACGCAGCTCAGGACTGGGAAATGCGGGTAGACTTAAGTCAGAGGCTCACCTTCCCACCCGAAATTGCAGCGACCAACCTGCGCCCAGACCTGGTCCTTTGGTCCAAATCCTGTCGAAGTGTCTTTATAGTGGAGCTGACAGTCCCGTGGGAGGAAGCCATCGATGAGGCATTTGAAAGGAAAAGGTTGCGATATGCAGAGGTGGCTGCCGAAGCAGAGGACTGGGGATGGAAGGTAAATGTGCGTCCAGTGGAAGTGGGCAGCAGGGGCTCTGTAGCTAGTTCCACCACAAGGCTACTAAAGGAGGTTGGAATCAGAGGACAGGCTCAGCGGAAGACCATCAAAGACCTTGCAACTGCTGCCGAAAGAAGCAGTCACTGGCTGTAGCTGAAGCGGAAGGAGACTGTATGGGCTGCCAAGTGACCTCATGGAGTCTCCCGTGCAACACACACCCAGGTCTGATCAGCCTGTGGTGGGCCATTCTCGGGTGAGGGTGTATTGTGATAAAAGGCCGATGTGCACAACTGAGGAGTCGTCGTATTGGAGGCACCAGGCGGTCATCCCTCAATCCAACCCCAACCAAGAGGACATCAACAACAGCGCTTGCTAAATATCAAGGGATTCTAACATCTAGTCCTAGTAAGTATATTTACATAGCCAGATCTACATAGTCTATAGTCTCAAATATACTTTCATAAACAGGGCTTGACATTAACTTTTTGCTCACCAGCCACTGTTGCTGGTGGTTTTCCAAAGTTACTAGCCACTCATCATTTTCACTGTCAAAATTGTGGCCATCGATACCATGGGGAAAAACTGCCATATATAGTTGTATCTCATAAATTGGCAGTATATTAGGTTGCTGTCACTTTAAGACCTGACACACGGGCCCATTATACTGTTACACATGCGTTGAAACATAACTGACATGAACACTCGCCAAGAATGGCATTTTGACATTATTTTGTGTGTATTTGACTGTTTAAGAACAATAACCAGCGAAAAAATGTAACATTTTTTAGTATACTGAGAGGCGGCTTTATGTGCGCGCAATTTGGGTGCAAGCACAAAATCTGCGAGAATGAGTGAAAGTCTGCACAATATGCGTAATCCCACGCCGAAATTCAAGCCCTGGTACAACAATACTCATCCGGAGCAAATTAAATGAGTGAGCGAGGGGATTCGTGTTTGTGTGTCAACTTGCTGTCGGAGAGATGAGAGAGCGAGAAAGCGCAGCTGGTATCGTGTACCTATTCTGCGAAAAATTAGTATTGGAAGCCTTTTAGATATTTCAGTTTCGATATGTATCGAAAAACCTATATTTTTGACAATATTTCTCTTAGTTTATCATTTCATTCACACAGTCGCTGTCAGCACAGTTTGCGGCCTCTGGATGTTTGTTAACTGTATAATCACTGCAAAGGTATTTCCAACTTATTTTTACTTCCAAGCAACAAAAAAAAAAAAAGTACTTCATCGTGAGTACCTTGAATCACATTCGGTCTTTTGTGCGTTAAGCGCACGAGTAATAAGTTGTAATAAAGCGGTACATTTGGGTTTTTTTGCACAAACAAACGCTTGTCGCTTCATAAAATTTTAATTAAACCACTGTAGTCACATGGATTACTTTAATGATGTCTTTCCTACTACAGTTCTGGACCTTGCATGTAGTAGTTGCGTAGCTACCAATGGAGGGACAGAATGCTAATTTCTGTTCTGAAGATGAATAAATGTCTCGCGGGTGTGGAATGACATAAGTAATTAATGACAGAATTAAAAATTTTGGGTAAACTAATCCTTTAAAAACCTCAGTGACCTTTCTTTGTAATTGCGTGGAAGAGAGCAACCAGTACAACACTTTATAACCCTCCTTTTGTGCAAGGAAGTCATGGGTTTTGACCAACAACTAATGAAAATTTTCCTTTGGAGTGAATTATTATTCTAAGAGTCACATGAACAGATGTAAACAATTTTTAATAAAGTTAAACTTGGCTTCACATATCAGCAAAAATAAGCCTTACTCACATGTTCTACCACTCTATTTTTCAGGTCCTTCCATCTCTTTTCTCCCTCTTCAGAGTAGGTGAAGACATCAGTGTCAGGAGTTTCCATGGAACCCTCCCTCAGTTCCTTTCCATAATCCTCCACTACAGATGACCAGCGCATCAGCTCCATGGTGGTGAATTGTTTCAGGAGATCCCTGCCAGGAAAGAATGAAAAAAGATAAACACCTCCACCTGAATTTACTATTATGCTTGTGGCTGGCTGACTGCTGAAACAGATCTCTGAACTCTTGCAGAAAACTCCCAGTTTGTTTTGGCTCATTTACCTGTATTTGGGTATTTCCTCCAGTTTCTTGTCAAGGCTGATTCTATGAACTAAATCCGACTGTTCATTGTCATAAGGAGCCAAAATCACGTAGAGGACCACACTCTTGAGAGCCTTAAAGATACATGAGACCTTTTCAGTTTTAAAAAGCACTAGATTGCAAAAGAAGTGACTGTAGCTATGTTTCATCCATGTTGTGAATTTATCTTGAGGGAAAAATTTGAATATCGCATAAAACATTTGCAAATTAAGCAGCGTATTGCATGTATTCAAGAGAACAAAATCGTCCCTTCCTAGGAAATTGGTGCAAAATATCTGTTATAAAAATGGAAGTTGCTGCAATCGGGGAAGCCACTGTGGCTCCTTTTTCCTACATCCTTGCGTCTCAGAGCGTGCAGATGAAACGCAATAAAAAAAGGTGTCATGCTATCTATCATTCGGATACCTGGTGTTTGGGAATGCAATCATGTGAGAGAATTTACCAACATGCGGATAAAAATATGTGGATTGAAACATAGCTAGCGTTTCTTTGCATTACTAAGCTGAACAGCAAAGTTAAAAAGAAAAGGCAAGGATTTAAGACAAGACAAGGTACCTGCTGCCATTTGGATGTGTCTTCTAGTATACAAGGAGTGTCATATATGGCTCGGTAATGTTTGCATATGGACAGGTAGGAGCCCTCGTGCAGATCAACTTGAATCATCAGATTATAATATTTCAGTTTCAAATCCTAGAAAAGCAAGCATTTATGTAAATGGTAAAAAAAAACTGAACGGACATCCCACCAAGATTATAAACTGAAAATGAATCAGAGAAATACAAGAGCAGAATTAAAGTTTCCTCAAAAAGAGTATGAAAACCTCAGTGCCCTCATCCTGGAAGAACTTAGTGTTGATCTTTTTGCTAATGATCTGTGTGCGAATGTAGTCCTTCACAGCAATGCACAGCCTCATCTGCTCCAAAATGAACTCCGCCTTCTCCTTCTTCTCCATTGAGCCATATGTCTCCACCTGCAGAGAGTGAGGGTTTGTAATGCCAAGATCATAACCATTACATAAATACATACAATTTTGTACATTAAGACATCATATAGTTGTGTTTTGGAAGAATTTCTAAGAAATTGTAAAATATGTAGTGGATCTTGAAATCCCATTTACTTTTGAGGTACTTTATTTGGGTTTAATACCCAAAAATACTACAGCAACAGATTACCAATATTTGTTTAAAATAATTTTAGTTGCTACTTTTTCTATAACATTGCAACAAAAATATGTTCAATCAATGTTGGTTAAAATGAGTATATTACTAACCGTGATGTATCCTCTCTTTTTAAACTAATATATTGTAATTATTTTTCTAGTTTCTTTTGATTTATCTTGTTTTAGTTTTGTGTTTGGTAAAATGTATGAAAAAGTAATCTATTATAAATTATGTTGTGTGACTTCCAAAAAAAAAAAAAAAAAATATATATATATATATATATATATATATATATATATCCATATATAAATTTTTGGAAAAAGACAGCTGTATAATATAAAAAAATGAGGTATCAGAATATTAATCAAAAAATATTTTTGAAAAAAAAAACATTTAAAAAGTAAGCATAAACTCACATTAAAACACTTTGGAATTAAAGATAAGCTCATCAATTATCAGGGAAAATTGTTATATTTATATAATTTATCGGCTTTTTTTTGGGGGGGGGGGGGTTTAGTTTTAATAAACTAAAATTGTTAAATGTTTGAGGTAAAGCTGAAATAAAAAAAATTATAGAAATGATAACTTTAATAATTTGATGTACTAAAATGACAAACTAAAACAGAAATAAATATAAAGCTAAAAAATCTAATAAAAATGACAAAGGCACATACTAAAATTACTAAAACTTAAAGGTGCAGTCTGTAAGAATGACAACTAGTGGTCACAATGGATACTGCAGTCCAATTCAAAATATCGGAGATCGTTGTTTCTCCCGCCACCTGCTCCTCAGACTCGAAGCTCACGCAGGTTGCCAGTTTGAGCACACGCAACAGGAACGAGCGCAATGGACAATGAAAATTGGCAACATGCAGTATCACAGACCAAAACAAAAATTCCAGCCTGGAAACACACATTTCAAAGTAAAATAACTGGCTGTAGAAGTGTTTTTCAGAGAAACGAGTATGTGAACTTAGCATGTTTCCTCAATATATTATGGCTGCACGATTAATCGAATTTTAATCACGATCACGATTTTGGCTTCCCACGATCAAATTCGTGTGATCGAGCAATATTTAAAATGCGTCATTTTGTTCAAAGAACGCTCCGTATCAAAGGTTTTTTTTTTGCAAAGCCAATCTAGTGCTCCGTAAACCACTGTCTGATCACGTGCCTACAGGATCCGAAATTAACACCCGCCAAGCGCCAATTGCGGGTAGATTTTCTGTTTGGCGAATGAATCTCAAAAGGCAATCCGCCACACTGGCGGGTGAATGTTCATACCAAAATAGTAATGTAATAAAATGTTTATTACAATTGCATTTTGTAATGTTATAAAATATCTGGCATGAGGGATTGAATTTGTTGTGTTTGCCAGTAGGGATGGGAAATGAACTGCTGCACGTGTGACAGGACGCAACTGAAGAACGAGCTGAGACCCGGTCGCGCGCGCGCGCACTCTTTCTCTTCGGAGCCAGGCGAAAGTATAAACAAGGCTTCACCGTCTCCTAAGCGCTGTCTTGCTCTCTCTCTCCCTGGCACATATTAATCAAAATAAATCGACACGATGGTAAAAGGTCGGAAGACCATAGTTTCATGTGGAGCATTCGGATTTTTTTTTTTTTTCTGAATTACCGCTGGGTGTGAATTGTGCTAAAATACCTTATCTTCTCTGAAAAGCGGTCCGCACATTCAGCTGACATAAACCACACTTTAAATAAACGAAAAAACCTATCCAGTGATTAAATGTTTTCTGTGTTGACACAAATCTTGTGGGATGTCCTAGTTGCCGGGATAATCACAAAACGCGTAGGCTACACATCTGATAATGACACGTCCAATTCGCAAACTAATGACTCCCTTGAACTAATTCATTTTAATGAATGGTTAAAACAACTGATATTTCCAGTCCTTCAGTTACTGATCGGATCAGTCAAGAGTAAAAAAATAGGCAGAGTAAAACTAAATATTTTTTTGAAATAATTATAATATATTATTATTGCATATATTTTCCTACAATTAATACATTTCATTTGTACAGAACTATTTTCATAGGCACCACCAGAAAAATATTATTTTAATGTGTGTAAATTGTGTAATATGTGTGTAAATAAAAGTAAAAATGGAAAATAATAGACCAGAAATATAATGACAAAAATGTTTAAATATACCTATATATGTATATGTGACACAAAAAGGCTGTTTATTATTTTGGCCGGTAAAAAATATGCTTGGCTGGTGGATTTTTTTTATCTACCAGTCCCCGTGGCAGGTGAGCCAAAAAGTTAATTTCGGACCCTGCGTGCCTACATGAGCCCCAGTGCATGAGAGAGACCGAGTGTCCAAGAGCGCGTTTGAAAGTGCGCGAGAGATACCGAGTGTGTCTGCGTGCGAGCGACAACGCGCGAGAGATACCGATTGTGTCTGCGCGCGAGAGAGAGACCGAGTGACAGTGCGCGTGAGAGACTGAGTGTGAGCATTAGTAAATTAGTACATACTACATAGTAATATATAAATACTATATAAGAGGCATGAAAGTTCGATTAATGAACTCCAATAATCAGTAGGCCTACTACAAACGTCTTGTTTTGAACTATTGTTTAATAAATAGAAATTATTCGAGCACATAAACTTAACTTTAACGAGAGGATTAAATAGATTCAATTTATGCAGTAAGACATCACAACTAATCACTGACACTGTACCACAACATTTTACATTTCTTAAAGGTACCCTAGAATGTTTTTTTTTATTATTTTATAATGTTTCCTGGGTTACCCTTATAATGTTAGTATGTTTTTTAGATAAAAAAATAATGTGATTGGCTGACATGCTTGCATATGAAATAGCTAGTACGCATTACATGTGAAACTCTCTCCCGAATACTTTTACTATTGCTATTATACGTTTTTACTATAACAGCTATCGAGATTAACGAATCGTGAGATGTTTTTAAAGTATTTAGATCTATTCCCATCACATAAAATGTTGCCGTGATGAGCATTGAGCAGATGACAGTGTGTTGATCGCGAGAATGAAGATCTTATCATTGCAAAGCAGTTTCTGCACTCTCTCTGCTTTCACCAATGCAAACACGATGATGTAAATACAGTAAGAGCTTCGTTGTGCAGTAACGTGCGTCATTGATTTCATAACGAGTTTGGCAAGTGTCCAGATAAACTCGCGCTGTGTGGAAAGATTGTTCTTTGATCGCTTTCTGTATATAATTTGTTCACAATTTAAATACGATTATTTTCATCCTACTAAAAGAAACGATGTGAAGCTGATATTTTAGTCACTGGCTTGACTTACTGATGCATAAACAGTATTGAACGATTTTGAGAGAAAGATTACCTGTCTGAACTTGAACAAATCAGAAAGTGTTGCTTGGTAGCTCGATCCGAGGCCAGCTCTGTATTGGCCCAAGTTGAGGAAACAGTCGGTGAAATGTTTGGAAATTTCCAGAGAAAATAAAATTAACCCATTGTTTCTTCAGAGGCTCAGATGAAGGAACTAAAAAATACTTTTGTGTTCATGTGTACATCCACACTGAGCAACTGCCATGCTTCGGCTGCGCAGTTCCGCCTGGCATTGAGGGCTGGCATTATGCAAATATTTGGAGGCGTACATATTAATGATCCCGACTATTGCGTCACAGTCGGTATTGTGTGGAGAACCGACCGTTTTTCAGGGGTGTTTTTCATAAACGCGAATTAAATGAGAACGCGAAAACAGTCCAGTTTGAGATTCAATGTCATGTCATGTCATGTCCATGCACTGAACTCTTGTTATTTGACTATACCAAGGTAAATTCAATTTTGAATTATAGGTCACCTTTAAGCGTCAAAAAACAATGACTCTGAATTTCATCCATTAATCAAACTTCCATAGTGCATAGTTCTGCCTTGAAATGTTCTCATTTGGTTACATTCTGTTATTGAATATTTGTTTTTTATTGATTGTATATTTTGCACATTTTATTCACATCCATTATGCAGGTACAATGCAAGCTTATATTTTGCTTCCTAAAATATATTTACATAATGTAAAATGTAAAATAGTGCCCTGTTGAAGTTTTGCTACATTTTCTTTATCGTTTTATTTATTTGTATTTATTCTTTAAGGAGATGCACTGAATTTTGGTGAATAAGAGGATTATCATTTGTGCAGCCCTACAATATATGCAAACATATTATGGTATTTGTATGCTTTAGTAGAGTGAAAAAGTTACATACAGCACCTTTAAATTAAAATTAAAATCAAAAGTAAAAAAATATATTAAAAAAACTAAATTAAATGTATTAAAATATCATTATGAGCCAATTCAATCCAATAAAATAGCCATTTCAAAATATTATGAAATACAAAAAAACTAAAAAGATCACGCTTACAGAAATACACTTCTGTCCAGAGTGACTATCTTTATGCACATTTAACCCCTCTGGTCTCAGGCCCTGTCCACACGGAGACGTGTTTAGCTGTATACGCACAAATTTTGTATCGTATTGGCGTTTCGTCCAGACGGATCCGGCGTTTTGGGACACTGAAACCGCTATTTTTTTAAACCGGGTCCCAGAGTGGATAAATCTGAAAACGACACCCTTGCGTTTTCGTGTGTACGGCCACTCCGTACATTTTGTGAAACGATGATGTCATCACACCACGTGTCAGCATTAGTAACACACTGCTGTGGTGTTGGGTTCGTATAGAGCGCGCAAGGTTAAGCACATGCTCCAAGTTGCCTTCTCCTTGTTTAGTGTATCGCTGTGGCAGAATTACAGCGCCACATACTGGTCTGGCATGTATACCCAGGGCCGTCCATAAGGGGGGATAAAGGGGAACGTTTTCTGGGGCCCAGCCGCTAGGGGGGGGCCCATGCAGTCCAGCAATAATTATGTTCATCCTAAATATAAGCAAAGGTTACCATATTTTATTTTTAACCAAAATAGTATCATTTATTGTAGAAAGTGAGAAAAAATGCATTTTATTTAATGTTGCCTTTTGTAAAATGTAGCCTGTGTCATAATGAAACACCCCTCTCCTGAAAATGGTCTGAGTAGGCTATTTTTTGTTTTACGTAAGGCACAGTCAAAACGCCAGTGCTTCGCGCCAGTTCGCGGTCAGCAGCGCAAGTGAGCAATAATAACCAAGTGAGTGACACACGATGGAGTGTGCGAATTGACGCGGTAAGACCATAGACAGTAAAAGAAAAAGTAAGACCTATTGCTCACCACCTCCACAGTGTGATTGAAGCAATCGATTGCCTAAAATCGTCCTGTAAATTATCTAATGAGGCCTTATCAGATGCGCGAGGACTGAGAGAATATTTCATGTCATTTACAGCAGTTGTCATGTGCACTGTCCGGCTAAAACTACTCCAACATATCGAAGATAGGATGGAATTTGCTTCTGCAGAGTGGCAGCCTTATGGTGTGTTCACACCGAACGCGAATAGAGCGTCAAATACGCGTCTAGCAGGGCTGCCAACTTTTGAGTTCAGCTTAGAGTGAGATTTTGGGGGGCGGGGCTTGGGTTATGGGGGAGGAGCTTATTGAAGGGCATGGCTTGGTGTGGGAAAAAATACAAACACAAAATCCTTGCATTAGCAGAAGTGTATTAAGTATATATTGATTGTCAAATATTTGGTATCTGTACAGAATTTCTTGGGAGATTTACATTACATTTAATTTTACATTTAACATTTTAATTGACATTCTGTTCTTAGAAAACAATAATTAACATTAACTCCTCCACCCACCTCCTCTTTAACTGCTGATGACTTTGCTAACTTCTTCACTAACAAAACTACCACTATCAGCAGTCAGTTCTCAGCACAGGAACCCAGACTAAACTCTCCCACAGCCAATAACCTTCTCTCCTCCTTCACTCCACTAACCGAGGAAGAAGTATCTAAACTTCTCCTCTCCAGTCATCCTACCACCTGCCCTCTAGACCCCATCCCCTCACACCTTCTACAAGCCATCTCTCCCACACTTCTACCAGCTCTCACACACATTATCAACTCATCCCTCCACACTGGCATTTTCCCTACAGCATTTAAGCAGGCTCGGGTAACCCCTCTGCTTAAAAAATCAACATTAAACACATCACTTCTAGAGAACTACAGACCTGTCTCTCTCCTACCATTCATTGCAAAAACACTTGAACGAGTTGCTTTTAACCAAGTATCATCCTTCCTGTCTCTGAACAACCAGCTGGATGTCAACCAATCTGGCTTCAAGAAAGGACATTCAACTGAGACTGCATTGCTGTCAGTCACGGAAGCCTTGCGGATCGCAAAAGCTGCTTCCAAATCATCAGTCCTCATTCTACTGGACCTGTCTGCTGCCTTCGACACTGTGAATCATCAGATCCTCTTGTCCGCCCTCTCATCACTGGGCATCACTGGAACCTCCCTCAACTGGTTTGAGTCCTATCTCACAGGTAGGTCTTTCAAGGTCACATGGAGAGGTGAGGTATCCAAAGCACATCAACTGACCACAGGCGTTCCTCAGGGTTCAGTTCTCGGACCGCTCCTCTTCTCCATTTACACCACATGACTGGGACCTATCATACAGGCACATGGTTTCTCTTACCATTGCTATGCTGATGACACCCAGCTCTACCTCTCATTTCAACCAGATGATCCCACAGTAGCTGTACGGATCTCAAGCTGTCTGGCGGACATCTCGGCATGGATGAAGGAACATCACCTGCAGCTCAACCTGGCAAAGACTGAGCTTCTCGTCCTCCCTGCCAATCCGTCTCTACAGCACGACCTCACTATCCAGGTAGATTCATCCTCAATCACCCCATCAAGGTCGGTCAGAAATCTTGGTGTAATCTTTGATGATCAGCTGACCTTCACAGACCACATTACAAAGACAGCTCGATCATGCAGGTTTGCTATGCACAACATCAGGAAGATCAGGCCTTTCCTAACTGAGCATGCAACACAACTTCTCGTCCAGGCCCTGGTCATTTCTAGGCTTGATTACTGCAATGCTCTTCTGGCTGGACTTCCATCATGTGCAACTAAACCTCTACAAATGATCCAGAATGCTGCAGCTCGTCTGGTCTTCAACGAGCCCAAAAGGGCCCTCGTCACTCCTCTGCTCATCTCTCTGCACTGGCTACCACTCGCTGCTCGCATCAAGTTCAAGGCTTTGACGCTTGCTTACAGATTGACCACAGGTTCAGCTCCCTCCTACTTCCACTCACTACTACAAGTCTACATCCCTACCAGAAGCCTACGATCGGTCAATGAGCGACGGCTCGTGGTACCATCACAGCGGGGCACAAAATCACTCTCCAGAACATTCTCATTCACGGTTCCATGCTGGTGGAATGATCTCCCCACCCTCATCCGGAATGCAGAATCCCTGACAACATTCAAAAGACAACTGAAAACTTATCTCTTCCGGGAGCACTTAACTTAAAAAAAAAAAAAAAAAAAAAAAAAAAATCCTTTCCTCTAAATCCTCGCTTGCCTGGCTTATGCTACTCCGAGCTATGTCTGAACTTTGTATTTTGAGCACTTCTTGCGTTGCTTTTGCCTCTTCACGATGACTCGCTTGGTTTAGTCCTCAGTTGTAAGTCGCTTTGGATAAAAGCGTCTGCTAAATGACTAAATGACTAAATGAATGACTAACTACTAGGCATGTCCAGATATTTGTCATCTGGAAATGCTTTTGTACTGTTTTTTATGATAAAGTTATGTAAAATAACTGCTCAGTGCTGCAAAACAAACAACTTTGCTATTGCTAACTTAATTCTATATAAACTATATAACAGGCCTATTAGTTACCAGCCTAAACTGGATGGAGACAAGGAGCGCCCTGTAACTCACTGACCTGCCTGCATTCACAATTCACACGGTGCAGATGGGAGGGAGAACGGCTGACTACACAGTTTATGGGAATAAATTGTGTAGGCTATTTCCCTCACAATTGTCACAAAAAACTCACACTGTCTGTCTGGTCTCCAGAGCCGGTCCGAGCCTTTTGGGGGCCCTAAGCAGAATTTGATTTGGGGCCCCCTCCCTCTACGCGAAGTCCCCTGTGCTTGACGATTATTGACACAAATGTCACGCAATAATGATACATTATGAATGAATACAGTAAGGTTATGTATTAATACAAAATAAATAGGCCTACTTAATAAAAAATTGATTCCTACTTAAATAAAAAAGTTGTAACTTTTACTTTACTCTTTTACTAACTCTGAAACTTCTTAAAACAAACTGTCTCAAAACATATAAAATAAATTATTTGCTAAAATAATGACAAAACTGAGAAATCAGAAATATAATAAGAGCAAGGGTTCAACAATGACAATTTTTGTTGAAAACTGTAAAAATATTATTATTTCTCAACTGTCTCAATACAGTGTAACTGTCCACTGGGTTGTGTTGCGAAAGACACGCAAGCTCGCTTAATCACCTCTCTGCCGTCGTGCGCGGTTAGGAGCGCGCCGTTAGGAGCTCAACACATCTGTCTCGCATGCACGCTCGCTCGCTATAGATTACAGGATATTTTAACTAATTTGCGGTAAAACTAGTCGATCACGAATGGCTCAACTGGTAGATCTATAGATAAACTATATCTTTCAGGCATTTGACCGACCGGGTTGACACTTCAGCGTGAGAAATCGGGGGTGTGGCGTGAGAGCGTGAGAATTGGCTCAATTGCGTGAGTCTCACGCTGAATGCGTGAGAGTTGGCAGCCCTGGTCTAGTAAGACGCTTGAATCTTCCACTCAAGTTAAAATTTTTCAACTTCGCGGCAAACGCGTCGCCCAATTCGCGTCATTCGCCACGCCCGGCGTGAATGATGCGTCTATTCGCGTCTTTGCATTGACTTTGTATGTAATCTACTCGCGCAAATAATTAAATTCGCGTTCGGTGTGAACACACCATTAGATATTGGACAGGTCGCGAGAATGAGTTGTTTCATGACAATTTTCTTTTTTTTTCCATTGGTTGTTGCGTTAAATCATACCCAGATAAAATAGTGCTATTTTCTGATTGGCTTTTGTGTAGGGGAGACGCGCTTGATTCCTGCCGGTCCAAAGTGAGAGCGGCGCGGCCAGAGACATTTTGGGCGCTGCGACATATTAAATATATTATAAATCGTTTTTCCGCGTGAGAAATACAATGTGTGCGTGACAAAAGATCGAAATTAGTGACTGTCATGCTCAATGCGTGACACTTGAGAGCCCTGTGTGTGTGTGTGTGTGTGTGTGTGTCTGTACCCCATCACCGAGTAAGTCTCTCTCAGTTAAATGTATGTGTTAATGTAGGAGAGAGAGAGAGAGAGAGAGAGAGAGAGAGAGCACACGCATGATATGAGTAGTATTGCAGATTTGGGGAGGGCCCATTCACTGGACCTTTTCAGGGGCCCAGTCATTTCTGTGGGCGGGCCTGTGTATACCACATCGTTTTCAGTCGGTTTCAGTAGTTTCGTGTGTACGCATACATTTCTTGAGAGGACGCAGTTTACGAAAAAAAATTTGAACAAGGAAAAAAAAAAAAGATCGGATAGGGAAAGCTCTGGCTTCGTGTGGATGTGGCCTTAAGCCCAATTTATACTTCTGCGTCGAAGTCACGTCGTAAATACATTGTAGGCTGTGTAGCGCGTACCCTTCGGCGTACCCTGACGTGCACCTCTCCAAAAATGTAACAACGCGTCAATTCTACGCGTACCGCAAGCGCTGTGATTGGTCTGCTAGAACCGCTCCCCGGGTTTCACATGCTCCCTCTGCATGTGTAATTGTGTGTCAACGCGTACAACGATGCAGAAGTATAAATTAAAACCAACGCGTAGTCTATCGCGTAAAGGCTCCGGCATTGGTCCAACGCACAAGTATAAATCAGCCATTACTTGCACCGCTCCAAGTGGGACTCAAACCGGTGTGTCCAGCATGGGAGGCAGGCGCACTAATAAGGGCACTTAAGACCGCGGTCTCCAGCGTCAGTCGCTACTGCACCTCTTGAGATCAGGGGAGTGAGGTTTACTCGCACAGCTCTCACTAGCAGGCCTCCATTACACACATGTGCGCACAATATATGCACACATTATTAGCAGAAGAGACTGTTTATTTTGCCTGGGGTTGGGGGGCAAATACAAGCAGGTCCAATACCACTATTCTCTAGTGCTGTTTCTGGTGTCAGTAAGACCCCTTCTTTAATATGTACTGAATTGTACAACAGCAGGTGTTAGGGTTGGGTCGATAGACGATCTGCTTCCATGCATCCTGTGCTGCTTCCATAGACACCATTGTGTTTACAAACTAAAAATGTTTTTCTATAAATTATATGCATTTAAACGTCGGAAACCTAAAATAAACATTATGTGGTTAAAAACACTGAGTAGTTGTGATATATGAGCGCGTCCATCTTTGGCTCAGCGCCAACCATAGCGTGAAAGCACAGTTTGAATCTGGCAGTTATGTCACATCACTGTACATTCACTTCTTAGTGGTCAGCTGCTGCAGAGCGTGCCAAGATCGAAATTGCTGATGAGATGTAGTGGAAAATGAAAATGTTACGTTACAAACCCCCTCCCCTCCTCCTCCCCCCTCCCGCCCGATGTCGTCGTCCATCGCAATGTTTCACTGTAGACATCATCTGATGCCAAATTGGTAGACATCGCCCAACCCTAGCAGGTGTCCATCCTAACACTGAATATTCCAGTTAGTTTGAGGCCTTAAGAGAATGATGACTCACCTGAAGTTCCTGGAGAATGGATGCAGCCTCTTTCACCTCTCCATTTTTTTCTTTGATACAGGCCAATGTTTTAGTCAGCCTGGCACGCTCAATCTCCACATATATCTGCAAAAACATTAATATTCACTCAGCATGATTGAGGAGTAAAGCTGGGCATTACAATGGAGTAGAATGATCCAGCTTATAAGAAATAGATCTGGTACAATAATCTAAAAACAGAAGGAACAGAGACCTTTCCAGCAGTGACGGTGCGTAGCGTGTCGATGAGTCGGAGTTTGATTGACAGGTCACTCTCAGCATCGACATATGTATAACATTCCTGTACCATCTTTGCAACAGCCTGTAAAGGAAAATTATGAGAATTTTACCTATGTATTTAATTCTAGGAAATCAATGGTAAAACATCTTCTAACAAGTTATTTAGAATACACATATTGGAAATCAATAATATATATTATGGTACAGGTTGTTGAAAAAAAAAAAACATTTTTATTTGGCATCTTGACCTCAATCACTGCCTCCATGATGTTTATAGAAGTTTTCCTACCTGCTTCAACTGGCTTCTTCTCTTAGACAGTAGCATGATGTTTTCATTCAAGGCATCCCAGTCTTTGGCTTCATAGCATATCTGAACTATAGCCACCAAGATCCTGGAGGTGGACACCATATCTGAAGCCTGGACAGAGGTGGCACAAATGCAAACAAAAAGCAGGGCATTTTAGAGCTAAGAATATTGAAGCTACAATTTAAGAAAGCAAAGTAAAACACTTACAGTTCTTGTTTGCTTCTCTAGTGACAGCAGACTCTCGACGGCCTCTTGTAGTCTGCCATCCTTAAAAACAAAAAAAGATTATGTTAAGGTTTCTTTATGGCATGTCGTTTTGCTAAAGCTCATATCATTGTGCATCCAGCAGTAATTGTTGATGAAAGGTGAAATATGAGGCATGATCAGTGAAGTATCTATGGCTAAAAACCTAATCAGATGCCTATTTTGACAGCAATTTCCTGGAAGGTTTATGTCTGCATATGAAAACAATCGTTTTTCATTAAACGCGATATAGTGGTTTATATTAAATAAACCAATCATATAGTTTAACGCTGAAAATGATTTGATGAACGTTAGCTTTAGCACGCAGCATGACTCAGCCGCTCATTCACACTTACTCTAGCCATTTTCTCACACTCAGGCAGACGCTGATCTACAGTGACACTGTAGTCAACCTCCATCTTTACTATCCGCCCATCTGATCGTTCAACTCTGTCCTCAGTCATTATTGCTGCTTATAAAATGAAGAATTCGCAATGAATTTGATAACTTCAACCCGACCAGCTCGCTGTAAATCTTCTTGTTTCTTCGTTTAGCGCTTGTTGTTTGACGGTGGGCAAACCAGATATTCGTGCATTACCGCCTCCAACTGGACAGGAGTGTAAGGCGTCGAAACGATAGAGAAATTATCTTTATCACGTAGGGTAGGCTATGTGTGCTGTATTAAAAGGTAGGTTATGCAATGTTTTTCATAAACACTTTTTGTTATACTGTTTGAAACTCTCATCATACCCTGATAGCAATCAATAATATGGTCTAAATATTAGAAATTTGGAAGTCTCAGGTCAGGACCAAAAAATGTTCATCCAATCATTGCATTCGGTATCAACAAATCAACATATTATGTATTTTCATATCTCCCCGCACCCTATGCGCGCACCCTGCTCACTCAGACATCACACGTCATCAGACAGTCACAGAGCGCAGCAGACAAACCCTTAGCTACAGTTCCTCCTGAACCAAAACAACGAGCTTATCCTTTACGGAACGAAAATATATTTCCTATGAATGATCAATATATTAAATGGGTTGACAGTATATTTGAATATATACAGAATAATATATTGTGTTAATATTACAATAGGCCTATATTGAATAATACATAAGGAATTTCCGCTTTTCATAGGCCTATTGAAAAATATGTGACAATTTACTAATCATGTAATTTTATATTCAGTAATACACTTCATATATAGATGAATATGTGATCAGATATGGTACTGCATGTGAAATATATTGCAGATATATGTACTCATGCAACATAAACACACACATATAGAGAAATAAATAATGTAATATATTGATTATATTTTTTAAATTATTTATATTATAAATTTTTCATATTTTCAAGCTAGTTAACAAAAGCACAAGCACACCTGCAAGTACTAAAGTATTTTACCAAGGAGACTATCACTGTGCTGAGGACTGTACTAAGTCATTACTTTTAAAATATAGTTTTAGTCTTAGGGTTTTCGGCCAATTGTCAACCGAACCAGGCTCTACTCTTCAGCACAATGGTAACCCCACAAACTCAGACAGACCAGAAAACATTTTAAATTCTAAAATAATAGAACATTAAACACTAACAGATAACTCCCCATATTAATATTGAGCAAAACACATTAAATAGCACTTAATTTGAACATTTGCTCTCCTTTAACAGTCAGAAGCAAAGCATGATGGAAATTAGAAATCTGTTGTAACTCATTCCGTGAATGTGTGTGTATGTGTGAACATACATTCACATTTATATGGGAACATGTATGTGCAATATATGTACACAATAAAGGATAAAACTTTGTGAATATTACATGTAATGCTATTTTTGTCTTCATTTATAAATATGTTATATTCATTAATATATAGCCATACATGGTCAATGCATATATTGCAGTATATTGAAAAATATAAGCATTACTTTCCGATATATGGAAACGTATTATGTAATATATCGCATTATATTTTGCAGTATACCCATATATTTCTGTTCTGTAAGGGATGCTACGTTCACACCATAACTATACCGAAATTAAGAGATGGCAACCCGTGATGTTACTCAGCGTGATTCACGTCCTCAGACTCAGATAAGCGCTACTATGGCAACACTATCAAAGCAGAAATTAATCTGTAGCTGTCAGGTGGTCCAAGTCAGTGCCCTTAAAGTTGGTTATGTTCATTATTATTGTGCTTTGAGATAATTTAACGCTGTCTCTCGTGACGCTTTGCAGACTCTGTTCTGGCTGTGCGCGCGTTCATGTGTTTTGGAGGTGGATTGGCTTTGGAGAGTGCTCTAAAGGAAGGGTGGGATCTTATGCTTTCAAAGCTAGCTTGCTATTGCTAATCGTTCCGAAATTGCCTACCAAACCTTAAAAAGTTTTAAACCAGGGATTCTCAACTCTTTCCCTCCAGGTCCAATTTCCTGCAGAGTTCAAGGGTCGGGGAAAAAAATTGCTGTTTGCAAAGTCTTTGAAGGTGTGACGTAAAACATAAACATTAGATTGTTAAGATTACTTATTATGGCTAAACTGTTTTATTTTACATGGAGTTAGTTCACATGGTGGTCGACATGTAAAAATCTCATGGCTAGATGAATACCACTTTATCTTAGAATTGAAGAACCCTGTTCTACAATGACATTGACAGCTAAAATATTTTACTTTTGTGCAAGGCTGCATCCACAATAGGCTACTTGTTATGTGTTTCCTAAAAGCTTATAATCCTAAGTATCATAGAAACCATTAGCATCAATGGTCTTTATGATCTAGGCTTACAATGGTTTTGGGAAATGCAGCCCTACTCAACATAAAGTTGAGCATTTTAATACATTTTGCTGTAATTTTCTGGCCATTGTGTCATCATGCCATATTTTATGAGGTATACAGTGTCAGTATCCTTTGAGGAAATGACAAAACCCTGCATAAAGAAGGAGGTCATGGTCAAGTTTTATCATTTCTATTCAGAGACTTTGATTTTGAAGTTTTCCTATTTTTATAATTTCCTAGTTTGAGTTTCCTGTGTTTATTTCCTGTTTCCTTTGTTTCCATGGCGTCTAGCTACACATCAGTTACACATTGAGTTCAACATGTAGTTTAGTTGCTTGTTTTGTTTCCTTTGTGTATTATACTCCTCAGTTCCCTCTTGTTGGTATTGACTTTGATTAGCTGTGTATTTTTTCCCCCTCATGCCTGATTGAGTATATTGAGCAACTTTAAACAAATCTCAAATCTTCCTTTCTTAGGCAAGATCAGTGAAAAAAAGTCTTCAGTTGTTTTCAGTCAGTTGAACAAATTCAAACAAACCCAAACAGATATTTGTATAGTTCGGTCAATCTGTTTTCTGATGTCATTCCAGCACAGAAACGGTGCTAATAACGATATATTTGCTTAAATACAGATTCAGGCAAAATATCAGTACTGATATTTATATATTTTAGTGTTGCCTTTGTCAATCACAACATAGGCTTACTCCTATACTAGAAAAACAGGGTAAGGCTCTCTAGAATGGTTCAAGGGCCTTTGGGTGGATAGCCAGGTATGTTTCAGTTTAGTTTTGTGCGCCAACCCTGGGTTTTAGGCACCATGAAAATGGCTTGGCTTTTAGTGGTGTTCATCACCATAGTAACTTATGCTCCACAGCAGGTCATGTTCTGTGTAAGAGATCTCAAATCGAAATGGGACCAATCAGCTGTGAGCAAAATGACAAATGTCTGATGCAATAAAGCCACTTCCCTTGGTTTCTCTTGCTCCAAATTAAAGGTACTATAGAGTAACAGATTTTTAAAGACAAAATTGTCTGGCTTTGATTATTTATTATAATTATTTTATAGGATTTATATATTATTTATATAATTATACACCTAATCCATTACATGAGCAATGTTAGTTTAACAATGATCATTAAGCATTTAGTTGAAAATTAATATAAATATTATAGATAATATGTAATATAAATAATGTTTGGAATTGGTAGATAAAGCTTTAAAATGACTACATGTGAGCTTACATGTCTGAGTCTCTGTATCAACTACAGGCTATATAAATAACTTTACAACTTTCACTTGCACTGAAATAGCACGATATTTTTTTCTTCCTTTGTAAATGCATTTTTGTAAGCTACTTCATATTCTTCAATCTCGTAATATTTGGCAGAAGCGAAAAAATTAGGCTTGTTTGAGATGAGCAAAATCTGCGCAGAATCTGCGTGGCTACCTCACCCCTCAGTATAAGAGGAGCAACACAACGTCATCACGACATTCAAAAACAAGCACACCTCTTCCTCGCTTCACACAGCAAGTAGGGTGATCTGGTGAGACACCTCACTTAATGCTATCAGAGAACCGGAGTTACGCAAGTAACCTATTGTTCTCTTTCAAGCATACGTTTCGGTGTCTCACTATGGGATATCCTAACTCCCGTATTGCCAGGTAGCCTGCCTCGAAGTCTCCTGCCAACCACAACACCGCCTCCAGGGCTGGGCGAGTCATGACTAATGATTCATGACTCAACTCCAACGCTCAATACTACATGTGCTAAAGTCTGAGCTGTAAAATCCAGTTTCTAAAACCTAGCAAAAAACAACAACTCGCCGCTTCGCAAATATCCTGTATCGTGACTCATTTAAAGAGAGACCAGCTGAGGGCGCATGACCCTTACTAGATTATGCCAATGAAATCGCCTCCACTATCTAGTGCGACAAACGCTGCTTAGTAATCACTTTCCCGGAACCCTCTGGTTCTTTCCATGTAAATGCATAAAGCACGCACTGGGCATAACTGATTTAGCTTTTGCTGTTTTGACAAAGCAAAAGGTGGTGGATAGAAAGCTCTTAGCTCAAAAGGAGTGATAGAATTAACTATTTTAGGCATAAATGCAGGATTAGGCTTCAGAACTACCCCTACATCCCCGGGCATGAACTGTGTACAGTAAATGCTGAATGCACCGAAAGTGCGTGAATCTCACTTACGCGCTTCACCGAAGCCAAGGCTAACAGCAGCGCCGTCTTAAATGACAATATTTTTAAATCAATCTTGTCCAGTGGCTCAAATGGGGACATTGAGAGAGCATCAAGTACCAGTGCTAAATCCCATGAAGGGGAAAGCGGTTTTGAAACTGGCAAAGCGCGACACGCACCCTTCATGAACCTGCATACTAAAGGATGCTGCCCAACGGTTTTATTATCAAAACCTGTGACAAGCAGAAATAGTGGCCAAATACACTTTTATGGTTGAAAATGCCTTCCCTTGGTCTATCAAATCCTGTAGAAATGATAGAACGGCTGCCACTGAGCACTGAAAGGGAATCTCATGCTTAGCGCTTAAACACGCCCCATTTGCATTCATAGAGAGACCTAGTTGACGAAGCTCTAGCATTCTTTATGGTTCTGATAACACTGTCAGACAGACCGGTTGTATTCAAATTGAACCACTCACTGGCCAGGCCCATAGTGCCAAGCGTTCTGGGTGGGAATGAAAGATTCCCCCCCTGCTTGTGACAGTAGATCTCGTAATGGGAGAGACCACGGGTCTTCGTACAGCATGTATGATCTCCGCCAGCCAGTATTTCCCTGGCCACCTCAGAGCTATTAATATCAGCTTTAGTCCCTCCTCCCTCACTCTGTAGAGTATTGGGGATATTAACGCTATCAGTGGGAACACATAAAGGAGAGTGCAGGGTCAATCGTGTGCCAGAGCATCTATCCCCAGAGGCGCGTTCTGATCTTTCAGGGAGAGAAACAGAGGACACTGATCATTGTCGTGGGACGCAAACAGATCCACTGTCGCTTTCCTGTTCAATTTCCACTCCCCGTAAAGTGGATTTCCCCTGGACAGCAGATCCGCACCCTGGTTCAGGACACCCTGTACGTGCGTCGCTCTCAGGGATGAAGGATTGGCATTGCTCCACAAAATCAGTTTGCGTGCCAACATGTGCAAGGGAAGTGATCTGAGGCCTCCCTGTCGATTTATATAAGCCACAACTGTTGTGTTGTCCGTTCTCACGAGAACATGATGCCCTTTCAGAAAAGGGAGAAAATGCTTTATCGTCAGAAACACGGCCAGCATTTCCAGATCATTTATGTGAAGATTGGTCAGATGATGACCCCATTTTCCATTCACTATCCTGCCCTCGTAAATGCCCAGTTTTAGGAGGGTAGAACGAGTGACCATTCTGAACTGGTACTTCCTTAAGTATTTGTTCAGTGCACGTAGATCTAATATCGGACGAAGGGCACGAGTTCCTTTTTTTGGGACGAGAAAGTATCTAGAGTAAAACCCACTGTGGCTTCGCTTGGGCGGGACCACTCTTATCACCCTTTTGTTCAACAGGGAGTAAATTTCATCCTGAAGAACATGCTTTAACTCTCCCCGCACCTGAGAATGAATTATCCCTTTAATTATCCCCAAAGCCAATCCAAAAGGGGGTTCTAGTGGCAAACTGCAGTCTGTACCCGAATTGTATTGTCTTTAATACCCAGCGGGACTGTGTGCACTCTCGCCAATTGTTTATTCGCAGCGTTCTGGTGCCATTGTGTGGCTGAGTCATGAATGAGTTTGTGGTCTGTACTGCGCATGTCTGGCCAGTTAGCGCTTGGACAGAGTCTGAGTGGCTCATAACCTCTAAGGGATCCATTGCTTCCGAGGTGATGTTATAATGTGTTTTGTGAATATGTTTCGCAACATTTTTTGGGGCATTGTGAAAACTTTATTGAATTTTGAACATGAAAAGTGCTTGTGACTAGTGGGTTGGTGTGCACCACTGCACTGTGTATTTTCCTTTTCACCGCTCTGCTTCCCCTGGCCCAACCAGGTGCTGTTTTCCGCACAGAACATCTGTGAACAGTGGAACTCGTGACTTGACGAACGCTGACCGACTGAGGGTCGGGAGCTAGCAATCTGGGGGGCTGTTGACTCCCTTCCCTGGGGAAGACCCTGTCAAACTGTCTTCTTCCTCCTCGCTCCCTGAAGATGGAGATGAGGATGAGGTTGAGGAGCTGGCTGGACCGTCTGAGATGCTGCAGGCGGATAGTTCTTCCTAGGCCAGGCAGATCTCTGTTCCTGTACTCCGCTCTGACCCGCTACATTCACATTAGGTCTCTGCCGTTTCGGAATGGGAAAGTTGGGGTAAAGGTAAATGGTAAATGGTAAATAAACTGCATTTATATAGCGCTTTCACAGACCCAATGGCCACCAAAGCACTTTACAGTTTGCCTCACATTCACCCATTCATACACTCATTCATACACCGACGGCGGTGTCAGCCATACAAGGCGCCATCCAGCTCGTCGGGAGCAGCCGGGGTTAGGTGTCTTGCTCTTGGTGGAAGTGTGGAACCGGGGATTGAACCACCAACCATCCGGTTTGTAGACAACCTACATGAACCACTGAGCCACTGCCGCCCCAAGTCAAGTCAAGTCACCTTTATTTATATAGCGCTTTTTACAATACAGATTGTACAGATTGCATTGCAAATGAGCAAATGATAAAGCTTGGGTTGCTGAATATTCGATCCCTTATCCCTTATCCCTTAACCTACGACCAGATATTGTTTTGTGGTCTCGATCAGCACGCATTGTTCAACTGATAGAGTTAACAGTGCCATGGGAGGATGCGGTAGATAAGGCATATGAGAGGAAGAAACTGCGGTATGCTCATCTGGCCACTGAAGCAGAACAGCGAGGATGGAGAGTCCAGGTTTATCCAGTGGAAGTGGGTTGTCGAGGTTTTGTGGCACACTCTACAACCCGGTTCCTCAGAGACGTCGGATTCAGTGGCCAAGAGTTGCGTCGCACAGTAAAGAACTTATCTGAAGCAGCAGAAAGGAGCAGCAACTGGCTGTGGTTGAGACGGAAAGATTCTAGCTGGCTGTGTACAGGCCGCCACGCTACGGTTTCGTAGAATTCTTGAAAAACTTGAGTCTGTTGGTTTATTTGTATAGGTTGTATAGTATTTACAGTCATTATGTTCGGTGGGAGGTGGTATGCCATACGGAACCGTTGCCACTGAAACTGCATATTAACGCACCAGTGGGGCTTGACAGCCTTAGTCAAACGGGTTGGCGCGTATGGTTGCGTTGCGGAGAGATTGTGAGATCGTGGTTAGGTCTCAGCAGCAGGAGGGATGTAGAGGTCAGTAAGCTGGGCTGAGTTGAGTGGGGGACGGAGGGGAGTGACTCTGGGACGCCAGGGTCACTGTCGAGCCCTCTTGAGGTGTCGTGGGCTAGTCGACGAAACACTGAGGACGGAAGGTGCCCACTTGAAGACCCTAGAGATGTCCCCTACTCGGCTCAATCCAGACGGTTGTCGTGCTGGTCCACTGTAGTTGCAGCCGTCGCGTGTGCTGACGCGACAAGTACACTGCAGCCGTTAACGCCGGACAGAAGGGAAGTCACACCATCATATGGAAAGAAGTGTAAATGGATGGAGAAGCATAGTTTACTGTAAAACTACGTCTTAGTGTTGCTTATCTTGGCGAAAGCTGAGTACAAATCAGCATGAAGTTTTAACATCTACTCTCGTGTAATGGAAATCTTCAAAAGCACTTATTGTTAATGATATGATTACAGACTATAACCTAGATGTGCTGTGCTTGACAGAAACCTGGCTAAACCAAACAATTACATTACTTTAAATGAGTCCACCTCACAAGATTACGGTTATAATATGAACCTCGTCTGGAAGGCAAAGGGGGAGGTGTTGCTTTATCGTATTACTTTCAAAATTACTAAGAAGTCTAGTTTCAAATATAATTCTTTTGAAGTGTTGGTGCTTAATGTAACAATATATAGTGTAAATGATAAATCACGTTTGAGATTTGTGCTGGCTACTGTATACAGGCCACCAGGGCACCATACAGACTTTATCAAAGAATTTGCTGACTTTCTATCAGAGTTAGTACTGGCTGCAGATAAAGTCCTAATTGTTGGTGATTTTAATATACTGTCACATGTCTGTCCTGTCTTGTGATGCACATGGGTGTTTTGTTATTTTGGGCCATGTGCTCTTGTCATTGTCTGGTCCCTCCCCCTTCTTATCTGATTATTGGTTTATTTGTCCCACCTGTCCTCCTTGTTACCCTCCTTTGTTTGCCTCCCTATTTAGTATACCTGTGTTTGCTGTCCTGTGCTTGTTCCTTGTGTTAGTCGTGTGGAGTTCTGTGCATGTCCTGTCCTGCCATGTCTGTGTTGGATTAAGTTCTGAGACCTTGGATTTCTTTTGTTGGTTTGTTTATTTTATGTTTTATCTTTATTAAACCTCTTCATTTCACTCCGCACTTGAGTCCTGCGGTAGTATCAGCATTTTTTCATCTTAAAAATATATCTAAATTACGTCATACTGTATGCTCTCATTGACAAATGCGGAACAATTAGTGCATGCGTTCATGACATCAAGGCTAGATTATTGTAATGTTATTATGGGTGGTTGCCCTGCACGCTTAATAAACAAATTACAGCTGGTCCAAAACGCAGCAGCTCGAGTTCTTACCAGAACCAGAACGTATGATCATATTAGTCCGGTTCTGTCAACACTGCATTTGCTCCCTATTAAACATACATTTTTAAATATTGCTGATTACTTTCAAAGCACTAAATGGTTTAGCTCCACAATACTTGAGCGAGCAGGTTTCTGTCAAACACAGCACATCTAGGTTATAGTCTGTAATCATATCATTAACAATAAGTGCTTTTGAAGTAAGGGATTGAATATTCAGCAACCCAAGCTTTATCATTTGCTCATTTGAAGCTCATTTGATACAATCTGTATTGTAAAAAGCGCTATATAAATAAAGGTGACTTGACTTGACTATAATTCAATATAGGCAGTCCGTCGGATCCAGGCCAAATCCAGATCTGATGAAGGACCTGATTCTGAAAGCGACGGCAACACAGTCCTGAAGTGTCAACTAGTCCCTCCCCGTGAAGGCTTGCCTCCCATCCCTTACCTCTCTACAGATAAAGCGTTGTCGGGATAGTTCCGGTTCGCGTGGCTACACCGAAGCGATAAAAATTCTGTATTATAAATTTTAAGGCCAGACAAGTAGTTTGTTGAGGGTTGGTTTTTTTTAGGGAAGGACTACATGCCTGTGCAGTGTGCACATATATTCAAACGCGCATACCTTAATACGCGTGTGCGTGCCATCGGTGTTCTCACGGTTTCGCGTTTTTGAAGTTTGCGTAGAGAGAACTTAACAGTTTTTCTGTTAAAACGGTGTCGTGTTAGCGGTCCCTAAGTTAATAACTAATGATCGCTGCAACGGAAGCGAATCAATCAAAACTAACTTTAGCTGGAAAATAACTTTATTCTAGAGCTGCTATAAAACCAAAACAAACTCTGTTACTTTCATTTCCTATCATCACTGTAAAGCCGCTTTGGAACAATCCTTTGTTAAAAGCGCTATATAAATGAAGATGACTTGACTTGACTTCACAGTGATAACATGAACATAATACAAGAAGTTTGTTTCTAGAAGAAAATTGCGTCATCGTCCACCTGAAATAAGGCAGATCAATAATATTGTTGAATATTAAATGTCCCCAACTAAGTAAGCCAAAAGCCAAGGCAAACCAAAACTCCATCAGGTTACAGAATGGACAAAAAACCTTGGGAGAAATCAGGCTCAGTCGGGGGCCAGTTCTCCTCTGGCCAATGAACGAACAGTAGCTATGTTTCCATCCACACGTTTTTATCCGAATTAAGTGATATCGAATGAAAAATGCCTTATGGAAACAGTAAAATTCGATTGAATTTCATGAATATCGACTCGAATGAATGTCATCAAATGTCTCAAATGTCTCATCGGATTTTATCTTGATCGATATACGGCTTATGCGATAAACGCTGATGGAAACGTTATTTGCCGAATAAATAATGAATTGCGATTAAGTTTTAGGTCATTTTATGGTTGCAACACGCCACAAAACATAGAAGAAGAAGTTTTAGTTAATTTCCGCCCAGTATTTCCGCTCTGTTTGCGCACACATGGCGGGTGTCAACAAAGACAGATGTAAGTGGACAAAGCAAAAAAATGTTTCAACCAAAGGGTTTCCGTGAAGTGTCTCTGAACCACGATCTCCCAGAACTGTTTGGAGCGCTGTCGTTCCCACACCACAGGCCGCCTCCGTTGTCGTCGGACATTTACGTGCATCTGCATCATCATAGCAATGTGTTGATAGCGTCGTTGTTTTCTTATTATAGCTTGTTATTACATGGCTTGGTTGAATTCTAATGTAGAATGTGGTCTTCTATTTGATAACAGACCGCTGCTTAGTATAACCAAAGTCCTTTTAGGCAAGTCGTGCCACTCGGCCGCCATCTTGGCAACGCCTCCGGGCAGCTATTTCGGACTAACAAGACCAGGCTCCTATCTAAATGAATGGGCAGAGAGTCAGAACTGCAGTTTCACTGGTCACCGGGACATAAAAACTGCATGTATAGAAACAGCAGTAAATTATGATAAAAATCGCTGAAAAAGTTTGATGACTTTGCCCCAAAATAAGGTTTAAAACGCCTTTTTCCCCACAGGTTATACTTTTACTACGCATGCGCAAGGGTTCTCTCCCTCTGTCGTGCGCGCGCTACACAGTTTGAAGCACAGTATGTGCAAGCTCTTGCTCGCTCGCTCTAGATTCCGGGAGATTTGAACTAATTTGCGGGCATCAGGGAGCCGCTATCAATATGCGGGAGACTTCTGATGTCTGATATTACACAACTCACACATACACTGCATATCAAATCTGCCGCCCTTTCAAACAGTAACGTATTTTGCGCTGTCGCAAACCTCAACTGTGCGCATGCGTCAGTGGAACCAGACGATAGGCTTAAATGTTTCCCGGCTTGACTGTTAAAAGCAGACGATTGGCTTTCCAGCGGGAGGGGCGGGACATGTGCATACAACCGCCATTTTTGGCGTTACGGGTTTTCCCTATATAGTTGTATTAAGGATTGATGAAGTGGCATGTCTCCATATAAATAGTCTCTGGTATAACACACCGTTGCCATGAAAAACAGAGCGTTGCCATGGACGCAGTTCAGAGACGGAACGGACTATTTCTTTAGCGGAAGGAATACAATCGTTTTTAAATCAATAAACTCCTTTTTAAATCAATATGTTGTCAAATTATTGATTTATTTGGTAGGTAGCCATGTAATAAGCGGGATAATGTATAGCGAGGCGGTTGTTATAGCGAATACAACCCCTTCAGATTCAAGACCCTGACGCGAATAATCAGCCTGTCGGGGTTGTATTCGCTATAACAACCGCCTCGCTATACAATATCCCTTACATATGTCGCTATCAGCTGGCACATAAGCACTATTAGGCTACAATTTGTGCAATATTGATCATTTGTTGGTAGATAGCGCAATCCATTTTGTCTAGCAAAACTTTGTTCGCAAATGTTTGCTTGAATGTTGTGCGATTCAGTGCGAAAATGAATCGAAACACCTTAAAGGGGTCATATAATGGTACATACATGCACTGTTTTAAGTTGATTGTACTGAAATGTGTGTTGGCCGTGCCTGTACACAACCATCATATAATGATAAAAATCTATCCAGTGTTTTTGTTTTAATCTCCTTATATGTTTTCCCCTGCCTCAAATTGAGCCGTTCGTTTTTGTGACGTCAATAAAACGGACGCCCCTCCCACGATTGTTGATTGACAGCAGCGTTTCAACACATCCTCGCCCTGAGCGAGCTGTCATCATAGTCCGTCATTGTTGATACGCTGGAGCAGAATGGCGTCTAAGCGATTGTGGTGTTCTGTTCTTGGGTGTAATAACGAACACAGTCATTTTGATGTTCCTAAATCCGAAAAGCTGAAGACGCAGTGGCTGAGTTTTGTTTTCGAAGGGAATATTCCCCACGAGCAACGTCACTGCTTTCATGTTTGCGCGATTCGCAAATCTTTTCTCACCAGACTGCTTTATAAACGAGGGTCACACTCAGTATAAAGCTGGTTTTGCTAAGAAGCTGCTCCTGAAAAAAGAATCGGTACCAACTATTCATGTCCCTGCTGCACCTCCAGAAGAAGTGAGTGTAAAATTGTATATTTTATATTAATCTTTGCAAATCGCTTGCACGCTTCACGATGAATGTGGCTAAGGTTTACACTCAGGGTACATTACGGCATGTTTTCTATACGACATTCTCAAAATAATTCATAATCCCACGTTTATAATGAACAACGCGTTATGGTTATTGTGTTATTACAAAATGAGTACGTATACATCAGTAAACATATAGCGTTCGTACATCTCACTAAGATACTCTACCCTGCCAGTACACAAAGATAGATCAAAGTGACATTATGTTAACCAACCATTCAGAAACGTCCTGTTCAAACCTTAATTGTCGAACTTCTTTGCGGCCGTCATCTTTTTTCCGGTTGCGACTCCGGTTCAAACTGATACGATTGCACAGATGTGTCCTCAGAGACTCCCGCTGCCATTCTCTCTCCAAAATATACCCTCAACTGCTGTCAAGGCAATACTCCATGTGCGTTGTCAAAACGCCCCACAGAACAGAGGGGCGGAGAGAGTGAAGCTCATTATCATTTACAGGCACATGCACTGAAACGGCGTGCTGAAAACAGAGCTGTTTTTGACTAGGTAAAATGAGTGTTTTCTTACAATACTAATGAGAATTTTTAATTAAAGTATATTACAAACTTTTCATTTAGACCCTAAAGAATCAAATTAACTTGTATGAAAATGGCATTATATGACCCCTTTAAAATGTCTCAAATCAATTCGATATACCAATTTGATCGCAAAACAGCATGTGACGTCATTACGCACAGGTTTTTATTCGCTTTAAAGCCGTTGGATGGAAACACACTTTCACCAGCTTTATTCGCATGAGTTTTTTTATCGAACTTCAGATAATCGATTGACAAGTGGATAGAAACTTGGCTAGTGTATGATTATGATTCAGGCAACATTACAGGTCAGAAGTCAGATTGGATCAGAACATTCACAATATTTATCCAGTTCCATCTGGTTGGAGGTCGGAGTCATCACGCCGGTATGGAGACGAGTTTGTTGAGGTGTCCATGAGGCCTTCACAGGGCTGATGAGGCTGGCACTTCAGGGATGCATTGTGGTCGTGTCCAGGCACGGGTTTACCGTCTGATCTGGATACGGCCCGGATCCGGCTGACTTCAGTAAACCTCGGAATAAATGGAAAGGCTAACATTAGCGTAGATGCCATTCTTCTTATGATGTAACGAGTACATCGGATGTTGTAGGAAGTGTCCCCGGTTCCGGCTGACCTAATCTATGCAGCCTAATAATCATTTAACTGATGTGAATAATAGAAATGTATAATGTTCGAGATGTGTTTTTAGTCTGGATTTAAACTGACAGAGTGTGTCTGCTTCCCGGACAATGTTACGCACTCGGACACATTTCTAACCTGCATGCATCTCGCGGTGATCACCGGTGATCGGTTCTGCGCAGATTTTGCTCATCTCAAACAAGCCTAAAGCCTGAGTTGACAGAGAAAGTTGATGAGCTGCGTCATGGTATAAAAACCTGATTGAATTGGTTTGGTTTTGTCAACTGTCTTGAATCTAATCCCGTAACCCTGAGTTTGTTCAACTCCATCATGGTATAGGCCCCAGGTCATACTTGGAAGCAAGGGCTTACAATGGGAAGTGTAACATTATACATAATGTGTGGAGAGTCCCACATGGCTAATGTTTTTTTTACATGGTGTATTTTAACAGTGTTGTTCAATAAAACCCATGATTGCTTACTTTGATACTTTATTTGAACCAGTTATTACTGCTTGTTATTATATATTTGTATTTAAGTCAGTTTAAAGGCTGTTGTTCACTTGGATCTATTTTTATTACCACATTTTTTATCCGATTACTCGATCGATGGAATAATCGGTAGAATACTTGATTACTAAAATAATCGATAGCTGCCGCCTGTATGTGAAGCACTTTGTATTGTCATTGTGTATGAAATGTGCTGTATAAATAATCCTGCCTATTATAATTATAATTAGGCTATTATTATTATTCATATTACAGTGTATTTACACTGCATTATTTTTTTATATAAAAGTGGTGCATCCAAAATGAAAATTAATAGGCCTACTATAGATATGAATAAATTATGTGGTAGACTATGAATGTACAATAATGTAATGGAATACATTTTAAACACGGTTCATTTTGACTAGCTGTCCAACGAGAAACATGCTTTTTGCCATTGTGTGGTGTAGGCCCTTCATACTGTACAGTTATTTCTGCGTATGCAGCACGGTACGTCAGCAGCCGTCATTCCATGATGATATAGTGCACTCAACTACCAGGATTATTACTTTTGAAAAATATTTTCAAGGGACAAGAAAGGGCAGTGTCTCAGCCGTCATGCCCACACTCCGTTCGTCGAATGTTTCGTCAGCAGTCTGACTCATAGACTGATAAAAAAAAAAGGTCTGACTATGGTCTGACAAATTCAGATTTTTTTAACGTGTTTAAAACTGTGATGGTAAACAAATAGTGAAATAAGCAAAAATATTTTAATTTTTAATCGAGTGAAAATGCGATTTTACAAAAAAAAAAAAATAATAATAATAATAATAAAATGAATAATATATATATATAATTATTATTATTATTCCTTCTTTGTAAAGTCGCATTTTCACTCGATTAATAATTAAACTATTTTTGCTTATTTCACTATTTGTTTACCATCACAGTTTTAAACACGTTAAAAAAAATCTGAATTCGTTTTTGATAGACTATAATTTAAAAATAAAACGATTATATTATATTATTGCTGCTGTAAGAATATATGATACAAAGACCCATCAAGATAGACAAGACAAATAAGTAAAATCGTTTGGTAAGGTTTGTTTTGCAATTTGTACTAAATCGGACGTGACTTTTATTTTGACAATGAATGTGATGGCATACGAGTCTAAACGCCCCTGTCTGTACTCTGTACACCAAATTCGTCAGTACACGTTACGGAGTATTTAACTGTTAGGGGTTGGGCCTACTTTATCCTGCTTTCTGACTTTGTATCTTGTTTTTTAATTGAACGCCGAAGTATCATTACTCTCCCATTTTGAAAGACGGACAGTCAAGTCTGTAACTCAAGTTGTTGGGAGTTTGACTCCATTCGTGTGTTGTTTTTTTGGATTAAAGACAGTCCGGTCAAAGCTCTACTGATCGTTGTCCATACTGCTTACTTTGATCGAATGGAATCGGAGAGATTTCAGACAGCAGGATCTAACTGCACCGGAGAGACATGTGGAAAGGGGTTTTTCATGAACTCTTAGGTCTTCATTTGTATTTCAAGATCCGGATCAGGCAATAAGTGTGGATTTGGGATTGAATCTCGACCATGGGCTCTCTAAAAGCTTTGCAGGACTGGTGCAGGAACCAGTGTGAAAGTTACAATAATGTGAATATTACAAACATGTCTTCATCCTTCAGAGATGGACTGGCCTTCTGTGCCATTATCCATAGAAACAGACCTGATCTCATGTGAGCATCTTTGTCACTTCATTTTTTCATTTGTTTGTATTTTCCAATTCTCTGAATATGACATATTACGTACCTCCTGAAATGTCATCATCTTAAATAAGTCAGGGCATCTTTAACAGATGGAAACGTTGTTTCCTTGAATGCTTTTTGGAGATGTAGCTTGTAATGTGCTATTGTTAGGTGTGACTTGAAATAAACAGGAAGTGACAAGCTGTCTGGTTCACAATAGGAATCGTATATGAACTATATTAAAATAATATGAATAATGTGTTAGTTGTTTTTGTGCATCCAGTGAAATTCATTGGGGTGCAAAATTTGTTGTGTAAAATTAATTAATATTAAAACTGGAGTAAAATGAACTCCAGCGACTTAATCCAAGTCATTTAGAGTGGTATAATTACTTAGTATGATGAGAACATGCAGGTTTATTAGTTTTTTTTTTTAAAAAAAACAACCTTTGTGTTAATTTAAAATGTATAATAAAAAGCTTAACATAATTTAATTACTATTGTTAAATGTTTTTTCACCTCCAAGACATACCAGCAGATAAATAAAAAATAATCAATACAAAAACAAAAATAATGGAGAATGTTATTACTAGGTTATTTAAAGTGTCATGATTTGTGTCCCAGCCACACAGGCTTTAAAAGAGAGATTACATTTACACATCACAAGTAGGCTAAATTGTGTAAGTTCACCCCATTTTAATTAAAATTAGAGTTTTGTTTTATTTGTATTCTAGTGTAATTCTAAACGCTGACAAAATCAGCTTTTATATGCTAAATTAGCTTTTAGACGAACATTAACATAAGTCACACACACACACACACACACACACACACACACACACACACACACACACACAAAAGCCAATTATCATCTATTCCTGTATATTTTTAATACTCATTGGGATGTTTGTGATTCGTGACTTTGCACTTGGTAAACATTTTTTTTTGTCCCCTAGAGATTTTGACTCCCTCTCAAAAGAAAATGTCTTTGAGAACAATCGTCTGGTGAGTATTACACAAACAGCTGACCAAAAACGAGAGGAGGAGGCTATAATAAGTATGACTTATGCTGTTGATATAAATAATTATGCAGAATAAACCGCTAGCTGTTGAAAATTCTTAAATTGTGTTTTAGTTTTTCATAACGGCTCTAGAAAGAGGAAGTGGTTGCAGCAAAGCACCTATATTTGTGTCAGTCATATGACTTTTTTTTGTCATAAATCAGCTTTTTAGTCCATTGTGACTGCATAAACAGTGATGTAAATGTGTACACAGACTAAAGTCATACTAAAACCCTTTTTTTTAATACAGATGTAAAAAATTTTACTGCGTAAGTGTTTTTTAAATAAATTGTAAAAAAAAAAAAACATTTTAAATGTAAGTCGACTTTGACTATAGTTAACTGTAAATTGTAGAACCAGATACTGACAGCTAGTGTAGATATGGGTTGTTAAGTGTTATGCAACCTTTCTCTTTTTTTTTTTTCAAAGGCATTTGAGGTTGCTGAGAGTGAGTTGGGTATTCCAGCCCTGCTGGATCCGGAAGACATGGTGTCCATGAGAGTGCCTGACAGATTAAGCATCATCACTTATGTATCTCAGTATTATAACTACTTCACCAACAAATCTCACAGTGAGTATTTAACACCATATATAGATATGCTGACTTATACCAATATTTTTTTTTACACCCACAAGCATGCGCCCGGAGAGACAAGCGCATGTCTGGCATGTAACGCAGTCACTCCTACTAGCGATTTTGGCAATTCAATTGTAGTCTTTTAAAAAAAGGCCCCTGAGTCTGAAATAATCAACTTAATGCAATGTAGTTTTGTCAAAAAAAATATTTAATTGTCTTTGTATTTTTTGATACATGTCGAATAGATACACAATACCAGCTGCGCTTTCTCGCTCTCTCATCTCTTCAACAGCGAGTTGACACACAAACCTCACACCCAAAAAGCGCACATAAAGCAGCATCTCAGTACTAAATTGAGTTCTTTTTTACAGTCAAATACACACAAAATAATGTCAAAATCCCGGTCTCTGCGAGTATTCATGTAAACAGTCAGTTATGTTTTAAGTGAACATAAAAAGTTGGGAAAGAAAATGCATGTGTAATAGTATAATGGATCCGTGTGTCAGGTCTTAAAGTGACTGCAGCCTAATATACCTGCTGCCATCTATATGATACCCCATGGTATCGATGTCAAAATTGTGGCCAGTAAAAATGCTGAGTGGCTAGTAACTAAAAAAAGTTAATGTCAAGCCCTGTGTACATTATACTCTAATTAAAAGTATGCTAATCTCACCCCTAAGCGTGATTTCTTTTTTTCTCCCAAACCAGTTCAGCGGAAATCCCGCCCTGCTGCTAATTGAATTGGTTAAGGTTACAGTGATGGGTAGGTTTAGGGATCAGTGTCTGGTGTAGGCAATCAGTACAGTGATTGACATGATCAATGAAATCTTTAGAATCGGCTGCAGGGCGATGAACCACTGAATTGGTTTGGGGGAAAAAAAATCACTCCACCCCTAAACCTAACCATTTCTCAACAATATACAAGTAACAGGCAATTTATATTGTTGAGAAGTAGTTAGGTTTAGGGATGAGGTTAGTAGACTATTATTTACATAACACTATAGAGGGTATGCATTGACGTAACTTTCCCGCCAGAATACGCCCCCTCAGCCGGACTGAGTGGCAAAAGAGCCTCTGCGTGACTGGATTTAATAGGGGAAACTGCGAAATCGCGAGTAAAACAAACGACTGTCAGTTTAAACTAAAGGTGGGACTCGATATAGTGTTCCTTATAGCTTACCAAAGATCCAGTGATCCATGGATATTGACATGCAGCCAGGATTCGTGTTTCCTGACATTTATATGTGCCTGATTTAGACGTCGGGGAAATACATACAGCAAGTTTGCCTGTGAACACTTTACAATATAGGTAGGTCTAAATCCGGGTGATCACCAGCCCTAAAACTTGTATAGTTTTTTGTCAGTGTTTATTTAAAAATGTCCAATTATGCAGAATATACAATGGTAAATATTTAATTGATGAGTTGTCAATACAATATATAACAATACAATATATAGGATATGATTTTACCCCTTTACCCGATGGTGACGTCACGCACATACCCTCTATAACATAACACTATGTCGCTTGAAGAAGTGTTGTGCAAATAGTTTGCCATCATTTTAAATTGTAAATTTAAAATAAAGTTAATATTTTGTCACAATTGAATTTGACCAGATTAAAAACTTCTCCTTGCCAGCTGCACGCGACATAAAAGGGGCTTTCGCACCGGAGGAACCTTTTCATAGTTCCTAGAACTAATGGCGGAAGTACCTGTTTTTGGCGTGTTCGCAACACTGGAACTGGGAACGATTTTAATTTTATGAACGCCTTTTGGGGGAACTAAATTAGCTCCTACTTCAGAGTAGGGTCTATTCCAGAACAATAGGAACTACCAGTGACGTAAGTGTACTTGTTGGCCGAATGCAAGCGAATAGGGCTGGATATCGTCCAAATATTTGAACTACCGATACCTTGACTTTGATATCGGTTCCTGAACGATACTTTTTTCAATACCAATTTTATGAAATCTGTTTTAACAAGATTACATTACCTCAAAAAAACTTTGTAAAAAAGTCAACAAACTGAAAAATAAACCCAGACTCCAAGACTCATATACTTCAGAGTTCCTACTGGCGTTGTGAATGCAACCAGGAAAATGGCCCTTAGGGGGACATTTAGTTTTTAGGGAAACACACTGGTAGCTATTTCCTAAAAAGCCCCTAAAACATACAGGACAACAAATTACTTTATTGTATTGATTCTTTTTAGTGAATCATACTTTCAGCACATCCAGTGTGTAGTTTCATTCACATACAAATGACTTATGAGCTAATCAACATGATTTAGTGTAAATGGTAAACTGGGGCATATTTCAGTTGTAATGTCCATTTTACTTAAATCCTTCCATTCTCCAAACCGCTTATCCTCTGTAGTGTCATGGGATTCATGAATTTGAAAAGTTTGCTACAAGTTTGCCCAATCTATGCAGTTAAATTGATATTTATTTAAGAGATACAAATTTCAACACAACCAAACCCTCTGTAGATAGATACCAAATATCTGCAGTGTTTTCTGCAACACATTTCTGTATGCAACAGGTGGATGTGATGTCACAGACAGTGTGACTGAAATTTCAAATGACCGTCTGAGGTATGTCACACTTGCTTAATTTAAAGTCCCCCCCTTGAACCGGAAGTTGCAAACGACTTTTCTCCAGTGTTGTGACGTATTTCCGAGAGAAACGGAATACTAAATGAGGCAAACTAGTGGGCGTGGCTTTTTTTCCAACTAGCACCTGATTGGATCTAAAAGTAGGTGTTGTCATTCAGCCTGTCTACTGTCAGTTGGAGGGGCGTGGTTACGGATGTTTAAGAAGACGCCCAAAACGTTAAACCTACGTCATCAGGGAAGGTCCTCCAATGCAAAGGGGAGGGGAAATTTCAGATTTTGATTAAAGATTACGAAGCCAAAAAATTTTTTTGTGTGGATTGACTTGCATGGATGAATTGTTCACCACAAAACGATCAATTTAGGCAAACAAAGTAAGTATGGTCAATTTTGAATTCATGGGGACTTTAAGCAGTCTCACATTGCATTAAACAGCATACATGGAAAGGGGACCTTTTAAGTATCAAAGTGCACAAAAAAGAGATCCAAGGCCACTTGGACAATGAAAAACAGAAAGAACTATTTTTTTTCTCTGTTTTTGGGCTGTTTAAAAGGTTTGAATTTGGTTATTTTAAAAAGAAATCAGATGTGATAAAACGTTGAGATTTCAGCTTCTGAGATTTGCTTTTCACATTTGTTTAATTTATATATATATATGTATATATATATATATATATATATATACACACACACACATTTAATGTCTTTTTTAACACACACACACACACACACACACACACACACACATATTTATATAGTGATTTTTATGCTGGAAAAAAAATTGGGCTGATAAAATTTAGCATTCTTCACCTACTGTGTCTGTTGGACAAAAACTTTCCCACCCTGATTGTATTGAATAAGAATTTTCTGATCGTTTAGCTTGGCGTGGTTGGAATTTGTTACGCCACACTAAACATTTGGTGGTGCAAACAAACCAGCTTTGCTGTTTGCGCAAATAACTCATCCATGCTGCACAGATTTTATGTGAACTTGAGTTGTATTTTCATTACATTAGTAATTTTAATGTAGACAAAAATGCTGGACACATGCTAATGAATAACCTGTTTTTATCCTCTATTTAGCTGTCCCCACATGCATAAAAAGCCCTGGTGGTCCTGGCCGCATTAAACCAGCCATAAAGAGACCATTTGCTCCTCTGGAGGACTGTGACGCTCAGACTGAGGTAAAGAAGACCGCTTTGTGTTTTTAAAAACAGACCTTTTCTTGTTCTGTTTCTTTTTAAAATCTGATTCCCTGGGTAGCTGTAGGCCCAACAACACTATGTGCACAGACAAATATCCTAAAACTTGCAGTTGCAGCATGAGTGGAGTGGAATTTGTCATTACAACACAAGATGGATTAGAGCAATGAGATCCAGTTTGGCCTGATTCCATGTATTCAGAGCAAAAAGTTGGCAAATCAGCCACCAGAGCTAAATTATGTATTTGATTTTTGGTAGATATTGCAGACCTGCCAACATGTACGCATTTTGCGTAGCGGGCACGCATTTTGACCTCAAAGTACGCTGGTACGATTTGTCACTCTAAACTACGCAAAAACCTGGTGACGCCTCTTTGCACGCGCAGTCCTCAAATCAAGCAACAGCAAAAGAAGAAGAGTTCGACCAATCATAGCGCTGGGTTCATTCCCCACATTGCAAGCGGAGATGATTGACAGATGCGTAAGTCCTATAATTAAAAAGAGACTGAAAATCGACACCAATAAAGAATCCCGCTCGATCCACCCTCCACTCGCACGCGCCCGCCGTCTGACTGATTTAAGCGAGGACAGTCGGCCTACACAGTCACGGTACTTCTGACTCCTGAAGGTAAACGGGCTGGGGTGGATGTGGAAAGTTGAAATATTGTATTTGAGTTTTAAAATGGATTGGTTATCACACGGGACGGGAGTGATCGCATGGATTATTTAAAAAAAAATTCCGTAATTCATTCATGGTAACTCAAATAAGAGGAAGACATTCAGCCATGCAAATTATAAAATGCTCAAGTAATGTTGAACAATAAATCTAAATAAAATTGAAATCGCTATGTCTTAGTGATTATGAAAGTGCTGTGATTTGTGGATGACTGATAACGTTAAGCGCGAATCCGGAGAAACAGGCATTTATTTTTTCATTATCAGTGTTGAGAAACGTATCGCATGTGTTACGTTATGTATTATGTTAATAACTAAAGTACCGAATTATGTTACATATTTATTTTGTATGAAAACTACCGAGTTAGTGAGTAGCCCCAGAGTGCAGTCTGGACGATGGGGCGGGGCGACACTTTTAGTTGGGGCGACACGTGTCGCTCCGCCCACACCCGATTTTATTGGTTTATAATACAGCAATCTTATTGGCATAGACGCTTGAGGCACGAGCATGCGCATTCCTTTATGTACGAGTTTATGAATTATCTATGACGCTGTTTGGCCGTACTATATTAAGTGATAACCATTGCGATTTCAGTAACGATCAATTGGATAATGTTTTGATGAACTTACGAATCAAGTTAGATGAAGTTACTGTCAAAATGTATTCACAATTCACATCGTTTCAAAGCAGCTTTACAAAAAGTCATATTGTAAGCTTTAATATTGAGCAGTTTTATGGCTTGGTGATATCACAAAATATGTTGCTGATAAATAATACACTGTTTGAGATTTAGCCTAGCTATATTATATTAATTTACCCTGCAGATAAGTCAGTGCCACTTTTGAACTGCATGAAATTACTGGCAGATCAAATGAGAGATCATTTCTATGTGGGCTGATTTAGACAATATTTTTCCGCATGTCATGCAGAGCTCCTTAATTTTACATCATTCGTTTATGCTTCTTCGTTTTTCCATAGGATCAGTGAATAAACAAAAGCTCGGGATTTTACACAAATTATGATAATCCCCTGTATTTCAGTAAAACATAGGATAAATCCGAAAGTGTGTTTTATTTCATTTTAAAGCAAAACCACGGTAACAAATAAGACAGGCTACCAAATAGCGAGCCCTGGCCATTGGGTTATGTGTGTACAATGGTAATAAAATCCGTGCAGCGCTGCATTGTGAAAAAAATGTACAAATTTTTTTTTTTACTAAAACAGATGTTATGTTGATCTATAGCAAATATTATAAGGTAGGCTATTTGCTCAAGAGCGTATTTAAGCAATTGGCCTGCATGTTCATATCACTTCTCTGCTGGGTGTTTTATTTATTTTATACCAGCCTATTATAATTGCACAGATTTATAGCAGTGTGTTTTTTTATGGTTATGCAGCTAGCCTATATGTGAGTGTTAATATTTGTAACCATTTTTATCCAGTAGCCTACATAAACATGAACACGCAATGCGATGGTGGATGAATAAACAATTGGATTTTTAATATACCTGATGTCACAGTTACAGATAGACAGTCGTACATAACCGGTTGACACTTAGAAAACATGAATCTTTAAAAAAATATAACATAGGGCTTTACAGAACCAATAGGCCCTCATATTGTATGAAAAGGTAATCAACCAGGAAACGTGTTTGCCATTAAACATTTTATTTGCACTTTGTACCAAATAATGCAAGCATTGGACAATCTCGTTAAAAAAAATGACAACAAAAAACGGTCATGCTTTAGAATTTAAAATCAGCTGCTTACATTCTTACAGTCAATTATCATCATCATTTGCGTAAAATCCCGAGTTTGTGCTGATCCACCGATCCTGATAGAAATATGAAGAAGCCAAGTGAATGACGCACTAATCTAATGTAAAACATCTACCTGAAGTACAAGTAACGTCACCAAGCGTTCGTTTTTAAACAATAACTTAATCTATACTGTGTTAGCCAATAGATATTAACAAAAATTACCATGGTAAACTGATAATAAGATACGATTAAAGTTAGCATTTAATATTTCTTTGATACGGCCAAATCATTCACAAAATCGTACATAGGAATGCGCATGCTCAGACCTGAATCGTTTACACCAATAAAATTGCGGTATTATAAACCAATTAAATTGGGGGTGGGCGGAGCGACACGTGTCGCCCCGCCTAAAAGTGTCTCCCCGCCCCATCGTCCAGACTGCACTCTGGGGTACTACGAGTTAGTTGGCGAATTTATGGATTAAAAATTACCATTGTATGATAGCCTATCATGTATCAGTGCTGCGCGAGCTCTCTCACAAACACAGACTCGCGCACACAGAGAGAAGATATTTATAAAATAAAAATTGACAGGCAAAGGTCTTGCTTGTGTTTTTTTATGTCAAAATGTCAAAGCTTTTTGTATTATCCATTCGTGTTTTTAAAATTCGTTAAATGACGGACGCTTTACTGTTAACAGCCCTCATATGTCGAATTCGTCTTATTCGAACACTTATATTATTGGTCATGTGACAGGACTCCTGTCTATTCATTGTTAACTGTTTTCTATAAATATGTTTGGATTGGCTAAAGTTTATTCAGCTAATGCGTGTCCTGTTTGTAGCCTATGTTCAAATGCAAAAACAGCACGTCACAAATATAAGCACTTTTCCCTGTGGGATTTAATATCATATTTGTATATTTGAATAATAAATTAAGTAGCCAATTTATAATAAATAACATGTAGGCTACACACCGTTTTTTTTTTTTTTTTTTTACTGTTATCTAGGGGTTTCTTAATTTTAGACTAATTGACCAGCACAGATTATATGGAATACAATATCAATCATGAATAAAGAAATAGTGTTGAGCAGGATTGAACCTTTGGACTTTCACTGTTGCATTGCAGTGCAAGTTAAATTTTGTATTGGTGTCAAATTAAAAAACCTTTAGAGGTCAAAATGTGTCTGTGTGTGTCTTGCATTCTCAAAATAATGACAAAAATATATGACCGACCCCCACCCCCACCCTTTTGTTTGTTCTCTCTTGTTTTTGTATGTGTTCAACTTCTTTGTATGACAGCCTGGCCAAAAAATGTTCACACAATTTGGCATGTCTCATTGTGTTATCACAAATAAAACAATTGACTCCATCACTCCAAGCACAACTGCGCAGTATGCTTACACATTCTTTAACAATTTTTCAATGATATTATATTTAAAGGAGATGTCAATTTTCCTAGGCTGGACATCACTTTTGGCCACTAATTTGGCTCTTTCTCATTCTTTATCTTCTCTGTCCGTCTTTGACCAAGCTCCTAGCCAGTAAAATAGGTTGGTCAGTAAATTCATCTCATCAGTTTGAGATAAGCATCTGTTATTGTCATCCTGTGTTTTCAAAGTAAAACTTAGTTTTACATTGTTTGGTTGAGACAATTTGTACCAATTTTATAAAACCAAAATGTATTTTGTTGGTTCTGTATACATATACATATACAACAAAGTGGACAGAAATATGCAATATGGTCTCAAATTAACATCAATGGATTTTACCTACCTCTCCTACCTTTCTATCTTCTATCCTGGTCCTTGGTGCTACGCAGTCGGGTGCAGATAGCCAAGCAAAACGCAGTACTCTGAGCAGCACCTGTTCCGTCTGTGGGAAGCATGTTCACCTGGTTCAGAGGATCCTCATTGATGGCAAACTTTATCATCGGAACTGCTTCAGGTGACTGGCGGACTACCTAGCATAATATCTGCATCAGACGAAAAGTTGTTTCTTTTTTGTCTATTGCTGTAATGCCGTCCAGATTTCATCTCAGAATAATGTTCTGAATTTGAATTAAATTATGGATTTAAAGCTTAGAGTGAAAAAAACATCATTCCTTCTGCTGTCATCACTTTTTTGAGTGAGAATTTCTGCTTTCGTTTCAGATGTAGGGAATGCAGCAGAACTTTACTGCCTGGTTCTTACAAGTTCACAGAAGATCCTGGATCATTAGTTTGCACACACCACTTCACTAGATCTGTCTCCACCAATAAGAATGGTCATTCAGATATAAGTAATCGACTAGTCACATTAACCTCAACAAGCCCAAAAGATCCACACAGTAAGAGTTTAGAATCTAAAGCATCACACAGCGATGTTGAGATCACCCCAGTGAGAGAAGAAAAAGAAATAAGTGAAATAGAAGAAGCAGTAAGAGAGCAGCCAGATAGCAGGTCAAATGTCGAGATAGAACCTCGTTCTGCTAGTCCACCAAATCCTTTTGATGAATCTGAAGAGGAGGATCAGGACACACAACAAGAAGACCAAAAGGTATCCGCTAATGTGGCCAATGGCGATGGCCCAACGACCAAAGTGAAGGGTACAGCAGCAGAGGGTCGACCAGTACCAGCGCCTAGACGGGTATTTGAGCCCACCCCTGCTCCTCGCCCTATCCCGAGGCTACGCCCACCCAGACCCTCTGAAAGTCCTACTGTCAATGGTGAGCAAAAATGTCTTACATAAAATAAAGTTATGTTTTACATGTGTAAAATGTTTTTATCTATCTGTTAATTATGGCTTTAGAAGATGCTGACACTCCAATTCCTCAAGTTCCTCTGCCAAAAGAAAGATTGCACTCACCTGTTCGGTAAGATAATTCCTAACATCTCCTCTGCTCTTATTATGCACTTGTGTCTTTGTTTGTTGTTCAGATTTCGTTTCCATTTCATGTACACTACTGGTCGAAAAGTAAGTTTCATCAAAAAGACAGTAATATTGTGAAACATTATTACAATTTAAAATAAACATTTTCTAATTTAATACATTTTAAAATGTAATTAACTTATTACTTTGATGGCAAAGCTGAATTTTCAGAAATCATTACTTGAATCATTACTATGAAATGACTCTCATGCTGATATGGTGCTCAGTTATTAATAATGGTTCCTGTTATTATCAATGTGGAAAAGAGTTTTTGCCGATTCATATATTTGTGGAAACTGATAAATTGTTTCGGGATTCTTTGATGAATAGTGTATATATATATATATATATATATATTGTGATGGAGTGCCAGTTCTCCATCCCTAAAAAATTGTGTCCTTATTGTTCTTTATATCATGCATGTTATAATTGTTCATGTAGGGGTTTTACTGGTTTTATTTCCTGTTGTTAGAAGAGTGGGCCTAACCTCTATGTGCACACCCTGGGAGGTGGGGAAATGCTAATTTGAACTTCGGAAATATCAATTGTGCAAATGACAATATTTGTTTTTCTCTTGCCTGTATGTTGTATTTATTGATTGTTTTTAAACTTAACTATCTATTAACTAACTATGTCTTAACTATCATTGAGGGAACTTTCCAATTCCAACTTCATATTCCAATTAACTAAAGGTGGGGAAATTATGCGTTTAAGAGTGATCAGAAGGGAGATGGGGGAACAGAGAGTGGTTTGGTGCTTAATGCAAAGGTTGTAAATGCTGCTTGAGCATGAGAAACTTCGGTCTCCAACAGTTAGTGAGAGAAGTTGGTGCTAGGTTTTAGTACCTCAACAGTGCTAGCTTTTAGACTGTTTTTGTAACCTTTGTTTTTATTTTTGCTCTTATCCACTGTTGCATGGACCTTTTGCACTTTCTTCTTTTGGAACAACCTTTAAATGGATGCCTGGTGTGATTCTCCTTGTGACCGCTTGGGGCTCAATCACATATTTTAAATAGAAATCATGTAAATGTCTTTACTGTCACGTTTGATCAATGTAATGCATCCTTGCTGAATAAAAGTATTAATTTCTTTCTTTTTATTTTAAATCGTACTTATCTTTACAATTTTGAATGGCAGTGCATCACAGTTTCCACAAAAATGTTAAGTAGCAATGTTTTCAACATTGATATTAATAAGAAATGTTCCTTGAGCACTAAATCAGTGTATTAGAATAATTTCTGAAGGATCATGTAACACTGAAGACTGGAGTAATGATGTTAAAAAATTCAGCTTTGCCATCACAGGAATGAATTATATTTTAAAATATAATAAAACTACTCAAATAAATACTTATTTTAAATTGTAATATTTCACAATATTACTGTTTTTACTGTTTGTTTGATCAAATAAATGCAGCATTGCTGAGCATTAGAGTCTTCTGTCAGAAACATTAAAAGAACTTTCTGATGTCCTGAGTGATTTTCATTCAGTGGTTGTAATGCATTCCTTTCCCAGCTCAAGCAAGGCAAGTGACACTCCTAAACCAAAAAACCCACCCTGGCTGGCACTGGTGCAATCAGAAACAAAGAAGAAACCAGCACCTCGCCCACCCAGAGGTATAGCCCTACCTCCCTGCACTGGTTCATCTCCGTCTCGAAAGGAGGAGGGATCCAGACCATCCACTCCTCCAAATCCCTTTGATAATGAGAAGGAAGAGGAGCCAGAAACGGATCCTGAAGATCCCCCTGGTCCTGTAGTGGCTAGTCATCCCTGGTATGGGATCACTCAGGCTGCTGAAGCCGCAGGTGGGGACACAAAAAGACAAAGTCCTGCCCCTTCAGAAAGTCCCGTAAGTGTCAGAAGAAAGAAGCGACCAGCACCCAGAGCTCCAAAATCTTCTACATCAGGTTAGTTGTTTACAGTTTCTGACACCATACATTTTGCTTTACGGGGAAGACTGCATTTTAATTGTATCAATGTCTACTAAACTAAACACTTTGCCATGCTTGTTATAGTCAGGTGATGTTACGACAGTGGTTCCTCATAGTCCCAAAAATAGGCTTATGCTATTTCTGCTTTAAGTATGACAAAGCTGCTTGTTTAAAAAAATTAATATATATATATATATATTAAAGGCATAAGTCACCCAAAAATTAAAATTCTGCCATCATTTACTCATCAACTCACCCTCAAGTTGTTTCAAACTTGTATGAATTTCTTTTTTCTGCTGAAAATAAAAGAAGATATATTTGAAGAATATGGCTAGATGGGACCCATTGACTTCCATAGTATGGGGGAAAAATACTATGGAAGTCAATTGGTCCCATCTACTATTTGGTTAGCCATATTCTTCAAATATATCTTCTTTTATTTTCAGCAGAAGAAAGAAATTCATACAAGTTTGAAACAACTGAAACAACAACTTGTGATAAAAATAGGGGTAAAAATAGGAAATATTTTAATGCAGTATTCATGCAAGTCACACTAGTGTTATATTGCAGCCCACAGAAATATAGCATTTACATTTAGAGTTAGAATATTGTAATATACTACTAATTATTAATTTAAAATACTTGTAAGTCTGTCCAGTTTACTGAGGACCTTTGTGAGCTCTGGCCCCTATTTGAGAACCACTGTGTTACAGGATATTGTAGTTGTCTTAACTACTCACATCTGTATTTTCTGTCATATATTTATTTTTCTGGGTTGTCTCTTTCCTGCTGTTCTTTAGCTTTTCCTTCATCTCAGACTTCCTCTCCTGCTTCTTCTCTAGCTCCGAGCACAGAGAGCCTTTCCTCCTCTTCCTCAGACTACAGTGCTGTCCCCCAGCAACCTGCTGCTAACCAACAGGATCATGTGTTCACCAAGAGTGTATCTGAACCATCAATCAACACTCCTACTTCTGCCCTGACCCCAACAACTGAGCTTCAGCCTCACTGTTCTCCAAACCTTTCTCCTCCACCACCACCACCACCTACCAATACCAGCTCAGCACCCGCCACCCCACAAACCAGTCGCAGTATGAGACCACCTCCATCCCGCCCCTCTGCAGGGTTAAAACTTTCACCCTCTCCACAGACACCCAGCACTCCAGGCAAGGTTAGATTTACTGTCAAGACGTACACTGCAGTTCAAAAGTTTTGAATCATTCGAGACATTTTTATGTTTTTGAAACAAAACACAGCATAGCGTACTTGATCACGGAATACAGTTGTTTAAATTAACTGTCTATTTTGACACGTGTTTTCCTCTGGCATAACTTACATTTTGTCTGTAAATGTTAGAAAGTCCCGCGAGTATTTGCATTTTTGCATATTGACAACAAGTGTTTTGTTAAACTTCACAGACTTCAATGAATGAGCATCATGGGGGTCAAATAGACGGAGCACAGTAGAACTGTCAGGAGCACAATTTGGACTAAAGTACACATTTTGCTAAAATGGGATGTTTTTATGCAGTTTATGTTTATACAGAGAGGAAGTGTAATTTACCTTTTTTGTTGTGACTCGCTAAAGTGTTGGCCAGTAATGACACTTTTTAACTGCTTTAAAATTAGCTGAAAAATGTAACCGCTTTTTAATGTAAAAAATATTTCATTGATAAGTAATGGGGCATTGGAGAAAACAAGGGTGTGTGTCAGATTTCATTACAAGTTTTCACATCTTTGAAATTCTCTTGAATCCAGGAGCTTTCCTTACTTAATTTCTTTGTTCGATATCTTTGTTTCATTGTCTCTCATCACTGTCATCTTCAGCGCACTTGTAAAGAGAATCCATTTAATCGGAAGACGACCACTTCTGTCAGCTCTTTTGTATCCAGACCCCCAAAAGGGCCCCGTCCTGCACGACCTCCTGCTCCTGGACATGGATTTCCTCTCATTAAACGCAAAGTGAGGCACAAGAGACATCCTTTTGTTTAGACTATTTTAAGAAAAGAAATATAACTGTGGCACATATAATTTATAAATACTTGTCCTGTCATCGTATTTGGTAGGTTCAGTCAGACGAGTATATCCCAGTAGAAGACATCCATGTTGAAATGAGTGACCTGGAGAAACGGTTGGATGAACTGGAGCGGAGAGGGGTGGATCTGGAGAAGAGCTTACGAGAATGTTCAAATGGTAAGAGAACCACATGCTGCAGAATGCTATCCAGTGTCCCCTTGGTCCTCAGTGGAGTTTGTGTAGTGTTCCACGCTAAGAGTTTGGCTCGCTTATAACTAAGACATGCTTATAACGCCGAATATTCCTATATTTGCGATACATCTGCGAGTTGAGGGCGAATCTTCCTATATTTGCGATACATCTGCGAGTTGAGACAGTTGACTTAAAGTAATTAATCAATGGCATTTTATTGAATTCTTTGTCTGTGCACTCGTTACCATCTTACATATTGTGAACTGTAACTGCACTCAGCCAGGCTTTCTAAGGTTTCTTATCTGTAGATCATCTAAACAGAGAAGCAGACAGTTCATGTGGCTTGTAGAAGCTAATCATCCTGAGACTGAGCCCCAGACTAAGAACTCCAAACTTGTGCTAATCTTCATTAAAATACACTCTGGTCTATGCAAATTGTCCCATTTCTGGCTCCATTTTTTATTTTATTTTCTGTTGTTTTGTCATTTTAGACGATGAGGAGGAACATCTACTTGTTGACTGGTTTACTCTAATTCATGAAAAACACCTACTGGTACGGAGAGAGGCTGAGCTGGTCTACACGTAAGTGCACTATTGGCATTCATTTAGTCTGCTGCAACATCAATAACAACACGCTATATTAATATACTGTTGCACAGTGGTTCTTATACGTTTTCAGTGTGTTGCCACCCTTATGTATGATGCAAAATAATCTCCAACTTACATTTATAATTGAATAATAAACATATCACTAAAATAAACTTAAACAATGCTGGGAAATTAATTTAACAACACTACAAATGCACTAGGGATGCACGATATTGGATTTTGGCCGATATTCGATATGCCGATATTTTCAAACTAATTTTGCCCGATGCCGATACCGATATATTTGTGTATTTTTTTTAAGTGCAAAAAAAGCTTATTAAAGCTTCTATTAAAGTTCTCAGTCAAGAGCAGTGAGTGATTCCCTGTTTTGTTGTTTCATTAACATTAAAGGGATATTTCTCCCAAAAATTTTAATTGTCATAATTTACTCTCTCAAGTCTCTTTCTTCTGTTGAAAATAAAAGTTATTTGGAAGAATGTGGCTAACCAAACAGATGCTGTACTCCAGTGACTTCCATAGTATATTTAAGCACAAGAAAGAAATGAATACAGGTTTGGAACAACATTAGAGAGTAAATAATGACAGAATTTCTGGGTGCAGTATCTCTTGAAGGACAAGCGGCAGCATATTATTACTGTCTCTTTAAGAACTGCACGCAGCGCATCTAATAGACCAATTTCCAGCCGACGTCACAGTTGCGTCACGGCGCTAGCTGGTGGCAGAACAAAGGGAAAACTGGAGGCGGCAAATACAAACCAGCACAGATTCGGCTACAAAATAAGGATCTTAAATTATTTTCTTATTATTAAATGTCATCTTGTTGTGTTGTTGGGTGCAAGAATCAATGAAAAATTCATATGCTTTATCTGCAACTTTTTATTTCTAGAAAATATTCACCTCATTAAAATTGCACCGTAATGTCACTCTTTACATTGTCGTCTTCATGGTGCTGGCTAGGCAGAACTGCGGATCGTACCACACAACTTGTACATGACCATTCAGCACATAGTTATAGGCATCTAAAGATTTATATGCCCTCCGTTTCTCTATCAGGTAGGTGTAGAAGTCAGGACACTCAACCGGAGGTAGCGTTAACGTTAATCCTGTCAGATCGTCCAGCGTGTAGGCTACAGTACGGGTCAGCCAATCTGGTTCTGTCCGTTAAAATTAACTTTTGCAAATAACAATCGCAGTCCTGGACAGTGAGTGGCCTTGCACATTAAGATAAAATCGGATTTTCTCCAGTCATTGTTAAAAACAAGCTAACAAAACTTGCAGACTTTACGTTAGTGAAGCGGCCAGAGGGATCGTTCTGCCACCACCTAAGCTCCGCCCACAGAAAAACGTCACCATGTTTACCAACTGAAAATTGGTCTATATACACGCATTTGACAAGCAGATTTTCTCTGTTTGCTTTCACTTTAGACATAACCAACTTTGTTTATGTAAACCTTGTGTGTATTTGACAGTATCAGCGCAATAAGACTCAAAAGATTAGTCCAGTATGCAGGTGCTGTGACAGGCTTTTAGTTCCTGTGAGCGTCGGGTGTGTGCGCTCAGAAAAACGGATGTTAGAACAGCGCATCAGCACGTGAATTACATGTTTAACTAGCAAGACTTTGACGCACAGGCAAATAATGAACTTTTGTGAATTGCAGTGTCCCGTGAGTGTAACTCTACCTCTGCGTTTACATGTGATGTGAATGTACGTCGCGTTGTACAGTATGTTTAGATGAAGGCGCCAGAATTGAACTGATAGAATGCACGATACTATGATTTTTCTTCAAAAGCAGATCGTGGAGACATTTTAATCGTCCACGATCGAAAACCGCGTGAGACGCACACCCCTAGTTGGAAGTTTAAGTTGCTGGCGCTCATGCTTCGTTCACGGTCGTCATGTGCGCATAGGAAACACGCCACCCTATCGGCAAGGCTCATCGGCAGTAATATTCAAATCTGACGATGCCGATGATGGTTATTTTAAGCTTTTATCGGCCGATGCCGATGTTGTCCCGATATCATCGTGCATCCCTAAAATGCACACAACTAGACCTAGAGAGAAGGGTGAGAAAAAAAACACTTTTTCTGTTTCTCAATACATGAGTTAAATTCTTTTTGCACTATGCTCTATCATTTCATTTTCTTTAGCTATGAGACTGTTGTCTTCTATTTAAAAACTTAAATGCTCTTTCAGTGTATATTTAGCAATGTATATGATGTCTGTTCAGTGACATTTCATTTAAGGCTTATTCTCAGTGCAGGAGCGGTAAGTGAGCGTTTTCTTTTTGGTTGCCTTATTAATAGATTACAGCACACGTGTTGCCTCCCAAAACCGGCAGTTTACACATTTAGTTTAAGTGCTCAGCCTATTTTTTCCTGCGTGGTGCACGCTGAACTCAGCAGCTCTGTCCACAGACTCGAAAAGACATGAAAGCTATTAAAAAACTTTTGAACTCTGAAATGCACACGATTGAAGCAGCAACACTGCTGGTTGGGAGATTTATGTGAATTATGTACTATATTGACATAATTTGATCATCCTCATGTACATAAGATTCCACGACGATCAAGTTTGTAATGGTTCTCAATTTCCCTCTCTCAAAACAACCATTTTTTCACAGTGTGAAACAGACATTAGAATGCAGGATAGCACTGAAATTTAATCTGATTTTATTCTATAAATGTTTCCCATTTTTATGCACACCATAATTTTAAAGGACAAGTTAGGTATTTTACACTTAAAGCCCTGTTTTAAGATCGTTTCTGATGAAATAGAATGGTTAAGATTAAAATTTGGACATGCTGCTAGCCTGAGAATTTTCGGTTTCTGTTGTTGCACCCCCCCTCCTCCACAATGGTTGCATAGGTGCACTGGAACAATCCTTCCTAAAACGCATTGAACACCCCTGACACCCACCCCTTTTTTTTTCTGAACTACCACTGGTTGTGAATTGTGCTAAAATAACGTTGCCTTATCTTCTCTGAAAAGCTTTCCACAGATGACATAAACCACACTTTCAATAAACCAAAAAAAATCTATCTAGTGATGAAATGTTTTCTGTGTTGAGACCATAGACTGTAAAAAAAATGGACAAAGCGTGTGTGACGTCACCCATAGACTTTCTGAATAACGGTTTTGAGGCCGTTTATGGGCGGCGCCATCTTTTGAAAATCTTGGGAAATCCTAACCCCACCCACCTTCTGGCCAATCCATATATGGGTAAAGGGGCGGGCTTTGTGTGAGACTGAGCCGGCCGGTGGACACGCCTCTTCAGCCAAGCAGCCTCAGCTATTTGTAACGTTACAAGATCGACTGGCAGACTAGGCTAATTTTTACAGTCTATGGCTGCCTACTACATTCACTGCAAAGCTGCTGAAGAACACTCCAATGTGGCACATATCAGTCTATTCTTATGTTACATTTATTCATTTGGCAGACGCATTTACAGTATTTCAAACGTCAGTTATAATCGGTTATAACCATAGGCATAGACGTAATTTGCGGGTGGGACATGTCCCCACCACTTTTTGCCAGGGTCGATATTGTCCCCACCGGTTTTGAACTTGGACGCGCACTTTAATCCGTTGCGGAGACTCTCTATTCGTTCCGGTGAAATCACAAAGTAAAATGCACACAAACGTGTCCCTGCTTGATATACAACCACTCATAAACATAATCGGTTTTAATGACAGAGAAAAAACAACAAAAAACTATACGAGTGCGGATTAGAACCCAGAACCTCTGACACGCTTGGCAAAAGTTCTGCCACTGGACCATTAAAGTGCATGCATGTAATTGTCGGATTTATGTATTTCTTCACGTGAAAATTCTCACCAACAACGACATATTAGATCTCATTAAACGACAAATTAAATACAATGTACTATTTAAATCGATTGCTGGACATCGGTATGTTAGGTACATCTGATTTATGATTTAGCATTGTATTAGCCCCCCAAAACCCCACCTGTCCCTACCTCGGACGCTAACTTATCTGAGGCGATTTAATGCTAACTTGCAGTGCCACTGCCTACGTGAAATAGTAGTGGAATGTCACTTACCGGAAAAAATGGAGCGAAGTACTCCTACAGTGTCGGTTAGTGCAGTTTATAGCAGAGCAACCCATTTTATGTACGATATTTCAATACAAATGTTCAGAAAGGATACAGAGGTGGTATGATGTGTTGTGTCAGGTCATGGCCGAGACGTCAAATTTCAGGAATTCCACTCGGCGCAGCCCGTTATCAGCTGTCAATCAAGCTGTCAATCAAAGTTAACCACGCCCTTATTTGTCATACATTTTATATCTAAATACGATCTAAACTAACGAGTTAGAAAAAAATTCACCCCCCTCACAGTTGTCAGGCACTCGGACCCTATCGAAAAATACAATAAAAATACCTGTAAAAACATGAATTTATGCTGTGAAAACGGACATTTTTAACATGGGGTTTTAAAAACGGTCATTTTTAACATATTTGCTCCCTTTTGGGACCTCCCTCTAGCGGATTTTTGATGTATTGCAGTTTTTCGCACTTCCGGGTAGGCTTCATTTTTCAGATTAGAATGTTGCCGCTTGGTTGAGACAAATCTTGTGCGATGTCCTAAACTGCCTGGATAATCACACAACGTGTGCCGTGGTCTGTTAATGACACGTCCGATTCGCGAACTAACCTTTGAACCGATTCATTTTAATGAATGGTTAAAACAACTGATCGGTCCAACACTGAACTCAAGAGACATAAATCGGAAAAACACTTTACAATAAGGTTCCATTTATTAAAGTCTAGTTAACTACATTAGTTAACATTCTATTAAAGCTGCAGTCGGCAAGTCTGGCAGATTGAGTGGATTTAGGAAAATTTTTAATGTTTACAACTCTCATGCCCCTCCCCCACTATCAACGGATACCCTCCCACCCAGTTCATGCTCGTCAGTGCGTGTGCACCAGATTTTCAGTGAACGCCAGGGCTCTCAACATTGAGCGTGACAGTCACTCATTTCGGTCTTTTGTCACGCTCTCCCGCCACACATTGTATTTCTCACGCTGAAAAACTATTTGTAATATATTTAATATGCCGCAGCGCCCAAAACTCTGGCCGCGCCGCTCTCACTGTGGAACCGGCATGAATCAAGCGCGTTTCCTCTGGTGTTGTTCGTCGAGCTACACAATAGCCAATCAGAAAATAGCACTATTGTATCTGGGTAAGATTTAACGCAACAACCAATGACAAAAATGTATCCATCCCCCCGTCGGCTGGGTGTCACTCTTACCTGTCTTCTAAACTTGAGAGCCCTGGAACGCGCCCGTCTCATCAGCATCCATCAACACCATGGAGTATTTGGAGGTATGCTGTCCTGGCTAATGTACCGATAGATTGCAATTGCTAACGTCATTTATACTCTAAATGAGCTTACTTGATTTTCCGCCATCACTCTTCGTTACTGCGCGAACTTCCGCGAACTTCAGGCGTGTGCATGTGATTGTAACGTGCGTGAGGGGTGGCGTGTGCCCGATCTGTGATTGACAGTCAGATCTCACACCCCCCTGCGCTGATTGGACATGATGAACAGGGAGCTGTGGATTTTTGCAAAACAAATAACATGCTCCAGGTGGAGTTAGAAGCTCGGGTTTTTTTCTAAAACCACTTTATTTATGTTGTTCTGTCAGATTATAGTGTCGATTTCACTGAATATGATAAAAAAAATGTTGCCGACGGCAGCTTTAATATTAGTTTCTATGCAGATTTACTCCATGACAAAACCACCCCAGTCATTCTAGAATGATTCATTCTTTCCAAATAGAGCTATTCAAGTCATCTAGTGAAATTGTTTTTATATCGCAATATATATCGCAGAAAAATAAAATATCGCAATGTCATTTTTTACCAATAATCGCAGGCCATAACAGCAATATTAATATCGGTTATCGGTATCGGCCACAATTTTCACATCGGTGCATCACTACGTTAAACTCACCGAGTGGTCAGGGGTGTTCAATGCATTTTAGGAAGGATTGTTCCAGTGCACCTATGCAACCATTGTGGAGGAGGGGGGGTGCAACCACAGAAACCGAAAATTCTCGTGTCCAAATTTTAATCTTAACCGTTCTATTTCATCAGAAACAATCTTAAAACAGGGCTTTAAGTGTAAAATACCGAACTTGTCCTTTAACCTTGACATTCACATTTTATGTACATGTTTAATGAATTTTTAAAATGTATCATTTTAACACTGCCACATTGGTGCCATATTGTAACCCACAGTTTAAGAACCAGGTTCTCAAAGTTCCTGTCCATAGAGCTGTCAATATAATAATAATATATGCAACACCTTGGAGATGGAGGTTGGGTTAAAGTTAAATATGAAAGAAGAATAAATCTGTGTCTGATCACTGTCTGGATTTCAGAGCTAAGCAGCAGAACCTGGAGGAAAGGCAGGCCGATGTGGAATATGAGCTTAGATGTTTACTTAACAAGCCAGGTATGAAACAACACACAAACAGTGAGAATTTACTGATTGACCATTTCTTGTGAGCAAACCCTCCTCCTTTCTCCTAATAACTGCATTCCTCCTTTATCTCTCTCCCATCTGCTTATGTCTCTGATAGAGAAAGAATGGGCGGCAGAAGACAAAGACAGGGAAAAGCAATTGATGGCAGAACTTGTCACTATAATTGAGCAGAGGAACCAGATTGTTAACAGCATAGATATGGACAGACAGAGGTAATCGGTCAATGCACATGCACATGCAAGCTTAAGTATCTGTGCTATTTTTTTCTTAGTTGTTTTTTCTGTAAATTTGATATGAAATAGAAGGTTATTTTGTTATTTGTATCAAGTTTCCATGCTGTTTTGAGGAGTTTGTAATTTCTTATTTAGGGAGGAGGAGGAAGACAAACTAGTAGCTGCTATGCTGAAGAAAAAAGGTCAGTGTTATTTCACTTTTCTCTGACTTACTTTACACCACATCCTGCATTGATTCTTCTATTTCTTTTCTTTTTTTTTGTCAGATTTTCATGGACACGGTGAGCAGAAGAAGAAAGCAGGGAAATTTAAGCCCATGAAGGTTTTGAAGAGACTGAGCACCAAGAATGAAGGAGTAAAGGACAACAGTCCCCGAAAAGAGAACAGTTGAAGAATGGACTGAGGGAGGGAGGGAGGGAGGGAGGGAGGGAGAGAGAGAGAGAGAGAGAGAGAGAGAGAGAGAGAGAGAGAGAGAGAGAGAGAGAGAGAGAGAGAGAGAGAGAGAGAGAGAGAGAGAGAGAGAGAGAGAGAGAGAGAGAGAGAGAGAGAGAGAGAGAGAGAGAGAAAAAAGTATCTAAAATATTTACGTATGTCTAATTATTGCTTTTGATTGCATTGCTATAAAACAGAGCCAGTTAAATTTAAGGTAGTAGCAGCTGATATACTACACTACTGCGGTATATAACAGTCAAAACTGAACACAGTCTTGATCAAAGTTTTTATGACTATCTCTAGAAAGGCTCAGCCACTATATAATCGTACTATAATCTGTACAATTTGAAGTTACAGAAAGCTGATACTGATTGTGATTGACATGTGATTGAGATGATATTGAGAGTCCAAAATAGCCCTGGGAAAGTTTCACACACATCCTTCTTTTAAACTCATTTTAACAGTCAGAGGAAGCTCAACAGTTTTTAATCCTAATTTAATCTGATTCTCTTGAGTTTTTATATATTTATATTTTGCATAGAGGTACTGCTACTTGTATTTCTCTCCACAATGAAGAGTGAAAAAAAATATTTGTAGTTTGACATTTGTAGAAATTTTACAGGCCCCATCCAGCCCTTTCATAAGTAATTATAGAAGTCTTGCTGAGATGAAAGCAGAAATTATTAAGCTTGCAGTTTATATTAGTGCTGGGGAAAATGATATTATGTCGAGATTATTTGTATGGGATTCAGAAGGATGATTATAGATGCATATCAGATTTTATCTGCCTGTGTCCGGTTGCACCAGCTGTGTTTAATAAAAAAAAAAGCCTAGTTGCAAATAGGCATTAAATTACAATTTGCGCAGTATTAAATATTTGAGCATTGCACCATAAAATGTAACTACATATGTTTAATCTTTAGTACACTAAAAATTTACAAAAGCCTCCGAATAGGAGTAACGATTGGAAGAAAATAGCAGATTGATTGAATTGCATCAATTAACTTGATGACTTTAAGAAAGAGAACATTGTGAAAAAATTACTTGGATCTCTACAACATGAACCTGATCTGAAAAGTGCACCTCTGTGTGTATCGCTCTGTGCCAAAATAAATGTAATTTGTTTGTTTTTAGTTTTTTTGCATTAGTATTTATGTATTGCTTCTTATTAATTTGTTATTTGTATTTACAATGGTATTTATAATATTATTTATGTAAAAAATACTTATGTTATTTTGTGATTAAACATTGTATTTAAATGGAAACATTACTTTACCATTAGTTAATTGAGGTAATAATTGAGTTAGAATCAACTTAAATATGATAAACTGAAATTCACTATTGGAACATTGAAGGTAAATTTCATATAATGGGACGATGCATTACTTTACGACCAGCTTACGACTTACTGTCTCCTCCTTTCAGAACAAAATTACAAAAAGTAGAGAATTAGTTACAAACTAACTAAACTAACTAAGCCTCTAGTGTGGAATTTATGTTCCAATGTAAATAAGAACTTACGAACAGCTGGTGCAACCCTTCCCTGGACAATATTTTTATATACACATTAATTTTAAAAGTATGATCAATACTGATTTGTAGACTGATTGGCTAAAAAGGTATTTTGTGGGACAGCCTTTAGATTTAATTGCAGCCTACATTTGTCATGGCATTGTTTTGACAACCTTCTGCAACATCACAACATTTATTTCCATCAAGAGATGCATTAATGTTTGGCTGAGATTGTCTATTGACAGTCAAAACACTCTCAACTCCAGCCCACCCAAAGACTTTCGATGAGGTTATGGTCAGGACTCTGGTGGCCAATTGATTTGTGAAAATTATTCCTCTTGCTCCCTGAACCACTCGTTCACAGTTTGAGCCCAATAATTCTTGCAATTGTCATCCTGGAATATGGCCATGGGGCGATGGGATCTTCTGTAATGTTTGGTTGTTTAAGAAATGAAAAGCTACACTGTATTAGTTAGAGATAAAATAATTGTTACCAAACATATAACATGCCAGAAATATATTGATCACTGCAATAATGATCCAATTCTAGATGTTTTGGTCAACCAGTGTATTTAATATGAATAATATTTAACAGATTAATATTGAAAAAAATAATGTTGAGAAGATTGTTAAAAGATATTGTTACAACACTAAATTGTTATAGTATTTACTGACAGAAAATTAGTTCATAGAATTTCAGTGGAAAATTGTTACAAAATCATCAAACTTGTAAATGTATCTAATAACCCTCTGAAATGTCATTAAGCTTGTTACAGAGTTACCAGACAAATCTGCACCCTAGAATCATCGGTGACAGATAAACGTTAAAATGAAAGATAACATTAAAATAAGTCTAAACTATTTTAATAAAAACAAAAAAGACTGTAACTCTCACAAACGGTAACTGTAGGCATGTTAATGTTAAACAATAATAGATGTTCCTCACTCTTTAAAGCAATATGCAATATTAAGCTTTAGTTAAATAATTTTAAAATGTTCACTGTAGAATGTCGCATGTTGTGTGTTGGGCCTTAAACCCAAGCAGGAGTGTATTTCTGAAGGAGTGCCTTTAATCTGTTTAATTTATGTATGTCCTCTCATTGGCTGTTAAGTGTCTTTGAATATTTTGTTGACATTTCAGCTTGTGTCTTCTGCAAGTATTTGAGTGTTAATTTGTATTTATCAGATTTTAGTATTACATTTGTATGTCAGTGTGTGTGCCTGATCAACCCCAAGGGCTTTTCGTTGTCCCTAAAACAGACAGTGCTTTTAGGATGGAGGACATTAAAAATAAAATGACTTCATGAAACAAAAACCTTTTGCAGTTTTGGTATTTTTTTTAAACAAGTTTTAATGCTCATACTTGTCTAACACTACCTTATATTATCACCTTATCTTTCTCCATCCCTCTCTTTGCTTTGTAGTTCCTCTTTTCCATTTAAATTCAGGGTCCTTAGTTCTTCACTGCGTTTCCTGTCAATCTCTTCAAGTTCACAGATTTTCTGGAAGAAAAATATACAATTAATACCAGAGTTTAGAACAAAATAGCTTTAGTTTAAGACTAAGAAATAGCTAATAACAAACACAAAAATATAAAGATACATAAAAAATGTGATTAAAAAAACAGGACATTTCACTGTGGTGCTATAAAACATTCATAAATAACTTCCTAATTTCTCAGGTTTTTAGACTGAAACTGTGGGTCAAGTCGCATTTAAAAACTGATGATGGCTGGTGACATTGCATGAGAGTATTGGCTGTTATGTGTTATGAGCTTATGAGTTTGTATCCTCACCTGAGAGATCTCTGTTTTGATGAGGTGCTGGTATTGGTCACCTTTTCCCAATGTCATCATCTCCTCTAAAAACTGCCTCCTGTCCTCAATCTCATCCAGAACTGTTGGTAAGAAATTACATTAAATTATAGTTTTCATGTTGATGCGTATACTACTGAGCTCCTTATCAAGTTCATTAAAGTGTCTCTGTAAACATGACTCTCCCTGCCGCCCTCTAAATTATGATTAATAAACTGAAATAAAAAAGTAAATAAATAGAACTTCTTTTACAAAAAAAAAAAATAAAATAATTCAATATACAATCAGTATCATTGAAATCAGATCACTCAGATGAGAAATGAACAGCAACTGCCTGTCTCACCCTCTTGGAATCTGTCTATCTGTTGCTCTCTTCTTTCTGTGGAGTCTCTTTGGGAGTGAGTTGGCCCAGCATCCTTTTTACCAGTAGAAAGAACATTTTGTAGCCTTCTCTTCTCTTTCTCCAGATCCCCTAGAAAGAGAGAAGAATCAGCAGAGAAGGATGGAAAGATCTTTGTTGTTACACTTTTAAAGACTTCTGCAACAAACACAGGTTAGATGAATTTATGTAGGCTGAAATATGTACTGTATACAGATATTAAACTACACTTGATAGCTCACACTGATGATGACCATGGATACTGTTTTTTGTACTATGTACTGTAATATTGTCAAAAACATCATACAGCTCAGATTGTAATCTGTCATATGTCATTTGAAAGCTCTCACGGAGTAGACTCAAGTACAATCATAATTTTTGTGGGGTTTTACTAAACTTGAGGAAGTTTTTGTATGTGAATGCGGCATTTATGTCACGTTTTCGCTCTTAACTTCATGAAACATGTTCCGACCGTGGAAAATGGCACATAATTATTTACAGCAGATTATCACGATTTAAAAGAACTCATCATAGATCTAGTCACTTAGATCTAAAGATAGTTATAGAAAGTTATAACATAAAACCCCACAGGCACACATGTAGCTAAGTAAAATAAAACGTAGCTTTCACGTGGCATTTACGCTTGTAATTTTATGAAACATGCACAGATAATAGTATGGATGTTCCCGATTGAAATGAGTCCAAAATCAACATAATACATTGTGTTGATCCCGAGATACAATGGAGGAACAACAATTTAAAAAATGCCTTCAGGGTGTCAAGGGCTAAACAAAAAGGCTACCTTGGTCCTTGAGCCCATTTTTAAAATATTTTATCAGCAGTTTCTAAGCATGAATTTCCAAATGTAATGATTTTTTTTTTTTTTTTTCGTTTTCTATCAAATAATACTTACCTTTTGACTCTCCTTGCTATCGTTTTGGAGTTCTTTATTTTTTATTTCAAAAGTTTATGTCATTCAGAAAAAAATAAAAATGCCTTCAGGGCTTAAAGGGTTAATTATTTTGGGCTCCTAAGTTTGTCTCACAGAAATGCTGTGGCTTTATGGAAGCCTGATGAAGGTGAATGAATGAATAGATTTTTTCCCCTTCTACCCCACTTTACCAGAAGCACACTGGTAAAGTAGTACACTATATCAAGTTGTTTAAAGATGAGTTATGATTTCTGTATTAACTTACATTGAAATAATACGTGACAGTGAAGTTCAGTTCAATGCAAATGTGTGTTTACATGAGTAGTGTAGAGCACAGTGCTGCATACATGCAATGAAATGCATTTGAGAATCTAATGGAATTTAATTAATCTAATACTTCTGTCAATCCTAAAGACGAAGCAGGGCATCTCGGGAACCGCACTCCAATTGGTTCAAGTCTTACCTCTCAGGTAGGTCCTTTAGGGTGTCGTGGAGGGGTGAGGTGTCTAAGACCCAACATCTAGCTACTGGGGTTCCTCAGGGCTCAGTGCTTGGAGCAAAGAGTATAGAAGTATCAAGAGGCGAAACTTAATAGAATGTTCCATTGCAACAAAAGCACCTATGCGCAGAGCTGCAGCTCCGCCATCTTGGACTGAATGCAACTCAGCTGTCATAGAATTGAACGATACCGGTTCCAATTCAAAAGTGGTTAAGGGAACTAAATAGTAGTTTCTAGTTTTTAATATCTCTATAAATTGGGTGGTGATAGCGCAGTGGATAAGACACATGCCTTTGATGTGAGAGACCCGGGTTCGAATTCACTGTGAGACACCAATGTGTCCCTGAGCAAGACACTTAACCCCTAGTTGCTCCAGAGGCGTGCGAACTCTGACATATATAGCAATTGCAAGTCGCTTTGGATAAAAGCGTCAGCTAAATTAATAAATGTAAATGGTAAATGGACTGCATTTATATAGCGCTTTCACAGACCCAATGGCCACCAAAGCGCTTTACATTTTGCCTCACATTCACCCATTCATACACCGATGGCAGTGTCAGCCATGCAAGGCTCGTCGGGAGCAGCTGGGGTTAGGTGTCTTGCTCAGGGACACCTCGACACTTGGTCAGGTGGAACCGGGGATTGAACCACCAACCTTCTGGTTTGTAGACAACCTACATGAACCACTGAGCCACTGCCGCCCTATAGCCTAAACTAAAACGGCGTGTCGAATAATGTACAACAAAATAATGCTTATGGATCGGTTTATAATTAAACGATTTCGTCATAGAGCATGAAGCTGTCAAATAGGCTATTTATTTACCCCAATAACTTTTGGGGATAACTCCCGTTTTCATACACAGCACAATTTTACGACACCAGTAACAACAGCCCATGTTCCTCATGAAATGATTGACAAATTCCTTGAATAAGCCAAAACACAATGAACGGTGAGTAGGTGAAAGGGACAACACTCCATTACACACAACAAATCAAACATTGTGCAAGTAAAGTGAACACATTTACTACAAATAGAATGACAATGGTAAGTATATTAGCTGTTCTATATGTTTTAGTCTTTAGTTTTATTATAATTTAATTCATCTTGACTGATAAAAACTTTGTACAACACGTTACATTTGATACAGAAAGAGAGTTAATGTACAGATTTATAGATGACTTCGCTTTAAAAAAATTCTGTTGCGCTTCTGTTTGGGCTGTGAGAGTTGTCGATTTTGGGTCCGTAATATATGATGGATTCTGACTCTATTGAATAGTTTCACCATACAAGAGTGTTTTTGCACTTTTCCTTGTCACACACAATTTCCCTGCACTCATTGTTGTACACCTCCATGCCACTAATTTATTTTTTTTATTTTAATTTCCAGACATAATGTTAATGCTGTATAGTTGTGCTAACGGTAAAGCCGCTGGTTCGGTCCAAAATGGCGACAGCAGCGCCATCTAGCGATTGTTGTCAAAACTGCAACGGAGTTTCACCTCTTGGTACTTCTATACTCTTAGCTTGGACCACTTCTCTTCTCCATCTACATGACATCACTAGGATCTGTGATTCAGAAACATGCCTTTTCCTATCACTGCTACGCTGATGACACACAACTCTACCTCTCATTCCAGCCTGATGATCCGACGGTAGCTGCTCGCATCTCAGCCTGCCTGACAGACATTTCTGGCTGGATGAAGGACCACCACTTTAAACTAAACCTTGCGAAAACAGAGCTGCTTGTGGTCCCGGCCAACCCAACACTACACTACACCACAACTTCTCCATTCAGCTAAGTTCGTCATCCATAACTCCATTAAGGTCAGCCAGGAACCTTGGAGTTGAGATTGATGATCAATTGAACTTTACAGACCACATTGCTAGAACTGCCCGGTCCGATTTGCCTTGTACAACATTAGGAGGATCAGTCCCTTCCTATCAGAGCATGCTACACAACTACTTGTCCAAGCACTTGTTCTATCCTATCCTATGGACTATTGTAATTGTAACCCTGTCAATTTTGCCCCAATAAAGTCCTGAAATGACCTTTAATGCAAACACTTAAAATTAGAGTAAAGTGCAATATCTAGTTCGCCACTAGGTGGCAGTGCACAATGAAACAATCTTCTTCTGCTGTTTTCTGGCATTCGCCTTGCCTTAAAAAAGCCCATAGATATAAACACTAGATGTCGCCTTGGCTACGGCAGTTCATTGGAACGAATGCGTCAATAGAGCCGCCATCTTGAAACGGGAACCCCTCATCAGCGTCAAAGTAGGAAAAGGTCTAACGGAAATAAAATCACCATAAATCGTCATGAATGCGATTTTCTAGTTGTTTTGGTTCGTTCCAACGGTCAGACATGTATTTATTATAGAGTCCAGAGAAATTAAAAAAAAATTACAAAATTTCACAATCTTGTGAAATGTAATCCCTTGCTGTCTGGTTTTTAGATTTCGTTCGTGTAAACATCCATACGCAGCACAAAAGTCCGGCATCATCCATGAATTCAGCGTTACCTAGCTACTTCCTATGACAAGACCCCTGTTCCAAGATGGCGGTGGTTTTGACGCATGTTTAGAACCCCAAGGCGACATCTAGTGTTTATTTCTATGAAAAAAGCCTGGAAAAACGGGAGCTAGAGCAGAAGTAAATATTAAGGTTGAAATTGATTTAGAAAACGAAATATATCCTCGAGGTTGAACTACACTGAAAATTAGACGACACCTGTTGTAAAACAAAGTTATCTCGGTGAGTGAAAACTATCATTTTGTGTTGATTAGCTTGAAACTAAAATGGTGAAATGACTAAAAAGGTTTACATTTCAATGTTACAGTGGATTTAAAAAAAAACAGTCTGGCTATCTACAGCAGTGGATGTTACCCCACAGGTACATTTTTGTTTCTAATTTTGGTACAATGAAAAATGCATTTTGAAAGGAAATAATTTTGTTTTGAGTCAAGTATGTCAATTTTGAGTTACTATGCTATATTGTACTTTTGTTTGTCCAATTCCATTTTATTGATTTTTATTTTAAGTTGTATTATTGAACATATGGACTTTTAAATGATGAAAAGATGGAAAAAGGACATTTAGTTGAACATTAGTTAATTTTCTGCACATTTTTTAGTGTAGACTTTTTTTTTAGGCTTCTTCTGGTCCCGGATCCCTAGTGTTCTTTCCACCGAAGCTGGATTCCTGTCTGTTCACCCTGGTGCCTGGTTCCCTGGTCCACTGCCTCAACTAACAGCGCTGCAACGGTTCCATTGGGTGGTTTGATATGGACGCTAAATATTGAAGGGGTGGTTGGACAGTTAAAATATTTGAGTGCACTCAAGGGTAACTCATTTTTCTTTGAAAGATTTTCCCTTTTGTTTTTGTTTCATGAGATCTCAAAAGTTGTGGCTGATTTGTTAACATCAATGGTACTAATGCTGTGTGAACTGAACTAAATATTGAATTTTGAATAAGAAAAATAATTTGAATAAGAACTACATTCAACCTTTAATCTATTGTCCTGTGCTTCCTTTGGAGTGGAATCTATGAGTCTTTTGACCATTATGTACATAACCATTAGTACATAACCAACCTCCTCATCGAATCTAGATTTAGATAACTCCTACAATAGGTCCTTAGCCTGCCTATAAGCAGAACTACCACCGTAGGGTTACATAATGCTCTTCTGGCAGGTCTTCCAGCTTGCACTATCAAACCTCTGCAACCGATCCAAAATGCTGCAGCTAGAGTGGTCTTTAACGAGCCGAAGAGAGCACACGTCACTCCTCTCCTCACAAAACTGCACTGGTTGCCAGTTGCCGCTCGCATCAAATTCAAGACACTGACATTTGCCTACAGAACAACCACTGGCTCTGCTCTGCTCTATGATCTGCCAAACTCAATCAGAGCTGCTGAGTCCGTGGCCATTTTCAAGAAACGGCTGAAGACGCATCTTTTTCGGCAACACCTAATCCAATTAATACCAACACTTTATCTTCTATTCAATATTATCTTAAAAAAAAAAGAAAAAAAGTACATGTACTCAAGTTAGATTAAACTGGGAGGGGTCATACCACTTGCATATTGTTGTCCTATTGTTAGTTTCACTGCTTCTATTGTTCTCATTTGTAAGTCGCTTTGGATAAACGCGTCTGCTAAATGAATAAATGTAAATGTAATGTAAATGTAATGGGGGAAAAAATAGCAGCAGTGAGGAAGAGGAAGAATTGGGTGATAAAGAATATAGTATAGGGAAATGTTTATTTTTTTTGCACTCACGTGTTGCACTAGGCTGAAACTTTTCTCGTTTGTAATTATCTCCAGCACTACATCTTTCTGCACTGCGCCTCAGCTGGTGACCCATCAGTGAGGTCACTCTGGAGACTCTGGGCTCTGACTGCACTTTTTTCTGCTCAACTGGGGTAAACGTTAGTGAAAGAGCGCCCCCATCTGATCAAACAAACACAAAAAGACAGTGTTAATGGGCATAAAATTGCCAGGACAGTTGTAGTAGGATATTATAAAATCTGTCACCTGAACTCACTTTTCAGCTGATTATTGATTTGTTTCTGTTGAAAGTCCGTTAGACCAGACTTTTGCATCATTACTACAATGAAACAAAACAAACCCACAGATGGAGCCAAAGAAAAGATAAAAACAAGATATGCATGATTGTTGGAACACGCTCACGCACACACACACACACACACACACACACACGAATATATGGTTTATGGGGACTCTCCGTAGGCGTAATGGTTTTATACTGTACAAACTGAATATTCTATCCCCTTACACTAACCCTACCTATCACAGAAAACGTTCTGCCTTTTTACATGAAGAAAAAGAAAAAACATTCTGTGTATTTTATAAGCTTGTTTCCTCATGGGGACCTCAATTTAGGTCCATGAGTCCCCATGAGCATTCAGGTTAAAGTCCCCACAGGCATAGAAAAACCCACAGTACACTAGCTCACGTACACTCATAGACACACACACACACACACACACACACACACACACACATTGTATTAACTGTCGTGTCTCTGTTCTGTAGTTAGTGACTCTGGACTCCTTATATTTTGATCCGCTGGCCATCATTCCTGCAAAAATAAAAACACTTTACTTTTTTGCCATAAACCAAGAAAACTGGTATTTTGGTCGTCAAAGGTTTACTCACGTTACAAACGCAAAAGCAGCAAAGCGGTTCCTATGGTAACACACGCAAAACATATAAGACCGGGGATAATCCAGCAAAGCAGAGACCACCAGTCTAACAAAGAAAGCTGAACAAACTCTTTGTGTTTTAGGGTGTTTAGAGTTGCTTTCGAGATGACAAATCCACACGATTTAGATCTGATTCAATGTTTTGCAAAGCTCCCTATAAACGTTCTCCGTCAGGTGGTTTCGTGAGTTGTTCCAAAGTTGGTTGGTTGTTCACAATGTGTGACGTTTCAGGCGAACATCCAATCGCCTGAAGCAAGCAAGACAGTCAACACTATCAGACTAGGGACTTTGATTATTCACTTTTCCGCTGAAGAATAAGCTATTTGAAAATATATATTGGAAAATAAATGGGCCTAAGTGAATGAATGAATAAATAAATCAATAAAAGCTCGACCACTGCTGAAAGAAAAAAATCGAAAATTCGGAATACGGAGTTTAGTCAACAACGAAGAAAACAACTTAGTAATTTTAAAATCTTTAAAAAGCTTTATTTAGAACTTATTCAGAGCAGCGCCATGACAGGTGATAGCGAGGCCAAAGTCCCTTTCTTGTTTAAAAAGTTATAAATATGTATATTTTTCTTACAAAAAAACACGCTTCGCTCCATGAAGGCCTTAATAAACCCACTGGAGCCTTATTGATTACTTTTCTGATGGATGGATGTGCTTCAAAATCTCAGTTACTATTCCCATAAAGCTTGAAAGAGCCAGGATATTTTTTTAATTGTGTTTGTCTAAAACAGGGATAGGCAACGTCGATCCTGGAGTGCCGCTGTCCTGCAGCGTTTTAGCTCCAACCCTGATATAAACTCGCCTGCTTTTAGCATTAGTAATCCTGAAGACGTTGATTAGCTTGCTCAGGTGTGTTTGATTAGGGTTGGAGCTAAACTCTGCAGGACAGTGGCACTCCAGGATCGACGTTGCCTATCCCTGGTCTAAAAGAAGAAAGTCATATACACTTAGGATGACTTGAGGGTGAGTAAATAAATTACCTCATGACAAAGCACATAACATTACAATATAACAGGGTATTTCTCTGAATTCTGGCCTATTTCTGTCCACAGGGCGTAATTCTATTAAAAACTAATTAAATCGAATACATTTTAGCACCACTAATTAGTATAAACAAAAACAATTAAGCCTAGACTTTTTTTATGGCTGCTCTTACTAATGATTTTAACACAATTTATTGGTGTTTTGTGGTACAATATCTGTGTTTTGGTGTTGTCCAACATTGTCCATGTTGTCCAAACATTATTTATCACAAATTAATTAAAAAAAAAAATGCATATGAATTAAATGTTACCTGAACTAATAAACGACATGCACAGATTAAGCATATGCATTTTGTACTTTATTTTGCTTAATATCTACCTGTCCCATGGTTTAGCTGTCATTACCAACACGCTCTGCATAAAGGCACTTTTTAACTGTTTTTTCATCAAAAGTTTATTTGGTAGCCATGGTAACCTAATATCATAGTAGAGCACATGGATTTCAAGCTGCAAGACTGATGCCTTGATGTCCAGAAAAGTAAGTAAATCTACTCTTTATTCTTTGTGTTGGGCATGTACACTTATTATGCGTCATTACCATATGTGTTGTATTTCTGTATTTTTAAACATTTTTGGATTATTTTTAAACTTTACTAGTTAAAATGGTGTACATTACATGTAGAAAGCTAGCTACACGTGCTTAGTCATCATCTTTGCTAGCAAGGCTAGTTTTTTGACAACAATGTCATTACCAGCACAGTCATTACCAGCACATTACAGCTTGTGCTGGTAATGACAGGTTGTGATGATGATGACGGCAGATACATTAAACATACAGTTCTTTAAAGGATTTATGTTGAATATGTTATCTTAAATGAATTAATATACATTTTCCAATCAAAAGTCAATATTTTAAATTAAGTAAAACATTTGTTTTTAAAATACTAAATTAATTAATTATAATTGTTTTGTTTAGGTGTGACATGGCTCCAAAAGCAGCTGCCCAAAGGTCCAAATCATACAGACAACGTTTAAAAGATAATCCTGAGAAATATGCACAGTATCTGCAGAGTGAGAAAGAGAGATATCGCAGAAGAAGAGAAACAGGAAAATTGAAATCTGTTTCCCTATTGAGCACGCGAGAACACAGATATGAAAAAAAATGATGGAAAGTTAATCAACAAAGGAAGAGAGCTAAGGACAGAGAAAAGGGAGAAATAGAAACTTATCTTTCAATGATTAGTCCTCCAGAATCTCCTGATCTCCAAGAGAACCAGAATAGGGATGTGCCAAATGCAAGGAATGAAAGAGGAGGTATGGCAGATTCTGTCCAAACCCCAAAGCAAAGTGGATGCAAAAAAGTCAATAGAAACAGAAGAAAGGTCTACTATGATCTTCAAAAGTCTAAAAAAAAAGCTGGAAAATGCCTTGCAAAAGGTTTTATATGTATAGGAAAAGTTTAGATATAGGCTGACTAAGAAGCATACCACTGAGCAGTCCCCAAGAACTAAAGCAAGAAAACAGTTGAGGGGAGGACATGGTAATCTCAGGAAGACTCTTGTGTTCCACAACACATTAGTCTCACAGCTGCGACAAACCTACCATCAAAAGAAAATTAAAGGAAAACAAATCTTATCAAAGGTCATTGCTGGAAACATTTTGAAAAAGTACCGGTTAGTGTATGCGGCACATAAAGAACTTGGAATATCATACAAAACAATGAGAAAGAACATAATGATTCAATTATGTGCATAATAAAGAACTACAATTATATATTTCTGACAATGTTTGACAGTCTAAATGATCACTGTATTAAAAAAGTTTTGATATATGGCATTCACTTAAAATAGGCTTATATTCCAAGCCAGGGTAGATTGGTGAATCAGAAATGTAGATACTTAAATGACTATAATTCATCTTGCAAGTAAAAATCAACAACCCCATTAAGTTCAAGATAAAATAGATTCCATGTGAAACCACAAAATGTTTTAAAAGCACTGATTTATCATTTAAGTTTTATTTTTTACATATATTCGATGATGTGATGGTAATGACACATTTACTTGACATAGTTAAAGCTGCAGTCCGCAGTTTTTCCTCTTTGTCGCCATCTCTGTTCGAAATCTGCAATTGCAGTTATTCGCGGAATTATCAACTTTACGTGAGTTGTACTTCGACACGACACAGCGTGGATGAACACAATGTTTGAGGAGAGAGTGCAGCTGTCAGTCGCCGCGCCGGTGTGGATACTGGCATTCAGAATCACAGATTATTCTTTTTGGAAGTATGACCAACATAATAATTTTCACTGGAAAATGTCATCTGAACAAGTCAGTAACATCCACTTTTGTTCTGGTTCTGACATTGCAGTAAATCGTGCTGATTAAATCTAAATATCGCTTATCATATCACGCAAAACCGTGCAAATTATACTTTGTTCTCAAATTGTTAATGTTAACAACGTCAGCATTGCGTGACATGTAATGTCCTTCCGATATGTATCCTTGTTTTCGCATGGGTCCGGTTGCAGTTTCTTTTTTTCTGTAAGTTACCCACTCCGAAGTCCGAACGAAGTCTTTTGCATTTTACAACGGGTGAGTCTCCAGTTGTCACTGGTGATTGTCGTTTGAACCTTTCTGGATCCGCCATCAAATTGATAAGTTTAATTATATCAAATGCTGTGAGAAAAGGCTATAAATCTCCACCTCCAACATCCTCACACGCAATATAGCCTACTAGCCGAGACTCCTTCTTTATGTACAGATGTGACATAATGACGCAAAGACATGCTCGAATCTCCCGCGGAAATCCACCAGTACCACTGAAATTAAAAACATTATTACAAGCTTACCGCTTTGAAGCGAGCTAAGGCAAGCAGATAGTTTTGAACACTGGCTGGTAATGTATTTTCTCAAATATGTATTTTGGATCATTTTTAACCCAAAAAAAGCTACGGACTGCAGCTTTAAAAAAATGTCAAACAATCATAAATTCCCTTATCTTATGGTCTCAACCAAGCTCATAACGCTGTTCCTAACTTAAGGACTGATAATTTGATGTATACCAATTACAAATTTGGGATTTTAATTTTCAAAATTGCAGCAACCCAATTTGGCCCTTAATCTGAGAAATGCCCAACAATGAACGAGCTTTAGTTGTAGGCCTACCACCTGACTGCTGCAGAATCATATCAGGGTTGACATAAACGCAAATTTAAGTCTGAGGATGTGAACTGCTAGTGCTAGAACGTAGGGTTTCCATCTACGGTTACGACATGGCGTGGACGCAGCATAAGCTCTTTGTTTTGGTTCAGGAGGAACTGTAAAAGGCAGCTGCTGTTTCTTCATGGCGCTCGGTGAGTGTCAACAACTCTGCATAGCCTTTCGGAACATGCTAATGACGTGATGTCTGCACGAGCAGGGTGCATGGAGATGTGAAAATACATCCCTGCATCCCACTGTCCATAACCTCCATACTATCCATCCTAAATAGTATGTGAGATTTTATAGTGTCCCAAAGCATTATGTTGAAAAGAGTATGTCAAAAGTCCCCGGATGGTCTACTATTTGCGGTAGATTTTCGAAGTGTTGATCTGTGCACACTAGTGCTGCGTCTCAATTCGCCTACTTATACTACACCCTTAAAGTATTCTTTTTGTGAAGAGTGTGTAGCAGACAAGCTTTGGGACATAGGCCTACTATCACGTCATACAATTGCGTCTCTGTCGCATGCTGTCACAGTAAACTGGCCTGTCAATCATCTTGTCACAGTTTAAATCCTCCACATTTAATATAATTTGCATAATGATGAATTTAAAATGTATGGCCAAACGGATCTTTATAAAGTCCACATTGTTATTGCAAATGAAATTACAGGTAAAACTCGAAAAATTAGAATATGGTGCAAAAGTTCATTTATTTCAGTAATTCAACTTAAACGGTGAAAGTAATATATTATATAGACTCATTACATGCAAAGTGCGATATTTCAAGTCTTTATTTGTTATAGTTTTGATGATTATGGCTTACAGATATGAAAACCCCAAGTTCAAAATAAGAATATTGTGAAATGGTTTTCATATCTCTAAGCCATAATCATCAAAATTATAACAAATAAAGACTTGAAATATCGCACTTTGTTCGCAGTATGTTTTGGGAAAACAAATGTCACCGCAATAAGGACATTTAACACATATTGAATAGTTGTCCACAATACTTTTGAGTTACTATTAACTGGCTTGTGGCCAGTTCCTGCAGAGGACAAGAGGGCAGTAAGCGCCTGGTGGTCTGTTCTGAGAGTGAAGGATCGTCCATATAAGTACATGTGCAAGCGCTCATGGTGACGTGTGTGATTGTGTCTAGACAGTGTGTCTACTACTGTCTAGACACAATCTGACGTTGAACACAGAAAAATGTTTTTGCAGCCCCAGCAATAGACTTTGTTGGCCTCCAGCTTGGGTATCACACCGCTGCAGTCCAATGTAGAGGCCATTCTCAACTTTCCTGTGCCAGCCTCGGCTGGAAAGCTTGCATCCTTCCTTGGCATGACTGCATAGTATCTCAGATTCTTACCTCAGTATACAGCCATCACTGCACCCCTGCGACAGCTGCTCAAACATGACTCCCCCTGGGCATGGACAGCAGAGTGTGAACGTGCTATTCAACAACTCAAGCATCTCCTCACGTCACCACCAACACTAGCTCATTTTTTTTTTTTTTTTTTTATTATATTTATTGTAGATTTTCAAGTTTTCAGACAAATAGACAATACAATCACAGGACAAAACCAAAAAAAAAAAAAGAAAAAAAAGAAACAGAACAAACTCCTTCAGTTGGGATTCAAATGTGCAGAAAACCACATCACCAGGCAAGGAAGGTCAAAACAGATGTTTGCCTAGTAAGACATTATAAATCAGGTCATTGTACAACTTGACCATATGAGATATACATAGGTATCTTTACATTGAAGACAGAGATCCACAGAAATAACAATAAAATCCTAATAAAAAAACTATTTGAAAAATAAATAAAAATAAATAGAAAAACATTAAATAGCTTCATCATTATTGATTTTTAACAAATGATTGAAAAGAGGCCTCCAAGAGGCTTCAAATTTCTCTATATTTCCAGAAATAATATATCTGAGTCTTTCCACGTGCAGAGTGGAGGAAAGTTCTGACAACCAAAACTTGAATAGTGGCTTCGAATTTTTTTTCCACATGCAAAGAATAGATTTTTTGGCAATCATCAAACCATACTGTATAGGCAGTCGGGTAGCATTATTAAAGTGCAGCAAAGAGGCCGACCAGCCAAGAATGGCAGTCGCAGGATCCAAGGGAAGCTCACAAGCATAGGCTTCAGAAAGAAACTGAAAAACTTCTGACCAGAATTCACCAAGTTTTGGGCATGCCCAGAAAAGATGACCAAGAGAGCCCTCCGCAGACTCACACTTATTGCAGAGAGGGGAGATAGTAGGATAGAAAGAGTTAAGTTTAACCCTTGAGTAATGTAATCTGTGCAACACCTTATACTGAATAAGTTGGTGCCTGGCATTAATAGAACAGGTGTATATATTTTTAAGACATTTTTCCCAGTCCTCCTCAGAGAGCTGAACATCTAGTTCCTCTTCCCAAAGGTTTTTCAGATGAATAGTGGAAAAATCTAACTGACTTGTGAAGAAGTCAACAAATTTTGTAACTAACTTTGGAGTGTTGGGAACGCAAGTAAGCAATTTATGTAATTCACTATCGGCTGATAATATTTCAAAATTTGGTACAGTGGAACGAACATAATTTCTAATTTGTAGGTATCTAAAGAAGTGTGAAGCAGGAAGGTCATATTTCTCTGTTAGTTGAGTAAATGTGGCAAATTTATTGTCAATATATAAATCTCTCAAGGTAAGGATTCCTTTTCTAGCCCAACCTGTGAACACTGGGTCTAATAGTGAAGGTTTAAAGGCATGGTTACAACAGACAGGAGCAAGAAAAGAGGTATTTGGCAATTTAAATGCCTTACCAATCTGAAGCCATATCCTAAGAGAATTATTAATCATAAAATGGGATCCTACTGTGGCTTTAAAAGTCGCTGGGACAGCAAAAAGTAATGAAGAGAGTGACGAATTTGATGCACTTTGCTCAATCATAAGCCATGAAGGGATATCAGCTAAGGGACTGTCGGGGTGCGGGTCCTGCCAATAAGTTAAGGCTCTACAATTGGCAGCCCAGTAGTAATGTTGAAAATTTGGCAAACCCAAACCCCCCAGCGACCTAGGCTTACACACGTGTATTTTAGATATTCTATGTGCTTTGAAGCCCCAGACAAAAGGCAGCACAATAGAATCTAAAGTTTTGAAGAACTTTTGGGGTAAATAAATCGGCAAATTCTGGAAAAGATACAAGAATCTGGGTAACGTCACCATCTTAATAGCATTCACACGCCCCATCATTGATAGTGGTAAGGTCCTCCAGCATTTTATATTGTCCTTTAGGTTTTCAAGCATTGTTAAAAAATTAAGCTTGTATATATCTTTTGGGTTTCTGGGTATATTAACTCCGAGATATTTCAAACTGTTTACGGCTATTTTAAAAGGTAGAGTACGCATAAAAATTGGATCGATGTTGCTAGTCACAGCCAAGAATTCACTTTTTTGCCAATTTACTGAATAACCGGAGAGTTTACCAAATGTTTCCAACAGATTTAGTAAGGGTGGAATAGACTGTTCAGGATTGCTTAGATACAGAATGATGTCATCTGCGTAGAGGGAGATATGATGGTTAATTTGGCCTAAATTCAAGGGCGAAATTAAAGGATTATTTTTAATTGCAAGGGAGAGAGGTTCGATTGCTATGGCAAAAAGCAAAGGTGAGAGAGGACAGCCCTGTCGAGTACCTCTGTGTAATTGGAATTGCGATGACTTGTTAAAATTAGTGAGAACTGAAGCCGAAGGATGAAGGTATAACAACTTCACCCAAGAGGCAAATGCATCACCCATATCAAATTCTCTAATCACAGCTAATATATAATCCCACTCAATTTGGTCAAACGCCTTTTCTGCATCTAAGGCAAGAATTGCAACCCTAGCTTTAGAATCGAATCTAGTGTATAAGATATTCAATAAACGCCTGACATTGAAAAAAGAAAAACGGCCTGGAATAAAACCGGATTGATCGGGGTGGATAATTTTCCCAATGCAGCTATTTAATCTATTAGCCAGAATTTTAGTGAAAATTTTAAGGTCAGAGTTCAAAAGAGATATGGGTCGATAAGATGCTGGGTCAGTTTCTTCTTTACCTTTTTTAAGAATTAGAGAAATATTTGCGTCATACAAGGACTGGGGAAGTTTATGTATATCAAAAGAATGATTAAGCATCCTCAACAGCAAAGGAGAGAGCACCTGCGCAAATCTTTTGTAAAATTCGATCCCAAAACCATCTGGGCCAGGCGCCTTGCCACTGGGGAAAGATTTAATCGCAGCTAGTATTTCCTCTACCGTTATGTCCGCATTCAAAGCTGCCTGGTCAGAGCAACCCAACTTTGGAAGATGTAATGAATGAAGGAAATCAGCCAAAGCCGAGGGGTCAGAACAACCCCTAGATTTGTATAATGTTTCGTAAAATTCTTTAAATGTATCATTGATTTCACCGGGAATTGTTAGAACGACACCATTTTTGTTCTTGATTTTATGAATTGCTCTAGAGGCTTGTAGCCCCCTCAGCTGACGAGAAAGCAATTTGTCTGGTTTGTCCCCAAGTTCAAACTGTTTTTGCTTCACTTTTAGCAACATATTATTAACTTGGTTCGAAAGAATCGAGTTATATTCCAATTTAAGTGCTGTAATTTCGTTAAGCACTTCTGAGTCTGCTGAATCTCTGTAAGTGTCCTCCAGCCGAGTAAGACGATTATCAATTTCTGAAAGGCGTTTTACCCTTTGCTTTTTTAGACTGGACTCGTATGAAATAATATGTCCTCTCAAGACAGCCTTTAGGCTTTCCCATAGTGTCGAGTCAGAAACCTCGCCCGTGTCATTAAATTTGAGGAACTCCGCTAGCAACTCTGTTAGTTGTTCACAAAATTTTACATCCGAGAGCAGAGTAGGATTAAAACGCCAGTAATAGCTGGGCTTAATTTCTACGAGATCTAGAGAGATTGTCACAGCTGAGTGGTCGGAGATGATTCTATTGTGATGCTTCATTGATTTTACACAGGGAATAATTTTAGAGTCTACTAAAAAGAAATCTATCCTGGAGTATGATTTATGAACTTGCGAAAAAAAAGTATACTGCATGTCCGTAGGGTGTTTTAGTCTCCAGATATCAACGAGGTCAAAAGAAGTAATCAGATTGTTAAGAACAGAGTTAGAGTTGGCCAAGGGTATTCCAGTGCGAGAAGGAAATCTATCTAGAGTGGGGTCCAACACCAAGTTAAAATCACCGCCTATTATCAGGTGCGTGTTCAGAGTGTTTGGCAAAAGATTAAAGACTCTGCGAAAAAAAGCAGGGTCATCAAAATTAGGTCCGTACACATTAAGCAGAGTGACATGAATTGAGGAAAGTAGGCCAGATACAATTAAATAGCGGCCGTTAGGGTCGCTGACAGTGGATATGTGCTTAAAAGGAGCTGACTTACGAAACAGAATAGCTACTCCTCTGGCCCTGGATGAGAAGGTAGATTGAAATACCTGGGAGATCCAATTGCATCTCAGTCGCCTTTGTTCAGAATGCCTAATATGTGTCTCTTGTAAAAATATTATGTCAGCAGGGATGGACTTCAAATAAGAAAAAACTTTAGCTCTCTTAACCTGGTTATTTAATCCCCGGACATTCCAACTAGCAAGAGTGACGTTGCCACCTTTAAGTGAAGACCCCCTACTATACGTCATGAAGTATAATATCTATTGTAGTGGCAGCTGCAAAATGAATTTGAAGGGATAATAACCACTGAATAACCATTGAAGGAGATGTACAGACACTCAACGCGAGACAACAAACAAAAACAAAAAAAACAACAGAAAAAAACAAAACCACCCACCCTCCCCCTTCCATCAGCTTCCCCAAATGAAGCCGGGAAAAAACCCTCATATGAACAGCGGAGCTGCAGGGCAGCATAAGGAGTAAGAGGAAAACCTGCCTACCAAAAAAAAAACCTCAAAAAGAAAAACCGGGGGACTCCCACGCAGCCTCCGTGTACCTAAGTTATCAACAAAAGAAATGCTCTAAACCTGAACTAGTGTGTAGTACACAACCCTTGTAATGCAGAAATATAGCTTTTTTTTTTTCCTTTTTTTTTTTTTTTAAACACGATTTAAATTATATCAATTATATGAAAGAAAGTATGAACATACGTGCAGATAAGGCACTAATAACGTGTACAGTCTGATCAAATAACATGATCGCAAGCAGTCTGTACAATGTCTCTTTTTTTTTTTTGCGCTTGAAAATACTTACAAACTTGTACAAAAGGACGCCGGTAAATAGCAGAAATGATGATTTAAGTCATTCAGCCATGGAAACAGCATTGAAAAACAATCCTACGCAGCAGATCAAGTAGGGTCTTCAACAGCGATGGTGTTAACGAATAATTCAGCATCCGAAACCGAGCCAAAGATTTTCTTGTTAGTGCCCTGGGTGACAAGAAGACGTGCGGGGAACAGCATTCCGAATCGAATACCAGCCTCCTTCAATTTCCTTTTCACACCGTCAAACGCCCTTCGCTGGGAGAGTACCTCAGCCGTGAAATCTGGGAACACGGAGATGTGAGCGCCATCGTATTTTAGAGGCGAGTGTTGACGCGCAAGCCGCAGGATCATCTCCTTGACCGGGTAATGATGTATCCTCGCGATCAGAATTCTGGGACGCCCTCCTTTCGGCGGTAAAGGCCCGGTGCGATGTGCACGGTCAACTTTAATCCCTGCAGGAAAGTTCTCGGCTCCCAGGAGGTTCGGGATAAGTTTTTCCACAAACTCAGTGGGGCGGCCAGACTCCACATTCTCGGGTAGGCCGACAATCTTAATATTCTGTCGTCGGGAACGGCCCTCGAGATCATCCAGTTTAGCACGTAGGACCTTGTTAGCTGATAGTATTTCCTGACAGGAGGCCTCCAGGTCAGAAATGCGGCTTTCGTGCTCAGCTTTAACGCTCTCAAGATCTGCGATACGCGAGGTGGTTTCAGACAGCGCTGTTTGCAAGTGAGATAGAGTTGTTTCCAGCGAATTAAATCTGTCGTTCATACCGTTATTCATGGTTTGAATGGCTGACAGGATAGCAGTTGAGTCCGTGGCCGTGTCATGATCGCGATCAGTCTCGTGCTCGATAGGATTCTCGGCCAGTTTTTCGACTGCGCTGGATGGTGAATCTCCTTTCTTTGGCTTAGACTTCTTCATCTCACTGTTGGATATTGTTGAGCAAACTTTCGCGATGAAAATAGTCGAATATTACTAGTTTATGGAGGCTTGTTGAGGGAGCTCCCCAAATTTACGTCCACTCCATGTGGTGCTCTCTAGCGCCCCCCCACTAGCTCATTTTGATCTCTCCAGTCCTACCCTAGTAACATGTGATGCATCAGCTGTGGCAGTCGGAGCAGTCCTGTCACAGATGCATGGCAGAATTGAAATGTCTATTACTTTCGCTTCGCGAGCTCTGAGTATTGGGGAGCAGAAGTACTCAGTGGGAGAGAGAGAGAGGCACTGGCGTGCATTTGGGCATGTGAGCGCTTGCACATGTACTTATATGGAAGATCCTTCACTCTCAGAACAGACCACCAGGCGCTTACTGCCCTCTTGTCCTCTGCAGGAACTGGCCACAAGCCACTCAGACTCCATCGATGGGCTGACAGGTTGAGTCAGTACAATTACCAGCTGCAGTTCACCCCTGGAAAAGATAACGTGGTTGCAGATTTACTGTCATGTTCAGCTGTGGAGTCAACCACCACAGCCAGGCAGCTGGAGTCAGACATAGAGAGTTACCTTGTGCAGTTAGTGTATGAGCCTTTACAGACCTCAGTGTCTCTTGAGGAACTTCAGCGCAAGTCTGCAGTAGACCCATTCTTCATTACCTTCAGCACCTACATTCGGTCAGGATGGCCAGCTCAGGTGAGCTCTGACCTGATCCCCTACTCACGAGTTAAGACAGAACTGACATGCTGGGGTGAGTCATGTATTGCATGGGGGCACCGAGCAGTCATTCCTCCGCCCCTTAGGGAACGGGTTCTGTCAATGGCACACAAGGGTCATGTGGGGATAGTTAAACTGAAACAGAGATGTAGAGACTTGGTTTGGTGGCCAGGGATTGATAGAGAGCTAGAAACTACATGACTGCACACCTTGTCTGCTTAGTGGCAAAACAGGAACTCCAGCCCCACCACCCTTGCAGCCTGTCGACTGGCCTGTGAAGCCATGGGAGCATCTACAGATGGACATCTGTGGGGAACTCGCCTCTGTTCCCCACCATCAGCGGTTCCTAGTTGTGGTGTATAACCTCCACTCAAAGTGGCCTGAGGTTGTGCCTATGGGCTCAGTTACAGCCTTAGCAATGATCGAGTCCCTGGAGTCCCCGGCCTACCGAGATACGAGCACAGGATTGGGTAAGAGCCCGTAGGCCACACCGTAGCAATAAATTGGGCTCTTTTCTGTCCGAGCCCCTCCAGGTCAAACGGCAGTTAGGGCCAGTCAATTTTGAGCTTGTTAATGGGTCCCACTGGTATGCCAGTTGTCTTCGAAGAGTGCCCACACCTTCCGTTAGGGATGGCCCCCCTGAATCTGGATCCTGATGAAAGGGGAACTGATCACTGTCAAAGCTCGCAATCTGCTGATGCCCCTGCATCATCTTGTCCTGTGAGGGCGAGGGCACGTCCTGCACACTTCCAGGACTTTGAGGCTACATTTCATACTTAAGCTTGGTGGGAGGGGGGGAAATGTTGTGGTTGTTAACCAGTTCTTTATTGTTATCTGTGTCGTAATGCTGTTGTAAAGTCATGCTTGTGCGCATGCCCTGGGCTGCCGTGTTCTGTGGTGGTTTAAAAAGTAAAAAAGTAGCGTTCTGCCAAAGCACTGCTCGTATGTGTCTTCTTTTTCCTGAACATAACAAGCATCATCTTGATTCAATAGATCTTAACTGACAGAAACTGCTTTTAACAACAGCACTAATCTGCCTATCAAAATAGTGTGGTCTATCAAAACAGTGTCAATAACCTATCAAAACCTATCAAAACAGTGTCAATAACCTTGGTGTCAAAAATGACACCAAGGTTATTGACACTGTCGCGCACATTAGAAGAGAGGGGACCAAGCTGACTGACAATGTCAGAGGACAAAGTTGATGGGCCAAATAAGATTATTTCAGTTTTATCATTGTTTAACTGTAAAAAGCTTATGTCCATCCAGCATTTTATGTCATGCAGACAGTCAAACAAACTAGACACAGACAGATCAGCTATTATTTTTCACAGGAAGATAAAGCTGAGTGTCATTGGCATAGAAATTATATGATAAGTTGTGTCTCTTAAGAAAAGAGAAGAGGACCCAAAATGGAACCCTGCGGAATACTATAGGAGATTTGAGCACAGGATGAGTAACAGTTCCCTACATTAACAGAAAAAGTTCTCTCCTTAAGGGAAGAGGCGAACCACTCCAGCACAGGCCCCTAAAACCAAGCTACATGGTTGAGTCTTTGCAAAAGGACATCATGACCTATGGTGTCAAAAGCTGCACTTAAAGGGACACTATGCAGCTTTTTTAGCTTAACTGAACAGCTTCAGAGTTATTGAAATGGTTATATAACTTCTTTCGGGTTGAATGGTGGGCGTCTCGACCCCCCCTGGTGCCTGTGAGCGGAAAAATTTCACTTGCAACTTCGGTGCCGCGGGCCGCCGTGCTCAGTGTCAGGAAGTATCGCGTGATATCAGCTCTCGCGATGTAACATATTCCTTTACGGCAACTGCACACATACACACAGGAACAAGGTATAGAGGGATGGAGTTTGTCACACTATCGTCATGGCTGAGCCGGCATATAAGATGCAGAAAGCTAGGAAAGCATTGTCGGAGGAACAGAGAAAGAGGAAACGGCAGACTGACCGAGCGAGGAGTCGGACACGAGCATAGGCATAATTTGCGGGTGTGTTATGTCCCCATTGAAACCTCTCGCGGCACGGATGTACCATTACAAACAAATAAAACATCTCCAGGTAACTCTAGTAGAGCATTCATTTCGTTCGTTTGTTAAATAAGAGGCGATCTGAAATGTGTTATTTTTGAAATCAAGTGACCAAAGTGCTCGTTGCCTCTGCGATCAGTGGTGCAGATAAGTTACAGTGTTCTGTTGTGACGCGCGCCTGAATCCGTTGCGGGGACTGAGAGACTCTCTATATTTTGTTATGGTGAAATCACAAAACCTAATGCACAAAAAACATGTCCCTGCTTGAAATACAACCACTAATAAACAATCGGTTTTGATGAGGAAAATAAACTATACTACTAGTACCGATTAGAACCCAGAACCTCTGACACACTTGGCAAAAGTTCTGCCTCTGGACCATTAAAGTTCATGGGGATAATTGTCGGATCTATGTATTTAATCACGTGAAAATTCTCACCACTAACAACATATATTATATCTCATTAAACGACAAATTAAACACAATGTACTATTGTATACTATGTAATAGGCCATGTCACGCTCTGAGTGAGTGGTATTTACGACAGTAACGTTAAATTCAAGTACTCCACAGTAACTCTAGGGGTCGCTGTTTGACAAAAACGGGATTCCTGCATAATGCCCCTTTAAATCAAGCAAGATTAAAAAACAGCAAGAGCCAGAGTCAAGAGTGAGTAAGATATCATTCGTAACCTTCAACAAAGCAGACTCAGTACTGTGCAGTTCCCTGAAACCGGACTGAAATGTAACAAAAATACTAAAAGCACTCAGGTATGAATAAATCTGAGAATATACAACTTTTTCCAAGACTTTTGAATGAAAGATAGTTTGGAAATGTGTCTGTAATTATTTGTGACAGGCTGATCAAGAAGATACCATTTTAACAGTGGTTGTACAATAGCATGTTTAAAAGTGGCAGGCACCACCCCATTGACTATGACTATTAGCAGTCACAACCGGGCTCAAAGCTGGAAAAGCCTCTTTAAAAACATGCAAAGGCAGAACATCAGAAGGGCAGAAAGTGGACTCCATAATAGAATAGAGGTGACACTGGTTAAAAAAAGAGAAAGAGAGCTCTGACAAGAAGGTGTTTCTAGAGGAGACTATGAGATGTTAGACCTAATACACTAAATTTTATGAGTAAAATGTTAACTCACACAGGTCAGTAGAAATCTCAAATGGAACACTAGGAGAGAGATTTAGAAAGGCATTAATTGTACTAAAAAGGACCTTTGGCCTATGTGCATTGTGTGCAATTAAGTCAGACATGTATTTCGACTGTGCCTCCTTGAGTCAAGTCAAGTCAAATCAAGTCACCTTCATTTATATAGCGTTTTTAAAAATATATACTGTTTCAAAGCAGCGTTCCAGTGATAATAGGAAATTAAAGTAACGGAGATTGTTTTGGCTTTACAGCAGCTCTAGAATAAAGTTATTGTCCAAAGTTAGTTTTGATTGATTCACTTCCGTTGCAAAGATCATTAGTTATTAACTCAGGGGCCGCTTACACAACACCCTTCTAACAGAAAACCTTCTCCGGCCCGCTCATTCGCATAACAACAGTGCCTGGTGGCTCGAGAACGCAAAACTTGAAATAGGTTCCAAGGTGCAAGCCTTGAAAAAAAAAAAAAAAAAAAAAAACGCTGATGCCGTGCACATGCGTATTACGTGTTTAGTCTATAGGTATGCACGTTTGAATATGTGCGCAGGCGTGTAGTCTTTCTTTACAAATTGACCTCAACAAATGACTTGTCTGGCATTAAAAATGTATAATATCGAATTATTTATCGCTTCTGCGTAGCCATGTGAACCGGAACTATTTTGACAACGTTTTATCTGTACAGAGGTAAAGGGAAGGAGAAGGGGGCCTTCACAGGGGAGAGACTAGTTGACACTTCAGGACTGCGCAGGTCCTTCATCAGATCTGGATACAGCCTGGATCTGGCGGACTACGGTAAACCTCGGAATAAACAGAGAGACTAATATTAGCGTAGACACCATCCTTCTTATGATGTAACGAGTACATCAGGATTTATGGGGAGTTTTCCCGGTTCCGGCTGACCTAATCTATGCAGCCTAACATTGAATTATAGACGTTTATAATGAGTTATGTGTATGCTAGGTCAAAGAGATGTGTTTTTAGTCTAGATTTAAACTGACAGAGTGTGTCTGCTTCCCAGACAATGTTAGGAAGACTGTTCCAGAGTTTTGGTGTTAAATAGGAAAAGGATCTACCGCCAGCAGTCGATTTTGATATTCCATGTATTATCAACTGGCCGGAACTTTGAGATCGCAATAGACGAGAAGGACTATAATGCATTAAGAGCTCGCTCAAGTAATGGGGAGCTAAACCATTTAGTGCACTGCTTTGTAAGTAATCAGCAATATTTTAAAATGTATACGATGTTTAATATGGAGCCAATGCAGTGTTGATAGAACCGGGCTAATATGGTCATACTTCCTGGTTCTAGTAAGAATTCTAGCTGCTGCATTTTGGACCAGCTGTAGTTTATTTATTTAGCGTGCAGGGCAATCACCCATAAGAGCATTACAATAATCTAGCCTTGATGTCATGAACGCATGAACTAATTGTTCCGCATTTGTCATTGAGAGCATATGATGTAATTTATATATATTTTTAAGATGGAAGAATGCGGTTTTACAGATACTAGAAATGTGACTTTCAAATGAAAGATTAGTATCAAAGAGCACACCCAGGTTCCTAACCGACGACGAAGATTTGATAGAGCAGCCATCAAATGTTAGACAGTATTCTAGGTTATTATGTGAGGAAGTTTTTTGTCCAATGATTAGAATCTCTGAGTAGTAGGAAATAGTCATCCAGGTTTTATATCAGCTATGCATTCTGTTCATTTTGTGAATTGGTAAGTTCCGTCAGGGCGTGAAGAAATATAGAGCTGTGTATCATCAGCATAACAGTGAAAACTAATGCCATGCTTCCTAATGATATCTCCCAAGGGTAGCATGTACAGAGTGAACAGCAATGGTCCTAGCACTGAGCCTTGTAATTTACTGCTACAAACTGATAAAGGTCAAATAAGTATGATGCCAGCATAATTTTCGAGTCTCTTTAAAAGAATGTTGTGGTCAATAGTATCAAATGCAGCACTAAGATCGAGTAACACTAATAGAGAGATACAACCACAATCGGATGATAAGAGCAAATCTTTTGTGACTCTAATGAGAGCTGTCTCAGTACTATGGTACGGTCTAAATCCTGACTGGAAATCCTCGCAGATACCATTTCTTTCTAAAAAGGAACATAGTTGTGAGGATACTGTCATTTCTAGTATCTTTGATAGTAAAGGTAGATTCGACATTGGCCTGTAATTGACTAATTCTGTAGGATCAAGTTGCGGTTTTTTAAAAAGCGGTTTAATCATAGCCAGCTTACGTTTTTGGTACGTATCCTAATGACAAAGATGAATTAATGATATTAAGAAGAGGATCTATGACATCTGGAAGCATCTCTTTCAATAGCTTAGTCGGTACAGGGTCTAACATTCATGTTGTCAATTTAGATAGAAAATTCTTCTTCTCCTATAGCAATGAATGAATAGAAATTACAATACACTGCCTGATGCGATACTGTAGTAGACGGTTGCATAGTTATAATTTTCTCCCTGATATTATCAATCTTGTAAGTGTAGCAGGGTGACTGAATCCACTTATGAGGATATCATTCACCTGTGCTTAGTTTATTAAGCCCCCTTCCCTTTCTTGTTTGATATATAAGGGATGTGTGGTGGCCACTTGGTATGCGTCTTGGTATCGCCCTTGTGACGTCATCCTTGGTTTGTCGCAGGCTTAGACGGTAGGCTGTTTTTCCCGCCTGCTGTGTGTTTGCTGCCCACTTCTCACAATGGCATTGATAGCATGTCACACTATATGTTTCTGACTGAGAAGCTGTATTACATTACGGTGCGCGACTACGAAGCAGTTTGTGTGCAGTGATCATCCCGTTGCCCCCCCTGCATAACTGAGAGTCTCTTGGGCTATTCGTGAGAATTGAGTATTGTTACGGCCAGCTCGTTTCGACCGTACATAAATGTCACAGTGTCTGGTTGTGTTTCCCTTGTTTGTCACTAGAGGTCCTCGTTCTCACGGTGTCTTTCACATTTGACTTCATTTCCCAGCATTCTGTCTGTCACTCATCAGTTCATTGCACTCAGCTGTTTCCCATCACCTTGTTAGATTGTGTGTGTATAAATACCCTGTCTGTTTTAGTATTTGTTACGGATTCCTTGTTATGTATCACACCACTTCGGATGTTTGTTCTTGCCTGTTTCTTGTTTTGTTTCTTGTGTTGGGTTGCCTTTTGGATTTTGACCTTTGCTTGGACTGGATAACGATTTACGGATTTCCCTATTAAATACTGCATTTTTGGATCTACCCCTGTTTCCTGTGTGGATCGTGACAATAAAGGGATACAAGTACAAAAGAATGACTTGCAAGAAGTTTTATTAGCTTACAACAAAAGTGTAAACAACTTAGGATAACAAAGTCTAGGGTTCAAAATCATAAGGGGACAAAATCATAATCCATATGGGGAATAAGAAAAGGTTGGAATGGTCTGTAAACAAATATAAACGTCGCAAAAACAAGTGACTCCTCCAGAGGCTGCCAATCCCCTGGACGAAGTGGCGTGGAGAGGGTGGGATCCAAGGTTTTATCCTCTCCATAATCAAATCAAGAGCAGGTAACAGGGGTGTGCGATCTCCCACGCCCTCCTGAAGAACACCGCCTCCAGCAGGCGAGCAAGGGGAACGCAGGGTCATAACACCTCCCTACAAAAAAAAAGATTCGGCAACGAATCTAAAACACAAAACAAAGAAAAAAGACAGTTAAGCACTACCCAGAACAAACACAATAAAAGTTCTGGTGATCTAGAGGTATGTCGTCTTCTCTTCATTACCTCTGGGCCCTAGAGATGCAAAGAAAAGAACGGACAATACAAAAATTATGTTACACTCTAGACAGTGCCTCAGCTATAACGTTGTCTTTTCCTCGAATATGTCTGATCTCGAGATGGAAAGGTTGTAAGATAAGACTCCATCGCATGAGTCGCTGATTTCTATTTCTCATCCGATTCAAAAAGACCAAAGGGTTATGATCCGTATAGATAATAATCGGTGCAGCAATTGATCCTAGATATACTCCAAAATGTTGAACATCCAACACTAGAGCAAGAGCTTCTTTCTCAATGGTAGAATATACCTGTTGATGTCGGTTAAGTTTCTTAGAAAAGTAACTTACAGGATGTTGAACCTGGTTCGAGTCCTCCTGCAGGAGAACAGCACCCGTACCACAAGCACTTGCATCGATTGCAAGAATAAAAGGCTTGGCAAAGTTTGGAGCTGTTAAAACAGGGGCACATGCCAGCAAAGCCTTGCAATTTTCGAAAGCTTGCTGACAAGGTTCAGTCCACTGGAAAGACAACTTCGGACTCAATAAATCGGTAAGAAGTGAGACTACGCTGGCAAAATTTTCGCAAAAACCCCGATAATATCCCACCATTCCAAGGAACCGTCGTAATTCACGACGAGTGGTGGGAGCGGGAAAATTACAGATAGCTTCGACCTTAGTCTCAATGGGTCTTACACAACCATTTCCCACTGTCTTACCTAAATAGGTAACGGTTGCCTTCGCGAATTCAGACTTAGCGAGATTAACCGTAAGATTAGCTTTGGCTAAACGAGAAAACAGTTCTTTAATCTGGTCAAGATGTTCAGACCAAGATGAACTATACAACACAATGTCGTCAAGATATGCCTCACATCCTGACATTCCATACAGTATACGGTTTACGAGTCGCTGAAAAGTAGCAGGTGCATTTCGAACCCCGAAAGTCATAACCGTATACTGTAGGAAAGCATCAGGCGTAACGAAAGCAGATAATTCCTTCGCCCGACTAGTCAAAGGCACCTGCCAATACCCCTTCAAGAGGTCGAATTTGCTGACATAACAGGCAGAGCCAACATGATCGATGCAATCAACAATTCGAGGTAACGGGAAGCAGTCCAGCTTTGTCACAGAGTTAAGTTTTCGATAATCGGTGCAGAAGCGATATGAGCCATCAGGTTTATTTACTAAAACACAAGGAGAACTCCCCGAACTGAAACTAGATTCAGCCAGATTATGAGCAAGTAGATAATTCACCTCTTGTTTCAGCAAATCTCTTTTAATAGGATTGACTCGATAGGCGTTCTGTTTAACGGGACATGAGGTTCCTACGTCTATATCATGTTCTATGATAGAGGTGTGACCAGGAACATCAAGGAAAAGAGAGGGAAATGATATCACCAACTCAGTGACATCACTCCTCTCTTTCTTTGTCAAATAAGAAAGATGAGAGGACAGGTTAAAAAGAATCTCAGAGTTTTTAAGTCGCCCGTCAACTTTTTCTCGAGAAAGAAAACCCTCGTCCTCATCAGCATTCTCCAAAGAATCCCCACTCGTTTTCTGAGAGAGAGGAGATGATTCTGAAAGAGAGTCACAAAAGTTTACCACATTAACAGTAACAGAATGAACAGGAGCTGTATACAATTTCAACAGGTTACTGTGACAAACTTGTACCTTTTTCCTCCGGTCAGGAGTATTCAACAGATAATTGTTATCAGAAAGACGTTTAACTACACTGTAAGGGCCTGTAAATTTAGCTTGAAACATATTAGCAGGTAGGGACAGCAAAGCGAGTACTTGATCCGGTTTCACTTTATTTGGATGGTCCCTTTAACACATTCATTTGACTATAAGTAACGTTGCACCTACATCTCTACTAACTCTCACTAGAGTGTTAGTAGAGTATCAGTAGACTGGTAGGGTTAGGGATAGAATAAGTTGACATGTAGTTGCAAAGTTACTTATAGTCAGTAGATTGTCTGTTGGAGGAGCATCACAATAAAGAGTTGGCAGATATTAAGCAGACAGTCTACTAATACTCTAATGAGAGTTATTTGACATGTAGTTGCAAAGCTACTTATAGTCAATAGTATGTTCAAAAGGGACCATCAAAATAAAGTGTTACCCTTGATCCCCCACCTGAAATTCTCTTAACTTAGCTTTCCTTTCAAAGCGTTGTCGCATCTTTAGTGGAGTCTTACTCAACTTCTTTTTAGCGAGAGCTCTTGCCTCATATAATCTACGCCGGAATCCGCTCACATAATCCGAAATGTTTTCAGACAGTTTAGGCATACGCCACTCCTCAGCTAACACAGCCGTAGGTCCTCTCACTACATGTCCGAACACTAATTCATTGGGGCTAAACCCAAGACTTTCTTGGATTACCTCACGTATCGCTAATAACATCCACGGCAGACCTTCCTCCCAATCCGCATCGAGTTCCACACAATATGACCTTAAAAGGGACTTCAGGGTTTGATGAAACCTCTCAAGGACTCCTTGACTGCGGATGATAAGCGCTAGAAATATTGTGGTTTACTCGAAGTTGACGCAGGGCTTTTGAGAACTGTTTCGACATGAAGTTCGAACCCTGATCGGACTGAATGACTTTAGGAATTCCAAAGGTCGACATGAAATTAGTGAGAGCCTTCAAGACAGATTTAGTAGTAATGGACCTTAACGGATAAGCAGCCGGATAACGAGTAGTCTGACACATAACGGTTAAAAAGGAGTGAACACGACGGAAATAGGTTGCAACGGAGCAACAGGAACTTTTTGGTTTGGCTTACCGGTGATCTGGCATGTATGACAAGATCGAATATGTTTCGCCACATCCCGTTTCACCTTAGGCCAATAGAACTGTCGCAAGACTCGATCGTACGTTTTACGAACTCCCGTATGACCAGCAAGTCCTTGATGAGCCAAATGCAACACAGAATCCCTCATTATAAAAAGGAACCACAATCTGATTTTTAGGTTCTTGAGAAACATCTTTATGCAGAACCACTGTCCGACAAAGCAACCCATCTTCAAGAAAGTACGAAGAGGAGAGAGGATCAGAACACTTCTTAGACCCTACTGCAGAAAATAAAGGTCTAAGACTGTCATCACTATGTTGAGCTCGAATTAAATCCTCTCGAGAAATCTGCAACAAAGAAGTCAAAGAACAGTCATCACCATCAGAGAGATCAACATTTGTTTTCTCAGGAGTGGACAGAACCTGAGATGTATCACTTTGCAGCACTGTCGAATCTTCCTGGTCAGAAGACAACAAAGAGCAGGACTTCAGGTCTCTATGCCCAAGACATATGATATATATATGAGTGGATGCTGATTGATGGTGTTCATCATTATTATAATGCCAGTGTAAGAGTTTTAAACTTTGAATTTCTAACTATTTATTAGGGCTGTTTTCGACGAAGGATTTTAGTCGAACCTTTTTTTTTTTTCTTTTTTTTTTAGATAGCAGCTAGACGTTCGGTTGAATAACTGTTTGTCTGTTATAGGACAACTCCTCTACGTTTATTTAAAATGAACAGCAAGACAACTAGAATTGAATGTGCTTTATATTAAATGAATCCTTAACACACAAAAAAAAACGTTGCAATGAACGTGCTTTGTTTTAAATAAATCACACACAGTAAACAAAACCTTAACAAAAAACTTTGCAATGAACTTTGCAATTTAGACGCGCAAACTGCGTGCAGGTCGGTACCGGTGCGGTGAGACGTAGCCTACATGCTCGGGCAGATTCGGCTTGAAGTCGTTCATCCTCGGATACGGCATCACGCGCGCTGTTACAAAAAAAAGCTGTGCACACAGCCAAGCGAAATGGGGTCTTGCCGGTCTTGCGCACCCAACGCGTCATTTTTTTGCCGTCCGCACCTTCGCGCTCGTGCGGACGCGTCGAGTATAAACAAGGCTTTACCCCTTGTTTACCCACCTGATCCCCCACCTGAAATTCTCTTAACTTAGCTTTCCTTTCAAAGCGTTGTCGCATCTTTAGTGGAGTCTTACTCAACTTCTTTTTAGCGAGAGCTCTTGCCTCATATAATCTACGCCGGAATCCGCTCACATAATCCGAAATGTTTTCAGACAGTTTAGGCATACGCCACTCCTCAGCTAACACAGCCGTAGGTCCTCTCACTACATGTCCGAACACTAATTCATTGGGGCTAAACCCAAGACTTTCTTGGATTACCTCACGTATCGCTAATAACATCCACGGCAGACCTTCCTCCCAATCCGCATCGAGTTCCACACAATATGACCTTAAAAGGGACTTCAGGGTTTGATGAAACCTCTCAAGGACTCCTTGACTGCGGATGATAAGCGCTAGAAATATTGTGGTTTACTCGAAGTTGACGCAGGGCTTTTGAGAACTGTTTCGACATGAAGTTCGAACCCTGATCGGACTGAATGACTTTAGGAATTCCAAAGGTCGACATGAAATTAGTGAGAGCCTTCAAGACAGATTTAGTAGTAATGGACCTTAACGGATAAGCAGCCGGATAACGAGTAGTCTGACACATAACGGTTAAAAAGGAGTGAACACGACGGAAATAGGTTGCAACGGAGCAACAGGAACTTTTTGGTTTGGCTTACCGGTGATCTGGCATGTATGACAAGATCGAATATGTTTCGCCACATCCCGTTTCACCTTAGGCCAATAGAACTGTCGCAAGACTCGATCGTACGTTTTACGAACTCCCGTATGACCAGCAAGTCCTTGATGAGCCAAATGCAACACAGAATCCCTCATTATAAAAAGGAACCACAATCTGATTTTTAGGTTCTTGAGAAACATCTTTATGCAGAACCACTGTCCGACAAAGCAACCCATCTTCAAGAAAGTACGAAGAGGAGAGAGGATCAGAACACTTCTTAGACCCTACTGCAGAAAATAAAGGTCTAAGACTGTCATCACTATGTTGAGCTCGAATTAAATCCTCTCGAGAAATCTGCAACAAAGAAGTCAAAGAACAGTCATCACCATCAGAGAGATCAACATTTGTTTTCTCAGGAGTGGACAGAACCTGAGATGTATCACTTTGCAGCACTGTCGAATCTTCCTGGTCAGAAGACAACAAAGAGCAGGACTTCAGGTCTCTATGCCCAAGACATATGATATATATATGAGTGGATGCTGATTGATGGTGTTCATCATTATTATAATGCCAGTGTAAGAGTTTTAAACTTTGAATTTCTAACTATTTATTAGGGCTGTTTTCGACGAAGGATTTTAGTCGAACCTTTTTTTTTTTTCTTTTTTTTTTAGATAGCAGCTAGACGTTCGGTTGAATAACTGTTTGTCTGTTATAGGACAACTCCTCTACGTTTATTTAAAATGAACAGCAAGACAACTAGAATTGAATGTGCTTTATATTAAATGAATCCTTAACACACAAAAAAAAACGTTGCAATGAACGTGCTTTGTTTTAAATAAATCACAGATCACTTTACAAAACCTTAACAAAAAACTTTGCAATGAACTTTGCAATTTAGACGCGCAAACTGCGTGCAGGTCGGTACCGGTGCGGTGAGACGTAGCCTACATGCTCGGGCAGATTCGGCTTGAAGTCGTTCATCCTCGGATACGGCATCGCGCGCGCTGTTACAAAAAAAAGCTGTGCACACAGCCAAGCGAAATGGGGTCTTGCCGGTCTTGCGCACCCAACGCGTCATTTTTTTGCCGTCCGCACCTTCGCGCTCGTGCGGACGCGTCGAGTATAAACAAGGCTTTACTCCGTGTCAGCGCGCGCTCTGATCGGTAAAGGTGCACAGACCTCTCCCGAATCATCTCCAGCACTCAGCCTCCGATCGCACCGCTAACTCCGCCTCCGTTTCCCTCGTAAGATTATATTAGTATTTAAACATTCTCTATGATAAAAAAATGTTTGTAAAAAATATTTTTAAGAACGGTTTTGGCGGTTATAGAGTTCTAATGACGGTATTCAACTATAACGACTATGAGGTTCATAGTCGAATCAGACCTCTCCGAATTGAATCGTCGAATCCTCGACTATTAGAAGTCAGCCCTACTATTTATTATTCATCATTGACGAATAAAATAATAAATTAATTCACCTTATTTTAACATTCAACAACTCTGTTAACAAACAGAGCACTTCTGTGAGGTAGCTTGAACAATCAAGTAATAAATAACATAAAATCATCACTTTTGGACTTTAGTGCAACAGTAAATATAGAAAAAGTCTAATATAAAAACAAATAGCACCTCAATTTAAAATACCCGGCAGGCATGTAAACAAAAATAAAAATGTTTTAAAAGTGTATGAAAAAATAATGAGAATATATAGGCCTACATTAGGGGTGTAACAGTTCACATAATTTGCGGTTCGATACGATACAGCAAAAAGAAAGAAATGCCAGAGAAATTTCCTATTTATTAAAAGAAAAACTATTTTTAAATAAGTTTGAGTTTTCCTACATCTTGAAACTTTCAGGTTTATAAATGGGGGTAATCTTTGAAGGATGAACAAATAATGTTTTGGTAATCACATTAAAAATAACATTTAAATATAGCTGCGAGCAGCGATTACGGGCCCAAGCCGGTGGCACCGCAGCCCCGGTGCCTTTAGTTACCTAAAGGCACCGGAGTGGCGGTGCCACCGGCTTTGGCCCTTCATCGCTGCTCGCAGCTATATTTATATTTATATATATATATATATATATATATATATATATATAAACAAGCCGGTGGCACCGCCACCCTGGTGCCTTTAGGGTTACTGTGCATGACGGGCAATAACTTAACCCCGCTTTGACTGTTGAGAAGATGTGTACTGTAGAGCTTGCATTGGTGTGGGCTCTGCAAAAGTGTGCATTGAGGGCACATATCATATGCGTGAGCAACCTTCTGAAACCTAAAATGAAAAATGAGACACCCTACGGTCTCATGGACTTAATGGACACATGAAATAAGTAAGTTATGAAAGTTAAATCAATTGTGCCAAGACAGAATATTACTTGCCTGATCTGATTAGAAAAAAAGTGTGTGTGTGAAACGTGATTGAACAATGTAGACATAAAAACATACTCCGTCCTTTTGTTCATACAGGACATTATTCAAACTGCAAAGTGTTTACTTATATTTGTGAACAATCGCAATAAAACACAACATTGTGCTTTTGTCAAACTGTAAACTACAACTGTCACCCAACCAAAATCTCTTTTTTATTTTATACAGAAATAAATAATCTATCATTCAGATGAGAATAAAGTTAGTGTTAGGTCAAATTTTAAGGAAAACTCTGAAATATAGCACATTCATTTAAAATTCATTCAGGTTCAATTACCAAACATACAAATCTTAATGTAATTTAAAGCAAACAATACATCTAAAATATATGGGTTGTATGCCTATTTTTTTTATATAAAAATATATATATCCAAAAAGTAACAGACACAATCATACACACACACACACACACACACACACACACAGACACAGACACACACATAAGTCAAATCACTTACATTTTATATGCAATATTGACTTTTTTCTGTTTCAGCAGTGAAACTAGTTAAACAAAGATCACAGCAGAACCATCGAGCATCTCACAGCAACGTGTTTTCTCATTACTGAATGATTCAGCATTTTGACCGAATCGGTTGACTCAAAGATTCAATGACCAATCCATAATCTGTCTCATTCATGAATGACTCAGCCGTTCGAACGAATCGTTCGAACAAATGAATCAATGACTCGCTCATTAAGACGGTCGCCTGGCGACACCTAATGACGGCTTAGTGATATGTTTAAAAGTATCATTCTTTCCAACGATTGTTAATTAACTCATATTTGAAACATAAGCTATATATATATATATATATATATATATATACACACATATATACACAAAAATAAAATAAAAACACATTTGAAGCGTGTTTGCTTACTAAATTGTGAGCAGAACGAAAGTTGCAGCAAATATCAGCAACAGGAGTCAAATTTCATTAATCACGAGAGTGAAGAGCTGACTGAAAAGATGATGACGGAATAGGCTATATTTTATGTAAAAGCGCCTATTTAAGCGAATCTATCATTGTACTCTTTTGTTGTTGTGTTTTCCGTGAAAAATAATAGACTATTGAACTCACAATTCAAGCAATTGGCCCCCGATATTGCACTAATTTTAAAGTGACACTAAAAAGTATGCGGCTGCAGTGGCATTCATTACGGTGCGCGTCCATGGCGACGAGCAAGCAAAACAGAGCGAACGTTTTTTCATTTCTACTTCCATAGAAATTCATTCGAGCGCACTGCGAGCGCCACCACTATAAATGTCCTTACTTTACTTTCACTTTTAACTTAGCGATATAAAAGCCCCCGGTGTTACACGTCAAATAACTGGTGAGAAAAAATTCTCGGAGTCACATAGCAGCTACCTATATTTAAATACAACAGGCCTACCTGATTTTGAACACAAGAGGGCAGTATAGCCCTATGTATTATTTGATATATTTATTTTTTAACTGAATAGTGCATCCTGGCTGTTTTTAAACTTGTACATTATTCTTAAATTGCAAAACAAGAATAAAATGGGTTTAGTTCTGATATTTGTATAATTTTATCTAGAAATAAATGGTGTATAATTAAATTTTTAGAAGATATGAGGCTTTTAGTGTTTATTTTTTTTACATGACTTTAATCCCTCGCCATAGCAAAACAATTAGAGATATTCAATAGATATTCACAATTATGCTTCTTTAATGTATTTTCATCATGTTGAAAAAGTTTGGTGGGAATAAAATAAACCACTTAAGAGGAGTGGGTAAAAATGTAGAGCCTGGTTTTGCAAAACATCCACATTAAGACAAAAATAGCCCACTTCCTGTTGGGCTGGCTTAAAGTTGTTTGGCCCGATGAGATCTATATGAGTACAGAGTTTCATAATATTACATGCAAGTGTGTTTGATTTATGGACCAAATTTTCTGACGAAGTTTATGGACCAAGTTAATTTAATTAATAAACTAATTATATAAAACTATTTTCAATGCACTACAATTCAACTGGTTATATGCCTTTACTTATTAATACAACTTATTTAAAAAATACAAGGCGTAAGACATTTATTTTCTTTTTTAATGCAGGCCAAACCACACAGCAGTCAAATGGTTAATCTAGCCCCCCTCCCCCTCCCCACACTCACAGACACACACACACACACAGAGACGTAGGCTCAGAGAGAGAGAGAGACATAAAATGACAATTTTCAAACCAAAATATCTGACTTCCTGTTGGTTGGAGCTATTGAGTGTAAATTAGAAACTTGTCTGGCTGGAGGAGAACAATACACATACCGATTTTTATTACTGTAGATAAAATTAATCCCCCCACTTTTGACAAAAGGTGGCGCTACTGAGCCCTCAACACGCCCGTTTCTGAAACTTTGCACATGTCTACTGGCTAATAAATGAGATGTGTCTGTCGAGTTTCATGCAATTTTAAGCAATTTCAGGCATGCTAAGAGTCTCAAAAGCATAAAAAAAGAATATTAAAGTTTGATGCGTTGCCACGACAACAGTATCTAAGATATCAAGAATCCATTCACAGGTCTACATCTGCCGTGTGTTTACATTATAGTAGTGAAGTTTGAAGCAAATCGGGTAAAAATAAGAGGGTGATTTCAAAGCATTTAGGAAGTGACACACTTCCTTCTGCCAGTTGGTGGCGCTGTAACTTTGACTCACAATAGTCACATCCATGTGATCGGGCTCTTACGACGAACACACTGCTGAAGTTTCATCAAGATCAGTTAATGTATGCAGTAGTTATGACACACTTCCTGTTTCACGTTTCTCGCCATAATTTTGTTTCCTCGCCACGGCCAAACCGTTCGAGATATCAAAAATCCCCTCGCAAACTTTCATCCTCAATGTCTTGACTTCATGCTGACCGAGTTTCGTGCCGTTTGTTTGAATTCTCTAGGAGGAGTATTTCACATTCCATTGCGTGTGTTTTACCAACAACCCTAAATAGCCGACTTCCTGTTGGGCTGGGGTAAAAAGTAAGAGTGTGAAGTATATATGAAACGAGGAGATCTACATGTGTACCGAGTTTCATATTATTACATGCAAGCGTGTTTGATTTATGGACCATGTTTTCGGACCCCGTTCCAGGGGGCGCTGTCGAGCCCCCCTGCCACGCCCGGGTACCATCTTCAGCCCGGCCCTGATGGCCGCGGGTTCTGACATGTGTGCAAAGTTTCAGGAGTTTTTGAGCATGTTAAGGCCTCCAAAAGTGTCCAAAAGGTAGCAGAAAAATAATAAGTCGGAAGAAGAATAATAAATAATCCTAAGGAAAACAATAGGGCCTTCGCCCTTTGGGCTTGGGCCCTAAATATATATTTATATAATATTTGAGTTTTGAAGTGCAATATTAAATCCATGTTCATTCACGGCACAATGTTTCTCCTGGTTCCCACGTCAGCGCTGTTTGATCTAATAGAGATCTACCAGCCCGTTCTCATCCTTTGGCGTCATACATTTGACGCTTTGGACATTTCGTTGAAATCTTACGCACATGGCATCCTTTAGCATCAATATGAGACGCAGAACCCAAGGCGTCATACAGGTGACGCTCGTCTAAATCCAACGCACATGGCATCGTTCAGCGTGAATATGAGACGCAGATCCCAAGGCGTCATAACTGTACCCTACCCCAGACCTAAACCTACCCATAACAGTGCGTGTTATATTGACGCTAAAGGATGCCATGTGCGTAAGATTTCGACGAAATGTCATATGGCGTCACCTATATGACACCAAAGGATGAGAATGCGTTGAGATCTACGGTTAATAACGGAGAAATTTGAATGCTTCTCACTAGATCTTCTTGCAGCACAGTGTCGCTTGATCTCGCGCTACACGTTACACCCCTAATTTACATATATCCGAGTCCTGATCGGGAGGTAATGTCCGATTCCGATCGAGTCTGAAACCACGTGATCGGGCCCGATTTCCGATCGCGTGATCGGATCGGGACATCCCTAATATATTGCCATTTCTGTTAAGAGTGTGGTAAACCTCTTTCAATTCTCTTTACTCTTGTACCGCAACGCTACATTTTTGCGTAGTCGGCAGGGTTGGTTTTGGTCCCTTTCTTTGTGTGGGTTGGGTGAAGACGTGGGTATGTATATTTAGATAAAAAAAACTTTTGTACAATTCTGTATAGGTGTTTGTCTGTATCTTGTTTTTTTTTTGTTGAGGCAAAACAGCAGCGTAGCTGGTGTGAACCGGACCTCCCCTATCAGTTGGCTTCCCTCTACGATTGGTGAGTGCATTTATTATGGAGGAAGAGTTGCAACAGTTAAGAGAGTTGGTGGCGCAGCTAAAAGCTGATAATGAAAAATTGCATCAAGAACGTACTGTTGAATTGCCGGGCCCAAGTGTAGCATTTAGTGCTCCAGTAATGCCTGTGGGGGCACCGGTACCCTTGGGTACGGGTGCCACTCAGCCGGAAAGATTTGTTTTCGTACCTCGAGATCGAAAGTACCCAAAGTTCATGGCGCCTGTGTTTGGTTTGGCCGCTGCTGCATCGCATTTGCGTAAACTTTTTACGTTTGTATACACCCTATATGTTGCCATATCAGCCCTATCGTCTGACTATTGCTTCTTTGCTGCTCGGACTTATGATCGATGCTCGTTGTTGGACATCAGAGTGTCTATGGAAAGACTCTTTGAAAGTTGGGAAAGTTTCAGACAAACCTTTCCGCCCCCGTTCGTGCATCCTCCTTCATCACCTGAGTACCGGCTCCTGTTTACAGCCAGTGACAGTTTCATATTTGGAGTGATTAACTCAGAAAATTTTGCCTCTTTTGAATCTCAAATGCTTAAAGTAGGCTCTTCTAATGCTTTTTACAGTGTGTTTACCGCCCTCCTGGCCCGGCAGGTGTCTTTCTTACTGATTTTACTGACTTTTTATCATCTATCATCAAACTTGAGAAGGTTTTAATTATTGGGGACTTTAACTTGCATATTGATGATTTTACATGCAATACAGCTGCTAATCTCTTTTCTATTACAGACTCTTTTAATTTCATTCAGCACGTTACTGGACCCACGCACATTAAGGGTCACACCCTGGACCTTGTTTTTTCTCTTGGTCTAGATATTGTAAATACACATGTGGAAGATGTACATGTGAGTGATCATAGCTGTGTGTTTTTTAATATGAACTTTTCTCAAGATCCTCCGCCCCAGAGAATTATGACACAAAGGCGGATTATTAATCAAGACACTGCAGAGAGGTTTTCTGCCTTGTTTGACCCATGTTCTCTGATAGGATGTACTGATGTTGATGAATTTATCCTATCTTTTAATGGTCAGTGCTTGTCGATTCTAGATAAAGTAGCACCAATTAAATTGAGCGCTGTCTCTCACAATAAAACCTGTCCATGGATTGATGAAGCTATCTTAAGTTTTAGGAGAAATTGTAGAAAAGTGGAGCGTCTTTGGAAATCTTCTAAACTCGAGGTTCACAGGCTCCATCTTAAAGATCTAATGGGCACCTTGAATGAGATGTTGAAAAAGGCGAGAATGTGCTTTTTTTCTCAACTTATTTCCTCGAATAAGCACAATCCCAAAATCTTATTCGACACCATTAATACAATAGTTTCTCCAACTAGCTCTCAAACAACTGTGTTATCTAGATCTGACTGTAATGAATTCCTCAACTTTTTTGTTAATAAGATCTGTGACCTGTGACTTGTCCCCTCCGCATTGTTGGTCCACTTTTACACCTGTGACGTTACTTGACATTACCTCTCTGTTACATTCTATGAAAATATAATTTTGTCCTATGGATGTTGTTCCCCCTGGCCCTTGTATTGTTGAGATGCTTAACTCCTCACTCTTAAATGCTGTTGTTCCTGCTTTTTTTAAACATGCCGTTGTTAAGCCTGTACTTAAAAAAAACTAATCTGGATCCGCTACAACCGAAAAACTATAGACCAATTTCGAAGCTTCCTTTCATGTCAAAAATTCTAGAAAAAGTTGTAGCTGAAAAACTCACCCTTTTCCTAGAGAATCATGAGTTATTTGACAAATTCCAGTCTGGTTTTTGCAAAAAAACATTCCACAGAAACGGTGTTACTTAAAGTTTCAAGTGATATTATGATGTCAGCTGACTCTAAAAAATACACAGTGTTGGTCTTATTGGACCTCTCATCAGCTTTTGACACAGTTGATCATAATATTATGATAGACTTCATGATCTGGTTGGCATGTCGGGATCAGTTTTAAAATGGTTTTCATCCTACCTGTCTGGTAGAAGCTTTAGTGTTAATATGAATCAGACTATGTCTGAAACTGCAGAGTTGTCGTGTGGGGTACCGCAGGGTTCTGTCTTGGGTCCTATCTTGTTCCTCTTGTATATATTTCCTCTCGGTACGGTTATTAGTCAGTTTAGCGACATATCTTACCACCTGTATGCGGATGATATCCAACTGTATTGCTTGAGTTGTTTAAATTGTCCTCTTTAAGTGGTTATGTGAGAACTTTTTGCTTCTCAATTCTGACAAAACAGAAACACTAATCATCGCCCCCGAAAGTAAAATCCCAAAGATAATACAATATATTGGTGACTTAGGCTCGTCTGTCCAACCGAGCCTCAGGAGCTTAGGTGTTGTCTTTGAATCAGCTATATCCTTGGAGCTTCATTCGAAACAATTAGTTAGAAACTGCTTTTTTCAACTGAGGAACATTTCAAAATTAAGATCATCTGTGACTAAAGGTGAGTTAGAGATGATTATTCATGCGTTCATCTCCTCCCGTTTAGACTATTGTAATAGTCTTTTTACGTGTTTGAGTAAGAAGGAGCTTACTCGAAGGAGCATTATCGTCTCCAGGTTGTTCAGAACTCTGCTGCAAGGCTTTTAACCCGCGTTAAGAAAAGAGAACACACCACACCTGTTTTAGCATCACTTCACTGGTTACCAGTCCAGTATAGAATTCATTTTAAAATTCTGGTTCTTACTTTTAGAGCCTTGCATGGCCAACTCCCTACCTACATCACTGACCTGATACAGCTGCACACTCCTACCCGGAGTCTCAGGTCTTTAGATCAGATGTTATTAGTTGTTCCCCGTACTCATTTTAAAACTAGAGGGGACCAGTCATTCCAGGCAGTCGCTCCCAGGCTGTGGAATGCTTTGCCTCTTGTTTTACGTTGTGCGAACTCAGTTGATTCTTTTAAAAAACAACTGAAGACTTTTGGTTAGTCGAGGTTTTTTTTATGGTTGTTTGTAGTGTTTGTTTTTATTTTGGGCAATGTATTTAAATTGTTCTTGTATTACATTTTACTGTGAAGCACTTTGTGATGTTTATCTGTGAAAAGTGCTATATAAATTCATTTAACTTACTTACTTACAAAGTTTAATGGCCATTAGGGGTGGAACGATACACAGAAGTCACGGTTCGGTTCATACCTCGGTTCAGACATCACGGTTCGGTACGATTTCGGTACAATGGAGGGAAAAGCAAAACAAAAATGCAGAAGGCATTGTATTTTTCAAATAAGTTTTTTTAATAAAGGCATAGAACCAGTTTATTTGTAGTGCACTGACAACAGTTTTATATAATTATTAAATTAATAAAAAGACAAAAAGACCTTGCGATATGTTTGGTAATTGTACCTGAATTAATTTAAAATTATTTTGCTATATTTCAGATCAATATATTTGTTTTCCTTAATTTTAATTAACATTATTAATTGACAATGTAACATTATTCTCATCTGAATGATAAATTATTGATTTCTGTATAAAATAATACAACCATTAAAAACACATTCGATTTTCTTTTTTTAATCAATGTAGAATGTGTAAGATTAGTGCTCCGAGGACAAGAAATGGAAACCAATGCAATATGACGAATGTCAAAAAGATGGAACACACAGACTGTTTTGAAATGGAGTTGGATAAATATGTTTTGCTTTTAAAACAGTGTGTGTGTGTGTGTGTGTGTGTGTGTGTGTGTGTGATTTTGGTTGGGTGACAGTTGTAGGTTACAGTTTGACAAGAGTTTACAGTGTGACAAAAGCACAATGTTGTGTTTTATTGCGAGTGTACACAAATATAAGTAAAAACTTTGCAGGTTTAATGATCTGAACAAAATGACGGAGTATATTTTTTATGTTTCCACTGTTCGATCGCGCGCCTCTCTCTCTCTCTCTCTCTCTCTCTCTCACACACACACACACACACACAGTTCGATCGCGCCCGCGCGCCTCTCTCTCTCTCTCTCTCTCTCTCGCACACACACACACACACACACTCCAGCATTGCAATCTTGACATCGCTGCCTGTTCATTATGTGGTCACGGTCACACCAAACACGAATAGAGCGTCAAATTCGCGTCTAGTTCGACGCTAGTCCAAAGCGAATAGGACGCGCGTATAAAGCCAACGTTTGAAGTGAACGCGCGTTCAGAGCTAAGCCGATGGTACAGATTATGTGTCCCTAAAGAACCCGCGTATCTAACAGTATTACATTACATATACATTTTTTAATTTGCACGCGAGTTTTATTTATTTTTATACCGTGTATTCTCCGTGTAAATTCGTGCACCGAACCGTGACGCCCGTACCGTTTCGGTTCGATACGAATACATGTACCGTTCCACCCCTAATGGCCATACTGGCATCAGCATTGAGGAGTGGATTGAGGAAATACAAGCGTGTATGCAGTTGTGTCACCTCTCTGTGACTGATAGGGCATTTTTTTTGTTTGACCATTTGGAGGGGGAGGCACGGGAAGAGATCCGGCACCGTCATGTGGTTGAAAAAGGGGACCCAGATAAAATTATTTCTGCATTGCAGGAGGTATTTGGTTGCTCTCAGTCATATGTGGCCTTACAGGAGGCCTTTTTCTCGCGAAAGCAGCGGGAAGGGGAGACTTTGTTAGAGTTTTCCCTCGCTCTAATGAGCCTCCTAGAGGGCTTTAAGCAACAGTCCCCATATGTAATGTCAAATTCTGAGAACCTTTTACGCAATCAATTTGTTGTACATGTAGTGGATAGTTCTCTGCGTCGTGAACTTAAACAGCTAGTTCGCCACCAACCTACTTCCAGTTTGCTAGAGGTTCGTAGAGAAGCAATAAGATGGGAGCGGGAGGGAATGCCGGGTGGTGTACGTGGGCGAAGTCAGTCCATTCCATTAGTCCCTTTGATCCAATATGGGGTGCAGGGGGGACCGTCGTCGAATACTGCTAGTTTAATGCCAAACTCTCAATTAAGTGAGTTGAGGGAAATGTTAAAATCTCAACAGGCACAGCTGGATCAGCTCACTAAGGGTTTGGCATTATTACAAGGTCCTGCTCCTGCTGCTCGGAGTCAATCTCCTCACTCGTTTGGTTATCCCTCGTATCCACGGAATACATTTTCTCATACTAATCCGGTAATATGTAGAAGATGTCAACAGCCGGGTCATTTTGCTAAGGAGTGTGATGGGGAACGTATCCCCTCTCGTTCTCGATCTCCCTTTACGGCTCCTCGTGCAGAGGGGAGTGGGCAGCCTCATCTTCAGCGGCCGTCGGAAAAATAGTTCCCACCGGGCTGCAGAGCCACAGCTCGGTTGGGAAAAAGAATGGCTTAGACGTTTGTCAGAATACTAGTCCGGTGCCTCGTTTGATGTCATCATGTCCGCATTTGGTTGTTCTTATTGGTGGGGTTCAGGTGCCTTGTCTGTTAGACACTGGCTCTATGGTGTCCACCATTACTGAGAGTTGCTTTGTACAGCATTTCGAGCCATGGGGTCAAGATCGCCTTCGTTCGTGCCAGTGGTTGCAGTTGCGGGCTGCCAACGGCCTGGACATCCCTTATATTGGATATGTAGAATTGGATGTTGAGCTCTGTGGCAGGTTAGTGTCAAACTGTGGGGTGCTTGTTGTCAGGGATCCCCCTGGCAGCTTGTTTTCTAAAGTAGCAGGAATTGTGGGAATGAATAATCTCAGTCGTTGTTACCGGGAGATCTTTGGGCAGCATGGTCCTGCTCTTTTTGAACAACCATCCTTACTGCAGGCCCACAATTTTGTAACTCAGGCATTGCAGCACTGTCACAAGGTGGGTGCCCGTTTGGGTGCCGATCGGGTATGTCAGGTTAGAATACGAGGCCGTTGAGCATGGCGTATTCCAGGTGGTACGTTAAAATTAGTACTGGCAACTTGTTCCGAGCAATTCTCGAAAGAGACTGTGTTATTTGAGCCTGCAGAGTCGGGCCTACCAGCTGGATTGTTAGCGTCATCATCGTTGGTGCGGGTGAGCCGAGGAACTGTCTCCGTACCAGTGGTAAATGTAGGGACTACGGATGTAATGTTATATCCTCGGACCCTCTTGGGCTCTCTCACAAGTGTTTATGTGGTGAGTTTGCCCAAGGGGGTTACTGAGGTTAATTCTGTCCTTGCTGCTATTGGCTCCCATAGCGCTCAGGTTGCTTCCACTGCGGAGGAACATTAGGTCTATTGACCTGTCTGTTTTGTCATCGCAAGATCAGGATCATGTTAGGGCCTTATTACTGGAGTATCAGTGTGTGTTCTCTGCTCATGAGGGAGACTTGGGGTGTACTAGTCTACTGTCACATGACATCCCTTTGTTGGATAACACCCCTGTCCGGCAGCGTTACCGCCGGATACCACCCTCAGAGTATGAGGTAGTGAAGGCCCACATTGATACACTGTTGGAGTCACAGGTTATACGGGAAAGTTGCAGTCCTTATGCTTCCCCGATACTCTTGGTTAAAAAGAAGGACGGTAGTCTACACATGTGTGTGGACTACCGCCAACTGAATTCCAAGACTAGGAAGGATGCTTTCCCCCTTCCGAGAATCGAGGAGTCCTTGGACGCTCTGACAGGTGCCCGCTGGTTTTCCACTATGGATTTAGCCAGCGGGTACAACCAGGTTCCTGTTAGTGAAAGGGATAAATCTAAGACTGCTTTTTGTACACCATTCGGGCTGTTTGAGTGGAACCGGATGCCGTTTGGGCTTTGCAATGCCCCCTGTACATTCCAACGCCTAATGCAACGGTTGTTCGGTGACCAACAGTGCCAGTCACTATTAATGTACCTAGATGACATTGTCATCTTTTCATCTTCAGTGGTACAGCACATGGAGCACCTGGAGGTTGTCCTGAGTAGGCTGAAGTGTGAGGGCCTTAAAGCGAGGTTAGAGAAGTGTTCATTTTTTCGCCCAGAGGTAGTATATCTTGGTCACGTAATATCAGCTGATGGCGTTTCAACTGACCCAAGAAAGATTGAGGCGGTGGCTCAGTGGCCAAAGCCCAACAGTGTTTCCGAGCTCCGCTCTTTTTTGGGTTTCGCCAGTTATTACCGCCGCTTTGTGGAGGGGTTCGCCAAGTTGGCAGCCCCTCTGCATAGGTTGGTAGCGGAGTGTGGAGGTGCTAAGCCCAGGAAGCGAGCGGAGCAGAGTTTTGCTGATGCTTGGACAGTTCATTGCCAAAATAGCTTTGATGAGCTAAAGGCAATGTTTGTCAAGGCCCCCATGCTTGCCTACGCATATTTCTCCCTACCGTTCATTTTGGATGTAGACGCCAGCCTGAGTGGGTTGGGGGCAGTCTTTTCACAGGAGCAAGATGGGAAGGTGAGGCCTGTTGCGTATGCGAGTTGCAGTCTTAGGCCCCCTGAGAGTAATATGCTAAATTATAGTTCAATGAAACTTTTTTTAACGCTAAAGTTGGCCATGACCGAAAAATTCAGGGAGTATTTATTGGGCAATAAATGTGTAGTTTTCACAGATAATAACCCTCTCAGCCACCTTATGACGGCGAAGCTTGGCGCCACTGAGCAACGATGGGCGGCACAGCTGGCATGCTTTGATTTCGAGGTCAAGTATCGACCAGGCAGGGTCAACAAAAATGCTGACGCCTTATCAAGATGCCAGCCACCAGTTTTAGGGGTGTTGGTTTCTCAGCATGCTGTACAGAGGCAGCTGTACTGGCACTCCCGGCAGCATGCTGTCCAGCATGCTGAGAAACCAAGGTCCGTTCCTTTGGTTAGCCAAGCCGATGTGGTTGCCTTGCCGGGGCATTCATCCACTGACTTGGGCTTGCTACAAGAGGCAGACCCAGTGATTAGGGAGGTCTTATTCTTTTTCAGGGAGGGTGAGTTCCCTGGGCCTTATGAGCGTCGGCAGCTCTCTATGGATGCATTGACTTTACTTCGTCAGTGGGATCGTTTGATGGAGTCACAGGGGGTATTATACCGTCGCATTCTTCGCTCTGACGGTGGCGAAGAGATCTTTCAATTGGTGCTGCCTTCTGCCTTGCAGGTGGAGTTCTTAACTGGGTTACACCAGGAGCACGGGCACCAGAGTATCGAACGCAGCACAGAGCTGGTACGCCAGCGCTGTTATTGGCCAGGCATGTCAGCCATGGTGGCGAAATGGTGTCAAGAGTGCGAGAGGTGCCAGGCCGCTAAGGATCTACAGCCGGGTGCCCGTAGCTTTATGGGTCATTTGCTGGCTTCCCGACCAAATGAAATTGTGGCCATCAATTTCACCCAGCTCGAAGCATCCTGTTCGGGGTTGGAAAACATTCTAGTAATGACGGATGTCTTTACAAATTATACCATTGCGGTTCCTACCCGAGACCAACGGGCTGAGACAGTAGCTCAGTTATTGGTTACTGAGTGGTTCTACAGGTTGGGGGTGCCTGGGAGAATTCATTCTGACCAGGGCCGTAGCTTCGAATCATTCTTGATCCTGCAACTTTGTAAATTGTACGGGGTTGAGAAATCTCGTACTACTCCTTACCACCCTTCTGGTAATGGGCAGTGCGAGCGGTTCAATAGAACATCGCACAACCTATTGCGCACCTTACCGGTTTCACGTAAGAGGGACTGGGCGTCCAGTCTTCCTCAGGTGCTCTTCTCCTACAACACCACCCCGCACCAAGCCACTGGTGAGTCTCACTTTTTAATGTTTGGCCAGGAGCCACGACTCCCCATTGATTTCTTGCTCGGTAGAGTTCAAGAGCCGGTGGCTGGCGACGTGAACAAATGGGTGGTGGAACATCAGACAAGTTTAAAAGTGGCGTTTGAGGGAGCACGAGAACGGCTGAGACTGACTGCTGATCGACGCAAAACGCATTTTGATCGACATGTTCGGGATACGCCACTGGAAGAGGGCCAGTTGGTTTACCTCCGCGATTATGGCATTAGAGGGCGCCATAAAATCCAGGACCTTTGGAGTCCAGTGGTGCATAAGGTGGTAGAGGCTCCTAGATCTGGGGGTGCGGTGTATAGCATTGCACCGATACATGAGGAGGGCAAAGTGAAAAGAGTTCATCGGTCGTTACTAAAGGCTAGGATCCAAAGGAACCCTACCCCTGTTGTTCCTGATGGGCCAGTGGTGGAGCTCGAACAGGAACCGGAGGAGGAGGTGGATGAGGCAGACTTGTGGTTGGTAATGCCTGAAGGCCCCCAACTCGTATCGGACCCGGTCGATTCCGCTCCTCCAGTACCCGAGCCTAGAGTGTCAGGGGAGCAAAACCAACCCTGTGGCACAGAGGTTGGTGCACTGTTATCACCAGGTACCTCAGCTATGGAGCCGCCTCCTGTTGTTGAGGTTGGCCCAGGGAGATCAAGGAGGGCCACAGCTGGCCAGCATACTAATATTCACCGTTTGCCTAGGGCCGTGGGGGAAAGTGCAACTGTTGCTGTACCCCCGGGGCTGATGCTTGCTTTCTTTAGACCTTGGGACTAATTGTGGGGCAAGCGAGTTTATCGTCGGGGCGACGATCTATAACTCGGGGGTAGACTGTAGCAGGGTGACTGAATCCACTTATGAGGATATTATTCACCTGTGCTTAGTTTATTAAGCCCCCTTCCCTTTCTTGTTTGATATATAAGGGATGTGTGGTGGCCACTTGGTATGCGTCTTGGTATCGCCCTTGTGACGTCATCCTTGATTGCCGCAGGCTTAGACGGTAGGCTGTTTTTCCCGCCTGCTGTGTGTTTGCTGCCCACTTCTCACACTGGCATTGATAGCATGTCACCTATATGTTCCTGACTGAGAAGCTGTATTACATTACGGTGCGTGACTACGAAGCAGTTTGTGTGCAGTGATCATCCCGTGGGCCCCCCTGGATAACTGAGAGTCTCTTGGGCTATTCGTGAGAATCGAGTATCAATGCTGAATTGTGATCGCGTATAATTGCGACTGCGTCGCTGTTTTGCCTCGACATCCATCATGATGGAAACCTTTAGCTGCTGTGATTCTGTCGCTTGTGAAGATTGTGAATTCGTCTGATTTTGCGGGCGGGCTGTCTCCTCTGGCCGCCGCCTATTGAAATTTCCGTGTTTTCTAAGCATCTTGTTGAGCTTTGTGTAAGCTGGCTGTCTCTTTTGGCCGCCGCCATGAACCCCATTGATTCATAAGCATGTATGTATGATTATTTGTTTCTTTTCTTTTTTTGTTTATTTCGTGTCTTATTTTTGATCACTATAAACCGGAGTGAACTTAGTTTATTTTTATGTTAATTTTGTTTTCATGTGGTATTGTGAGCACTACTTCTAGGTCAAGTGGTTTAAATCCTTGTAGTATTTTACATCTTATCATCTTGGCTTGTGTAAGTTTGTTTTGTGTTTTTATTTTAATTGTTTTTCTTGTTGCAGGAGCTGGGGGGTTTCTGGAGGGTGAAGGCGAAGCTGCCATTTGTGTGGTGTGCTCACACATAGTGTTGTGTGTCTTCTGGCATCTAACCCTCATGTGTGCGGTTGGGTATTTGTAGTGGACTATTGGGGGGGATAACAATATTTATTATTCAACATTGACTAATAAAATAAAACTTTCCATTTATACGACTCATGTCTTTTCATCCACTCACTCAAAACGAACCTGTGTGCCCTTAGGGTTATTTCCCTGGTTTTCCGGGGTGGCGTAGTCGATCATATATTGCCATTTCTGTTAAGAGTGTGGTAAACCTCTTTCAATTCTCTTACTCTTGTACCGCAATGCTACATAAGTAAAGTTCATAAAGTCATTACTGCTGTGCTGCTTGGAAACGTCTGGGGTTGAAGCTTTATTTTTTGTTAATTTAGCCACTGTTTCAAATAAATACCTAGGGTTTTGTTTATTTTCTTCTAATAGGATTGAAAAATAAGCAGATCTAGCCGTTTTTAAGGCCTCTCTGTACGCAATCGTGCTCTCTTCCCATGAAATGCGAAAAAAACTCTAGTTTTGTTTTCTTCCAGTTGCGCTCCATTTTTCTGGCTGCTCTCTTAAGGGCCTTCTTGAGTGTGCTCCTTGTACTGTGTTGGACTATTTTCTTTAATCTTCTTTAAGCACAAAGGAGCAACTGTGTTTAAAGTGCTAGAAAAGAGAGAGTCAAAAGTTTCCGTCGCAATATAGAGTTCTTCTAAGCTATCTGGGATGCTGAGTAGCAGAAGTGATAGGTCTAACATATTTGTAACACGGAGTCGGCTTTGCAGCCTTGGCTAAACGAAGTATACACAAGACTAGATAATGATCTGAGATGTCATCACTCTGCTGCAGAATTTCAACGGCATCAACATTGATTCCATGTGATAATATTAGAAAGTCAGCAAATTCTTTGATAAAGTCTGTATGGTGCCCTGGTGGCCTGTATACAGTAGCCAGCACAAATCTCAAATGTGATTTATCATTTACTAGGGCCGGGACTCGATTAAAAAAATTAATCTAATTAATTAGAGGCTTTGTAATTAATTAATCAAAATTAATCGCATTTTAATTGCATAAATATTTGAACTGAGAACAGTGAGAAGAATTTTTTTCTCACATGGATTTTTAGTATACCATTGAATAATGACTGAAAACATAAGCTTAAGCAACAAAATATTGTTTATTTTTGTTCAACCAAGTCCAGCAGAGCAGTGCAATTGTATATGTTTTGCGTTGAGGTGTCGATGTGCTGCGGTGATATGCGAATTCCTTGTTGCATAGCTTGCACACAACCATACTCTTATCGACGCTTCCATCCGTTCGTTTTTTATAACAAAATTTCCTATCCACAGGGCCAACCAAAGCAGTCTCGTCAGCTTCTTCGTTCATGTTCACTGTGGTTTGTTGTTGTCTGAAGCATAGACTGTAAAAAAGTCATGAACGCTAGTTGGTGCTCCAGTATAATCGGTCCGCCGTAACTAATCCAGTGAGAAACGTTCCGCGGTGCAAAAATAAGTGATTAAAATGCGTAAAAAATTTTTTGTGTAATTTATTAATCTTAATTAACGCGTTAAAGTCCCGGCTCTATCATTTACATTAGATAGTGTTGCATTAAGCACCAACACATCAAAATAATTATATTTGAAACAAGACTTCTCTGTAATTCTGAAGATATTACTATAGATTACAGCAACACCTCCCCCTTTGTCTTTCAGATGAGGCTCATGTTTATAACATGGGGGCTGGACTCATTTAAAGCAATGCAATCATCTGGTTTTAGCCAGGTGTCTGTCAAACACAGCACATCTAGGTTATAATCTGTGATCATATCATTAACAATAAGTGCTTTTGAAGTAAGGGATCGAATATTCAACAACCCAAGCTTTATCATTTGTTCATTTGTATTATATCTGTTTTTTATTTGTTGAACATCAATTAAACTTTTACCCTTAAATGGGTTTGGGAGTTTTTTTGTATTTCCTAATTCGGGGAAACAGACACAGTCTCTTTATGATGATAACTAGGTGAAAGAGTCTCTATGTGATGGGATTTATCTGACCTCAGTGACGCGAGACAGCTAGCAGACGGTCGGTTTAGCCAGACTGTCTGCTTCCTGACCTGAGCCCCAATTCATTTTTGAGCTCTAAGTCTATGTGCCATATTACAAGAGAGAAGAGCAGCACCATCCCAGGAGGGATGAATTCCATCTCATTTCAACAGGTCAGGTCTGCCCCAAAAACTTTTCCAATTGTCTATGAATTCTATATTATTTTGTGGACTCCACTTAGACAGCCAGCCATTGAATGAGGAGAGTCAGCCATTGAATGAGGACAGTCTACTAAGTATCTCATCACTCCGGCGAACAGGAAGAAGGCCAGAGCAAATTACAGTGCCTGACATCATACCTGCAAGTTCACACACCTTAATTTTAGTGATCTCCGACTGCTGCTGACGTGAATAATAATCTTAGAGAATTTACGATTAGCATTAGCCTGCACTTTTAAATTTGATTTGATGTTAGGCGCTTTGGCTCCCGGCAAACATGTGACTATGGTGGCTGGTGTCTCTATTTTCACGTTCCGTGTAATAGAATCGCCAATAACTAGGGCATATTCAACAGGATTCTCAGTGGGTGTTTCACTAAGTGGGGAGAATCTATTTGTTATGGTAATCAGAACGGAAGAGTGGTGTTTTCTCCCACGACTACAGCGTCTCATGTTCACCCAGTTGCCTTGCTGCACGAGCTCTACAGCCAGAACCGAACAATGTACAGAATTCACTAAGCTAGTCGCATCCAAAGCAGTATCAAAAGCCCTTGCATTCTTACTATCCTCGATTAAAGTTTGGATGCGTGTCTCTAGTTCTGAAATCTTCTCTGTCAGCCTGTCTATCTCCCTGCATTTATCACATATAAAGCCCTCAGTACTGACAGAGAAGGCTATACTATACATGTGGCATGAAGTGTGTAAGACTGGAAAACTGGTTATAGGGAATGACCACTTCTTGAGAAGACAAAGAACCCACTGCATAGTAGCATTTGGGCTCACTCTTGTGAAGGCCCCATCCGAGACTAGAGGTCTCACCTCTGAATCATCCTAATCTACATTTCTTCCCCTCATCCCCCACTCCTTCCCCTTCATGCAGATCACCCGAAACTCACATAAGAATATATATATGGTTTAATGTGAATGATTATCAGTGACTAACGGCATTACTTTTTCCAGTAACGAGTAATCTAATTGATTACTCTTCTCATCTTAATAACGCCGTTCCCGTTACTGCCAAAAAATGCGGCCCGTTACTATAACTGATGAAGCTGGGGTTTTTTTTTTTCATCAGACCAACTAGATCTCTGAGCGAGGGGCAAATACTTTTTTTTTACTGTTCTTCCTTGGTTAGTGGGCAGAGCACGAGACAAGCGCATAAATGCTGACGACTGAGGTAGAGTAAAATGTAATTGTAAGCCAATCAGAGGTAGAGTTGTTCGAAAGCACGCATAGTAGTAGGCATTCGGCTCTTTTGACTCAGCTCACTGAAAAGAGCCGGCTCTTTTGGCTCACAAACGGCTCTTTAAATGACTTTGACTATAATATTTACATTTTTATTACATAATTATTTAATTTCTATAGGCTAAATTTGTAAAAATAGAGTCGGCTCTTCAGATATGCGAGCCAGCCCAGCTCCCGACGTTCACCTAAAAGAGCCGGCTCTTAGAGTCGGCTCATTCGCGAATCGCGAACGACCCATCAAAAGCTCATTCGCGAACGAGTCGATCCATCATCACTAACGGCTAACGCTCATGAATTGCGAACGACCCATCATAACGCATAGTCGGACAGGACAGGACACACAATGAACAACACAAGCAAGCCAGTCAGTCAACGAGAGACAGGTATGGCGACGAGCTTAACAAGCTTAATTTAATTTTGCCCAGTTGTGGCCTGTTGAGGGGCAATACATATCAAAAGTTCCAAAACATCTATTGTGTTATTTGCATTGATCCACTATATAAACATAATATCTACATGGCATTTGATTGGAGGCTAGTCTCACTTTGTCCCACAGCAACATTTTTTTTTTAGATGTGTGTACAATGTTTCTGTTAATAATGTATTATATTAAGTGTCCATTTCATTATAATATTCAGATTTATCATAAATAATTGAACATGCACATGTATTGTAAGTTCCGTTAAAGAGGGGTAGAGGTGGGGTCACATTTGAGCATTTAAAATTAAATTTTACTTGAAAGTAACGCAATAGTTACTTTCTTAAGTAACTAGTTACTTTTAAAATTTGTAACTGAGTAACTAATTTAGTTACTTTTTGGAAGTAGTAACTAGTAACTGTAACTAATTACTTTTTAAAAGTAACTTGCCCAACACTGATGATTATTGTGTTTAGTATCATTTTAAAGGTCTCAGGGTGGCTGGTTCAGATGTCTCATTCCAAATAAGTAAAACAAAAGGTAATAAGGTTTTTTAGAAGTTTAGAGAAACTGGCACACAAAGAAAGGTGGACAAATGGCCTTTCTCCCCTACCCCCAAAATAAGGTGTAACCTGAATGCAAATTACCATTGAAAAGAAGTTCTGGCTATTTAATGGAATGCAGCAAGGAATCGTGGCTTTTTCTGTATCTCAGATCAGCCCGTGGATGCGGAGTCGCCGAGACTCAGCATTCATGTATTTCACGTCGGGTAAAGATTTTCCTCTTTGTTCTAGAACATTTGATGATTTGCATTGATTATCTTTCAATTGATTATGGAATTGTTATAATACATTTACCTGACATAATAAATTGTTATATTTGATTATTCTAACAGACTTTGACTTTATTTTCATTGGAGTTAAAAGGAATAGTCAAACATTAACGTATACTTAATGATGCACAGATATCATTGAAAAACACTTTCATTTTAAGGAGTCAGATGAAACGAGTTAATACATAAGATAAAAAGTATTACATTTAATTAAAAATCCCTTTGCCATTGGAAGAGACGGAACACTGCGTGAGACCTTCACCGCTAGTTTGAATGCCGCCATTGGATCAAATTAGACGGACTTACAAGTGCAAGTGACAATAACAGGAGAAGACATTACTCACCATGTTTGTTGACTGATCCTACTTACCACAGTTATTTGATAGACTCGTAAAAAAAAGCGTGAGCGCGCGCGAGAAAAAAAAAGTAGGCAAGCAAGGATGGCAGGTTAACAGGCTGGCGATAACGATTTAGATAAAAGCTAGCGATGTCAGATTAATGTGATAGGCAATAGACTATATATAATATATGTTGATGAGTAAGTTATATTTAGCAATATAAACAAAAAGGAATGATAGTAAATAGAGATTCAAAAAAGAAAGCTATACGGAGCTTACAGACGCAAACCAGCAGCAAGGCAGACAGGAGCAATCGATCAGCAGCCACTTAACAACACTCTGATAACGCAAGACAATGCTAAAGATTTCGTATGATATCTGCAGCTTGTCTTTCATCGATCTGCGCTCAGTGCACCCATTTAACTAGGGCTGATCTTTCTTTTTCACCTTGGATCTCTGTAACCTCAAGGGGGCAATTAAGTCCAAGGAAGCAGTGCAGGTAGGCCTACTGGTAAAAAGATCAAACAATTCATCAGGATAGACACAGGAGGAGAGAACATTTATAACATTAGGGGTTTGGGTGGATAAATACACATCATTGAATGTCCTGGCAGTAGAGGAATAAAAACATCTAGAAAAACATGGTGAATGATAAGATTTGGGGAGAGTACAAGCCAGCACAGAGTCAAAAACCACTGGACAATGATCAGAAATAGCAGCATCACAAATTTCAAGATTAGTCACTGAAAAACAAAGCAAATTGTACAAAGTTAAGTGAGTTCCTAAGACATAAACACTCTTTGACCAAGGGTTTAGACTGGCAGCAGGCATGGAAATTAAAGTCCCCCAGAATCAGAAGTCTATCATAGTGTGACATCAGGGAGGCCAAAAGGTCAAATCCTTATTGAAAGTTAGATGGTCTGTAAATCAGTGTGCAAAGCAAGGCAACGCTGCACCTCAAAGCTTAGGAAGTTCTCAACAGGAAGAAGTTTACACTTAAAACAGTTCTTGAATATTGTTGCCATTCCACCTTCACGACCTACAGTTCTTGGAGAATTAAAAAACAGGCAGCCTGGAGGAGAAAGTTCCTTTAGAGCTGAAAAATCACCAGGGCTGAGCCAGATCTCCGTCACACACACACAAAAAAAATAAAAAACGCGAATTAGTGCAAAAACAAACAAAAAAACAAGCGTACTGTGCTGATGACGGAATTCGCGTCATGTGCACTGTGCACATACCCTCGTGTACACGTAAAAACCGAAGTATACTTTTGGCTTTAGAAAAATCAAGCTGCATGCCTACTCTGCTGATGATGAAACTTATGTCATGGGGGCTGTACATGTCCCCTATGTATGTGTAAACCCCAAAGTAGGCTATACTTTGGACTGGACTAGGAAAGACACAGCCTCACTGCAGCCTTCCAATTGAGAAACACCCAAGGAAGCATCAATTTCAGTATTGAGCACCATACAGGGTTGCTAGATTACCCCACCATTAGATCCTCATCTGTTTCCCTTACCCTCTGTTCTTTTATCCACTATGGGGTCCAGGGCGTTCAGTTGTGCTACTCCTCATCTTTGGAATTCACTTCCACAATTTGTACGAGAAAGTGATTGTCTTACTACTTTTAAATCACATCTTAAAACTCATCTTTTTAAATGAGCTTTTTCTGATCAATTTTAAATCTTGTATCTTAATGTTAAACAACTGTTGCTTTATTGTACTGCTGCCTTGTATTCTATGACTGTCATTAAGTTGTAAGGTGTCTTTGGGTGCTTTGAAAGGCACCTCTAAATAAAATTCATTATTATTATTATTTAAAAAAAAGAAGGAAGTAGTATGGCATGCTTCTTCTTAGCATCAGTTTCATGGTGTCAACATTTAAGACATTTTTAAAAATGTTCAGTGGCTCAGTGGTTCATGTAGGTTGTCTACAAACCGGAAGGTTGGTGGTTCAATCCCCGGTTCCACCTGACCAAGTGTCGAGGTGTCCATAAGCAAGACACCTAACCCCAGCTGCTCCCGACTTGCATGGCTGACACCGCCGTCGGTGAGTGAATGGGTGAATGTGAGGCAATATGTAAAGTGCTTTGGTGGCCATTGGGTCTGTGAAAGCGCTATATAAATGCAGTCCATTTACTTTCAGACACCAGCGAGTGTTTAAAATAACGTCCTTGTGATCCGTTGGGGATTCTGATCACATCAGGCAGAAATATATTTATATGCAATGCTAAAGGCTACTTATGCTAACGTGGTAATAAATACATGTTTATAAAAAATACCAGAGACTGCTTGAAGAACATAGACAAACTATATATGATTGTAATCGTGTATTTATTTGGTTTAATATATTATCTGTCTTTTCTCTGTGCCTTTGTTGATACCGGACAAAGTATCCGCATTTTTAAAAAATGTAAAACATTGGTCAAATATTGATGCTGGATTCTGAAGTCCTTAAGTAAACATTTGCATCTGTCATGCTAATTTGAGGCGAACATGAGGCGAACCTACATTGAGGGGCCCCAGGCAAAATTAATCAATGAGGCCCTTCTAAAAGTTTTTTTTGTTAATATATCTTCATTACCTAGAGATATAATTATACAACATACAAAAAGTAGTCAAAACACATCTAACAGAACATAAATTGTTTATTCTTTACAACATTAAAGTGCTTATTTTGAATTAGCCTAACGAAATGTCAATTTTCATCTTTATAATAGAAGATACAATACAATACAACAATCTTCAAGATACAGTACAATCTTCATATTAATAACGGATTGACACCTTAAAAAAGGTCCTTTGTGTGGTGGTGAAAGGGAACAAGCAATGCTCCTTCATATAGAAATATATGGTTAGCTTTAATCTTTATTTTATTAGTTTATCAACTAATTATATTCTGTGCTCAAGCGCACACATAAAGCTTGCCGCAAAACACCGGCAAAAGTAGGCTAATGATAATAAATGTGTCGGGAAAAAATAATGAGACAATAATGAGAAATAGTGTTTTCTGAGTCAGTGTTGGCTGCAAAGATATAAGTTGACGATGCTGACTCGCCATCTCCGCTGTACAGTGGATGCGCCTTTAGAAAGAAATGCACCTTTCATTAATCACTGTGGAGTATAGTTTAATTGTATTAATAGATTACAATTTTATACTTATTTCATCTGTTAACTCTCACTCGCTTGACTCGCTCATAACATGGCATTAGTTGGGGTGGGGTGGGGTGGGGGGCGGTCAGGGACCTGAATATTGGATGGGGGGCGCTGGCCCAAAAAAGGTTGAGAACCACTGATCTAGGTTAACGTTAGACTGAGCTGTATAAGCTGAGCTGTTATAAGCTGGTTAACGTTAGACTGAGCTGTATAAGCTGAGCTGTTATACTGCTGTATAAGACGTCGCTGAGAGCGTCGTTAAGGGTAACGGCAGCAGACAGCGCACACGAAGCGTGCTCTGTGGGGGCCCCGCTGGGCATTACTGGTGTAGCACCACCCCAGCAGAGTACGTCCCTGGGCTAGAGGTCCTGTGGCACCGTAAACCGGCTCAATCTCTTCCATCTCAGATAGGGGTGGACCAGTACTACTTTATTTGATTTTTTATTCTAAACTGTTTTAATTATTCTTATTTGTTTTGATTACTTTAATTTCTTCTATGTAAAGCACTTTGAATTGCCATTGTGTATGAAATGTGCTATATAAATAAACTTGCCTTGCCTTGAGCGGCTTTGCCGGACGGATCATCCTCTTCATGTTTAACAAATCAAATCACGGAACTTAAAGGGATAGTTCACCCAAAAATGAAAATTAGCCCATGATTTACTCACCCTCAAGTCATCCTAGGTGTATATGACATTCTTCTTTCGGACGAATACAATTGGAGTTATATTAAAACATGTCCTGGCTCTTCCTATCATAAAAGTGCATCTATCCATCATAAAAGTGCTCCACACAGCTCCGGGGGGAGGTTAATAAAGGCCTTCTGAAGCGAAGCGATGCGTTTGTATAAGAAAAATATCCATATTTACAACTTTATAAATACGGATTCGACTTAACTGTAAAGTGCAACTTTAAATAACCATTGCTGTGGTTAATTGGATTGTCAATGCATGTTGAGACTGCACTTCAGTTCAGAGCATAGACTAAAAAAATAGGTGCAGAGGCATGTCTGTTGGACATGATGAATGGAGGGTATGAGAGAGGGATTCAGGGAAGGACTTGGGCTGCATCTGAAATCGCAAAGTTGCCTATATAGTAGGCGAAAAAGAGTATGTGACAAAAGTAGTATGTCCGAATTCACAGTACTCATAAAAGAGGCGGCAAAAAGTAACCGGATGACCTGCTAGAGATTCTGAAGTGTGCATACAATGGACACTTTACTATCCCATGAGGCCACAGGAGAGGATTTGTGAATGGAAGTGAAACGCTGGAAGGTCACGTGATTATGAAAACATGGCGAATGTAATACGTCCAGATTACATTCATACTACACACATTCAAATTATACAGAGTGTACTTTTTTAGCTGTGGTGGAGTAAATATTCCAAACAAGTACCTACTCAAGAGAGTATGCGATTTCGGATGCAGCCACGGTTAAAATGTCATTAGTTACACAGTTCATTGAGTATTTGTTTGTTTGATGTTGTTTTGATTTCTCTTGGTGACAACATGTGTTGTTTTTAAATGTGCTGTAGAACTAAATATGATTAAGTCCCTAATCAAACACACCTGATTCAAATCATCAGCTCGTTGGTAAAAGCTCCATGACTTGAAATGGGTACATCGAAAAACATCCAAAGGATGAAATCCAAATTTTTGCACCGTTGAGGAGCACAGAGGGAAAGGGGTGCTGCACTAAGCGTTGTTCCATTAAAAAGTGAGCAAATTATCCACTTCATAAATGCCCTCTCCTCTTAATACCACCCATTTCAGACTAGCAATAGCAATTAGTAAATCATGACTCATCGATGAGTTTTAATAGGCTTATGACCCACTCCAACTTCCTGTTTCAATAATAAAATACACAAACAATGTTTGTAATATGACTTAGTTAAAACTGGTATGAAATTGCCCTGTGATGTTTCCCAGTAAGAATTTAATTTATCATATTCTAAATTTTCACAAGGAACCAGACAACATTTGTCTACTACATACATATTTCATTTTTCTACCACCACTGCCACTAATGGGAAATCAAACTTTTGAAAATAATGTCTAGCAAGCTGCTATTTATTTATGCAAGAGCTAAAAAACAATGGTGCAGAGACCACTTTAATGGTTGTTACACAACCATTTGCACTGATATTTATTGGTCATCCTTTTTAACAAAGCAACAGATATATATAAGGCACATTTTTTGGCAAAATACACTGGCTGGATGAACAAATGCTTAAGCTCTGAAAGCAATAATTTTAGGGGAAAACAAATAAACAGTGGTAAACTTTAAAAAGCTTTGACCTATGGCGCCAGTTTGGTTTAGGACAAAACTCATAGTCACAGTACAAAACACTTTGTGTCTCTTCCTAGTAAAAAGAGATTACACCACTGGCAGAACACATCATCATCAAAATTCACCATATATAATATATTCATAAATATGCAATAATAGAGAAATAGATTCATACTAATGCCTATTTGGTCCAAAGAACAGTAGTCAGCTAAAGTACAGTGTTAATCCAAATACATACTGAGAAAAAGACACACAACCCCAAGATCTTCTACTGTCTCACCAAGAGACCCCTGAGCAATGTCGTTACTGTTTGGCACTTTTTTTTTCTCTCTTACCATTACAAGAAATATTTTTAAAAAACAAAAGAAACATTTAAGCTAAAATTATGATGGCATTGGCAAGCTAACAGCGCCATGACATTAAAAAGCTTGGTTTAAACGTTTGTAAGTTTGATAACACTGAGATTTCAGTAATAAGCCTTTAACAGATATTAGATCATGCTTAACAGATCAGTGCTTTATGTACATTCAAATATGAATGCATATGAAAATATATAAAATAAAATTTAATTTCTATTTCAATGTACATTCATCTGATCTGTTAACATTACAGATCTATGATCTGTAATATTATATCATTTTTTTATTATTAATGAACTATATTCTATCCTATATTCTGTATATCATAAACGTTTGATTTATCTATATTTGCAGGTCTTAAGAGGTACCTGCCGAAAGGCAAAGATTTTGCAATGGTAGATGTCTTTAAGTGAAACTCAACAGTAAACCTGAACTGAAACTTCAAAGTATCAATAACATTGTCATCAGTGCAGCCCAGTGTAATAAGGGTACAATAAGGATGTGAACTAAATTAGTGAGATGGCAAGTCTGCAGAATTTTAAGAAACATTAAAGCTGTGCTATTAATAAAAAGCAGCAAGCACATTGCACAAAATAAATCAATAACATTACAAATGACACAAGAGCACCCTGAATCAAAGCTCAACACCACAATCTAAAGCAGCTGAACAGCAGATGGACTTGAGTCATTGAAAATTCCAGTTTTGATGGATCTAAAATGGCAGCTAAACAAGGCCTCACATATGTACATATCAATTTGAAGAACAGTAGTTTAACCACCCCAGGCAGATGTATATGTCCCAGAGATGAGAGAGGGAAAGAAAAATATTGTGCAGTTGTTTGTTTGGGTAAAGAATTCAGGAAAACAATGCAAAGAGCCCAAAGGTTCATTTCGACAGCTTACTAATGACACGAATGAGAGCTGCGTTTTCATCCTTCAGTCTCTGGTTATCAGCACGCAAATCCACAAGCACCTAGAGGGAGAGGGGGGAGAGGGGGAGGAGGGGGGGGTGACAGATAGTGAGATGAGAAGGCCCACATGGAGCCTGTGCATGGAACTTTGCAGAAAGCTCTGCAGATTTGGCATGACCATCATTTCACAAGTTCTACAGAGCTCCCACCTTTTATATGTTTGTTTATTAAGTTGTTTAGCTGTCAAATTGTGTTTAGCTGTCAAAAGAGTGTAGTAATCTCATAGCTCTTTAAAAAAAAAAAAAAAAAAAAAAAAACTTTTTTAAGTCTATTACAAAGATTTCCCATGAAAAATCCTAACTAAATATGTAAAAACAGTCAGCAGATTTAGCATAATTAGGAGATTCCGGACGAATTTTAAAGCTCAGGTTCTTACTTTGAGTTCATCTTCTAACTCAGATGCTCTTCGCTGAAGAACTTTTTTTTCCTGTGTGGAGAGCAGATAAAAAGAATAAAAAACACTTTACAATAAGGTTCATTTCGTTAACATTTGCACATTAGGTGAACTAACAATGAATAATACTTTTACAGAATTGATTAATCTAGGTTAATGTTAATTACAACATGTACTAACATTTTTAAATTTCAAGCCATATAAATTACACGACTGTATTTAAAAATACATTTAATTAATATATGTAAAGTAAAAAATGAGTTTAAAAAAAATTTGATTATTGTTTGTTCATGACACCAGTGCATTAACTAATCTTATCTGAAGGTATGAAATTGTGCACTGTAAAAAATAAATTGAGAAAAGGTTTTGTAAACTGGAAAATATGTGGTTGTTTTTATTTTATTTTTTACAATGTGAGAACTTACAAATCTCTCCAGCTCCAGTAAGGCTGGTCTGTCTGATCCATTCTCTTGATTCTGATTACATGCAAACAAACAGAACAGACAAAAGAATTCTCTCTCACTTTAGTGGTTCAACATATCCTTTCCCCTTCCTTCAGTCTCAGGACAAGAAAAAACACCTCTCACCTGTTTGAGTTTCTCCAGCTGAACTTTACTTTCATTTAGCTGCAGTTGAGTTTCCTGCAGTTTCTCTTTTAGATCTCCATTCTCTTGCAACACCTGCAGATACAACTGAGATAACAGACAAGAGTGTAAACCAGCTCTTATATTACTCATCGGTATCTTAATGATTGTTGTGTAAAAAACATAATTACCTTTCTAAAATAATGAGAAGAGTGTCTGGAATCATCTAACAGAGGATCCCTACAAAAACAAACAACACTGTTAAAAATATCATTGCAAAAGCCTCAACATTACTCTCTCAATGTGAGCATATAAGCAGCTTATTTAAAACTGTGCACTAATTAATCTGCCAATTCCGACAGGCAAACCCCAAAGCCACACCTACGCAAAGTGTTCTTGTCACAAGCAGAACAAAAAACACAAAATGCAACCCAAACCACTCAAACAAAGCTATACACCAGGAGATGTAGAAAACCTTAAAAAACAAACCTTGTGCTCTTGTCTTTTTCAGCATCTTCATTTGCATCCATATCATCCGTCTGAACAAAAGTAAAATGCCAATACAAGTCAGTAATTTTACACTTTTTAAGTAAGGAATTTTGCCACTAGTGACACCCAACACAACTGCAGTAGGGGTGTAAAAATGTTCTCACTGTACAAAGCAATCGGCCTAGCAACAAGAATACTATATTAATTCTGAAATCCTCTATGGTCATTTTCAATACAATCAATAACAAAGATGCAAACCGGCACCACTCATATTTGTATGAAACATGAGAGAGTAAGTTTGCAATGTGATGCATAAATACACTAAAGTAGCACCCAGTTGTTCCTTCTGATATACCAGTTTTGGGACGACCGCATCATTATAGTGTTGAAGTCTTTGTCAGGGTTGGAAATGAACTTTTTTTGCCCAATATTTGCACATTGATTTACAGAAGCCTTTTTTTACCTTTTAAGGGCAATTTTTTAATTGCCTTGTTAAATTTATCAGTGTTGTCATTTATGTCAAATACTTAAATTTTATAATTCAGAATTATATACTGTTACCAATAAATTTTATCAACATCATCTTCAAATTGCAAAGGTGGAACAGAAACTGCATCTGACATGGCATTTATGTGTATTTCTATTTACACAGACTCAAAGCTGGCATTCATGTACTGTATTTATTTATACAACAATTGCATAAATGTAAATAGCCTAGATAAAGTACTAATTATTGTTGATTATGAATGTTGTTAAATAAAACGTATAAAAAGCTAATATTTAACTCTGGTGTTTTTAGTGGTGACTAATTTAAAGGCCTCTGATTGACCTAGTGTGAAAAACTAGTGTGATTGTTTATAATGTGCAACGCTGCAAAAAAATGGGTAAAAAGAAATCCGATGCAACATGAGCAGATCTAAATGTAGTGCACAATCAATACTTTTAATTAATTTTCACATTTCACTTTAAGTGCGACAGCTGTAATAGTTTTAGTTTAATTGTGCAGGGGCATCTTTGTTTATTTTGGTTGAAGTCCCCATTAATTTCCAAATCCTGGTCTCTGTTCATATCATAGTCCCTTTGTCATGTACTGTTTGTGTTTGCATATAATGGTTGGTATCCAGCTAAAATCATTATCATAAAAAAAACATTATCATTTAACTTTTCATTCATACACTTAAAAAGAAACCGGGAATCACTTTAGCCACTATTTTAAAACAAGTCAAAAAGGAAACAACCACAAACTCCTCCTGTTCTATAACATTGTTGTGGGCAACATTAGCCTAAAATGAAGGCACAGATACACATTTCCAAAATCTATTATTATTATTTGTTTTGTAATATTCTGGTGAGAAGCTGCAAAAAAGCACACTTTTAAAAAAAAGTACATTTAAATAAAAAATGCACTGGGAGTGAGAATGCAGAATGAGAACTGAGTTTTTATTAAGGGTGCTCCGATTGATCAGTCGCCGATCATAATCGGCCGATAATTGCTTTGGGATGTGTGATCGGCGGTCTCTATAAAGGCTGATCAGATGACGTAAAACTCGCGAGACAATTTTTTATGCCCTAGTAAAAATGGCTTCACCAGTCTGGCAATTCTACAAGGTTTGTGAAAAAGACAATTCATTAGCAATCTGCAATGTGTGTACCATGCCGCTGCCCGCTTGTCAAACTGTGCAGCCACTCTGCTCAACCTGTAAATAAATCATCGATCCGCACTCTACGTTTGAGTTCTTAAATGGTCTAGTGGTAGATATTTTGCCAAGCGTGTCAGAGGTTACGGGTTCTAATCCCCCCTCGTATAGTTTTTTTCTCTCTCATCAAAACTGAATATGTTCATCAGTTCACGTTTGTGTGCATTTTATTTTGTGATCTCACCGGAATGAATAGAGTCTCCACAACGGCGATACGCACAACCGGCGCTGCGTCATAGAATGTCTCTGAACAGATTCACGCCCACTTTTGGGGGAAAATAAACTAGACTTCCATAGACTTCAATACAAAATAGCGTCACAAAACAACGTCCGTACACAGCCGACAGGCGTCAATAACTTAAAGGTATAGCGGAGGATCTTTCCGAATTTTAGAGAAGACCCGCCCTCTTCAATTTTTAAAAAAATGCACATGCGCAACACTCTATTTGCATGACTTGTGCCAGGGCTAGCATCGCTAATCATAGCTTACATTAACAGAAAACACAAAACCTTTCTTTAACCTGAATTTCGTTTTGCATTAATTGGATCTTAATTTTAATCAATGTTTCATCAACCAATTGCCTGGGTTTAACAAATAAGTAGTAAATAGCAGACGATAGATAAGAAACGGAGGCGCCGGCACGTGAACTGGATCTCGTCTCATAAATGAACCGAAACTCAGTGTATAAGGTAGCCTACTTGCCTCTCACAGACATGTCTACTTTTAAACAGAAAAAATCAAAATGAAAGAAAACAGACTACAGACTGCTCTCTGCTTATGTTATCCGTATGAAATGTGCATTTCTCTCTGGCGCGTTCACTACTGAAGATCGCGAGTCAGCATCGTCAACTTCATCTAGCCGACACTGACAAAGAAAACACTTGTTTATTAACAAGTGTTTATTAATAAACAATTAAAATATCTCCTTGCTATATTTTACATATTCATAATCATTCCTTTTGCCGGTTCTTTGTGACAGCTTTTAGGTGCTTTATTGGCAGCGCCACCCTTACATGTGGTGTGTGTGTGTGTGTTGTCCCCGCCTTTAAAGATGGGACCCCCCAAAAATTAAATTAAATTAAATAAAGCAACATGGTAAAAAGATGAAAATGACTTTTACATTCTCCAAGGTATTAACATTAACATTTTTCATAACTCCATGTAGGACGTTTCTGTGCATAAATGTAAGCACTGTGGCAGTAGTAATGTAATATTTAGAAAATCTACTCTTGTACTCTTGATACTCAAGTACTTTTAAAAACAAGTACTTTAGTACTTTTACTTAAGTAGACATCTGAATGTAGTACTTTTACTTGTACTTGAGTAAAATTTAGCAAGGGGTATCTGTACTTTTACTCAAGTAACAAAGCTCTGTACTCTGTCCGCCTCTGGTATTAGGTACATCCGTGTGTGCCTCAATGTTACAAAAATTGGTGGGGGACAATATCGATCCTTAGAAACAGTGGTGGGACAGACTTCACTGGATCTAAACAAATCAATCTAACCATAGATGTGACCAGTAGTGGTGGCTTTCTTAATCTGTTTAAAATAATTTTGCAAGGGTTCTTGCAAAAAAATTTTTTTTTACCAAAATATTGATGCTTAAGTATTTTTATTTGTTTTTGTTTTTTTGCTGTGCACTTTACTACCTGTGGTCCTTTAAGTGTATTAGAAAAACTGATGGCTGACTGACTCAAAACATTATTTGGGCTATAGCCTTTTTTGTTGTAGTTTTTAGTTTAAAGTAGTCTAAAGCTAAATTTAAAGACTCAGATTGTTACGTTTTGCGTGGAAGCAAAGGCAGAAGTCGGATCTAAATGCAGCAGTAGATTTTAATGATATACAGACTCGGGAAAACTCAGAACAGGCAAGACACTCGGAAATACATACATTCAGACATACATTTATTAACTGACCATGAACAAAAGAGCAGACAGGATTTAAATACACAGAGGGGATCAGGGAACAAGACACAGCTGGGGCAAATCAGAACAACGAGCGGGACCATACAACCTAACAAGACAGCACACCTGAAACAAGGGACCTAATAATGACATGACTGGAGTAAACAGAATACAATGAACAAGGCAGAGAAACGAGGTACAAACAGAATGAAAAAACCAAAGCCAGTGAACCACAAACCAGAAACATGACCAAAATAACCAACACTGTAACATTATCCCCCCCTTCCATAAGGCGCGACCTCGCGCCGAATAAACATCAAATAGGGGCGGGAGGGTGGGCGCCCTGGAGGCTGACGAGGGCGTGGCTTGCCCGGAACAGGAAGCCTCCAGGGCGGAGCAGGATGTGACGGCGGCCAGGGCGGAGCAGGATGTGACGGCGGCCAGGGCGGAGCAGGATGTGACGGCGGCCAGGGCGGAGCAGGATGAGGCGAAGGCCAGGGCGGAGCAGGACGAGGCGAAGGCCAGGGTGGAGCATGGCGTGGCGAAGGCCAGGGTGGAGCATGATGAGATGGTGGCCAGTTCGGAGCAGACTCAGACGAGGATGAGGACCATGTCGACGTCGTCTCCATGGCCCTCACGGAGTACCTTCTGCCCCCCCCCAAAAAATACTTGGGGAAATCCTCGGGAGGAACCTCCAGGTGGTAAAGAGGCGGGGCCGGCAGGGCGAGGCGCAGAGGAGGGGCCGGCAGGGCGAGGCGCAGAGGAGGGGCCGGCAGGGCGAGGCGCAGAGGAGGGGCCGGCAGGGCGAGGCGCAGAGGCGGGGCCGGCAGGGCGAGGAGTCCGGGAACGCCCCTCGGAGCCCGGCGAGGCAAACGAGACCTCCTTCGCCTCCTGCGACGACGCGTCACTGGGCTTGACTCACTTGACTCGGTAGACTTGGTAGACTCACTTGACTCGGTAGACTCGGTAGATTCGGTAGACTCACTTGACTCGGTAGACTCACTTGACTCGGTAGACTCACTTGACTCGGTAGACTCACTTGACTCGGTAGACTCACTTGACTCGGTAGACTTGGTAGACTCACTTGACTCAGTAGACTCGGTAGACTCACTTGACTCAGTAGACTCGGTAGACTCACTTGACTCGGAACTTGATTCACTTGACTCGGAACTGGATTCACTTGACTCGGAACTGGATTCACTTGACTCGGAACTTGATTCACTTGACTCGGAACTTGATTCACTTGACTCGGAACTGGATTCACTTGACTCGGTAGACTCACTTGACTCACTTGACTCGGTAGACTCACTTGACTCACTTGACTCAGACTTGGTAGACTCACTTGACTCAGAAGACTCGGTAGACTCACTTGACTCAGTAGACTCACTTGACTCAGAAGACTCACTTGACTCGGTAAACTCACTTGACTCGGAACTTGATTCACTTGACTCGGAACTTGATTCACTTGACCCGGCGGCACTTGACTCACTTGACTCGGCGGCGCTTGACTCACTTGACCCGGCGGCACTTGACTCACTTGACTCGGCGGCGCTTGACTCGCTTGACTCGGCGGCGCTTGACTCACTTGACTCGGCGGCAATTGACTCGCTTGACTCGGGAAGCGCGGTCTCACTTGACTCGGCGGCACTTGACTCACTTGACTCGGGTTCGTCGAGGCTGAAGCGACGTGCGGGTTCGGAAGACAGAAGCTCAGCCTCAGGCATGTCGATCTCGGCAGGAAGAAGCTCAGGCATGTCGGTGTCGGCAGGAAGAAGCTCAGGCATGTCGCGGAAAGCGGGCTCGACTCGGTTCACGTGAAGCGCAGGCTTGTGGAGCGTGGTCTCGGCTGAGCAGCTGAAGTGAAGCGCGGGCGCGACCGGGCTGACGTTAAGCGCAGGCTCTCGCAGCTTCTCCTCCACGCCCACAGTAAACGGGGAACCGCTCCACAACAGGGCCAGGTCAACGTACCATTCTAAAGATCCGTGAGGACCAGGTTCGGGCATCAGAGACCGGAGTGGTTCCGATAATCCTCCGCGGAAGAAGATCTTCAGGCCGTGGGTGTTCATTTGCGCGAGATATGCCAGCTCGAGGAATTCTGCGACATAAACCTCGATGGCGCGATTCTCCTGGCGAAGACGGAGGATCTGGACATCAGGACTCCAGGTAGGCATGGCTGCTAGATCCTAGTGGGTCAGTTATTCTGTTACGTTTTGCGTGGAAGCAAAGGCAGAAGTCGGATCTAAATGCAGCAGTAGATTTTAATGATATACAGACTCGGGAAAACTCAGAACAGGCAAGACACTCGGAAATACATACATTCAGACATACATTTATTAACTGACCATGAACAAAAGAGCAGACAGGATTTAAATACACAGAGGGGATCAGGGAACAAGACACAGCTGGGGCAAATCAGAACAACGAGCGGGACCATACAACCTAACAAGACAGCACACCTGAAACAAGGGACCTAATAATGACATGACTGGAGTAAACAGAATACAATGAACAAGGCAGAGAAACGAGGTACAAACAGAATGAAAAAACCAAAGCCAGTGAACCACAAACCAGAAACATGACCAAAATAACCAACACTGTAACACAGATGTTCTGTCTTTTATCTTTATTTTATATTCTGCAGGAAAGTTGTATTTGTCAAGCCCTAAGCTGTTCCCAATAACCAAGCACAGGCTGCTAATTTAATATGCTGGACATGTTGCTTGCAAATAAATACACAGGTGTCAATTCATGATACGTTGTCTTCTCTTAATTGTAATGTACATTATTGTTAAATATAGTTTAATAAATAATGCTACATGATAAATAGAAGGCTTCAAAAAGACCCTGTAATCGGTGATCGGTATCGGTATCGGGTGATACAGCTTCCAGTAATCGGGTATCGGTGATCGGCCCCAAAAATCCTGATCGGAGCACCCCTAGTTTTTATGAATGTTTGAAGCTCACCTCTTCAGCCAGCTGAACGATACCAGTAGAGCGTCTCTCTTTCCTCCCTTTCCTGCGATCTCTCACTCCTAGTCTTGTCTCTGCCTCTCCCGATTCCTTCACTGGCTCTATGTCTATTGCAGAGAGAGAAAACGTCTCGGTTACTAACATAACCTCGGTTCTCTCTAGAAGAGGGAACGAGTGTTGCGTAAGCTAGCTTATGCTACGGGAAAAACCTCTTTTCTCGAGAATACTGAAGCCAAAAATTATCCTTATAATTTGTATTAATTTAAAACGCATTTGCTGCAGCGACCAGACCTAGGCGAGGCAGCTCGCGCGCCTATTGGCTGCTCTGCGGCAACTGCTGCAACCTATCGAGGGACTGCTCGTGACGTAAGCACCAATGAGGGCGCTGGCGCCCTCAGTCGTCACGTCCCGCGCGAATGGGCGTGGCTTATGCCTATATAAGCCAGAGCTCGATAGGATGCTCCTTGGTTTTCATCAACTGAAGCGAAACCAGATGGTAGCACAAGCACGGCAGGGTTACGCAACACTCGTTCCCTCTTCTAGAGAGAACCGAGGTTACGTTAGTAACCGAAATGTTCTCTTACGAGAGTACTCTCGCGTTGCGTAAGCTAGCTTATGCTACGGGAACCCAATTTAAAACGCAGTGCGTGCTAAATCTACCACAACACTGACCCAAGGGCGAGTGCCCTGAGCTCATATGATATGGGGATATAAAAAGCCCCTTAAGATGGGCTTAATAAGAATGATATAAGGCAAACGTGGTTACCTTAAGTGAACAAGGGTGCTTAACACTGTATAACAGTCAGAGGAGGCATTAGCCTGCTTGAACTGAAACTTTGCAGTTTGCGGAAGCGAGTCCGGCAGAACTGAACAGATTAACTAGACTGATAACAATCTAGCTTGAAGAGCGGGAACTTCCAGGTTATAGAACCTTATAAATGTAGCCTGCCGCCATACAGATATCTTGGAGAAATCCCACTGGACCAGGCCCACGAAGAGGCCACGCCTCTAGTGGAATGAGCTCTGACGCCCAGAGGGCAACGAAGGCCCTTAGATGCATAAGCCAGTGAGATAGCGTCCACTATCCACCTGGAAAGGCTATGTTTCGAGGCAGCTAGACCTTTAGATCGGCCACCAAAAGAAACAAAGAGCTGTTCTGACTGTCTGAAAGCAGCCGAACTTTCCACGTAAATTCTCAGGGCCCTAACTGGCCAAAGGAGATTCACGTCAGACTCGCTGTCAGATCAGGAGAGGGCTGACAGGGAAATGACTTGCGCTCTGAAAGGAGTGGCAAGTAATTTGGGGACATAACCATGTCTCGGTTTGAGGATAACCTTGGAGTCATTAGGCCCAAACTCAAGGCACGACGCACTAACAGAAAGTGTGTGTAAGTCACCCACCCGCTTGACTGAGGCGATAGCCACCAGAAAGGCGGTTTTCAACGAGAGATACTTAAGGTCCACAGACTGTAGAGGTTCAAAAGGGGAACCTTCATGGCCTCCAGGACCAAGGAAAGGTCCCATACGGGAACCGAGGGGGGTCGAGGAGGGTTCATCCTTCTAGCTCCCCTGAGGAAGCGGACTACAAGGTCGTTCCTACCCAGTGACTGACCGTGCGAATGTTTGACAAACACAGCGATAGCCGCCACATACACCTTGAGCGTGGATGGGGATCTACCCTTATCCAAAAGCTCCTGTAGGAAGGAGAGAACCTCCGATACCCCACAATCTTGTGGATCCAGGTTGCGAGCTGAGCACCAACCTGAGAACACTGACCACTTGGAAGCATAAAGCCGTCTAGAAGAGGGCACTCTAGCTTGCGTAATCGTGTTTAACACCCTGTCCGGGATATTGACGGGTAGCCGTTGATGGCCCACATATGTAGAGCCCAAAGCTCGGGGTGTGGGTGCCAAATCGTGCCCCCGGCCTGTGAGAGGAGATCTCTCCTCAACGGGACAGGCCATGGAGCCAGACTCTGAAGCTGCATCAGCTCCGGAAACCAAACTTGGTTCGTCCAGAACGGAGCTACTAGAAGCACAGAGGAACCGTTCTCCCTGATACGCTTGATTACCTGTGGTAACAGCGTGATCGGCGGGAAAGCATAGAGAGGGCGGCTGGGCCAGTGATGGGCTAGCGCGTCCTTGTTCTTCGTGAAGCATATTGGACACTGAGCGTTGTCTTGAGACGCAAAGAGGTCGACCTCCGCTGTGCCAAAGGTGTCCCACAACAGCTGAACTGTCTGAGGGTGGAGAGACCATTCCCCTGGGGGAACGTTGTACCTGGACAGCCTGTCTGGACCCACATTCAGATGGCCTGGTACATGCGCCGCTCTCAGCGAGAGCAGGTTGCGCTGAACCCATACAAGGAGGCGTTCTGCCAGTGCATGAAGGTTCCGTGATCTCAGACCGCCCTGGCGATTTATGTAGGAAACCACCGACATGCTGTCCGTGCGGACAAGGACATGGTGGCCCTTTAGAAGAGGAAGAACAGCAAGGCGTTCTCGACCGCCTTCATCTCTAGACAGTTTATGTGCAAGCTCTTCTCTTGGCTTGACCACAGGCCAAAAGTCGGTCTGCCCTCGTAGAGGGCGCCCCAGCCCGAATTGGAGGTGTCTGTCGAAACCACTTTCAGTTTTGAGATTAGCCCCAGGTTTACACCTGTCTGATACCAGCCAATTGCCTTCCAGGGCTCCAGAGCTGTGACACAGTTCTGAGTTACCTTGAGGCGTAAACGACCGGATGCCCATGCTCGACGCGGGACCCGCGTCTTTAGCCAGTGCTGTAAAGGGCACATGCGGAGCAGGCCTAAACGAAGCACCGCTGAGGCTGAAGCCATGAGGCCTAGAATCCTCTGAAATCTTTTGAGAGGAGAGACATCGCCTACTTTGAATAACATCGCCAAGCACTGAATACACAGAGCACGCTGTGACGTCAGCCACGCTGTCATTGACACAGAGTCCAGATCCATTCCCAGAAAAGAAGCTTTCTGACTGGGAGATAGCGAACTCTTGGTCCAATTGACTTTGAGGCCCAGAGCCTCCAAATGGCTTAGTAATAAAGTCCTGTGTGTCACAAGTTCCACCTCCGACTGGGCAATAATCAGCCAGTCGTCCAAATAGTTCAGCATTCGCATACCCTGTTGTTTCAGGGGGGCGAGGGCTGCATCCATGCACCTTGTAAATGTACGAGGTGCTAAGGACATGCCGAACGGAAGGACAGTGTACTGGTAAGCCTGACCCTCGAAGGCGAATCTTAAGAAAGGCCTGTGACGGGGGGCTATTTCTATCTGAAAATAAGCGTCTTTCTGATCCACTGATATAAACCAGTCCCTCGACGAATTTGCGCGAGAATTTGTCTGGTTGTAATCATTTTGAACGATCGCTTCATGAGAGCTCTGTTCAAAAGCCTGAGATCTAGAATGGGTCTGAGACCGGCATCCTTTTTGGGTACCAGGAAGTAACGGCTGTAGAAACCCGACTCGCTCTGGTTCAGAGGGACGGTTTCTATGGCGCCCTTTGAGTACAGTTTCATAATCTCGGCTCGAAGCAGATGAGCTACTTTCTTATCTACTGTAGTTTCGACCTGGGCTCGAAAGCAGGGGGGTCGGCGAGTGAACTGCAGTGAGTAGCCTCGTTTTATAATGTTCAGCACCCAATCTGACACGCCCGTGATAGCTTCCCATGCTTTTGCACGTATAGCTAGGGGTAGAATAGTATCTGGGCTCTGGTCGCTGTAAGCCGGAGACCTGATAGGGCTGATAAATTGACACTGAGCTTGCAGTGTTTATCTGAGGCAGCGCGCTGAGACCAGCAGCGGGATGATTTACACATAACTTTCTGGTCACGTGGGCCGGGGAATGATTTATGTGTGTGCGCGGCACAGAGGGCGCGGTGTTTAACAGTAAGCGTGCGTGCTGAGAAGCGAGCACCTTCTTTAGACTTAAAACACAATCGGCATGAACCGCCTTTATTGAAACAGGCCCTGAATGAGTGTGTGTCACTGAGTGGGCCGTGCTTATGTGTAGGGGTGAACACTGGGATGTGGGCATATTTCCTACTTTTAAAACACCTTCGGCGAGAGCCGGATAAACAGACATAATGCTCTTTTTGAGATTTATCTGGGTCGCCGTGAAAACGGCGTTTGGGTACAAGCGAGCGGGTTGTGCAACTGGCTCGTTGGCTGTAGAATACACATTTCCAGTCACCGCAGCCATGGGAACTGTGAGAGCGACACGTGCTGACTTCAAAGGCGGTCCGGCCGCAGCGGGACTCGACCTTCGCCGTCTTCCTAGAGTCAGGAAGATTTCGGTGGCACAGGATCCAGTGTGATCTTGGGCCTGGGTCCCCGAGGAGGGGGCGGCCTGCGACGGCCAGCCGAGCTCGTGCGTTGGCCCTCTCTTGGTCGCTGATGCTGAGAAGCTGGCGGCGGAGGCGGCGGGGAAGCAGTTTTCCGTGCAGGCAGCTGTTTCCTAGAGCATCCCTTGAGCGTCGAGGGATGAAGTGCCGCATAGCCTGCAACGTCTTCTGGACCTCTGAAAAACGCTCCACAAACCCATCAACAGCTTGCCCGAAAAGCCCAGAAGGAGATACAGGCACGTCAAGGAAGGAGGCTCTGTCAGTGTCCTTCATATCTGACAGCGTCAGCCACAAATGTCTCTCGACAACGGTGAGGGACGCCATGTTCCTCCCGATGGCCTGGGCGGTGGACTTGGTGGCTCGCAGAGATAGGTCTGTGGCGCTCCTCAAGTCCATAAAGCTGTCGGGGTCCGTGCCCGCCTCGTCCAAGGAACGGAGAAGGTTGGCTTGGTATATCTGCAGCACTGCCATAGTGTGGAGTGCTGAGGCGGCCAGGCCAGCGGCGGTGTAAGCGCGGCTGATGAAGGCAGAAGTAGTTCGGCAGGCTTTAGAAGGCAAACTCGGGACATCCGCCCTTGGACAGCGCGTGGTCCACGTGGTCTCGGCCCAAGCAGGAAGCGCACAGGATATGACGGTCCAACGCCTCGGCTCTTTTAGTCAGAGAAAAACGCGAGTGTCGTGGCGGCGAACACACACGGAGCGTAAGAAAGGATATGGGCGCCGGATAGCGCAGCAGGAACGGCGACTGAAGGCGGCGAGAAGACGACCGGCTTCCTCAGAGTGCTCGTATGAGCTGAAAAGGCTGTTCGGCGCCGCAGGCTTCTTCTCCAAGATCCAGCGATGCGAAGGCTTCGCTGAAGAGATGCAAATCAAGGAGCATCCTATCGAGCTCTGGCTTATATAGGCATAAGCCACGCCCATTCGCGCGGGACGTGACGACTGAGGGCGCCAGTGCCCTCATTGGTGCTTACGTCACGAGCAGTCCCTCGATAGGTTGCAGCAGTTGCCACAGAGCAGCCAATAGGCGCGCGAGCTGCCTCGCCTAGGTCTGCTCGCTGCAGCAAATGCATTTTAAATAATACAAATTATAAGGATAAACTTTGGCTTCAGTATTCTTGAGAAAAGAGTTTTTTCCCGTAGCGTAAGCTAGCTTATGTAACACGAGAGTACTCTCGTAAGAGAACTCAATATCCACACAGAACTCATACTGAATCGAAAAGATCACAGAGTCATTACTCTTCACACACACTTGATAATAAGACTCACCTCTCTCAGCTGGTGTTACTGTGATGTTGGGGCTCACAGGCTGAACACTGAGGTTCTGAGGTTCATTGATTTTAACAATACTCCGTTCTGCTTCCTTAAGATCTGTCAGTGTTACTCCCTGGAAAAATAAATAATAATAATGAAAAATAAGCATTTTGAACAGTGTGCACAATGTGAGTGATTAGGGGTGTGAACACACACCTGTGTTGATCGACGTGACTGTCGCATGAGACGCGAGCGAGCTTTCCTCTGAAACTCTGATTCCTCGTCTCTCACTGGAGCCTGAAACCTGAAAAACAATTGAATCATTATTGAACATATGAACAGAGCTTATTAAAAACATTTATTTATTTACATACTACTTTACTACTTTTACATACTGCTTAATAACTTTAGCAAGATTAGATGGTCTGTATTAGTGAATTTAAGTGATTATCAATACCAACTTTGATACAAAATATTTTTTTAAAAAAGCTACTAAACACAGCCGTCTAACTGCTGTAGAGATACATTTATAAAAAATATCTCTGCAGTAGAGAAAAGTTTATCAATTTTGATTTTAATTATAAAAGTTCTATTTAAAACAAATAAATTATAATAAACTAAATAAAGAACTAAATATAGCTTCAAATCAAATAAGTAAATAGTAATAAAGAGGAGCAACAAGCATCATAACATTACAAGCAACAAACAAAATGTGCTTTTAGTATTTAGCAGTAGAGGGCTTTTTCAAGTTACTGAAGTTTACATCGTCATATTAATTTTTATTTTAATATTGACTTGGTAGTAGCGGTACTTTTTGACATCACTAACACAGCCTAATCTTGAAGAATTTGCACTCCAAATATTACTTAATGTGGTAATATTTGCAACAAGGTTCTATTGTAAACATTAGTTAACATGAATTAAAAATGAAAACTAGTTTTAAAGCATTAACATAACATAACATAACATAACATAACATAACATAACATAACATAACATAACATAACATAACATAACATAACGGGCCCTATTATAAACATGGCAATGTGGCGCCAGGCGCCACACAAGTGTTTTATGCTAGTTTCAACTCGACACAGTTATCATTTTCACATCCTGCGCCACGTTGTTTAAATAGCAAATGCATTTGCGCCCATCTGATCACCCATGGGCGTGCTGGTCTGAAAACGAGGTGTGTTCAGGCGTATTGTTGGAGCGTGGCTATTTTGAGCCAACTGGTCTAAAGTCAATGGCGCAGTATTTTTTTTGTTATTTTAAGAGCGCGTTAGTAATATGCGCCTTTAGGCGGGTGCACAACGCGCGCACACTCTGCTTATTACACACACAGGGACGCGCAACAGCACACAAACATGCCAAATATTAAAAATAAAAGGATTACAATGTAAAAGATTAATATTGTGTACATAAAGATATGGTGGAATCTGGCTTGTCTCGTAGATGGTCTGCTTGCACGTTTTAACCTCACGCACGAGCAGATTCGTTTCCTCTCTGGAGAAGCATTCAGTCTTTCCGCTTGCAAATTCCGCCATGTAAATAGCGAATCCACCGTGTCGCGAGCACAACTGGCTTTTAAAGGGAATGAGAGATGAGACTCTGATTGGTTTATTGCACGTTACGCCCAAAACACACCCATTACTGATTAAGAGAATAGGGACAACCCTTTTAGACCATTTTCTCATCGTTAAACTATCAAAAGTGGATTCGGACAGGCCCTAAGTGCACTTGCGCTGTGCGCTTTAGACCGTGTGCTTAGATCGTTAAAATAGGGCCCAAAAGCATGAAAATAAAATGAAGTGTTATTGTAAAGCATTCATTTCTTTGGATCAAGCGATCTTACTTCCTTCCGTCACTAGAGGCGTTACTGGGGCTCTCAGCGGGTGACTCTCGCCTCTGAGGGGTGGGCTGCACAACTGCTGTGCGACTCGCTCTGTCCTGATCATTCACCTTGACTTCTTTATCCTCACTGGTCTGAAAAACACAAACAGAGTGATTAACCACAAGCACCAGCAGAGACATTCCGACAGTGAAAAGAAAGACAGAAGAGTGTGTGTCTTACCCCTGAAGAAGGAACAATGCTTTCTGGAGACGATACTGTTGAACTTTCTAGAACAGAGAACAAAACAAACATCAAACAGATTGAACTCTTGTACAGGTATGTTTCATGTATGTAAATATGATAATGCTGCTGTATATGTTTGAGAGAGGGAGAGAGAGAGAGAGAGGCAAACCTGGGCTGCTTTCTCTCTCATCGTTGAGACCCAGGCCACCTGAGACCCCTCGTTCTTTAGACTGGTCCTGTACACACATTTTGTCCCTGCTGCTCATTCGGCACACAGAGCTTCTGAGAGAGAGAGAGACATGAGTGAAGATGCCCGTGACAGACAAAGACTAAAAGACAAATCATCTTTCTCACCTGCGTTTCTTGTTTGCAGTGTTGGCATTTGAGATCTGTGAATTCTGTAGCTCAATAAGTGCCTGTTCAGTCCTCCACTAAAATAAACAGACACAAAAGTTTATATAATCATCACACTTCATTAATATAGGATCTAAATAGACCAGATCTAATTCATTTTCTGATTAAACATCATAGTAATGAGTGACATATTTCACTAAGGGGTTGAGTCTGCACCAAAATTACAAAAATAAATAAATAAACAGCCACACTTGACAATGACACAATGACTTATTCGTTGAAATAGAATAATAAGTTAACACATTAATAAGTTAACACATTAATGTAGTTGTTTTTTTAAGGAAAGAAAAAATATATCTAAAATATACTTTATTTATACTATATTTTTTATTTCTTTATTTTTACTGGGTTTCCATGTGTATATGTGTTAAAGGCCTCAAAAGTCTTTAATTAGCCTCGTATTATGAACTTTAGGAAACATGGAAAGATAATTCAAAATGCTTTCCTGTCTTTCTGGGATATATAAACATGACATTTGGTCTATTTTGCTTGCCTACTTTATACATTTTTTTCATAGTAAATATTGTGAAAAAGTGAATAATGGGGGATAAATTAACAACTCTGTGAACACAGCCTGGGAGAGCAATGTGAGTGATGATTTACAGAAATTAAAGAGATTCCAAGTGTAGTCCATTAGAATAATTCTGTGGATATTATACCGTTGAACAGATTGCAAGACTGCAAGTGTCTGTTCTCTTTCATATTGCCAGAGAAAAAGAAAGCAAAGCACAAAAAAACTCACGTTAGAAGTTGTGTTACTGATGTCACAAAAACACACTTGGGTGTTAAGAGTCTATCAGCCAATAATAGTACACTATATATATGAAGAGCTCTTTTCCAAAACGCGATAAACGCCATTTAAAAAAAAATTAGTTTGTCATGTCATTTTGCTGTGTACTGAACCTATTCACTGTTCCATCAACGTTTCATGCCAAATCACTATATTTCCTTGTTTAAAGGTGCAGTGTGTATTTTTTAGCGACATCTAGCGGTTCGGTTGCGAGTTGCACTAAGGGCTCAGCCCACTGCTCACCCCTCCCTTTCGAAGAAGCAACGGTGGCTAAAATGGGACAAACATATCGTCGTCTGAGACAGCAGAGAATAGCCAGAGTAAGCCAAGAGTGAGTAACATTGTCACTGTTTCTGTACCACAGTCCATTATAAACCACATCATGGATAAAGTTTACAAAGCCATAGTCAGGTGAGGATCAAGGGTCTTAATATATAATATAATAATAGTAATCAGCTAATTGTCTCACAAACGTAACCAGTGCATTTCTCCCCACATAGCAAACCCATAATACAGCGAGGGAGAAGAACCACATGAAACTATGTAACTATATATTTTTTTCTAACAGGATAGTAAAAGTTTAGCTGGCTAATATGAGCTGTTACTGTGGCTGAGCTGGTTAAACCGTAAAGCCTTGTTTAAACTCAACGCGTCCGCATGAGCCCAAAGGTGCGCGCGGCAAAAACGACATGATTGTAACAGCGCGCGCGCCTCCGCATCCCCTAGACACCATTTACTACACACAATAGGCTTTTTTTTCCTTTTTTTTCTTAAGTCGAAACTCTTCGCGATCGACTTAAAATGCTTCCAAGATCGACTTGTCGACCGCGATCGACGGGTTGGTGATTCCTGTAACATACTGTTTTACGGTCAATGACAAGAGTACTAATCAGCTGTCTCACAAACGTAACCAGCACATTTATCCCCACATAGCAAAGCCATAACACAGCGAGGGAGAAGAACTAAGTTACATGAAACAATCCAACTACATATTTTACACCATGGACAAGGGAAAAGTCACTACTCACGGTGTTTATGGCTAGCTTCTAGCTTTCTGCTGCTTCTCTTTCAAGGCAGTGACGAAACGCGCTCTGTAGCGCTGTTTGTTCGCTGTCGGCTATGGTAGAAACATGACGTCACAATATGTCGACCTTCATAGAAGGGGGTGCCCGCGGTTATGTAGATATAAATGTCTCATTCTAAGGTAATAAAAACATTACGGTTTATTAAGTAAGTTCTTTATACACCACTGAAAACATAGTTATGGATGTCATATTGCATTTCTGTTAATAGATACTCAAAAATTTTACACATTGCACCGTTAAAATGTACTGCAAGATGCAGTTCCTTTCCAAACCGCGATAAGCTCCGAACCTATTTTTAGCCTAAACGCGATACATCCTCTCGACAAATCAGAATTCGGTGAGCGTTCTACGCAATCCAACATGTCCCTGTGAACACGCCTATAGAGAGAAATGCATGTAATGGATTACATAATCAGAGAGTATCCTATTTATTTTCGTTTTTAATTTTTTCGTTTAAAGACATTTCAAGCTTTTTATATACCGTATTTTCCGCACTATACGGCGCACCGGATTATAAGGCGCACCTTCAATGAATGACCTATTTTAGAACATTTTTCATATATAGGGCGCACCGGATTATAAGGCGCATTAGATACTGCAGTCAAACGTTTGACTGGGTTTGCGTTATGCATCCACTAGATGTCAACAAATGTCAACAAAACAGTCAGATAAAGTCAAACTTTATTAAGCGTTCTGACAACTCCGTTCACTCCCATGGTAACGTTGTTGAAACGTTAAAGGAAAACTCCGGGCAATTTTAACATTGAGCTCATTTTTTGTAAATTTGGAGTGCTGTCAGTACAGATAACAACGACAAAAACCGGTGTTGCCTACACCGTGTTATCCTCTTTTTAAAATCTGCACCCTGTTGACTTAAACGGGACAAGTTTTAAACCTGCTTTTAGCCTCTTAATCTCAACCTTAATGTGTCATTACAAGTGCACAGCCATGTGAGTGAACACGGTGAATCTGACTGCAGTAAATGTGAAAGATATGAATAAAAATGATGTTTATTCAGCCAGCTCACATACCCGTATTTTCTTCCTGTATTCGGTCAAAGTCCACAGTAGGCGATTGTCGAGTGCGCGCGCGCGATCATTGGTAACTAAGCAACAGTGGAGACTCAGACTGTCAGCCGATGACGGTGCTGTGTGGTGTTCTGAGAATATCAGCTCTAATGGATAGTTCATCCAGATCAGATGTTGAACACACGGAGGAGGTTTGATCGCGCGGGCGAACTCGATAATCAACTACTGTGGACTTCGGCCGAAAACAGGAAGTAAATACGGGTATGTGAGCCGGCTGAATAAAGAGATTATTCCTGCCTTCGTGAAAGCTCGGATCACAGTTGAGACTGATATATCAGCCCAGGCATCCACGATCCATTGGCAGATAGTGGCGTAAGTCGCCCGGCGCTGTCTCCCCGTCTTGGTGAACGTGTGTTCACCATCCAGATATAAGGCGCTCCGGATTATAAGGCGCACTGTCATTTTTTGAGAAAATTAAAGGCTTTTAAGTGCGCCTTATAGTGCGGAAAATACGGTAGATATATTTCTCATGTCTGTGAGGCATACCCTGAGTTTCGTTTAATTTATGATGAGATGCGCTCCAGTTCACAGGCAATGCAAGTGACCGTGCCCGCGCCTCCATGTCATGATTATATAGTATATTTGCTTCTTATTTATTAAATCCAGGCAATTGGTTGATGAAAAAAATTATTAAAAATTAAGATACAATTTATACAAAACAAAATTCACTTTAAAGAAAAGCTTTCTACAAAACAAAACTTAATTAAGTGGCCAAAATCATGTCTGACCATGTCTCTCGATATATTGCGCATCCTATCTTACTCATGCTGTTCACTTTTTTAATAATCAAAATAGATGGGGAAAAAAATAACATTATAATATTTTAACAAATATGAAACTAAATGCACTTATTTAATGTCTACAACACCTGAATATTGTTATTACTATCATTACTTTTTTCAGGTTCGGCACCGAATGACTATTAGCCTAAATGTGTTACTAAATTATTTGAACGCATTTTTAACATTGTTGTATTTAAGGACTTGTATATTTGTATGTGTGTTATCTGTTTTGATTTGTTTTATGTGGTGGACAATATTGGAACATGACATTGGAAATATTTATTGTATTTTTACTATTTAGTTTATTTTACTGTTTATTTTGTTTGGCTTTTATTTATTTCATGCATTTACACTTATTTAATTTATATTCATTTATAGTATGAGTCCCTGATTGTATTGCATGTTCTCTTGTTGTTGTTTTTTTAAAAGACAAACCATCCATTTTTGGAAAAAAAAAGAGATGGATTTATAGTGTTTTGAAAAAAAATAAAATTAACTTTGAATTTATCATCAACAATATTGTTGTTTGATTTAATAATCATTGTTCAACATGTTCAGACTGAACAAAAAATAATAATTTTAACAGGATAAATTGAATATTCACAAAATGTGTGGGTCTAGGTAAAAAAATGTAATTTTCCTGAAAACTATTTAAATGGATTTATAGCGTTTTGGAAAAGAGCTCCTCATATATATATATATACACTACCGTTCAAAAGTTTGGGGTCAGTGAGAATTTTATTTTTATTTTTTGGAGGAAAGAAATCAATACTTTTATTTATCAAGGAATAATTAATTTGATCGAAAGTGACAGTAAAGACATTTATAATGTTACAAAAGTCTTTTGAACTTCCTATTCATCAAAGAATCAAAAAAAAAAAAAAAAAAAAACTGTACAACTGACAGACCAACAACTGTTTCAACATTGATAATAATAATAAATGTTTCTTGAGCATCAAATCCTCATATCATACTGATTTGTGAAGGATCATTTGACACTGAAGACACTGACACTGGTGATGCTGAAAATTCAGCTTTGATCACAGGAATAAATTACACTTTACTATATATTCACACAGAAAACAGCTGATTTACACTGGAATAATATTTAATACTATGACTGATTTTTGTTGTATTTTTAATCAAATAAGCGCAGCCATGGTTAGCAGAAGAGAATTCTTTTAAAAGTATTTAAAATCGTACCGACCCCAAACTTTTGAACGGTAGTGTGTATATATGCCTTTTCAACTAGTGGCCTGCGGGCCGAATGCGGTCTATTGGTAAAGGTAACATATATATATATATATATATATATAAATCAGTCTAGGAGAAATAATTGACAACCTTTACCAATAGACTGCATTCGGCCCGCAGGCCACCAGTTGAAAAGGCATGCTATATTACATGCAACATGCTGTGAATTTCTTGCTTTTGTGTGTCTAAAATTACTGATTGATTTAGATAGAGTTGTGTGTCTGTGTGTGTTCTCACATTAGCCTGTCTTTGAGACAGCTCTTCTAGTAAAGACACAACGCTCTCGTCCGCCACATCAAATGGAGTCTGACCCTTAGAAACAAAACAAAAAACTTTCAGTTATTATCATTTCCCAAACATGCACGCACACCCACACACATTATGAAACAGAATTATGGCTAACTGCAGTGCTGCTGCTGCCTGCAGAACTGTGGTGCATTTTGACACAAAACAGTAGCTCAACACTTCCTCTTCCTTTAAGAGAGAATGAGCCCTCTGCACTTATTTTTTTGCTATTGCTATTCTATAGCTTTTACTTTCCCATTTAGAACTATGGTACATCTCTGTGTTTTTATGATTACAGTATATTGGCTGTTGTTAACACATTTCTTGATGTGAACTGAGTATAACACATAAAAATGGTAATAGATAAAATTAGATAATAATATAAAATGTGGCAAAATGGTAGATTTGACTTTGTACCAGGTGTATACCTGTCTCAGGAAGACAGCTTTGTTTCTCATAGACAACAGTTATAAGCAAACAGAATTTCTCTCAATCAGTGCACTCAATCCCTCTATCACTCACCCCATTGCTAATGGCCTCCATGTCACACAGCTGCTCAGCAAGCAGGCGACAGGCTTCACTTTGACCCCAGTGAGCCGCAGCATGGAGAGGAGTCCAGCCATCATAGTCTTTAGTACTCACATCCAGACCACACTGACACAACAATCTGAGAGAGAGAGAGAGAGAGAGAGAGAGAGAGAGAGAGAGAGAATGAAAGAAGGTATTTTAAGTCAACTGTGTGTTCAATATAATGTAGACACAAGCTCTGTTCCAAAACCTAATGAGCATTTTACAGGCAGCCTTTTAAAGGGTAATGAAACACAGAAACACTTTTTTAAAGGGATACTCCACTTTTTTTGGAAATAGGCTCATTTTACTACTCCCCCAGAGTTAAACTGTTGAGTTTTACCGTTTTTGAATCCATTCAGCCGATCTCCGGTTCTGGTGGTACCACTTTTAGCATACATCATTGAAGTGGACAAGACCATTAGCATTTCTCAACAAAAAAAATGACCAAAGAGTTTCGATATTTTTCCTATTTAAAACTTGACTCTTCTGTAGTTACATCGTGCACTAAGACCAACGTAATGATATGACGCAGCGCCTGAAAATAGTTCCGTTGTGTTGACGGCTGCTGCACTCATGGTACGGCAGTAAAGTTTCTTGATTATTACGCAGGAATGAGAGTATAGTTCCTAGCCTTATCAGCCTAGAAAATCGCAACTTTACATTTTCCGTCGGTCTTAGTGCACAATGTAACTACAGAAGAGTCAAGTTTTAAATAGGAAAAATATCGAAACTCTTTGGTCATTTTTTTTTAGAAATGCTAATGGTCTTGTCCACTTCAATGATGTATGCTAAGCTATGCTAAAAGTGGTACCGCCAGAACCGGAGATCGGCTGAATGGATTCAAAAACGGTAAAACTCAACAGTTTAACTCTGGGGGAGTTGTAAAATGAGCCTATTTCCAAAAAAAGTGGAGTATCCCTTTAAAAATGTTAACACATATGCACAGTATGCATTGCACATAGCTAAAAAGAATATCACACAATGGATATTAAGGGGAAAGTGGTTAGTTTTTCAGTTATTTTGATCCATTTCATTCTTGCATGTTAATAACCAAAGCAATGTCACAGAATGTGACGTATCAGTGTTTAATTTGTGCCTAAATTGTGATTAATTTAGCTATAACTAATGTTTTAGGCCATTTCTATTTTACTTTTCCTAAAATTACATTGTGAAGAAAATAAAATTAGTGAGTAAAATTATTAATCCCAAAAATGCCCTCTTAGATTTGTGATCAAGTGGATTCTGCAGGCAACTTCCAAATTCAAAAACAAAAAAAAAGGTACCTTTGGTAATCATATTTATGGTAAATAAATATTATAAGTGCAGCAAACTCACTGGAGTTTTGAATCCAAAATATATGTGATTTGTGCAGAACTACAATTTTTGAGGAGTGGTGAGGAAATCAGCCCAAAATTCTATGCGAATGACCACTGAAGACTTTCGGCGTTTAATGAGATATTAATTATTAATCCACATAAAAGTCAGTGTTATGTGAAAATGCTTTTTTTTTCTCTCAGCTGGTTGCATGCTTACAGCAGTGCAAGCACAAGCATTTGCACTCTTAACACCTACAACATGTGACCAAAAATAGCAACAGATAACAGCCTCTAATTTACAAAACACGCTTCCATTACACACAAAAACCCCCACAAAAAAAAAAAAAACGTTCCTGTAAATAAAAATATAAAAACAGTAACTAAATAATTATAATTAAAATTAAAGTAATTCGATTTTAGGATTCCAGAAGTTTTAGGACCTGAATGTCCTTCAGGGCTCCCACTTTTTAACCAATGAATTTACACGACTCTTCCCATTGTTTGGTATTGGTATAAAATAAAATATTGTAGGGCTTGGAATAACTAGTAAAATGTATGTTCAATAATAATAATAATTATTATTATTATTAATAATTTACATGACTTTTCCAGGTCTACAAATCACACTTTTAGGCTATATTTGTTTTAATTGGGCTACCTCATACAGATGTGGACAGATTTGATGTTACACGTATGTAACATAAAAAAAAACATCTACATGAAGAAAAGAACCCACGCTTATTTTTTCTAAAGTAGCTTGAAACTGACAAAAGTAATTAGAATCCATCATTGTTTATTCCATAGTAAATAATAAAAATAGAATTTGCTTTGGGCAAAAATGATGGGACCCTTAACCTTAAATTTGGTTGCACAGTCTTTAGAGGCAATCAATGCAAACAAGCGATTTTAGGTACTTTGGCCCACTCTTCTTGAGCAAACTTCTCCAGCTGTCTCAGGTTGGATGGGTGCCTTCTCCAGACAGCATGTTTTTAACTCTTTCCATAGATGTTCAATGGGATTAAGATCGGGGCTCTTTGAAGGCCACTTCAGAACAGTAAGACTTTTGATCTCAGCCATTCTTGGGTGCTTTCAGCTATATACTTTGGGTCACTATGCTGTTGGAGGACCCATGAGCTGCAAATGAGACAGACATGTCTGATGCTTGGCAGTACATTTCGCTCCAGAAAGCCTTCATAGTGTTGAGACTTCATTGTGCTTTGCACAGATTCAAGTGTTGACATGCCTTGCTAAAAAAGTCATCGGTCGATAGGACATTCTCCCAAAAGAATTGTGGGCTGTCAATATACATTTTAGCAAGTTCCAGTCTGGCTTTTTAATAGGTTTTTTTTTTTTTTTTTTTTTAACAGAAGAGCCTTTCTGGGTCTTCTTCCATGAAACCATGTTCCATGTTGCTCAAAAAGCAGGGGATGGTGCAATCAGTCACTGATGTACCCTGACCTTGGAGTTCAGCTTGCATCTCTTTGGAAGTTTTCCTTGGCTCTTTGTCTACCATTTGCACTATCCTTCTGTTCAATTTGGGGACGATTTTGCTGTGCCCAGGGAGATATCTACAGTCCCATGGACCTTAAACTTGTTAATAATACTTATAACTGTAGTGACGGGAACATCAAGCTGCTTGAAGATGGTCTTATAGCCTTCACCTTTAACATGATTCTATGATTTTATTTCTGATCTTCCTCAGACAACTTTATCTTTTAGCTTTCTCTGGTGCATGTTATGTATGGTGTACACAATTATACCAACCAAACAGCAGGACTACTACTTTTTCCATTATAAAAGGCTGAATGACTGCTTACAAGATTGAAGACATGTGTGATACTAATTAAGCAAATCAGCTCGTTTGAATCATCACTAAAATACAATTATTTGAATTTATTTTCTAGGGGTGCCAACAAACCTGTCCAGACTATTTTTGTATATATCTCTGTAAAATTAACAATTCTTTCTTTCTTTCTTTACCAAAGGCATGCAGATATACATGAGACAATTCCTTTTAATTTAATCAGTTTTCTGGAGGAATGAAGCATTTTTTTCAATGAGCTGTAAGGGTATGTCTGTATATTCAGGTTTTCCAAGACCATGGTTTTGGAATTCTGGTTCATCAAAGAAAACAAACAGTTGCTGAGAGGACTATATAAAAATAAGTATATATTTTGACTTTGATTTGTTTTAACATATTTGAATGCTTGTTTTGTCTTATTTTTTAAATCCCTTTAAGTCATCTTGAGGCCCCTTGGAAGTTTACTGAGGCACTCTAGAGCAGTGGTTCTCAACTGGTTTGGCCATGGGACCCACATTTTCCCATGGTCAATAAGCCACGACCCACTGATCCTTATTTTTCTCTTTATTATGTTACAAGTGAAACAGCACGCGAGCAGAGTTCCTGTCTGACAGGACAGGAAAATTTGTGTTTCTGACGTGAGAGACTTTTAATTTCGTAACAAGTTACGAAAATAACGTAAGAATAATGACACTGACACATACTGTAGCTTAACAACATCTCATCTGACAGAGATACTGAATTTTTCTCAGGCACTCTTTACTTAAACTCTGTCTGACAAAAGAGTCAACAGCTTTCACGCACATCTTTCAAAATAAAAGTCTTGCATTAGAAAAAAAACATTTAGAATAAAAAAAAATTGTTGCTGATGTTTCTTTGACTGCACAGTCTGCAACCCACTCAAAATGGTCTTGTGACCCACCGGATGAGAAACACTGCTCTAGAGGGCCCCATCCCCTGGTTGAGAATCACTGGTTTAAAGGTGCTATATGTATTTTTTAGCAGCCTCTATCGGTGATGTTTCAGATTGCAACCAATTTTTACAAGAGTCCTCGTGCTCTTGCGCGTGCTCGAACACAAGAGCGAGCAATCATGGTACCGGCCACACTGAGACTTTCAACACACCGGAGAAAGCATCACACAACATGCTGGAAATCATGTAAACTCCCACTGCAACGTTACAATAATAGGCTACTTTTATCAGCTTGACGTTGAACTAATGCTCCATGCTTGTACCATGATAACGTTACATTGATTGCGTTTAGCCGACATGTGGTGTTATCTAGCATAAGGCATTTCACTAACTATTCGTGTATCTTTCACAATCAGCAATGTCAACATAGGTGAATGTATAATATGATAACGAAAACGGTTAGTGAACTAGACTGAACAATTTCAGTGTAACAGTAAGATCGTAGGAAGTAACATTACTGTACTGAACGTGTCTGGAAATGTGTATTATAAACAATATGATAGTAGTGGGATGAGTGACGTTAGACAGTAGATATAGTACATAAAATAAAAGTTACAACCTAAAGCACCTACTTTTTGTTATCCTGGAACAGTCTTTTGTATTCATTTCATGTCTCATGTATGTTTTCATTACAGTTTACCATTATTTATTTCAGCATATCTGAAAACTTGTAATTTATCACAATAAAAATACTGGAGGTCTCTCCATAATTCAAACGCTCTGCCGATGTTGATCCGTGTTTTCGTCCTAAGTCGATCCGATTCACGTTTGGCCTGACGAGCTTCAGCAGATACATTTTTGTTTTGTTTTTTATATTTATGTGGAGTTTGTTTTGGAGTCTGTGTTGTGCTGGAGGCAGGAGTTTTAGGTGTTATCAGACTCCATGTCGTCAGCTGCAGTGCCGTCGCATAGACTGTATATACAAAGGAGAGAGGCTCGGGAGCGCGCATGCACGTCACATCCGATGGATTTTGCAGAAATAGGAATACTGGCCTTCAGAGATAGCAAAACCTGACAAGTGGATCATTGTAATATGCGATTACAATCCCTTCACACACAGGCAATAAAAAAAGGATTCATTTTAGAAGAAAAGTTACATATAGCACCTTTAAATGATCAGACTAAATGTAATTGTGATGAAAGTTTAACTATTCCCAAAAAAGTAAGTTATTCTCTAGACTCTTCTGTCTCATGACTAATATCAACTCTTTAGTCTTTTTCTGCCCACATATTGTAAAGTCAGAATGAAAATGTTGGGCGGGACTTCATTTTGTCCATTGGGAATTTATTGAAATGTTGTGGTTTGCTATTGCTATGATCTCATGTGAGTGTCAGGTTGTCCCACCCTCGCGCCGAAAAAAAAAGGTCATCAGAGAAGAGATATCATTGCAAGAGGGAGGGGATTATTTGTGTTATATGATGTGCACAGATGAACCACAGATATAATACATAGTGCACAGACACTGCAAAAATACTGCAATAATATAATATAATATATAAATACTGCAATATTCCATGAAAAATAGGAATTGGCATTTTTTTATTTTATGATGACTTTAAAGTCTGGATGAACCCTAAATTGAGACATTGCAACATTCCATGAAGCATTTTGATTTCAAGGTGACTTTAAAGTTCATCTCAATAGTGAGTGTGTTTGTAGGTTTGCCTTCTAATGCTTTCTCCTCCCCTCTTCCCATTATCTGGGAATGACAATGACCAGTTATTATTTTTCTCTTCAGTCACGTTTTGAGATATCATGCAGTGTACAAGAAGCTGATGTGCCTTCTGCTCTAAACAAGGCACACTCCACTCCTTCTCCACTTTGCATAGAGACAGGAAATAAACAATGGCTATTCTGTGAACAGAGAACTGCCCAATGGCATGGTGGAACACCCAGCATGAGTATGGGGTGTTAAACTGGTCAAATAAGGGTGGATTGGTCCATAGGGTTTGAGACATACCAAACACTACAAAATTCATTAATCACTGAGATACTAGTAGTCTAAGGTAAAACTAAAACTTAAAATTTTGCATTATACCACGTTACAATCATACGAGTTAAAGTTTTGCAATGCCAAGATTTTTTACAAGGATTTTCCCCCCACATTTCCCTGTTTGGATTCATACTTACTTAATGGCCTCCAAATATCCTTTAGCTGCTGCAACATGTAAGGGAGTAGCACCAGTCCGGGGGTGGCAAATATTAGCAGGTAGCCCGTCTGTGAGCCAATGGCGGGCATCATGCATGATCCACTCCTCTTCTGCCCGCTTAGCTGCTTCCACATCCATGCCTGATAAGAGATGGACTGATTATAAGTGTATCTCCTACACTTCTGCATAAAACAACAAAATATGCTGGTTGTTGGTTGAGTCTGTTATTATTATTATTAATTTTAATCTAACCAGATGATGTTGGTTTGGAAAAACAAATTAAATGTACTAATCTTTACATTTCTAGAAACATACACAATGTTTATAATTATGGAAAACATACACAATTTTTATAATTATGGAAATATTTTGTTATTTGTGAATGAATATAGGGTAAATATATAAAAAGTTACATTAATACATTGAGTAAAAATGCCTTTAAGTTATGTTTAATCTGTGTGACTCGATCAAAAAGTAAAACTGATTCGAGTCTGCACACTAAAGGGATATTGAGTTTTCCCAAAAATGTTGATTCTGCCATCATTTACTTACCCTCATGTCATTCTAAATCTGTATGCATTTCTTTGTTCTGAGTAACTCAAAAGAAGATATTTTAAAATTGTTGGTAATCACATGGTTTTGGTTACCACTGATTTTTTTATGTACAAAAATACCCTTAGTAATTTCTCAAAATATATTTTGAGAAAATAATAAAGTCATACAGTTTTGGAAGGACAAGAGAGAGTAAATCAGACAAAGAATTTGGGTAAACTATATCTTAATGTTTTCGATCCAATAACATTCAGGGTTTTCTTCAGATGACTTTTTGACTCTGAGAGGTCAAAAGCTTGCAAGTTGTTGAATAACCTCAGTGTGCGGACATTTGTGCTTTTATTTTATATTGTGTGCTTTGCACCTGTACTCCAACAAACTTGGATTGGGTGATTATTAATAAAGGCTTTAACTTCTGCAACCTATACATGATTCATGATGTGACATCACAAAAGTTGAGTTGTCTAACCATGTGTTGATGTGTGTTCCTGCAGCAGTGTCTCTGTGGCCTCATCCTCTGCAATGTCCAGTGGTACATCGCCATCACAGTTCACTGTGCAGAGAGATGCACCCTGCTGGAGCAGAAATCTGAAACACAAATGTAATCTTACATTGTGAACTCTGGAATGAGCTTAAAAGTTTACAGCAGTCAAATGTGTACAGTTCACTATAAACTACCGTCAAGGACTACAGTCAAGTTGTACAATGTCTGAGTGACAGTACCAGTAAGCACAGAATAATAAATACTAACAGGGTTCATAACATTCACAACAGTCCACGTACTTTTACCTCTTAATTAGATAGAAATATTTCAAAATAATTGAAACCCCCTAAATAAAAAAACTCTGTACACAAATACAAACATTTAAAAACTTTGTTGTAAGCAACTTATCATTTTTCTATTGGCAAGATAGCTGTTCACAATATCACTGCGCACAATAGAAGATTGTTATTTTTATTATATACAGCATTGTTTTGTAATTTAAGGTACAGTGGTTCTTAATCAGGGGGTCAGGGTGCACTAGCAGGCCTCAGCAAACTTCCAAGGGGACCTCAAGATGACTTACATTTTTTTTTTTTTTTTTTTTTTTTTAACAAAGCAACAAAAAATCAAGTTGTCTTTTTTTGTTTTGCTTTTTTGAAGAATGAGTATTCCTATGGTCTTGGAAAACCTGGATATATGAGGAAGCCTCATTTTAAAAGTGTGATTTCTAGCCCTCGAAAAGTCATGTAAATTAATAAAATCTTACAACTATTATTTTTAAAGAATTTTCATTTTATAAAGTTTTATATATAGATATTTTACTTACAAAAATACTTATTATTTAATATATCTCAGATTATGTTCGACTGAAAGAAGACGCAAAACCCACATTTAGGACAACCATTGCAATCTTTGTCTGGCTAACTGGGGTGCGTTTCCCAAAATCATCGTTAGGCAACTAAATTCCGTCGTTATCAGCATAGTTCAACGAGTTTCCCGAAACCATCGTTCCAACGAACATTCGCAAACAACATCTCAAAGTTGTGTGGTTGGAACGACAGATGTTGATGTGGTTAGAAGCATAGTTTCTAGATTGCATGACATGTGTACTTAATAAATCCTTATCTAGAGCAAAATAAGCAAGCTGACATTCAGTACAACCTGTGTCTTTAATTTACAATACATACAAATGTCATTTACGTCTTTGAGTTTGTCAAGAGATTTAAAGCACCGTTTTTGAAGACTGCACATGTGCAAACGTGCTCTACTATGTAAGAACGAGCCTATGATTGAATTTGGAAATAAAGCGAAATTAGAAATATTCCTCAGATGCCATGTCTGTAATTTTTATCAAAACATCTAGCATTAATTCGATCTCAAACAGTTTAATTAAAATAAGTTATTACTCCACCATGTGTGTGACGTCATAAACCAACGTGGTTGAACGACTACTTTGTGACAATATGGTTTCGGGAAAAAGTCGTGACTAGCTAGTTGATTTCTTCAACGATGCATCGTACTATGGTAGTGAAGCATCGAGTTACGTCGTTGTACGGGAAACGCACCCCTGGTTAATTCTGCCAGTAACTGGTATATCTCAGATATTAAGCCATGCAGGTATAAGTGGAAGTCCAATTGGCTCATTAAATCATATTGAGTGGAGCGATCCTCACATAAAAATCATAGGTACACTTTATTATAAAAAAGATACACTGCGTTTTTTTATTTACCATGAAATTTAGCTTTGAAGGGGAAAAAAACAAAAACAAAAACAAAAGGAATTAAAATGGGTTTATGTAAAATAAATGATGTATTTGTATTTATAATGTCGATACTGGCCTTGAAAGTACTTGGTAAAAAAGTACTATTTAAAAAAAAAAGATTATTTATACTACCTTTATGCTGATTCTTTATTAATTAGGGGATTGAATGTCATTTTTTTAGAACTACACATTTTAATATAATATGGTGCATTTAATCATGATACATCACAGAATACTGTGCAATAGTTAAACATGAAATGAACTAATGCATAGTCATAGTAATAATGGTTTGATAAGAGTAATAAGGGCCTTGAGGCTGTGCTAGTTTATATATTAATATATTAATCTCATAACATATTTCAATCACACTGAACATCTCAAAGCAATCTCAAAGCTAGCTAATAGCTAAACATAATAGAACACCTTGAGACCGACTCAATCTAAACACATTTTCATTCAATTCTGTCATAACATACTCTGTTATCTCCAGGTTCCCACAGGATGCAGCCACATGAAGGGGAGTCCAACCCTCACTGTCCACCTGGTTAACTTTGGCACCCTGAGACAGAAGAAATTCCACCATCTCCATACTGCCATCGATACAGGCCTGGGAAAGAACACCATGTACAGTCCATCAGATTTTTACAGAAATGCACCAACATTAAAGTCAGCATAAAACAGATGCAATAGTGCAATTAATGCAATAGTCTGAATGAATAAAAATAGGGAGTTCTTCCCTTTTTTGAAGTATATCTGACTGAAACAGCTTCTCAAACAAGAAATATGTACTTGATTCTGTCCATCGGGAATTGATTGGATCGTTGTGGTTTGCTATTACTGTGATCTTACATGTGACAGGTTGTCAGGCCCATGGGCCGGTAAACACGTCAACGTAGAGGAGATGTCGTGCAAAAGAGGGAGGGGAAGTTATTTTGATAAAAGATAATGAGGGCACATGAATTTAAACAAATGATGTGCATGGATAAATCATTTATAATAAATACTGCAAAATTCCGTAGAAAAATAGGAATGGTAAATTTGATTTCATGGTAACTTTATAAAACTATAATTATTTATTTAATAGTGTTTCTATTACAGCGGCTGCGGGAGTGACGGGAAAATTGACGTCTTTCTCTCATCTGACTGCCGTTATCAATTTCTGTCATTATTTACTCACCCTCTCTAGACAGCTACTCAAATGACACTTTAAGGCTTCAGAAAGATCATAAAGAGATTGTAAAACTAATCCATATTAATTGAGAGGTTTAGTCCAAAATTTTCTGAAGAGACATCGCTTAATATGATGAACAGATTGAATTTAGACATTTATTCACATATAAACATTCATCAACACACACATCAGTTGTGGTAAACAGAAGCTCAAGCATGTTCGCTTGACTTGCGAGAACCAATGAGGTTCATTTGTGTGTTACAAAGCACGTTTGAGCTTCCACATGAACCAATGAGGTTCATTGTCGTGTGTCACGCAGCACGTTTGAGCTTCCTCAAGAACCAATGAAGTTCATTCTCGTGTGTCACGCAGCACGTTTGAGCTTCCACAAGAACCAATGAGGTTCATTCTCATGTGTTACGCAGCGCGTTTGAGCTTCCTCAGGAACCATTCCTGTGCGTTAAGCAGGTTCGGTTGACCTTCTGTTTATGTTTTCTGATCAATATTTATATATGAATAAAAGCCTAAATTGAATCTGCTTATCATATAAAGTGATCGAGTCTCTTCAGATAATTTGGACCACTCAATTCATATGGATTAGTTTTACGATCTCTTTATGAAATTTTTGAAGCGTCAAAGTGGTAGTTGAGTAACTGTCTATGGAGGGACAGAAAGCTCTCAGATTTCATTAAAAATATCTTCATTTGTGTTCCGAAGATGAACGAAAGTCTTACGGGTTTGGAAGGGTGAGTAGCCTAGTTAATAACATAATTTTCATTTTAGAGTGAAATATTCCTTTCTTATAAAATTCTGACCTGGTGTAAAGCTGTTATTCCATCTGCATTGGCACAGTTGACCACATCGTCATCTCCATTCTTTACTCGTACTTCTCTCAGCATCTCGTCTGCCTCCTCTGTGTCACCGCTAGCACACACTGCTAGGAACTCTGCAGTCTTCTCAAACCTTACCCGCAACCTGAGAAAGGGAGAGACAGGCTATCTGGAATGGTATTGACAACATTGTGACACCTCAAAAACTATACAGTATTACACTATTACTAGACTTGACAAATATTGTGTAATTTTGGGTTCTACACTGAGGTTCTACAACTGCCACCTTTAGCTTCAGCAACCATCAGCTCTAGGAATATTTTCAAATTGTGCTGGTTCTTTGATTGTGCTGGTTCATTAAGAATGGATAACCAGGAAACACATTCTACCAGGATAGTAATCCAATGCATGGCAGATGGTCCTTGACACCCAAAATAGCAAACTAAATCTGGAGATCTTCATTAAAGAGTTAAGCTGAGAAACAGATTTATTCGGAAATGCTTGTTTACATCGAGGAACTATATCACTAATTAACAGTAAAATGTTCCCTTTGTTCTATTTTTGCCATTATTGTGGTGGTGAATCTCTTAACCTGTTTTTTTTCTGCTGCTCATTGGTCTCTGTTCTGCCTCCATCAGGAGCTCCGGTGCTCGTCTCTCCTCTCCAGCGACTCCGCGGCACCGCCGGCTCTCTGTCTGTACTGGAGCCCGACCAACGCGTCAGCTGCTCCCGACGCTTCGCTACCGCCGCGTCCCCCATAATCCAGCACTAAAGACACATTTTAAAGAGAAATCCCCATGATCACAGCTAACAGGAACATATATGACACAGACACGCCCTCCATGCGCGCTGTTTACACTTCCTCATCACATTCACAGGAAGTTACTAAAAACATCTAACCAGTCATTAACGCTCACTTCTGTCCCACTAAAAATACCTGCTGATCGGAGATTTCGACGACCAGTAATAAAGTTCAAGAACCTGAAAAAGATTTTATGTAATTGCCATGACGTTTAAGGCTTTAGGTCAGAGATCAAAACTACAGTTCCACCTCCAGACTGCAGAGGGCATAGCAGAGATCATTTCCAGCTTCCGGGGGTTATACACCCAAGGGATGATGCATTAGCTATCATTTTTATTATACCTCCAAAATATCATGTTTTAGCATTTCCCTTTTCATACTTATTTTACATTTGTATGAATACTGTATTTCAATCAATGTGATGCACAAGGCTATGTAAGTGGAGGTTCTGACGCTTTTCTTTTTTTCCCTTTTTTATTTCAAAATATTCACAAACTTGTTAACTATATCATGAGCTATCTGATATATTCCAATTGTCAAATATGTGTGAGTGAATTTAAAATAAAATAAAAACACCTTTATTATGTAAGGATGGAGAAATGAAGCCTCGTGAAGGAAAAGATTCGAAGTCGGAGTATCGATTACAGTGCCATCTAGTGGTTAATAAAATGTATACACTCTTCATTGATGTAATTTTATTCTGTGAGTGTGCACAAATAAAAGCACAACAAGCTTTTACCCTCTGATAATATATTTTATGTACCATAATGTCGCAATTCATGCCAATATTATTCAGCGCAACAATAACACACTGCTTGTGTTGTGGGTGCCCATAGCTGGCAATTGATAGCTTTTTATAACTAAAGAGTTGAATATGGCATGCATTTGACATATAATTATTTGTGTAGTAATAAAATCATCTGTATTATTTATTCAACTTGTATAGCAGTAGGCTATATATCATAATATAGCTTTGAAAGTTTGAAAATGAAAAGAAAAAACATCCATTTGGTGGGAAAATAAAATAAGAACAACGAGTGGGGAGATCAGGAATCAAGTGGTTATTAAATGTACGTGTAATTGAGGGTGAAGAAGAATATAGGCACAAAAGGGATTTTTAAATTATTTTTAATGAGTTGTTTGACGTCGAGTCTATTTCTCCTCTTGAACAATACTGTAGGCTTCCCCTTCCTTTGAGAACATTCTCTCACAGGTTACAGACAGATAGGCTAGTGTAGCAAAAAATAAAATAAAATGGCAATGTCATCAGATAGACAACTGTTTTTTTTCTTCCAATATTCCAGTGGATCTTTGGCTCTTGGTATGTAGTCTCTTTAATAGCGGTCAACCTCTATTATTGCATCGGCTGTGTCATGTGGTCCACAGCACCATCTAGCAGTGCCGTAAAATAAGCTGTAAGGTAAGGTGAAATAAGCTGTCACAGACTCACGGATTCAGCCAGCAAGCCATCGGCAGCAGGTCCTTCCACAATCACCAGAACACTTCCACACTGTTGCTCCTTCATCAAACACCATGCATACCAAGCACACAGCTCACACTCACTCATTGTCCAGTCTCGGCAGTGTCTAACGTTACATGAGAGTAAACCAACTCACCTGTGTTTACCTATAGGCTACCTTCTTCGTCGTCCAAGCTACCGATCAGTCAGACTGTATCTCATCTTCCATCATGCGAAGAGAAAGACTCACCCATGTTAGTTTGCAGCACCGCAATTCAGAGAATCGGATCTGTTGGATACATCATGTAAAATCGTCAATTTCTCCTGAAATACAAGCAAGCGGCTGGTGAACTGTGAGAAAAATAGACTTAACTTTAGTTACCTACCCATGTGTTTCTGATATCACACTTCGTCAAATTATAATTGAATTAGGCCTATTATTGCTACTTCCATAGACATCAGTGTGTAGGCTATTTAACAAACTGTAAACAGTTTTTTTTTTTGCTAGTACTTAATTAAAATGTCCATTTCATTTGAAGCCTAAAATAAACATTATTTGGTTGAAAACACTGAATAGCTTGTCCTCCTGTTCAGTGCCAGCCCAAGCGCGAATTAAGCACATTTGAAATTAGCAGTTGATCACATGACGCACTGAACGTTTTAATCACACCGGTATGATCGTCGTACATGTCAAATAAACGTGTAATAAAGTGATTCGCAAAGCGCTGCGTTTGAGTAAATCATGGGCTAATTTTCATTTTTGGGTGAACTATCCCTTTAATAACTTTGTTTTGGATCTTGGTGTGGGAAAGATGTTAGTGCATATTCAATAAAAATAGATGTAATCAAAAGTTACTTTAAAAAAAAATTATATTAATACATTAATGATCTAGTGTGATCCAAAACAATGACGAAATTCACATTTAGAAGTTACATAGGCCTATATGCTAAATTTACAGTTCCTGTCTATCACCAATACAAATCTATTTAGAGTCTCATCCTATTTTCTGTGCAATCAAATGCTCCCTAGAATCTCAAGAGTCCTGCCCTCTACATGATAAAAAGATGCTAAAGCTGTGTGGTCACTTGTTCACACATTTACTGTTTTCTATGTTGTGAATAGCAAGTAGTGCAATATATAGGGGATAGTGAACGATTCAGACAGTTTGTGGCGTTAGAGATTGTGGTTAGGTCACATCAAGGGTTTATGCCACTGAACTACGAGGAAGGAGCAACCTCTGCAGCAGGAGGGATCTCAAGCGCAATAGAAAGAAAGAAACGCTGATGTACAGGTAAGTAAGCTGGGCTGAGTTGAGTGGGGGACGGAGGGGGTGACTCTGGGATGCCAGAATCACAGACGAGCCCTCTTGAGGTGTTGTGGGCTAGTTGACAAAACACTGAGGACGGAAGGTGCCCACTAGAAGACCCCAGAGATGTACCTTACTCAGCTCAATCCAGACGGTTGTCATGCTGATCCGCTGGGGAGACTACACTGTGGTTGATCCCCGGAGCCAGCATCGCAGCCGTTGTGTGTGCTGACGCGCCAGGAAATATACTTCAGCCATTAACACCAGACAGAAGGATATTCACATCACCATATGGAAGGAAGCGTAAATGGATGGAGACGCATAGGTTACTGTAAAGCTATGTCTTAGTTGGTGCTTATCTTGGCGAAAGCCGAGTGCAAATCAGCATGAAATTTTAACATCTACTCTTGTGTAATGGAAATCATTCCCATTCATGCTGTGACACACACACACACACACACACACACACACAAATGGTGAATTCAGGAGGCAGATTTGGTTTTAAGGCTCAATGATCTACAGACTTTGAGACTGTACCTAGTGAACCAATGATTTTGCTGCTCTTCTTGTGGAGCAGGCTGATGTTAATGCTGCTTATTCCTCTAAAAATAGCTGTTATGTTAAAGGTAAGAACTGATTTGATAAAACACTAGAAGGCTTTTAGAATTAATTGGTGAACCCAGAGGTTACAACATTTTCGAAGGAAGTAGAGACACTTCTGGCATTTGGAAAATTTTCTTACTATTTGGTTTGAAAGTGAGTTTTTGATCGATGGTGCATGGTTCCCAGATATTTATATTCTTGTACCATCTCTTTTTCCTGACTGCTGACATCTAATGCTTTGATGGTATGGTAGATCTTTCCCTATGGACATCAATGACCATCTCCTTCGTCTTAATTCACCCTGCTCCACTCAGGGAACTCATCCAATTCAGACTTAAGTTGTCTATCCGAGTTTGTATAATCAATAATGACTGTGTCATCCGAGTATTTGATTCCTCACTCCTACAGTCATAAGTATACCAGGGGAACAACACAGGGGACACCAGAATAGATTCAGGCATTGGATTACACTATGATGGTTAGAACAAATGGTTAGATAAATGTTGCAAATTCAGCAGCCCCTCAGCCTTCTTAACGTGTTCAGTTAGAGTCTTGGAAAACTGAAACGATAGAAGAAAGATAAGAACCAAGTAATCTCACATAGCCAGTCCTTTAACCCTCTACTGCACGGTGTTGCCATATGGCAACATACCCTTTCTTTGGACATTTCTTGAAATTTGAAAATAAATATGAGCTCTGATTAATCTTAAATTCATGGTAGAACCTGGTGGTAACCAATGATATGCTTTGATGACATCACAACACTACACACACCCTTGCAACGTCATTCTTTTCACACACTTTTGATGACTCCAGCTGCTGAAAAAGTGCTCGTGTATATGTGAAGATTTTCCTCATTTTTTTCATATTTCTTCGGAATAAAAAAATACATCAAGCATCTGGGGTAAGTTCTAATCTTTTTTCAATCATTGTCACATTGTTTTGATATTTATATTACCTTTTTATTTAATAAAATAGGTATGTTGCCATATAGCAACATTGTGCGGTAATGGAACAATATTTTGCCCATGCTAATGCAGAGTAGCTTTGTATGAATGACAATGTATGGATGCACTGATATAGTTGGATGGTTGTATTCTACTCATATATTTATATATATTTGTATATATTTATAAAGTAAAGTAAAAGTAAAGTATAAAAGTAAAATATATATCCGTCTTGACCGCTTTGATCACTAGCCAGAGATGGGTGCACCAAAAGGAAGGTGCAAGAATCCTGGCTGCAAGGGCATCGTCAGAGGGGTTTGCTCTAAGTGCAAGGTTCACCTCTGCCTTAAAGGTGGGTTATGTGATTTGCAAAACGGCCGGCAGATTTTGAAAATACACAACTCAAAAGGTCCTACCTTCTTTCCTCCAACGCTGGTCCTGACTCCACCCACTCCACCCATTCGAAGAGGGGCATGGGGGAGGGGGGTATGGTACGACCGTTTGATTGACGCACTTACTGTCCAATGATTCTAGGTGGTCTTGGAAATGATTGGCTGGAATTTTTCGAGTCCTGCCCGTTCCACAGATGATTAATTTTTTTAATTTTCATGTCAGTGCTTCTAACTCAGTGGCTGTAAGTGGGTTAGGAATAGGATTTCAAGTGATTTTGAAAAAATGGTCAAAAAAGAAAATCACATACCCCACCTTTAACGGAGAGAACAACTGCTTTAAGGCGTTTCACATCGAGTAGTTTCACTTGAACAGTTCTTATGAGTTTGCGTCAGATGTTTTGTAAAGGTTGTTGAAATAATACTTTGAAAATTAGTTTCACATTTGTACACAAAGCTCTTGAAAACATTTTAAGTAATAAAAACAATTTCATTTCTAAAAGACAGGTCTGTAATCATCTATGAATTTCCTGTCATTTTGGGAGAAAACGCATCAGGCTGTTCCATTGTCGCACAATGTTGCCATATAACGCACCCAAAAGTACCCCCCCCCCCCCCCCCCCAAAAAAAAAAAAAAAAACGGCGAAGTTCTTTTTCATTCTTCATTTATTTTAGGGTGTACCCCTAAACGTATCCCTGTTTAGCAACGATATGTTTGCACAAGCTCTGCAATTCGGCACTCAAGTCATATTTCTTTATATGACTTTGCACAATAGATTGCTTAAAACCAAGAAGTTTTACCATAAACATGAAAAACAGTGTTAGTGTCTCATTTCATTAGAAATACAACTTTATTTTCTACTATAAAGCAGCTCTCCAGCATGTTGGTTTTCACTCGGGGGCCACATCTGAACTAAAAAGGAGAAATTAACTGGAAAAGATTTCCATGTTAAAAAGGAGGCGGAGCCTCAGCGCACACCTACCAATTAGTGATTGCCAAGGACCAATGGCAGTGTTTGCCAGCCAGAGCGAACTTTTCTGGAAAGTTTGCCAGCCAGAGCGCCACTTCTCTTAAAAAAGATCCCTATGGAGCTATTCACACCGGCGCGATCAATAGAAGCGCAACTTTTTTTCCGATTTTGTTCCCGCCGCCCCACGATGAAACAAGCTGTCCAATTAGATTTAATCCAAAGATCTTACCCGATTTTTTAATTTTTGACCTTAATTTTTTGGGAAGAGGTCACACAGGCACTATCAACTATAGTTGGCTGCCACATCCCAATGTCGCCTTCCCTTTGCTTGCTGGGGGACCTCACAATAATAACTGATAAAACCATAAACTCTAAAACACTCCTCACAGCTCTAGCCATCGCCAAGAAAACTATCCTCATGAACTGGAAAACCAGAAATAAATTACACATTAACATCTGGAAAAATCTTATAATAGACTTCATGGCAACGGAACTCGCATCTCCTCTTCATAATAACACATCTGAAACTGATCCCTGCCGTCCAACACTTTCTGACCTCTTACAGCTATGAATCCTTTCTCTGTTTTCAACTCTGACTTCTCTCACCTTCTTACTCAACCCACGAATATTCATATTAGTTGTTTAAACTTGTTTCTGTCATCATTGTTATTGCTATCTTTACTGTTACTGTTATGATTACTATTTTCACATATTTTTTTTTTTTTTTTTTTTTTTCATTGTTGTAATTACTGTTGTTGCTGTCTTTTGCTCTCACCGTTGTGATCACCACTGCCATCATCATCAATATTGCCATTGTCAATGCTGTTTTAGAATTAGATATCATTGTCATCACTAGTGCAATAACTTCCCCCTTATCTCTTCATGGGTTTTTAATGCACCACAACATAGAATAAAAAAAAAAAGAAGGATTAAGGATATATGGAAAAACCTCACAAACACCAAGGCAGGCTAGACAGGCGAGAAGTGGTTTCAACGGGACAGCATCTCTGTCCCAATTTGAGACACTCTCGCACTGTACTCCCTATTTTAATGCACCTTAGACATTGCACATAACACACAAAAAAAAAAAAAAAAAAAAAAAAAAAGGAAAAGATATGGAGTGATGAGATGAGGGGGAAGGTTATCTTATATTATCTTATATTATATTATCTTATTATATCGTATTTTATGCAGGATTGACAATGGCAATTATTACATAGGAGGAAGGATGGAAGTAAAAAATCTAGCAACACAATATTGGCAATATGGTGGTAGTGGGAAGTGGGATGGTGATGGTAATGACAATGGTAATGCATAACAAATGGTTACTTTGTTTACGCATACACACACATACACATAATCACACTCACACCCGCACACATACACACTTAAACACTTAAATCACTCTTGTCACTGCTGGAAGTATGGATTTACAAGATTGCTCACTACTGCACTATGTTGGTTTGTTTGTATGTATGTCTGATTGTTAAATAAAAAAAAAAAAAAAAAAAAAAAAAAAAAAAAAAAGATCTTACCCGAGCCGCTACTGTTGCACAAAAGTGCATGGTGTTGATTTGAAAACCTGTGTAAACACCGAAGATAAGTATTCCGTAAGAGAGAAGAGAATGAATGTTGAGTGTTATCAATGGTGTCTGAGAACAGATGTATTCTTACTTTCTTTATACCGATTATCATTTAATGTGAGCCAGTCCGTTTTGTTGTATTTTACGGTCCTTTGGTGGTGCAATGCGGAGCTTACAGATGACCGGACGATGTTGGGCGGCGACCGTCTGGTACAGGATGTCCTTGACGTTGAGCACGGTCTTCAGATCACGTCTTCTGACTAGGATAAAGTCAATTTGTGACTTTAGCTGTGTCCCAATGTGAAGGGTGCATCCTCCGAAGGCCGTATTTGAAGGCCGATTGGCCGTATTTTAACGGCTGATTGTGTCACAGCGGCGCGACGAAAGATGTCCCAATTCAAAGGCTACACCCTTCGAAGGTCGCATTTGAAGGCCGATTGCATCACTGCGGTGCAATGAAGGCTGTTCCAATTCAATTATGCATCCTTCGAAGGCCGTATTCGAAGGCCGGTTGCATCATCGCAGCGCAACGAAGGCTACCCTGATTCAAAGGTGACGCCAAATGCACCCTTCGTTTCCCCGTGAAAGAAAGGATACATAAATGGACCCTTAGCGGCCCATACCTACCCCATAAGTCATTGCGCTGGTGATGACAGGATTTTTATTTTAAAAAAAGGCGGCCGAGATTTCGGTGGTGGACGGCAAATTCACATTTAAATGTAATGTTTTCATTTACTCAAATAGCTAGAGAAACCAGAGTTAAAAGCCACAAGTATTTCTTTCTTATAAACTTCATCTTAACTCGTTCGTAACCATTGCATGACTTCATTTGTCAGGTGGTTTGAGGCAAAACTTGTGCTAATATTAGTTTAATAATTGTTTCAGGGAGCAAGGAGCAGACAGCTCAATTTATTAAATTACGATCTGAAAATTACCATTTCTTTACGGGGACGAAAAACTCCGCCAGCGTGGCTTGGAGATAAGACAGCGACCTATTTGTAATATTTGCATTAGTCTGTCTCACTTGGGTAATATAAGAAATATCACTCACCCTATAAAGCCCACAACAATAAGAAAAGCAGTAGATAAGGCAATGGGGTTTCACTTTTATGTGTTTTTGTAGTGCTGTCATGCAAGCTATGTCTACAAAGGTTTTAACCAAATTTGAGTATCCAGAAATATGATTTCTGAAGTATTTTGTATGCATGTCCTGATGTGTCATATTTTGTAATGTTAAGGTTGCACTAATGTTAAAATTGCACACCTGTCTTAATATTTTTCATAAGTGTTTCCCTTTTGTCTTGTTTTAGGAGAATTCTTTAGAAAATGGACCTGCTGGGAAAGGTGACTCCCATGCAGGCCAAAAAAAAAAGGGACAACTTAAAAAAAAAAAAAAATTATATACCGTATATATATATATATATATATATATATATATATATATATATATATATATATATATATGCCGTTGTTGTTAACTGGCATGCTTTATTTGCTCGGCCTTAGGATTGCAAGTGTTCTGGGACAGGTGAGGGTGTGAGTGGGAAACCCACTGCTGAAACTTGGCCCTGGTTTGTCCCAACACCTCATGGATGAGGTGTTGGGACATAACCACTCCACCAATCCCCCTGTCCTTATTGCCTCCATTCCTGAGGACACACCAGGGCCAGGTTCAGCAGTGTGTGACGGGAGGAGCCAGCAGCACCAGCATCAGCACCAGCACAAGCATTAGCACCAGCACCACGAAGAAGGCGAGACAGAGAGGACGGGTTTTTGGACTTGATTAGAGAAGACATGGGACTGCAGAGGCTCGGAGAGCACAGGAGAGTAGGGAGAGGATGGGCAGGCTGTTTTCTCTTCTTGAAAGGGTGATTGAGAAATATCTTTATATTTATATTATTAGATTTTATATGTATATATATATTTCTTGTTTAACTTTTTTCACTTATATTTTTTTTAAATGAAAATAATTTGTTCATTTATTTATTTTTATGCAACTTTAAATGTGTAAATAAAAGAGAATTCATTGCTCTGAACATTGTTTATTTTTGTAATGACAGTCATAATTTCTACATGAAACATATTTTCCTATACCTTTTTTTTCAATTAAAATTGGTCAATAATTTAAAATTTAAAAAAATAATTTGTTCTAGGTTACATAAAAGTACTTTTTCAAACTATTTACAATATACGTTAAACATCTCAAAATCAAAAAAACATTTCCATTTACAGTACATAAAATAAGAAAAAACTATGTAGACTTTTATTCAGCTGAGCAGGGAGACCCTGGTGTGCTGCTGGACCTGGTTGGGCTGCCACAATAGAGACCCTGGTAAGCCTCCTGCTGGTGGGACATCATCTGGGATGGTCTCTAGAGTGTTTGAGTGGATATTTCCACTATCCACTAAGATATACCAAAAGGTTTGCAAGGCTGACTCATGGAGTAAATATTGAGATACTTTATTACGCTAAAGTACTTTTGATAACCATTAATACCACATAGGGGGAAAAACTACTAGTCATATATTTCAAACCTTAGTTAAGCAAAATTATCTTGCATACTCTAATGTACTTAAGGTATCAAGAGTAAAAGTAAAGGTATGTATTCTGCAGGAAAAAAACTCCTTGTCAGGGTTTTTATGATGGTTTTGCATTACTACTGCATTACTGCGTATGTTGCATTTTACTTCTGAATATTTTCGAGGTTGATACATTTAAACTATATACTTTTGTGTAGTTTAATGTAAAACAATGCATCATATTGTAAAATAACAATTTTGTAGTGTTGCTGTCCTGTGAGGGAAAAAAGTAGGCTACTTCACATTTGTACGTGAATACTTAACGAAGTATGTAGTTCCTTACATTCCACCACTGGTTATTTTGAAAATTAAAGCTACAGTCCGCAGTTTTTCCTCTTTGTTCGAAATCTGCAATTGCAGTTATTCGCGGAATTATCAACTTTAACGTGAGTTGTACTTCAACACCCTCGACACGGCACAGCGCGGATGAACACAATGTTTGAGGAGAGTGTGAGGCTGTCAGTCACCGCGCCAGTATGGATACTGGCATTCAGAATCACAGATTATTCTTTTTTGAAAGTATGACCAACATAATAATTTTCACCAGAAAATGTCATCTGAACAAGTAAGTAACATCCACCTTTGTTCTGGTTCTGACATTGCAGTAAATCGCGCTGATTAAATCTAAAAATCGCTTATATCACGCAAAACCGTGCAAATGATACTTTGTTCTCAAATTGTTAATGTTAACAACGTCAGCATTGCGTGACTACATGTAATGTCCTTCCGGGCGATATGTATTCTTGTTTTCGCATGGGCCGGTTGCAGTCTCTTTTTTTCTGTAGCCACTCCGAAGTCCGAACGAAGTCTTTTGCATTTTACATCGGGTGAATCTGTTGTCACTGGTGATTGTCGTTTGAACCTTTCTGGATCCGCCATCAAATTGATAAGTTTAATTATATCAAGTGCAGTGAGAAAAGGCTATAAATCTCCACTTCCAGCATCCTCACAGGCAATATAGCTTATACTAGCCGAGACTCCTTCTTTATGTGTACAGATGTGACGTAATGACGCAAAGGCATGCTCGAATCTCCCGCGGAAATCCACCAGTACCACTGGAATTAAAAACATAGCTTACCGCTTTAAATCGAGCTAAGGCAAGCAGATAGTTTTCAACACTGGCTGGTTATGTATTTTCTCAAATATGTATTTTGGATAATATTTAACCCAAAAAAAGCTACAGACTGCAGCTTTAAAGTAACAAAATGTAGGCCTATTGTCACAATATTAACAAATTGTTGTTAACTACAGCTGCATCCCGTATCAAAGGTTGAAAACCTGTGTAAATATATCCATTTCTGTACATAATAAAAATAATACACTAGCCTACAAAATTGCATCAAGGTAAATATATAAGTGAACATTTGAACCTTATTTATATATATATATATATGCCTATGTATGTTTTCTTTTCTTTTCATATTTCATTACATTATTTACGTAAGTTAACACCCAATACTTGAACAGTTTAAAGTGTAATCGGGCAATTTAGGACGCAGCCTCTGAATTGGGACGCAGCAAATCAGCTCTGGCCATGGTCTTGGCTAAGCCGAAAATACATGAATACATGAAAATACCCGGGCTGAAACATCCTCACCATGTCCTCCAGTAAAATATAAAACATAAAAATGACAATTGCCAATTCTGGCTCCATAGCTGTTTACTCAAATATATCAAATTAATTATCAGGATGGTAGCTGTAGCCTACTCTCGCACCGTTGCTTGGCGCCAGAAGGGGTAATAGGGAACACCTGGTTGCGCAATTAGGAAATCCTATGAAGGCTACATGGTGCGTCCTTTGAAGGACGCATAGGCTGCATCCTTCGAAGTCCGCGGCCTTCGAAGGATGCAGCCTTCACATTGGGACACAGCTTTTGTGTTGCCACTGTAGTAGGTGATGAGATGGGATATAGCTGCTTGCACAATCACGTGTTCATGATTATGAGGTCACGGGCATTGGAATATTCAAGGGTTCGCTCACCCTCATCGTTTCGCACGCCATAGCCAAATCCCCCGTGGCAGCTGTGCGCGTCTTTTGTTTTGCCGACATGGCCATTCAAGTCACCAGCAACGATAATGTAGGCCTACTCATTCGGTGGCACAGCTTTTGTCTTTTCGTCAAGCAGGGCCCAAAAGACATCCTTGTCCAGCTCAGAGCATCCAGTTTGTGGTGCATAAGCAGAGAAGAAGTGGATGCGGAGCTTCTCTGTTACGATAACAATCTTCATTAACCGGTCGTCATAACGCTGAACTTCAGTGACTGCATCATGGAAAAGCTGTGAGACGACAATACCGACCACATTTGGTGTCCTTGGGCTACCATTATAGATGACCTTAAAGCCCTTGCCGATGTAGGTAGACTTTGATCCGCTCCAGCGAGTTTCCTGTAATGCGCAGATATCAATGCCACGTTGCCTCAATGTTTCTGCTAGCTCGTTTGATCAGCCGGTCAGCGACCCAATGTTAAAGACCCACTCCGATGAAAATAATGTTTTTCTAGGTGTTAACATGTTCTTGTGGCATTTTTCTGATGTTAGAGGACATATCTTGAGAAAAATCAGCTCAAAGTTGTATTTCTGAGTATTTCTACATTCAAATGGCTGTGAATCAGTAGCAGACGCTAAAATGCCGGCTAAAATCGACTGGAGTTGTGACGTAGTAACTCCACTGGGCGTCTCCACACGCGACGTCTTGGAGTGAAATAATGATCGGTAATCGGTGATAACTTTGATTAACTTCGGATAATAATAATTAACGTGTATATATAATACTGTTGCCCCACCGGTATTGGGGGTGTAAGCTAGCGGGAGAGACAGAGCTCTCAGCAACGGGCAGGGGGAGGGTCGTCTCCGTGCCAACGGCTCCGCCCACAACGCAGAGGCGAATTGCTAATGAGCTACTGCCGCTCTGCTGAAGCGAAGTCCCAGAAAACGGCAAAGGTTTTGTGATTTTGGCTAAAAATTGCATAATCATAATTTAAAGACCACTGGGAATATTTAAAAATAGCTCAAAATATGATCGGAGTGGGACTTTAAAGGGTTAGTTCACCCAAAAATGAAAATTCTGTCAGTAATTACTCACCCTCATGTTGTTCCAACCCCGTAAGACTTTCGTTCATCTTCGGAACACAAATTAAGATATTTTTTATTAAATCTGAGAGCTGTCTCACTCCTACATAGGCTTCTATGTAATTAAATTGAATTGAATTTATTAGAAGGATTAACCCCTTGAGATGTATCATCTCATTTTCGAGGGGGTCCTTACATACAATGTAACACAATTACAACATAAAAATAAAAACATAACAAGATTACAATTAACAGTACATAAAAAAAAAATGTTTACACCACCAAGATACCAGAATAAACAATAATATATACATAAATTAAATACTGATCAGAAAATACAATTTCAAATCAACATCAATCACAAATATAAATAAATATAAACCTAAACAACAGTAAACATAACAACAACAACAGTGACAGTTTCAATGATAACATGTGCAGTCCACCTTAAAATAAGATGATAAAGATTGTTTAAACAACCGAAATGATGTGATGGATCTAATGTCTGCTGCTAAATTATTCCAGTCTATTGGGGCTTTAAACATAAACATTTTTTTTTTTTTTTTTTTTCACGAGGAACAAGAAAATAAGTCTGGACAGAATGCCTAACTCGGTGGTTTGAAGAAAAGGATACAAAGTATTGTTGTAGATAACTAGGATAATTAAAATACATATATTTAAATATAAATTGAAGCCAATGAATGTGCCTACTCACACACAAAGATGACCACTGGAGTGCATCCTACATTGTACAGTGATGTGTGTAAAAAGAACATCCTAAAACAAATCTGCAAATTCTGTTATGCTGTATTAAGCGAGGCAAGATCCGATGTTGATGCCGTTTGATAAACTACATCACAATAATCAAAGGACGGAAATATTAATTGAGAAACAAGTTTCTTACGAACACTATAAGAAAAACAATTTCGAGATCGATGCAAGATACTCATTCCAACGTTGACTTTACGTAAAACATGATTAATGTATGGTTTAAAAGAAAGTTTAGAATCAAGCCATACACCCAGATATTTAATAGTATCAACTTTACATGATACAACACAAGAACAGGTTTTGGAATTAAGTTTCTGTCTAGAACCAAAAATCATTGTATATAACTTGGTTTTATTAAGCACTAATTTGTTAGCCAAAAGCCAATCTTGTAAAGTATTAAAATCCGATTGAAGAGATAATTGAATTTGTAAAGAATCCGAATTAGATGCATATATGACAGTACCATCTGCATAAAGTTGAACCTGCGATTTTTGAGAAGTAATGGTAGATTATTTACAGAAATGAAAAAAAAGAAGTGGTCCCAGAATTGAACCTTGAGGCACACCTCTTTGTTGAATCAGAAGATCAGATTTATTCCCATTTAGGACACATTGTTTTCTGTTATGCAGATATGAATTAAACCACAAAACTGTATTTTCAGAAAAAACAATAGCATGAAGTTAATCTAAAAGCAAATAACAATCAACCGAATCAAATTTAGTTAAATCAAGAAAAATAGCACCTGTGAGCTTGCCATTATCTGAAGCTGAAAACACATCATTAGTAAACTTAAGTAATGCAGTAGTTGTAGAATGATTAGACTTAAAGCCAGATTGAGATGATGATAGACTATTCTTTAGATATAGAATATATAATAGATATCTGTCTATAATTATTGAGATCAAGTATATCACCTCCCTTATGAAGTGGAGTAATGCGTGCACATTTCCAGATAACAGGCAACTCACATGTACATAAAGAAAGAATAAATAAATCAGCAAGTGGATACATAAGATTATGAGAAGATAATTTTAGATACCTATTTTCAATTCCATCTAGTCCAGCACCACTAGTCACCTTTAATTCATCAATGGCATTCTGAACATCAATTAGTAAAATCTTCCAAAATGAAAATGAACTGTTACAAGATGCAGTCTCATTAAAAGTATCAGTATTCAAGTAAGAAGCAGATACTAAAGTAGACCAGACTGAAGAAAAATGCTGATTAAATTCTTGAGCAATAGATAAAGAGTCATGTAGTATTGTATTACCAACTCTAAATTGATTAAAGGTGCCATGTGTAAGAATTGAGGTAAAAATATCCAAAAAAATTAGCAACACGCATCAAAAGAATGAGAAGAAATAAGGGCGATGATGTCATAAAAAAAATGACAAGTTATAGTGCTGCAGAGATATCAACCTGAATTAGCATGCTAAATTACTAGCCACGGCCCGACAGATGTCATAATACCAGTTTCGGCCATGGGAGGCGGGCAACATAACCACCAGCCAAACTGCAATACACGAATAACTCGCACGGCTTGTGGGCGTACTTGAACCTGATGTCAATCGTGTGGAAAGTACAGCCCACTACTACATTTCAGTTGAGGGAAGAGAGCGGAAGAATGGCTGAAGCCCTTGGCAAGAGACCCTTACCACCACCACAACCACCCGTTGCAGGGAAAAAAACGCGCTCGGAATCACAAATAAAATCGGATAAAAAAAGGAGCACAACCAGAGTAAACATTGGCACTGCTTTCCATCGCTAGAGACAACTAATGGACATGAAAGAAATGAGGTTCGACTCCGAACTTGCAACATTTCTTTTGGATTGGTAAGTAAGATGCTGTTAGTATTTCGCTAGAAGTTTGTTTTATATGTTTGTTTAGTTTTTTCGGGAAGTTATAACATAGAAATGTATCGAAGGCTGTTCGATAAGTGCTAATGTTAGCGATGGCTAACCGTATCTGTTAGCGTTTGATAGTTAGCTCCACAGATCCGATCCGGTTTTCACCTGTTATCTACCAGAGCCCGTCTCTACCAAGCTGATGATAAAATGTAACATTAGCAAAGAAGCTTGAAATGTCTTCGATGATAATGAACCCCAAATGGACGCACGAAACGTAACGGAAAACATTGCAAGGTGTAATGAGACCGAATGTTTTTTGGTGACTAATGATAACTTAGCTAGAAGAGGTATTGCTAATGAAAATCAAACTTGATATATGCTGCTAAAATAGCATCAGACGGGCAGCATACGTAACACTCTAAATAGATGTTGTCCCTAGTTTCACTTGTATATGTGCAGCTAAGAATAATTCATAATTTTTAACTAAACTACAAATACAACAGTTTTGACGATGTTAGGTAAAGTGATGGTGAAGTTATGCAGTGGCGATCGACTGGCCAGCTGATTTTGGGATCTGAGAGGCATAACATTTGTACCTGCTGTGTTGAACTGTGTAATTTTTTTTTTAGGTATGAAGGACCACTGTCATCCACTCCCATGAAAAGGTGAAGGGGAGTAGCTTGAAGATGTCATATTTAAAAATCACTTGACATCAACCAACCTCTGGAGTCAAAACGTCCTCTAATAGGAGTTGGCTCGGCTTCGGCTATGGCTCTAGGGTCGTTGTGAAGGTAGGGGGGGAGCATAGAGACTATGCCGTTTCTCGTTTGTTACTCTAGAGTAGACCAACTCACTTTCTGGAGGTATACTGCCCCCATCTGGTATGGAATGTGGAGTATGAATTGATTTTTTGGCGGACATTACACAAGGCACCTTTAATTGAATGTTTATTTGATATACTAATAATGTTTTTAATTTTATTCCAAAATTGTATTAGATTTTTATAATGAAAAGAAACACATTCTTTATAATAATTAGACTTTGCATTTCGAGTTTTTGTCTTGCTAAAATTTCTCAGATGCCTATCAACTTCCCAATCAGCATTACTTATTGTCTGACGAAATGTTGTCAATGCTTTGTCCCTTTGCCTTAAGAGACTAATAAGTTCCGAATTAATCCAAGGAAGATGATTGCCCTTAACCCTAACAGTTTTCCAAGGTGCATGCTTGTCCACAACATTAATAAACTCAGTATAAAAAAATCCCAAGCGTCTTGTACATTAGGAATTAAATCTATCCCAATTAATAGAAATCAGATCATGAATAAATAAATCTAAAATCAATTTTTTATATTGTCTGATTTTAATTAATCTTGGTGGCAACTTAGGTACTTTAATTTTCCATACACAAAATATAATAGAATGATCACTAAAGCAATCAGACATAACACCTGCCCTTACAAATCTATTTGGGTGTGAAACAAGTATCCAATCAAGAAGAGATTGTGTTTGTGTTGGTTAGAGAAGTAATTCTAGTAGGCTCAGTAATTAATTGGGTATTACATATATTTTTCTCTTTATCAGATGACTTATCCAACCAATTCTTATTGAAGTCACCTAATAAGATTAATTAATTTCTACCAAAAACAGAATTAATGGTAGATATCAGGCAATTAAAGGACTCCACTGGTGAAGAGGGTGGTCTGTATATGGGTCTGATGATAATACATTTATTTGAAGGGAAAAACCACCTTAACAAAAACTTCTGTAAAAAGTATTCTAATATTCAAATGATTTTTGATTTCTAATCCCTTAATCTTATCCAGCTTGAAAAATAACTAAAAATAATACTGTCACTGGTCTGTGCAGCTGTGAGGAAGGTGATTAGTGTCCATGGAAACAGATTGTGGTGGGAAACACTGACAGGGAAACACACATGAGAAATCAAAACAACCTGAAAGTCAAAAGAGCTTAATGGTGACATAACACCCCCCCTCCGGCAAGGCGCGTCCTCGCGCTGTAACGCAATGACGGAGGGAGGACTGGAGGAGGTTCTGGCAGTGGACGATGTGAAGGTGAAGTGCAGGAGAGAGGCTGGAGTGGCAGGATGGTGAAGGGATGACGATGATTCCCTGACGGCACAGATGGAGATGGCCTGGTGGCGCAGACCCAGAGCCGTCCAGGACCGACAGCCCACGACCGAGTAGAGGGAGGGAAAAAACCAGGTGGCGAAGGGGCTGATGGCAGCTTGAAGATGATCGACGGAGACTCGGCGGCAGGATCCATCGGCGCAGACCGATAGCCGGTGGACTTCAACGACGTCGCTGGACAGGGAGACCCAGGCGACATCGCGGTGATGAACGCCGGAGGTGGAGCCAGAGTACCTGAGAGCAGAGGCGGAGTCGAAGTGAGGGAGGACAGAGGTGACACCGAAGGGAAGGAGGAGCCCGCTGTAGCCGAAGGGGTGGAGGGACGGAGCGTAGCGGACGGACCGCAAGTCCGTGGCGGAGGCAGAGTGACGACTAACCAAGGGGGAGCCGGCAGGACGAGGGAACTCGATGTAGGCGATAGTTCGAGGGTCTCTGGTGGAGGCGCAGGTGGAAGGAACCAAGACGGAGCCGGCAGGTCGACAGGCTGAGATGGAGTGCAGAGAACCGAGGCTGGAGGCGGCGCCACGAGATCCTCATGCACGGGTGCTGTGGATGGATGGCTGACCTGCGACTCAACGTCAGGGGCCCTCCCCAGAGACGATGTAGGGCTGCGAACATCCAGCAGCGGTGGGGCTGGAGGACTGGTTGAGCTTTGAGGTGAGATGGTACTTTAAAGGTCGATGACAGGGCAGATACAGTCACTGGAGTGGTTTGAAAACAACGAAGATACAGATGATGAGTGGGATAGGGTGGGAAATGGTGTTTCTTCAGAAAAATGTATCAGCCAGTCCTCATTTTCCTTCGATTGGGTTCCCTCGTCTACAGATGTCGTGGGCTCACACCCCTGGTCAGACTCCTGTTGGGGCTCCTCCTCCAGGGTGAGGGTCAGCTCTGTCCTCTTTATCTCAGGCTCTGGCTAATGCGTCGCGGCGGGTGGTAGCTCTCCGTCTGCGGGGGGCACGCACGAGTTCTCTGCGATCGAGGGTGCTAATCGGGGCTCTGGGTCTGGCTGTGTTCTGGATCGGGGTGTGTTCTGGATCGGGGTGCGACGCTCTCCAGACACCTGATGATGGCCTACTTCCAGTTCAGGTTAGAGGTGTCTGGGAGGTCGATCGGGTGGTGGAAGTTCGCCCCAATCCAGAACAGGGTCTTCAGGGTTTCGTCGTCGAGGGGGCTGGTGACTGCAAGGTAAAAGAAGTTCGTGGAGAAAGACAAAAAAATCCTGGCTCTTCTGAGCTAGGACGATGAAGTCAATATTATCCATTTTTTGGTCCGGTATTCTGTCACGGGTTGGTTCAGAGAAGACAGACGAAGAATGTAGTGGACACTTTCTTTAATCGTGGAGACTCAGGATACACGGGAACAGGTGAGACAGCGTGACGAAGACGAACAATACCGGACAATGAACTGAATGCAGACAGGAACTTAAATACACAGTGATGATGATTACATTAACGACAGGCAGCTGTGAGGAAGGTGATTAGTGTCCATGGAAACAGATTGTGGCGGGAAACACTGACAGGGAAACACACGTGAGAAATCAAAACTAAAAATAACTGAACCCAAAAATTCATTACAGGGGTGCAAAAACTATAAAAATAGATTGGTCACAACAGAACAAACAGACAAGACACTTAAATACAAAACATATACACATAAAAACACCACTGTCACAGTCATCGTCTGCACCATCCTGTCTTCGTCTTCACTACACTTCCCAGAATCCCTCGTGTCTCCACACCTGAACTCACTCTCTCAATTACCCACCTGTTCTTCGTCTTCATCATCTGTGTCACCTGTGTTCACCTCGTCATTGTTCATTAGTATCTGTATTTAGTCTCCTTCTGTTCAGTTAGTCTTTGTCGGTTCTCGTCTATGTTATGAAGCATCTATGTTACTTTGGTCATAGTTGTGTTTTGAGTGCCTGTCATCCTGCCTGTCATTCTGCCTGCATGTACCTGTGAGTAAAATATAATTAAATCGTTTGTATTGGAGCCTTTGGACTTTGAGTCTTCTTCTACCCAAACCACACCATGACAGAAGAACCGACCACATCATGACCTGGGAGCTCGCTGGACAGATTGCGGTTTTGGCGCTGGATAGCCGCGATCTGTTCCACTACACCTGGGAGTTTGTTCCTCTCGCTGCCTCATGCTCAATGAGTGATGAGACGATTAAAGCAGAACTAAGTAAGAATTCCGTTTTTGTCAAACAGCGACCCCTAGAGTCGCTGTGGAGTACTTGTACTGTCGTGAATAGCACTCACGCAGAGATGGCTCGCACTCACGACCGGATCCCCTCCCCCTGTACACCGGTACCTGTTCAGTAGGATGGACGCTGTAACGAGTGGAAATAAGGTATGGCCCCTTTAAGAGCTGCGCGTGCCCTGCGTCTCAAACACCACATGTATACGGCGCCGGGTTATTTCTGTTTGATGCTCATTTTATCAGAATTTTATCAGATCTGTTTTTTGCCGTAAAGCAATTCGTTACCTCGCGAGACCTGATATCACCCGATACTTCCTAACACTGAGGCCGGCGGCTCGCCGGCCCAAAGTTGCAAGTGTGATTTTGCGGCTCACAGGCACCAGGGGGGTGCGAGACGACCACCATTCAACACGGAATCAGTAATATAAACATTACAATGACTCCAAAGCTGTTCGGTTAAGGTAATAAAGTTACTTAGTTCACCTTTAAGGCATGTTACCGGCTGGGGGCTAAGAACGTTGATCTGAGGGAGCTTCCAGATCTCTCCGGTATGGACTGGAGAGAGGCGCTCTCCAGATGTCTGGAGAGCTTCCTCCCATGGCACGCCATGTCACCGCTGGTCCCATCCCTCGTCCAGAATCTGGACGAGAAGGACTTAATTGACCTTTTCACAGAGCCTTCACCTCTGGTCCCGTCCAGCCCAGAGCCTTCACCGCTGGTCCCGTCCAGCCCAGAGCCTTCACCGCTGGTCCCGTCCCGTCCAGACCAGAGCCCGCGCTCCACGTCAGCCACGCCGAGCCCGCGACTGTTCACGTCCCGTCTGCCCAGCCTGAGACTGTTCACGTCCCGTCTGCCCAGCCAGAGACAGTTCACGTCCCGTCTGCCCAGCCAGAGACTGTTCACGTCCCGTGTATCCTCTCCGCCACGTCCCCCCAAGGGGTCCTCTCCGCCATGGCCACCCGAAGGGTCTTCACCGCCACAGCCACCCGAAGGGTCCTCCCCGCCATCCGAAGGGTCCTCTCGGCCACGGCCACCCAAAGGGTCTTCACCGCCATGGCCACCCGAAGGGGCGTCTCCGCCATGGCCGCCTGCTCATACTGCTCTGCCCTGGAAGTTTCCTGCCCTGGATAAGCCACGCCCTGGTCAGCCTTCATATATATATATATATATATAAATATATATATATATATATATATATATAATACCAAACCGTAACATTAGGGGAGGTAATGCAGAATCCAAACGTTCCAAAATAGTATTGTGCATCAATAGTATATGTGGCTTTCCTTGCAATTAATGCTTGGATAACACAACTACCTCTCCTTCAATTAAAAAATAATGGCTAAGGCGATGGCTGGGATATACATAAACTTACCAACATCCGTTGCCATGATTTTTGGAATGACTTATCACGAGAGGAAAAAATTATGTTTTAGTCGCATAACATCGGTTAATGGAAATGCCTTCATAACTGGCACCCCCCTTTTTTTTGCATAGACATAAAAATCACTATCCAAACTTAAATGGTTGTAATTCAGGAATGCTTTGGAATATAGACCTATGGCTGGTCTTGTTTTAAAGAAGACATTTTCCAGATTATTATTATTATATAGAAATTGTAAAAAATGAAACAGAAAAAAAGTTATATAAGTTTGAGTTTATGAAATTGTGTAATGTAAAAATATAATGATTAATATTTTATATAAAATATATATATTACAAAATATATTTTACTCTAAAACTGCAAGAAAATTAAAGTCAAATATCTGAACAAGTTGTATTCCAAATTTTAGGTTGATATCTCAAAAAATGAGCTTTCAGTAAGATTTTATTCGGGCGCAGTACCCAACTTTTTCACTAGGTGAACACCAGACTCCATTACTGCCCATATAAGGGCGCCTCCATTTTCATATGTTTTGAGTGATCTGAACCATGTATTTCCATAATTTTCAAACAATTTATGAAGTAGACATCCTATTCAGAAGTAGTATGGGTGGTTTGGCAGTATTTGATTTGAATTAAACCTCTAATAAATGCATAAAGACTACGTTATAGCGTTATAGCTCGCAGCCGCATTACAAATTGAGAATCCATACATTTTTCTTTATATTTAAAACATTTTCAGACCTTTTTTTCTCATAAAATGGAATTGGTGTTATCTTTTGAACTCATGGCATGAAAACAAACTGAGGTTTCTACCAATCTTTCATGATTTTTCATGTTTATTGTTATTTCAAAATAAAGGCCTAAATACTCCTAATGAATATGAAATATTCTTGTTGCAAATTGATACATTTCTGCTCCTCTGTAATACATTTTAGATAACAGCCACCAAATATGAAAACTAGAGATTTTAAGCTTTCAAATGATATATAGTTTGGCAATATTACTTTAGGTTTTTACTAAGATATTATTGTTTTAAACATGCAATGGCAAATGGGCCCGCCGGCGGCCCCATGCAGGTTAAGAGTTAAGTAATAGTTTTTTTTTATCGACATTTAGAAAATATTGCAAAAGTTTTGGGCAAATCTGTATTGGAAACATGGCTTATTATCAGACTCAGGTTCAAACTGATACAGCAAAACCTACGCCATACTGTATAGTTACAGTAGTGTTTACAGCACCTCAGGAAGACGGTTATGGTAAGGGGCATTACATTTCCAACACATGTTCTAAGCAGTAGAGCGATCACAACATACTGGGGCCGGCTGACTATAGTTGCTAGCAGCTAAGGCCACCACATACACCTTTAATGGGGTGATAGCCCTGCAGAGAATCGCCCCTGATATCAGCAAAAACTACACTTTTCTGAAGGTGGGTTTTAAAGAAACGAATCTACAGAGCGTTCAGAGTGAAAACAAGTGCTGCAACAATGTAAATTAAAAGATAAATGAGTATTCTGAGCATTAAAATATGTAAATTTATTCTAGTAGACCCCCTAAACAAGATTATGATCATGTAAATGAACATAATAGAACTCCTTTAACACCATCTAAGTAAAAAAAAAATAAAAAAAATTGATCAGGTTCGTTGAGTTGTCCTGGGTACATGCAAGCAGTCTGGTAAGATGCAAAATTATAGCAAGTGTCTGCTTCTGCAACAATTTTATAAGACTCCCAATTTGTCATGAAGTCAGGAATCAAGGATTGAAAGTTCTGAAAGTACAAGTAAAACCTTTAAATATATTTAAACATTTCAAAAGAATGTACATGAACATGATTTGACCTGTCCACACATATTGAAATATAATGTAAACTCTCTAGTTTTGGAGAATAAATATATTATCACTACAGCCAGAAGACACATTCTTCATAAATATTTGAAAATTTGTTTTATAAAGGTCATTCTCAAAGACTCAAGCTTCCTTGAAATCTTCCAGCAGCTTCTGAGAAGCATTTACAAGCATTGCTATTTATTGCATCAGTCAATAAGGTAAAATTTCCTTTTCCTTACCATGCAAAGTTAAAGAACAATTTCTTTTCAAGGAGGCAGGAATGATGAAATTAGATTATCCATGATAATTTAGAAAGGTGCACATAATGACCAAATGTACACACACACACACACACACACACACACACACACACACACACACACACACACACACACACACACACACACACACACATATATTTATACATATACATACAGTAGAGGGCAAAGATGGAGTTAAGTATGTCATATATCAGTACAGTCTGTATATAGTAAAATGATAAAATAATAAAATAAAATAAAATTACGTAATTCAATTGGGACCATAGAGTAACAGCATCTTTTGTTGCGTCATGGAGGCAGAATTATGTTTCATGGATATTTCTGCTCTCCAGACTGCAGCAGTGTTTCTACAAATATCATTAATAATTCAAATAGAGTTTAGATTTGGCTTTTGTTTTTGATGGGGGTAATATTTCTCAGTTGTCTGCAGACTAGCTGTTGAAGGTCACAGCCTTCAATAGTTCATAGTTCTTCAAGAACTATAAATGTCACATCAGAATATAATGGAGCTGAAGTTATGTAACATAATCCATGAAAATGCATTAATCCATTAAATACCATGTCCACTGCATACATTTATACAATACATTTATATTTATGCATTGCATGTTTAAAATGTTTGAGTGAAATATTTAATATTACAGATGTGCATTAGCAGATGCAATGGAAAATGAGAATGCATCCTTTGTCATCTTGGTCGTACAGTAATGCAAGTAAGAAGTGAAGATGTATTGTTTGCTTGCTGAATAATACAGCCATTTTCCGGCTTTCAAAATGTTGGTCATTGTAAGACTAACCAATATCACTTGTCCTAACGAAGTGGGAACTGCTCCATTTCTGGACAAGCTTTTGTGCGTAGCCTGCATTGTACTCATCTTAGGTTCTGGAAGCTGTTTTCCGTCAAATGTGCAGCACACAGATAAACGTTAGGGTTATAATGTTCAGGAACAGTGTTTAAAATCTATGCTCACTAACACAGATTTAGACAGATTTGTGAACAATATTTGAGAGAAATAGGCCTTTTGTGTACATAGAAAAAGTCTTAGATCTTTGAGTTCAGCTCATGAAAAATGGGGGCAAATACAAAAGTGTTGCATTTATAATTTTGTTTAGTGTATAAGTCAATGCTCAAATCATAAATCAAATGCACAAAATATAAATCAAATGTCAAGTCACCTTTATTTATATAGCGCTTTTTACAATACAGATTGTATCAAAGCAGCTTCACAGTGATAACATGAAAATAATACAACAAAGTTTGTTTCTAGAAGAAAATTGTGTCATCGTCCACCTTAAGTAAGGCAGATCAATAATATAGTTGAATATTAAATGTCCCCGACTAAGCCAGCCAAAAGCCAAGGCAACAGTGGCAAGGAACCAAAACTCCATCAGGTGACAGAATGGAGAAAAAAACCTTGGGAGAACCCAGGCTCAGTCGGGGGCCAGTTCTCCTCTGGCCAACGAGCGAACAGTGTATGATTATGATCCAGGCAGCATTACAGGTCAGAAGTCAGATTGGATCAAAACATTCAGAATATTAATCCAGTTCCATCTGGTTGGAAGTCGGAGTCATCACGCCGGTATGGAGAAGAGTTTGTTGAGAATCAGTGCCGATGGCTGTCGTGTCGATGAGGCCTTCACAGGGCTGATGAGGCTGGCCCTTCAGGGATGCGTCATGGATGGGTCCAGGTGCAGGTCCACCATCTGATCTGGATACGGCCGGGACCAGGCTGACTTCAGGACTATGTTGTCATCGTGTCTAGGCACAGGTCCTGCATCAGATCTGGATAGGGCCTGGATCCGGCGGACTGTGGTAAACCTCGGATAAACAGAGAGACTAATATTAGCGTAGACGTCATCCTTCTTATGATGTAACAAGTACATCAGGATTTGTGGGGAGTGTTCCCTGTTCCAGCTGATCTAAACTATGCAGCCTAAATTGAATTCTAGAAGTCTATAATGTGTTATGTGTATGTTAGGCCAAAGATACGTGTTTTTAGTCTAGATTTGAACTTACTACTACTCCCGGAAAATGTTAGAAAGATTGTTCCAAAGTTTTGGAGCTAAAAAGGAAAAGGATCTACCGCCAGCAGTCGATTTTGATATTCTAGGTATTACCAACTGGCCGGAATTTTGAAATCGCAATAGACGTGAAGGACTATAATGCGTTATAGCCTTGATATCATGATCACATGAACTAATTGTTCTGCATTTTTCATTGAGAGCATATGACACAATTTAGATATATTTTTAAGATGAAAAGATGCGGTTTTACAGATGCTAGACACGTGACTTTCAAATGAAAGGTTGGTATCAAAGAGCACACCCAGGTTCCTAACCGACGACGAAGACTTGACAGAGCAGCCATCAAGTGTTAGACAGTATTCTAGATTATTATATGAGGAAGTTTTTTGTCCAATAATTAGAATCTCTGTTTTTTCAGAATTAAGTAGTAGGAAGTTGCTAGTCATCCATTTTTTTATATCAGCTATGCATTCCGTTAATTTTGTGAATTGGTAAGTTTCATTAGGGTGTGAAGAAATATATAGCTGCGTATCATCAGCAAAATAGTGAAAACTAATGTCATGCTTCCTAATGATATCTCCCAAGGGTAGCATGTACAGAGTGAACAGCAATGGTCGAAGTACTGAGCCTTGTGGTACACCATACTGAACTTATGATCGATAAGACATCTCTTCATTTACTGCTAAAAACTGGTAACGGTCAGATAAGTATGATTTAAACCATGCTAATGCATTTCCAATGCCAACATAATTTTCGAGTCTATTTAAAAGAATGTTGTGGTCGATGGTATCAAATGCAGCACTAAGATCGATTAACACTAATAGAGAGATACAACCATGATCGGATGATAAGAGCAAATCATTTGTGACTCTAATGAGAGCTGTCTCAGTACTATGGTACGGTGTAAATCCTGATTGAAAATCCTCGCAGATATCATTTCTTTCTAACAAGGAACATAGTTGTGAAGATACTGCCTTTTCTAGTATCTTTGACAGAAAAGGTAGATTCGAGATCAGCCTGTAATTGACTAATTCTGTAGGATCAAGTTGTGGTTTTTTAACAAGCGGTTTAATCCAGCCCGTTCTCATCCCAAGGCGTCATATACTGACGCTTTTGCCAAAGCATCTATATCCAACGCACATGGCACCCTTTAGCATCAATATGAGACGCAGATATTTGGCGCCTCCTAGTGGTCTAACCCTAACACTACCCCAGACCTAAACCTACCCATAACCGAAGCGTGTTCGATTGACGCTAAAGGGTGCCATGTGCGTCGGATGTAGACGCTATGGCAAAAGCGTCAGTATATGACGCCTTGGGATGAGAATGCGTTGTTTAATCATAGCCAACTTAAAACTTTTTGGTACGTATCCTAAGGACAGAGATGAATTGATGATATTAAGAAGAGGATCTTTGACCCCTGGAAGCATCTCTTTCATTAGCTTAGTTGGTATAGGATCTAATATACACTCACCTAAAGGATTATTAGGAACACCTGTTCAATTTCTCATTAATGCAATTATCTAATCAACCAATCACATGGCAGTTGCTTCGATGCATTTAGGGGTGTGGTCCTGGTCACGACAATCTCCTGAACTCCAAACTGAATGTCAGAATGGGAAAGAAAGGTGATTTAAGCAATTTTGAGCGTGGCATGGTTGTACGTATTTGAGTATTTCACAATCTGCTCAGTTACTGGGATTTTCACGCACAACCATTTCAAGGGTTTACAAAGAATGGTGTGAAAAGGGAAAAACATCCAGTATGCGGCAGTCCTGTGGGCGAAAATGCCTTGTTGATGCTAGAGGTCAGAGGAAAATGGGCTGACTGATTCAAGCTGATAGAAGAGCAACTTTGACTGAAATAACCACTCGTTACAACCGAGGTATGCAGCAAAGCATTTGTGAAGCCACAACACACACAACCTTGAGGCGGATGGGCTACAACAGCAGAAGACCCCACCGGGTACCACTCATCTCCACTACAAATAGGAAAAAGAGGCTACAATTTGCAAGAGCTCACCAAAATTGGAAGTTGAAGACTGGAAAAATGTTGCCTGGTCTGATGAGTCTCGATTTATGTTGAGACATTCAGATGGTAGAGTCAGTATTTGGCGTAAACAGAATGAGAACATGGGTCCATCATGCCTTAGTTACCACTGTGCAAGCTGCTGGTGGTGGTGTAATGGTGTGGGGGATGTTTTCTTGGCACGCTTTAGGCCCCTTAGTGCCAATTGGGCATCGTTTAAATGCCACGGCCTACCTGAGCATTGTTTCTGACCATGTCTATCCCTTTATGGCCACCATGTACCCATCCTCTGATGGCTACTTCCAGCAGCATAATGCACCATGTCACAAAGCTCGAATCATTTCAAATTGGGTTCTTGAACATGACAATGAGTTCACTGTGCTAAAATGGCCCCCACAGTCACCAGATCTCAACCCAATAGAGCATCTTTGGGATGTGGTGGAACGGGAGCTTCGTGCGCTGGATGTGCATCCCACAAATCTCCATCAACTGCAAGATGCTATCCTATCAATATGGGCCAACATTTCTAAAGAATGCTTTCAGCACCTTGTTGAATCAATGCCACATAGAATTAAGGCAGTTCTGAAGGCGAAAGGGGGTCAAACACAGTATTAGTATGGTGTTCCTAATAATCCTTTAGGTGAGTGTACATGTTGTCGATTTAGATGATTTAACGAGTTAAAAAAATTCTTCCTCTCCTATAGCAATGAATGAATCGAATTTTTCCTTAGGGAGACTACAATGCACTCCCTGATGCGATACTGTAGTAGACGGTTGCATAGTTATAATTTTCTCCCTGATATTATCAATCTTATAAGTGAAGAAGTTCATAAAATCATTACTGCTGTGCTGCTTGGAAACGTCTGGGGTTGAAGCTTTATTTTTCATTAGTTTAGCTACTGTTTCAAATAAATACCTAGGATTTTGTTTATTTTCTTCTAATAGGGTTGAAAAATAACCAGATCTAGCAGTTTTTAAGGCCTTTCTATATGCAACCGAGGTCTCTTTCCATGAAATGCGAAATACTTCTAGTTTTGTTTTCTTCCAGTTGCGCTCCATTTTTCTGGCTGCTCTCTTAAGGGCCTGAGTGTGCTCGTTGTACCACGGTGTTGGACTATTTTCTTTAATCTTCTTTAAGCGCAACAGAGCAACTGTGTCTGAAGTACTGGAAAAGAGAGAGTTAAAAGTTTCTGTCGCAAAATGTTGTTATCCAACTATGATCGCAATTTCCATTGAACTCTATTGGTAACGACAGAACTTGCGACCATAGTTGGCTAACGATGCTTTCGGGAAACGCACCCCAGGAAGATTATTAATAAAGCATTCGTTAGTGGCAAAATCAATAGGTCTGACATATTTGTAAAACGGAGTCGGCTTTGCAGCCTTGGCTAAATTAAGTTTACACGAGACTAGATAATGATCTGAGATGTCATTGCTCAACTGCAGAATTTCAACGGCATCAACATTCTGTGTGATAACAACATGACATCATGACTTTGCATAAACATACACGCCACTTTCAAGTCAAGTGGCGTGTTATCTATACGCATTTTGAGCTATCCGCGTGTATGTCCACGCCGAAATCTTTTGCGTGTATGTCTACGCCATTAAACGTCCGAGTGATTCCGCGTGTATGTGTACGCCGTTAAATGTCCGAGCGAAACGAAGCAAAATCTATATCTACATCTTTGGAGCGATATTTCTTTTCCTAGGATGGTAGGAGAAGACTCATAAATGGTATTAACCCCAGTGACGGGTAGGTTTAGGGACGGGGTTGGGGTAGGTCATATATTTATATATACATAATACAGTAATATAACGTTAAGTCAAAGGCGTTGATAAACACGCTGAAAAGCGATTATGCGTGTTGATAGCACGCCAAAAATGGAAATACGAATTGGCGTGTCATACATACGCCATTTCATGAGATCAGTCTGGTGATAATATTAGATCTAGGGGCGGTTTCCCGGACCAAGATTAAATTAAGACAGCAGTAGGCCTTAATCTAGAATAGTTAATCATGTCTTAAAAAATGGCTTTCTGAAACACAGATTAAGTACAGATTACTAACACCTGGACTATGCAGTCCTCACCTAATGCCGAGTTCAGACTGCACGATTTTCAAAATAATCGGGTCACTATTGTTTTCACACTGCATGACTATCTGGGGTAACATTCAGTTGCTGCTGTGTTCACACTGCACGATGGATCGGCGACAGGAGGTTTCACACTGCATGACTTTACAAAAGAAAGAATCGCCGACAACTTCTGCCTGGTCCGCAAACTACGTTTCACAACCAAACAAACGCGAGAAATGATAGGAAATAACGGAAGATCACGCGTGACACTGAATTTGTTATTAAAAATGATAGCCTACAAATTGTCTGTGCACTGATTTGTAGCGAAAAAAAAAAAAAAAAAAAAAAAAAAGTTTATGCAGGAAATGGTTGGGAAGACGAGGGAAGCAAGGACTGTGTTTTGCAAAGAGAGTTGGGGGTAAATAAATAATTTTGCAAATGTCCTGCTGTTGCTGCTGGTCATGCAAATGTTTGTGCTTTGTTTCTGTTTGATATAATTGTAATATAGGCCTATCTATTAAAATACTGATATTCTGGTCTATAACTCCTCCTCCCTGTATCTTGCTCTCTCATTGGCTGTCGGTCATCGCCGATGTAGTTTTCAGTCAGAACACATTCACACAGCAGGATTGTGAATCGCCGACAGGTCCAGATATTTAGCATGCCAAATATCTCACGGGCGTCGGCGACCCGTCGGCGATTCTCTCAGATCGCGTCTTTGCTCATTCACACTGCGTGATTGTCACTCGCGTGAACGAGCACCGATTTGCCTGTGATTTCGGGCATTTGTCAGCGATTTCTCAAAACCTGTCGGCGAGCCAAAATCGGGGCTAAAATCGTGCAGTCTGAACTCGGCATGAAATACACTCGATTAATTTAATACCACCTGTGCAAATCAGGATTAGCTGGATTGAGGTTGCCTATAAAACATGGAATGAACCAAGAAATGGTTAAAATTGTATGCAACTGAGAAGTAAATGGCAATGGAAGTTGAAAAGAGAGTGCGATCAAAGAATTTTTCTGAACATGAGAAAAGTCTTTTAAAGCAAATAGTTTCGAGACATCCTGTTATCAAAGATAAACTGCACACATCAGCTGTTGAATCAAAGAAAAGGAATGCCTGGACATTTATTTGTAATGAATTTAATGCAAATAAACACACATCTACAAGAACAATACAACAACTTCAGGTAAGAATCATTAGTTTTATTGTGGCTTTTTAAAATCACTGTTGTATTTATAGTTAGTTATTTAATACAGGTGTTGTGGAAAAGTATCAAAATAAACCTTAAAAAAACTGTTGCTGAAGCTCGAAGAGAGAGGTTTAAGACTGGCGGAGGACCTGCAAAAGACTGTGATGTGTTGGGTGAGTTACTGACAGGAATACTGGAGAATCAGCAACCTGTGGAGAACATACCAAATGATGACCATCTGGACAGTTTAGATGATGGATCACATGCACCTATATTAAGTATTTGAATTTGATTTTGGCTTTTGTTTCTCTCCTCTCAAACTTCTATTTGCTTCTGTCATATGATGTGAAACATTTTTCCATTTAATCTGTATTTATTTAACCATATTTGAACTGTTCATGTTTCAAGGAGAAGGTCAAAACAGAATTGAAGAATTGGAAAGCAGCTTACCCTCCACATCCTCAGAAGCAAGGGTGGCAATGTCTGCCAGTACTGGTAACCAGAAGAAAAGACTCACTATTAATGAAAAGTTGGCTAATGATTTTCATGAACATAAATTTAAGTATCTTAAGGAGGAGCATGAAATGAAGATGAAGATACTACAAGTAGAACTGGAGATAAAGATGAAGGAGAGAGAGAGAGAGATGCAACAGGCTCAAATGTCACATCAGTACATGAATCTGTGAAATAAATATTGTTTTATTAAGAAAAGATGGATGTTGTGGTGGTTTCAGTAACATACCAGACCAAAAAGTTGTTCACTTTTAACAAATATTTGGTTTTATTATTATCAGATCTGAACAGAGGGTTAAAAGTTATATAATGTAAAAAGATCTATTTAAAGTGGCACAATGCAAAAGCATCCCTGTATGCAAGTCCTTCTCTGTGGTTTGTTATAAATGGTGGCACATCTGGATTGTCATCCTCTTCTATTGGGGGATCTGGGCATCCCTGCTTTTTTAGGTGGTTGTGAAGAACAGCTGTTGCAATGATGACAGTGCAGCATCTACTTGGTTTGAATCTGAGTGTTTTCCTAAGGCACTGAAAACGACTCTTCCAAACATCAAAAATGCGCTGGACTAAACCCCTTGTGCGCATATGAGCCTGGTTGTAGCCCAAATTCCATTATGATCTCTTCTTTTAAATTGAGTATACAGAGATGAGTTGAGGAAAATTCGGGAATCATGAGTTGCAACTTTCCATTGTGCAACAATGTTTGAACACTCTAACTGGGGAGTGCATACACCTTGGACATTTATGGAAAACCAGTTCTTTCGGTTTCTGTATTCCTCAGCATCTGGAGTAGAGAGACACTTAATGGGAATATGGGTTCCATCTGCAATTTATGACTCCTGGGAAATTTCCATATTCATAGAATAGTACCTTGTAGTTAGCCTGGGTTCTAGCACCATGGAAGTTTATGTAATGTGCTTTTAATTCACAAATGGCCCTGCACACTCTGTGAATGACTTTACATACTGTTGGTTCACTGACACCACATAAATCCCCAGTTTATCGATGAAAGGTGCCACATGCCAAGAACCGTAAAGTTATGAGCACCTGGAGACAAACTGGAATAGGCTGTCCTCTTTGGGTCACAGATGAAAGCCTGGGTTCTAAGAGTGAAATTATCTCCACTGCATTTACTTTATGTATGCGGAAACAATCTGGAAAACTTATTTCATCAAAACGTTGCAATGGGTCACTTCTGTCTGCAAGAACTTGCCTGGCTGGTGGAAAGCGCTGATCATCATTGACATAGTCCAAGTAATCCATGTGTCCTCCAAATGAAATTAATCTGAAGTTAAACCTGCCTCCTGGTAGGTTTAATTTAAGCCTCAATTTGGTCCTGAAGTTGCTCTAGTCTTCCTCCAGGAAATTAGCCTATTAAATTCTGAACTAGACTAAGTCTTAGACTTTTTAAAACCATGACAGAGAAAGCACATTTATGTTAATCTGATTTAAATGGCCATTTTAGTCTGGGACTAGGCTTAATCTTGGTCCGGGAAACCACCCCATAGAGTATGATTACGACAATGAGGTCCTGACACGTGTTCTCTAACTCCAATAGAGTTAACAATATATTTAAAGGCCAATCTTAACTTTTTCGTTATCTACATGTATATTAAAATCACCAACAATTAGGACTTTATCCGCAGCGAGTACTAACTCTGATAGAAAGTTAGCTAATTCTTTGATAAAGTCTGTATGGTGCCCTGGTGGCCTGTATACAGCAGCCAGCACAAATCTCAAACGTGATTTATCATTTACACTATATATTGTTACATTAGGCACTAACACTTCAACAGAATTCTATTTGAAACTCATTTAAAGTAATGTAATTGTTTGGTTTTAGCCAGGTTTCTGTCAAACACAACACGTCTAGGTTATAGTCTATAATCATATCATTAACAATAAGTGCTTTTTAAGTAAGGGATCGAATATTCAGCAACCCAAGCTTTATCATTTGCTCATTTGTATCATATCTGTTTTTTATTTGTTGAACATCAATTAAATTTTTACCCTTTGATGGGTTTGGATGTTTTTTGTATGTCCTAATTCGGGGAAAAGACACAGTCTCTATATGATGATATCTAGGTGAAAGAGTCTCTAAGTGATGGGATTTATCTGACCTTGGTGACGTGAGACAGCTGACAGATGGTCGGTTTAGCCAGTCTGTCTGCTTCCTGACCTGAGCCCCAGATTGTCATGTTTGAGCTCTAAGACTATGTACCATATTACTAGAGAGAAGAGCAGCACCATGCCAGGAGGGCTGAATACCATCTCTTTTCAACAGGTCAGGTCTGCCCCAAAAACTTTTGCAATTGTCTATGAATTCTATATTATTTTGCGGACACCACTTAGATAGCCAACCATTGAGTGAGGACAGTCTACTAACTATCTCATCACTCCTTCGAACAGGAAGGGGTCCAAAGAAAATTACAGTGCCTGACATCATACTTGCGAGTTCACACACCTCTTTAACGTTAATTTTGGTGATCTCCGACTGGTGGAGTCGAACATCATTAGTGCCGACGTGAATAATAATCTTAGAGAATTTACGATTAGCATTAGCCAGCACTTTTAAATTTGCTTTGATGTCAGGCGCTCTGGCTCCTGGCAAACATGTGACTATGGTGGCTGATGTCTCTATTTTCACGTTCCGTGTAATAGAATCACCAGTAACTAGGGCACATTCAACAGGATTCTCAGTCGGTGTTTCACTAAGTGGGGTGTTTTTTCCCGCGTCTACAGCGCCTCACCGTCACCCAATTACCCTGCTGAACGGGCTCTACTACAGCCAGAACCGAACAATGTACAGAGTTCACAAAGCTAGTCGTATCCAAAGCAGTATCTAAAGCCGTATCTAAAGCCCTTGCACTCTTACAATCAACCTCGATTAAAGTTGGGATGCTTGTCTCTATAGTTCTGAAATCTTCTCCGCCAGCCTGACTATCTCCCTGCATTTATCAAATGTATATCCTGTGCTGACAGAGAAGACTATGCTATACATGTTACATGAAGTGCAAGTGACAATGAGAGGAGAAAATGACATGACTCACCGTGTTGGTTGACTGATCCTACTAACCTGTGTTGTTTGATGAAACTCGTAAAAGGCTTGTAAAAGGCTCGTAAAAGGCGAGCGTGAGAAAAAATAAATAAACAGAGAGCGCACGGATGGCACGATAACAGGCTAACAAATTACTAGCATGTTGTGCTACCAATAACGATTTAGATAGAAGCTAGCGATGTCAGGTTAACGTGTGATGTTGGGTAAGCTATATTTATCCGTATAAACAACAAGGAATGATAGTAAATAATGATTCAAAACATAAAGATATAGAAAGCTTACAGACGCAAACCAACGCAACAACAGCAGCAGCAGTAACGAGGCAGACAGGAGCAATCGAATACTACTCAATGCTCAAACCAACATCGAAAATGGCAAATCAAATGCTCAAATAGACATCACAAATGATAATCCAAATGCTCAAACGCATTTACAGGTCACCTGCCGTACGTAAAAGTTGATCATTCTTTAAAGATGACGCGGTATGTTTGGACAGAAGACGAGACAGAGTTCTTCATCAAACTCATAAAATACAAAAGTATTGCAGGAATACTGGATTATAAACAACAAATAAATGCCACAATTTATCAAGACCTTGAAGCAGATAGGAGGGAGAAACACCTCATACGTGGCCACTCCCAAGTATAAGGGGCTTTCCTTGCAATTAAAGGCACACTATGCAAGAATTGTACCTTAATATAACAGCTTCAAAGTCATATTCAGTGGTAAATAAACTCATAGTAGGATGAATCATCCTGGTAGTAAAGCTTGGCGGGGTTTGAGAGGAGCGTCCCCGACAAATCTTGCGAGAATCACAACATGCTTTACGGCAACGACGTCACACACATCAACAACAACATATGAAGCACGAAGACACTTGCGCGCATTTCAGACGTGATACTCGGCGATGGAAAAAGCAAAGAAAACGCGGTCGGAAGAGACTAGGAAAAGGAAAAGAGAATGAGCCTCTCTGCTCAACCCGTAAATAAATGCATCAATCCGCAAATTTTGTTTGAGTTCTTTAATGGTCTAGTGGTAAATCTTTTGCCAAGCGTGTCAGAGGTTACAGGTTCTACGTTTTTTCTCTCTCATCAAAACTGAATATGTTCATCAGTGGTTACTGTCTATATCAAGCAGGGACACGTTTTTGTGCATTTTATTTTGTGATTTCACCGCAATGAATAGAGAGTCTGAGTCTCCGCAACGGCGATAGATTGAAGAGCGCGTCTGAGTGAAGACTGCGCGCGCGCCGCCACAAGAGACACTATGTATCCATGACACTGATGGCAGCGGACACGAACGCTCAGCTTGAGTTCAAAAACACATTTTAGTGCTAGATCTCTAATTTAAAGGTGGGGTATGTGATTCTCTTTTTTGTACATTTTTTCAAAATAACTTGAAATCCTATTCCTAACCCACTTACAGCCACTGAGTTAGAAGCACTGAAATGAAAACTAAGCAATTTAATCATCTGTGGAACGGGCAGGACTCGAAAAACTCCAGCCAATCATTTCCAAGACCACCAGAATCATTGGACAGTAAGTCCGTCAATCAAACGTTTGTACCACACCCCCCTCCCCCCAGCGCGCGTGACCCCCGTCGTGCGCATACTCAAAGTTTGTGACGCATGCGCATCTCGTCAGTAAAGCCGGTTCCATGATTAGTAGTAAATCGTCATTACAATCTCTCGCGCATCTGAGTTCTCTCACAAGAGGTTCTCTCGTATTGCGTAAGTTTAGCTTACGCTACGGGAAAGATTCATCTTCTCGAGATATTGAAGCCAAAAAATTATCCTTAATTTGTATTCATTGTCAATGCAGTGCAGCAGCTAGCAGACCTAGAGCAGGCCATCTCGCGTGCTCATTGGCTGCCCTGCTGGCATCTGCTGCAGCCTACCAGTGAGCCCCGCGTGACGTCACGCCCAATGAAGGGCGCTCGCGCCTTCATAGCGTCACAGCCCGCCAGAATGGGCGTGGCTTAGCGTATAAAAGAAGGGGCTGTAGGCTGACTTCCCTGATTTTTCGACTCTTCAGCGAGCTCTCCGCATCGCTGGATCAGAGAGAAGCCACCGCCGCCGTCGAACAGCGAACAGCCAGCTTAGGACAGTGCTGAGGAAGCCGGCCGTCTTCGTCACCTTCAGCCATCCGTGCGAGCTACGCTATCCGGCGACGTATCCTTTTTACTCTGTTGTATTCTCTTCTAGCTTACTCCTAAAAGAGCGCGAGTGTCTTTTTAAAGATGCCTCACATTTCCTGCGGCTCGTGTAGGGCCCCGGAGACAGCCGGAACCTGTGGCCACTGCGACGCGCTCGCCGGAGAACCTACGAAAAGTTTAAATAGCGCTCACGAGCCTCACTGCCGTCGCGTCTGAGTATGAGGTTGAGGGACACGCCACAAGGGACTGCTGTTCTAACCGCGGCTAGCTTCCTTTACGTTACAAGGAAGCTACCGCGCCCCCCATAGAAGCAGTCACTCCGCCCTTTGTGGGACCGCGCAGTGATAAGCGCCGTTCCCAAAGGCAGCCGGAGCCTGTAGCCACAGCGACGCGCTCGCCGGAAAGCCTCCCTCGAGCCTCGTTTTTCACCTTCCCCGCCTCCCTTCACCGACGCGCAGCTGCCGCTCACGAGCCTCACTGCCGTCGCGTCTGAGGATGAGGTCGAGGGACATGCTATGGACTGCTGTTCTAACCGCGGCTAGCTTCCTTTACGTTACAAGGAAGCTGCCGCGCGCGCTCTTATCTGCTCACGCTATTTAAACTTTCGTAGTTTCCCCCATGGCTCAGTGGCTAAACTCAAAGCTTTCGCGCCAGAGACCCGTGTTCGATCCCGGCTATCGCAGCAGAAAAAATTTATGCAGCTCGCCTCTATGAGCTCGCGACCATCTTTCTTGCGTACAGAAAGCGAGCGCGCACCCCTGAGCGGATGCGTCACCGGCGAAGGAAGGGGAGAGTGTGGTTTTTTGTCCCGCCGAGGCCTGACAAACCCCCTCTTTTTCTCAAACATTTTCCAGCTCCTCCTAGTTCGAGCGGCTGGTAATGTCTATACTGCAGTAGAGAGCCTGTTATAACACGCACGCCTGCAGACAATGCCGACACGCACACGGAAACTGTGATGACGCTCTCTCTCTTATCTGCTCGCGCCCACTAAAGCTTACGATGTTTCCCCTGTGGCTCAATGGCTAAACCCTAAGCTTTCGCGCCAGAGACCCGTGTTCGATTCCCGGCTCTCGCAGCAGAGAAAAATTATGCAGCTCTCCTCTCTGAGCTCGCGACCAGCTTTGATGCTGCCCATCCCTTATGATTGGGACACCTCACATAAATCAGACGGTCTCGGCTTTCAGCGAGCAGCCATTGCCCAGAACCGAGAGCGCGCGCGCCACGCTTTCGGCTCCGGCTCAGTTTCACAAGCCCGCAAATGGCGGCGATCTGAACCCGGAGGCCATTCGCCCCCTAGCGGCTCACATAGCTGCGTGGGAAACTATCCCAGGGATTTCAGAATGGGTTCTGAGCACAATAAGCAGGGCTATACACTTCAATTCATTCGCCGTCCCCCGCGCTTTCGAGCCCGGACCGCGACGATAGTGAATGCGGAAGTAGCACACCTACTTCACGCAGAAATAGAAAAGCTGCTGTGCAAAGGGGCTATAGAAAAGGTGCCGCCTTCTCTGAGCGAGTCAGGCTTTTACAGCCGTTATTTTCTCGTACCCAAGAAGGACGGAGCCTTCAGACCTATCCTAGATCTGAGACATTTGAACAAGGTGCTTGTGAAAAGACCGCTCAAAATGCTTACGACCAGGAAAATCCTCGCGCACGTTCGCCCGAGGGACTGGTTTATTTCTCTAGATCTGAAGGATGCCTATTTTCAGATTCAGATAATACCCCGTCACAGGCAATTTTTGAGATTCGCCTTCGACGGTCAGGTATATCAATACACCGTCCTGCTGTTCGGCCTGTCTCTAGCACCCCGTACATTTACGAAGTGCATGGACACGGCGCTCGCCCCCGTGAGAAGTCAGGGGCTGCGAATAATGAACTATCTGGATGATTGGCTGATTTTGGCACAGTCAGAGACAGAGCTGCTATCTCACAGAACAATGCTTCTCAGTCACCTGTAAAGCTTGGGTCTCACGGTCAACTGGACCAAGAGCTCATTACTACCCAGCCAGTCAATTTCCTTTTTAGGAATAGAACTGGACTCGGTGACCATGTCGGCTCGTCTATCGGCACAGCGCGCGCTCCGTGTTCGCCACCTATAGCCGCGTCTTTCCAGAAGGACAGCTTTCTCCCTTTGAAAACATTTTAAAGGATGCTGGGCTGTATGGCATCAGCTGCAGCGGTGCTCCAGCTGGGCCTACTGCGCATGCACCCGCTCCAACGCTGGTTGAATGCTCGCCCGTCCCGCCGAGCTTGGGTTTCTGGCGGTCAGAAAATCAGAGTGACTCAGACCTGCATAGCGGCTCTGCAGCCCTGGTTAGTGGCCGACTGGTACCAGCTGGGAGTGATGATGGGAACCATCTCTTATCGGAAAGTCATTTCGACAGACGCGTCCAACTGGGGTTGGGACGCGCTGTTCGAGGGCAGACCGGTCTTCGGCCAGTGGTCAGACCAAGAGAGGTGTTTTCACATAAACTGTCTGGAGATGATAGCGGTCGAGAATGCGCTGAAGCGCTTCCTCCCGTTCATACAGGACCAACATGTTCTTGTCCGCTCGGACAACATGTCTGTGGTATCCTATGTAAACCGTCAGGGCGGTGTCAGATCCAGAAATCTCTGCAATCTGACGGAACGCCTCCTTATTTGGTCTCAGATGCACCTGCGCTCGCTGAGGGCGGCGCATGTGCCTGGCCATTTGAACGACGGCCCAGACAAACTGTCCAGGGACAACGTTCCCCCAGGGGAATGGTCCCTGCGCCCCCAAACGGTCCAGAAACTGTGGCGCCTATTCGGCAGGGCGGAAGTCGACCTATTTGCGTCAAAAGACAACGCTCAATGCCCGACGTTCTTCTCGAAGGACGAGGACACGCTGGCCCAGGTTTGGCCAGCCTCCGGCTATATGCTTTCCCTCCGGTCTCTCTGTTACCACAGGTGATCAAGAGAATCAGGGAAACGCGCCACTCGGTGCTCCTCATAGCCCCGCATTGGGAGAATCAGATTTGGTTCCCGGAGCTAGCACGGCTGTCACATACAGCTCCGTGGCCGATTCCGGTGAGGGCAGATCTCCTCTCTCAGGCTCGCGGCACGATCTGGCATCCCCATCCAGAGCGCTGGTCTCTGCATGCATGGTTGTTCAACGGGTACTCGTTGCCCTGCCAGAAGGAGTAATGAACACGATCGCGCAGTCTAGAGCCCCTTCCACGAGAAGGCTCTACGCGTTTAAATGGTCGGTGTTCTCTGGATGGTGCACCGACAGAGGTCTGGACCCGCGGACATGTGGGGTGGCGCATCTGCTCTCCTTCCTACAAGAGCTGTTGGATAAGGGAAGGTCCCCATCCACACTCAAAGTATACGTGGCGGCCGTGGCAGCGTTCGCAGAATCGACGCACGGCCAGTCATTAGGAAGACATGAGTTGGTCATCCGCTTCCTTAGAGGAGCTAGAAGGATGAACCCGCCACGCCCCCCGTCGGTTCCCATGTGGGATCTTTCACTGGTCCTAGAGGCCCTGAAAGCTTTTCCCTTCGAACCACTAAACTCCGTGGGGTTGAAATATCTATCACTGAAAACCGTCTTTCTGACTGCACTGTCGTCAGTAAAACGTGTGGGGGACCTGCATGCGCTGTCTGTCAGCGCATCATGTCTTGAGTTCGGGCATCCTCACTGTGCGTTCACACCGGACGCGAATAGCGCGTCAAATTCGCGTCTACCGCGTCTAGTTTGACGCTTGAGCACTTTGTGTTAATTCGCGTGTCAATGGCGAAATTGACGCGCGTAAAAACAAAAGTTTGAAGCGAAATTTACGCGCGTCAGAGGCGAAATCCGGAGGCGAAAGTTTCGAAACCCGTTGGCGGCCATCTTTTTAGATGTTTATCGAGCATTAGCATTAGCATTATTCGAGAGAGTCACCGCTCGTATATGCTCTGGAGAGCAGAAACAGCTCCGTGGGGGACATCGTCGCTGTACTCGGGTCCACCAGAACCTCCGGAGGGTTTCAGGAGTTTCACAATTTGCTCCAGGAGCTAGGTTTGGTGGACCTAACGGTGAGGACGCCGACGAGGACAGCGTAGGCCGTATAAGGCCTCGGCCTCGAGTGGTCTATGCCTGTCGAGCCCGCGCTCTACAGCCCGGCGCGAGGTTCACCATCGCCGGCACACACCTAATCTATCATTTATTTTTGTTTTGATAATAAATGAAGCCAGCCTCCAAAAGTGATTAATCTGTCCTGTGATTTTTCTCTCTCTCTCTCTCACACATCACTGTCCAGACACGAACTTATGTGGGTTGTCTTTACATTATAATAATATTTCATATAATCTAGATATGGAATAAATAGCATTCAATGCAAAACGAATATGTCTCATATATTGAAATCAAGTTTTATGTGATAAAATATTTGCTTTGTTGTGCATTAGAACCACAGTCATATATTACAAAATAATTTATTGAAGCATCCAGATACTTCACCACGTGACAGCAGCAAGCAGCTAGGCTCCTGATTGGTTAACGCGGCGCGAATTGACGCAGAAGTTCAGATTTTTCAACTCGGGCGGCAGACGCGAATTCGCGTCAAACGCGTGAATGCACTAATAGCACTAACTAAATCATTCGCGCTTAACGCGCCAGACGCTCAATTCGCGCCATTCGCGCGAACTTGACGCGCGAATGAGGCGTATTCGCGTCTACCGCGCCGCGCTCTACGCCTCATTCGCGCCGCAGGAATTTTTTACGCGCGTAACGCGTCTTTGCATTGACTTAACATTGAAATCACTCGCGCCTGACGCGCTATTCGCGTCCGGTGTGAACGCACCATCAGACCTAGACATGGCTATGTTCCTAAAGTGATGGGCACTCCGTTCAGAGCGCAAGTTATCTCGTTGTCAGCTCTGCCAGCATCTGACAGCGAAAGTGATGTGAACCTCCTCTGCCCTGTCAGAGTGCTGAGGTTTTACATTACGCGCTCCGCCTTATTCAGGCGTTCGGAACAGCTGTTTGTTTCGTTCGGTGGGCGCACCAAAGGTCTCGCCTCCTCGAAACAGAGCCTGTCCAGATGGATAGTGGACGCTATAGCAGCCGCTTACGCGTCAAAAGGTCTGCAATGCCCTCTGGGCATTAGGGCTCATTCCACGAGAGGCGTGGCCTCTTCGTGGGCATGGTCCAGTGGAATTTCTGTCCATGACATATGTGTAGCGGCGGGCTGGAGCTCCCCGTCTACCTCTGTCAGGTTTTATAACCTAGAAGTTCCTGCCTTGCAGGCTGAACTGTTGTCAGTTTAAAAGAGAGGTGTATTCTGCCCAGACCTCCTGCTCAGATCACTCTCACATGACTCAGCTCTCCTTGTTGAGCTGCACTAAGTAGGGTATGTGCCATGTGCCTATACAGACCGGCGCGCTGCTCTGTATTCCCTATGTGTGCGTATGTACAAGTGATGGCCCGCGTGGCTGGCCATCTTATTCTCCACCTTACAGGGTTCCCCTGAAAGTTCGGGGTCTCATGGTGGATGCTTGGCGCGCACGGCGTTGACAAAGTGTTCCCGTAGCGTAAGCTAAACTTACGCAATACGAGAGAACCTCTCGTAAATGGTAAATGGACTGCATTTATATAGCGCTTTCACAGACCCAATGGCCACCAAAGCGCTTTACATTTGCCTCACATTCACCCATTCACACACTCATTCATACACCGACGGGCGACGGCAGCCATGCAAGGCGCCATCCAGCTCGTCGGGAGCAGCTGGGGTTAGGTGTCTTGCTCATGGACACCTCGACACTTGGTCAGGTGGAACCGAGGATTGAACCACCAACCTTCCGGTTTGTAGACAACCTACATGAACCACTGAGCCACTGCCGCCCCGCTCAGATATCGTAAGAGAACGATACTCGGTTACTGACGTAACCTCGGTTCTCTCTAGAGAGGGAACGAGTAGTGCGTAACCGGCCGTGCTTGCGCCACGAGCGACTTCGCTTCAGTCGTCGAAAAACCAGGGAAGTCAGCCTACAGCCCCTTCTTACGCTTCCACGCCCATTCTGGCGGGCTGTGACGCTATGAAGGCGCGAGCGCCCTTCATTGGGCGTGACGTCACACGGGGCTCACTGGTAGGCTGCAGCAGATGCCAGTAGGGCAGCCAATGAGCACGCGAGATGGCCTGCTCTAGGTCTGCTAGCTGCTGCACTGCGTTGACAATGAATACAAATTAAGGATAATTTTTTGGCTTCAATATCTCGAGAAGATGAATCTACCCATAGCGTAAGCTAAACTTACGCAATACTCGTTCCCTCTCTAGAGAGAACCGAGGTTACGTTAGTAACCGAGTATCGTTTTCGCTCGTGCATGATTGCGCGTCCATGTTCTTCGAATGGGTGGAGTCAGAGCCGGCGTTGGAGGAAAGAAGGTAGGACTATTTGAATTGTATATTTTCAAAATCTGCCGGTCGTTTTCCAAATCACATACCCCACCTTTAATGCAAAAAATGCACACTATGCAAGATTTGTACCTTAATATAACAGCTTCAAAGGGGTATCAGGCCGTGAGTGCAGAGACCAGTCTATGGCAGAGACGCTCTGCGTGAGTGGTATTTACGACAGTAACGTTAAATGCAAGTACTCCACAGCGACTCTAGGGGTCGCTGTTTGACAAAAACGGAATTCCTGCATAGTGTGCCTTTAATGCTTGGATAACACACCTACCTCTCCTTCGATTAAAAATAATGGCTAGTGCAATGGCTGGGATATACAGTTGTGTTCAAAATAATAGCAGTCCAACATCACTAACCAGATCCATCACTGTTTTTGGTAGAAATTATATTTCTACATGTCAAATAATTTACTAGTAGGTGTAGTAGAGTAATAGAAAAACAACAGACCCAACAGTCATGACATGTATGTTGCTTATTCTGTATAATTGAATCATTAATTGAAAGGGGTGCGTTCAAAATAATAGCAGTGTGGAGTTCAATTAGTGAGGTTAATCATTCTGCGAAAAAACTAGTGTCAATAAGTGGCCCTTATTTAAGGACGAAGGCAGTACTGGACTGTACATGGTGGTTATAGTGCATTTCTCTCTGAAGATCTGAATAAAAAGGGCCGTTCCAAACATTATTCAGAAGAACAGCGTACTTTGATTAAAAAGTTGATTGGAGAGGGGAAAACGTATAAAGAAGTGCAGAAAATGATAGGCTGCTCAGCTAAAATGGTATCAAATGCTTTAAAATGGCAACCAAAACCAGAAAGACGTGGAAGAAAACGGAAAACTAACGTTCAAATGGATCGAAGAATAGCCAAAATGGCAAAGACTCAGCCAATGATCAGCTCCAGGGTGATCAAAGAAGATCTAAAGTTACCCGTGAGTACAGCAACAATTAGAAGACGCCTATGTGAAGCCAAGCTATCAGCAAGAAGTCCCCGCAAAGTCCCATTGTTGAAAAAACGACATGTGCTAAAGAGGATACAATTTGCCAAAGAACACATTAGCCGCTTTCTGACCGGAGGGACTTTTGCAGTTCCTAGAACCTAACGTTCCTATAACCCTTTTTTTCGCGTGTTCCGACCGGACATAACGCATTCAACCAGCTAATTGCTAATGCTTGCTAAACTTACCCTCCTGCGCTCTGCTCTTCTATCTTCTTCCATCATATTACTTAAGATCATATTACGCTGGAGCCTTCGTCTTCTGTGTTTCTCTGTACAGAACTCAAGATCTTTAAACGCCGCCGTTCATACTCCGTTATTAAGGTCCCGGCAAGGCAAAACAGGAACATTCCGATAGCCTCCTCCACGCTGGTTTGTTGTTGTTGTTGTATGTGGCGCCGCCGCCACCATGCTTGCGTCACTCCCTTACCCCTCCTACCAGTTCCTATGGCCACTTGGCCAGTGCGAACGCAAAAAGCAAAACTGAGTTTGGGGGAGAGTAGTTCTTAGAACTGTTTAGAAGTGGACAGTTCCTATAACTAAGTTCCTGTAACTACTTGGTCGGAAAGCGGCTATTGACTGGCCTAAAGAGAAATGGCGCAATATTTTGTGGACTGATGAAAGCAAGATTGTTCTTTTTGGGTCTAGGGGCCGCAGACAGTTTGTCAGACGACCCCCAAACACTGAATTCAAGCCACAGTACACTGTGAAGACTGTGAAGCATGGTGGCACAAGCATCATGATATGGGGATGTTTCTCATACCATGGTGTTGGGCCTATTTATCATATACCACGGATCATGGATCAGTTTGAGTACATCAAAATACTTAAAGAGGTCATGTTGCCTTGTGCTGAAGAGGAAATGCCCTTGAAATGGGTGTTTCAACAAGACAACGACCCAAAACACACCAGTAAACGAGCAGCATCTTGGTTCCAGACCAACAAGATTAACGTTATGGAGTGGCCAGCACAATCCCCGGACCTTAATCCAATAGAAAACCTGTGGGGTGACATCAAAAATGCTGTTTTTGAGGCAAAACCAAGAAATGCAGAGGAACTGTGGTCTGTAGTGCGATCGTCCTGGGCTGGAATACCTGTTCACAGGTGCCAGAAGTTGGTCGACTCCATGCAACACAGATGTGAAGCAGTTCTCAGAAACTGTGGTTATACAACTAAATATTAGTTCAGTGATTCACAAGAAAGCTAAATCTTCAAGCATTTTTCAGTTTATACAGTAAATGTTTGACTTTGTAAAGAAAAATGCAGACACTGCTATTTTTTTGAACAGCCTAATATTCCCTTTTCTTCACTTTGTAGCGTTTATACGCCCGTATAAATATAACTAATTATTATTCATAACGGATTATGAACAATAATTAATAGTTTAATTATTTTCAGAATTTACTGTAGCAGAATCAATAGTATGATAATTTTATCAGTTCATCCAATGAACGGAAAGCATAAACAATTATTAATTCTAGGAAATATAATATCTTCCTGGCCAAGAAAGACTAATTCCCAGCTAACAGCTAAATTTAGAAATAAATCAAGGGTAAAAGCAGAGGTAGCTTTAGATCGCAGTTCAAGACAATAAATCTGTAAGCACATAACACAAGTAATGCTTCTCTTTTCAAATACAAACAATACTTTATTGATTATAAGACTAACACATAAAACTAATATCTAACACACGCACACGCATTCATACAAGTTGGCGAAAGAAAGAAAGAAAGAAAGAAAGAAAGAAAGAAAGAAAGAAAGAAAGAAAGAAAGAAAGAAAGAAAGAAAGAGTTTGGAAAGAATGAGTTTAAGAGTGAGATGATGAAATCTCAAGATTCTATGCACTTATAAGACACAACCTGAACGAACCATCAATAATTAATTTCACCCTTTTGTTTCTTAGGTTACTAAATCTGTATCAAAATACACCAGTTCAGTTTAAGAGTCTGGAGGCAGTACTTGCTTGTTTACATTCCTTTATTTCTCTTGGGATTCCCTTTCGTTGTAAGGGGGGTTTCCCGGGGGTTTCCCGGTCCGTTGCTTGGCTGGCTGTCTCGTGCCTGGATAGATGTCTTGGGGCGGCCAATCACGTGGTGTGTTGGCGCGGATGAAGGAAAGTCTTTGAAGTTGGTAGCAGGTTTTGCAGTTGAAACGTTAAAACGAAACTTTGCAGCAAAACTTAACTTAGAACCGAGACTTTTAACGGAAAAGAAAAGAAACTAAGAAAAGAAAGAAAAATGTGACGAATAGATGATGGCTTGAATAAATCTGTTGAACCCGTTCTTCTGATCTTAATTTGGGTTCTTTGTCTCTACGCGTCTACATGGTTACTATAACCATCGTCTGCTCCACCCGACTTGTTGTTCTGCCGAGACCTTTTTCGAGAGAGAGCCCGCCCGACTTCTGTTCTATTCTTCTAGCGCATTATTCTACTTCAGCTCTGTTCGGGTCTAAGGTTTTAAACTCCAATGTTTTGTCCCGCCTCCTGGAGGAATTTGGAATTCGGACAATAAGATACTATATGGTTATTTGAGAAGGGGGTCTTTTCTATCCCCCCCCCTTTCTCTCATCGTGAATCATGTGTTATCTGTGGTCTGCTTACTCATCAGCTTGAACAGAGGATTCAGTTTAGACATAATTTCCATTTTAAAAACATAAACATTTTTACACAGATTTCAATCAAGCCACCTTCTGAATTAATAATATATGAGCATAATGATAGGAAACACGACACACTTTCATTCCAGCATCTCATAGTTATAACAATTACATGACTTATATGTGATCTAAGCAGAATAGACACATACAGGGGTTGTAAACACAATATATAATTATGTTATGTAATATAATTTTGATTATGGGTCAGTCAAGAATTGTTCTGGGATGAGTTCTATGGATTTTGATATGTAAAGTGTGTTGGTGTGTAAAGTTTCTGGGGTTTAAGAAAGACATTCCAGTCTGAGGTCACGGATAGTTCCTGCTGAAGTCTGTTCTGTTCATCTTCTCATGGGACCTTGGTCCTTAAGAAAGACGTAGTCTGATAGTCGCAGGGGTCAGGTGACCTCTTGTTAGGGCCTCTTGTTTCACCATTTCTGAACAGATCTGTTCTTGCCAAATTATAAAACATTGACAACGTTCTTCCTTTAGTTAGACAACAAAAGGTCTTTTGGCTTCAGAGCCTGGGGTGATCTGGAATATGCAGCCTCTTGTGTTTAATTATGTATGAAAGCTTCAATTGTGTTTGGTCCATTCTCAATGTCGCTACAACTTGCTATAAAGTAAAAACAAATTTCATAAATTTTTCTTCATGTTTTGATCTTAAATAGAATGTGCAGTGTTCCCAATGCATTTTTGTGTATTGAAATAAAAGTTATTATTAGGATTTTGAGCTTTACTCACTTTTTTAAACACACTGCTATTATTTTGAACACAACTGTACGTAAACTTACCAACATCCGTTGCCATGATTTTTGGAATGACTTATCACGAGAGGAAAAGATTATGTTTTAGTCGCATAACATCGGTTAATGGAAATGCCTTCATTTAGCAATAGTTTTTTTTATCGACATTTAGAAAATATTGCAAAAGTTTTGGGCAAATCTGTATTGGAAACATGGCTATTATCAGACTCGGGTTCAAACTGATACAGCAAAACCTACGCCATAGCGTATAGTTACAGTAGTGTTTACAGCACCTCAGGAAGACGGTTATGGTAAGGGGCATTACATTTCCAACACATGTTCTAAGCAGTAGAGCGATCACAACATACTGGGGCCGGCTGACTATAGTTGCTAGCAGCTAAGGCCACCACATACACCTTTAATGGGGTGATAGCCCTGCAGAGAATCGCCCCTGATATCAGCAAAAACTACACTTTTCTGAAGGTGGGTTTTAAAGAAAAGAAACTACAGAGCGTTCAGACAGAGAGTGAAAACTACCAGCCCGTTCTCATCCTTTGGCGTCATACATGTGACGCTTTGTACATTTCGTTGAAATCTTACGCACATGGCATCCTTTAGCATCAATATAAGACGCAGAACCCAAGGCGTCATACAGGTGACGCTCGTCTAAATCCAACGCACATGGCATCGTTTAGCGATAGCGACATTGAGCGTCCGACTCGCTCATAGGCTGTGCTGCGGCAACTGCGCATCCAATAGGGGAAGGCCACGCCCCCTTGACGGGCTCTACGTCAACACACGTCAGAACCCGTCAAGGGGGCGTGGCCTTCCCCCATTGGATGTGCAGTTGCCGCAGCACAGCCTATGAGCGAGTCGGACGCTCAATGTGCTAGCTGTGCAGCTGCAAATGCGTTTTACATATAAGCTTTTACGACAGTAACCGAATAGTTTCCACTCTCTGTCTGAATGCTCTGTAGTTTCTTTTCTTTAAAACCCACCTTCAGAAAAGTGTAGTTTTTGCCGATATCAGGGGCGATTCTCTGCAGGGCTATCACCCCATTAACCCTCTGGGGTCTAAGGTGTTTTTGGGGTCCTTGAGATGTTTTGACATACTCTGACATTTGTGCTTTTTTCAGTTGCTCATAAACAAATTACTGGCAAAGGTGTAATTACACTCTATTTAGCACAAACAGGGCTACCATAATATGTTATCAACATGTATGTACATGTTTGTATTTTTGAGAGAATATTGTTTATGCGTGGTTATTGAAAAAACTAAAACTTAAAGTTTCTGAAATAAGGCCACAAAACACATACTAAATATGTGTCCACAAGACTTTTGACTAATGGATGTTGTCGCCTAGAGTTTTTTCTTCAAAATGATCTGAAAATCATCCTGCCTTATCATTCACATAAAACAATAGATTGGTTTAAATTTAAAAATGACACTTTTTGTTTAGAAAGGCAATATGCGCAGGGGTGTGACCTGCTGTGATTCACACCTGAGAAGACAATGGGCCCGCATAATGAGCGCATAATGGGGCTGCATACTAATGACCCTTTCATTCAGGTGTGTCACTGAGCCACACGAATGCAATGACAATATATATATATATATATATATATATATATATATATATATATATATAGGCCTATATAATACAAAATTGGTTCACAGTTCCAATTATTTATTTATTTTTCAAATTGTGCTTGCAAATTGTATAATATCAAATGTAAACATTTCTAGTAATTGTGCAGTTAATTCTCATACTGTTTTTACAGAAAGTTTGGGAATATATCCCAAATGTGTCACTAATAAAACACAATACAAATAATTTAAAGAGGAGGCTTATATTGAGCTTTTAAGATTTACCTAAGATTTATTTATATGTAGCCTACATATATTTTTGCTATTTTAATAAAAAGGTTATAATTACAACAACAATTAAAATTTTAACTATATTTCAAATGTAATCTTTCTTTGTATATACTAAAGTATACATTTTATCATACATATTTCACAGTTGCGGATTAATTAGTTTGAATATAGCCTACAATCGAACAAACACTATAATAACATCTTAGCAAACAAGCTTATTTGATGTGGCAGTATTTTACAGTAAAAATGACATCTTGTCTTTCATATGTAACAAATCGTTTTTATGATTAGGACATAAATATTAATTTGCAGTTTAATACGTTGCTTATACACAAATATTTTTTTTCAACATATTTCAGTCGATTTTTACTCATCTCAGTATTGGAATATAGTTAGGTAAAAGCTGTTCATTCATTCACACACAAAAATGCGATTCATATTCAAACAGTCTTTTTGTTTACAGACACTATTTCATATCGCGATTAGAACAAAGCACTTGAAAATAAAGAATGTAGGCTACCTATTTATCAGCTGGATCCGTTGCTCCTCCAAATGAAACTACCTGCACTACTGAGGTAATTTTTTCCAGGATTATTATTAAGGTAGTATTATTCCTCACAGCGTCATAAATATGAGTCTCTTTCGGTGGGTTATCCAGCTGATGTGTGGGCGTGGATCGCCTCAGAGCATTTGTGTTTGAATAGAGCGCGCGCTCCATGGGCGTGGTCAAATTAACTTTAATGACCTGAGACAAGAACGACTATCATCTCTCTCTTTTCGTACAGATTACATAAAATGAGAAAATTAGTTTTTTATATAAATTACTTCATTTAAAAGAAGATAATTCAGGCTTCATGCCTGTGTGCCTGTATACCTGTTTGACTGTGTATTTGCAGAGTTTATAGTTCATTTTCGGACGCGTTTCAGAATGGACTTCACTGACAGAGAGAACGCAGAACGCGCATCATGTTTATTTTTCTTTATTAGGCGAAAAGCACAACACTTTGTTTTTATTGTGAGGTTCCACAAAAAAAATACAAACTTAACGGGATCGAATGATGTACAACACTTATATGTAAGATCAAAATCAACAGAGTAATTTGAGTCTCTTTTGCACTGATAAGGAAAAAAGTGAGCTGGTATCGCCGGCGAGACCGCCGACCCCAGAGGGTTAAAGGTGTATGTGGTGGCCTTAGCTGCTAGCAACTATAGTCAGCCGGCCCCAGTATGTTGTGATCGCTCTACTGCTTAGAACATGTGTTGGAAATGTAATGCCCCTTACCATAACCGTCTTCCTGAGGCCCGTCAAGGGGGCGTGGCCTTAGCCTATATTATTCCCCCGAATTCGCCATTATAGCAGGTTTCAACGACTGAAGCGACAACTCGCCAGGTTACTATAGTGCGGCCGGCTACGCAATACTCGTTCCCTCTCTCAGGGAACCGAGGTTACGATAGTAACCGAGTAGTTCCCTTTCGAACGGTCACTTCGTATTGCGTAGCTATATGCAGTGGGGACGCCATGCAAAACGCCGCACCCAAAGTAACTGGCTGCCACTGAAAAACTCAGGACCCCTGAGCTCATAGAACAAGCAAGAAACCCAAGTATATAACAGACTGGACACCGTCGGGTCTAGAACAATATACACATGTGTTAGTAGCAAAACCAACATAATATCCTAATAAAACCAGACACAGTCGGGATTATTAGTATAGGAATTATAACCGGCCAAAGCGGGTTTTTTATAATATATATGTGTGTGATTTTGCACAGTAACATATTTAGACATGACCAGACACCGTTGGGCCTTGTCATACAGAAAGTACCTTCGCCTGCAGGGAAGGCACCTCCATATTATAAAACTTCATAAATGTGGAAGGCGAGGACCAGCCGGCCGTATCACGAATATCTTGGATGGGAAAACCAGATGACCACGCCCATGACAAAGCCATGCCGCTGGTCGAATGGGCCTTGACACCTATGGGGCAAACCTGACCCACCGAGGAATAAGCCATCGAAATGGCATCCACTATCCATCTAGACAGTCTTTGTTTAGTGACTGGATCACCCTTAGATCGGCCACCGAAACAGACAAAAAGCTGTTCGGATTGTCTAAAAGACGCAGAACGCTCCAGATAGATCCTCAGTGCTCTGACAGGGCAGAGAAGATTAACCTCCCCATCCTCTGCAGAATGGGGAAGGGCTAATAACATAATAACCTGTGCTCTGAACGGCGTTGAGAGCACTTTGGGTATATAACCATGTCTGGGTTTGAGAATGACCCTGGAATCACCTGGCCCAAACTCCAAACATGCAGGGGTCACAGAGAGACAGACCATATCATACTACAGACAGACAGACCATACCACAGCTCACCATATCGTCCCGTTGGCCTGTGTGAGGAGGTCTTTCCTCGTTGGAACCGGCCACGGGATTGTGTCCGATAGCTGAACCAACTCCGGAAACCATGGCCTGGATTTCCAGAGAGGGACCACCAGAAGGACTGGGCATCCACTCTCCCTGACCCGTTTGATGACTTGTGGAATCATTGAAACGGGGGGAAACGCATAAAGGGGGCGGTTGGGCCAATGATTGGCCAGCGCGTCCCTGCTCTTTGAAAAGAACACTGTGCAGTGAGTGTTGGTTCTCGAGGCGAAAAGGTCGACTTCGGCCTCGCCGAACTCCATATCAGACTGACCGTCTGCGAGTTCAGGGACCACTCGCCTAGGGGAGTGTTGCCCTGCGAGAGCATATCCGCAGCCAGATTCTGAATGCCAGGGATATGTGCTGCTCTCAGAGAGCTCAGATTGGTCTGTGTCCATAGGAGGAGGTGTGTCGCCATGGCATGCAGGTTGCCCGACCTAATGCCGCCCTGGCGATTTATGTAGGCTACCACTGTCATGTTGTCCGTGCGGACTAAGACGTGGTGACCCCTTAGGTTTGACAGAAACAGTTTCAGGGCCAAACTGACTGCTTTCATTTCCAGACAGTTGATATGTAAGCTCTGCTCCATGCTCGACCAGAGGCCGGATGCAGGCTTGCCCTCGTGTAGCGCTCCCCAACCCAGGTTGGATGTGTCTGTGAAAACCACTTTCCTCCTGGAAACTACTCCCATGGTCACACCCTTGTGGTACCAGCCCTGAGCCTACCAGGGAATCAGGGTTCTTAAACAACCGTGATTCACCCTGATGCGCAGACTGCCTGACTGCCATGCATGGGTTGGCACACAGCGTTTTAGCCAGTGCTGCAGCGGGCGCATGCGCAGTAATCCCATGCGGAGTACTGATGATGCTGCTGCCATTAGACCGAGAAGTTTCTGAAATTTCTTCAGGGGAGCACGCTCGCCCGCCTTGAATGAGGCTGCCAGCGCTCGCACAGAGAGCCGCGCTGTCATTGTCATAGAGTCTATAACTGTGCCCAGAAAAACCACACTCTGGTTGGGGGTCAGTTTGCTCTTGGTTACATTGATTTTGAGACCCAGGCATTCCAAATGGCCGAGAATCAAATCCCTGTGTGACAGTAGTTCGGCTTTCGACTGTGCCAGCACCAGCCAGTCGTCGAGATAATTTAGCACGCGCACTCCCTGATGTCTCAGGGAAGAGAGCGCTGCATCCATACACTTCGTGAATGTACGGGGTGCTAACGATAGACCGAACGGCAGAACGGTGTATTGATAAGCCTGGCCCTCGAAGGCGAATCTCAAGAATGGCCTGTGACGAGGGTTTATCTGGATGTGAAAATATGCGTCTTTCAGATCCATTGTAACAAACCAGTCTCCCGGGCGCACTTGCACGAGGATGTGTTTGATAGTTAACATTTTGAAAGGCCGTCTCATGAGAGCCTTTTTCAAACGTCTCAAATCTAGAATGGGTCTGAGGCCGCCGTCCTTTTTCGGGACCAGAAAATAGCGGCTGTAAAAACCCGAGTGTTTCAGCGCGGGGGGGACAGGCTCTATCGCCCCTTTTGCTAACAGATTTTGTATTCCGGTGAGAACCACGTGACCCACGTTGCTTCTCACTGAAGTCTCGACAACCACCTGAAATTTCGGGGGCCTGCGACCCTGGTTTATGACCCAACTCGACACATGGGGTATGGCTTGCCAGGCCAGCGCCCGTGTGGCTAGGGATTGACACACAGATTGGGATGGGCCGCCTAACATAGGGGGACCTGATACCCGTATATTGTGATTTGTGCACACATTGAGTGTTGGACTGACTATACAGGCTTTTGCCTAGGGGGAAGTCAGTGTAACAACAGGGAAGGGGGCGCCTAGTGGAGTGGGACCGTAAACCTGTGTGTTGTGAAACATACTCTTTTTGTGCTTTATGTGGGTCGCCGTGAAAACGGTGTTTGTTTGTAGAGGTGCACTCAGAACAGTGGGGTTCCTTTGTCTGTTTGTCTGTCTATCTGTTTGTTTGTCCGTCTGGCCGTGTGTCTATCTGACCGTTTGTATGTGTACCTCCCTGTCTCTATATTATGACTCTACGTTGTATATCCCTCTACGTTGACATTTTCTCTAAAACCATTATATGAATAAAAATAAAGTTGACCTCCGAAGACGGGGGGGGTGGTGGTCGGGCAAAAAAAAAAAAGAACAGCGGGCCTGTTTACAATAATAAAATCCCCAGCCGCCAGAACTGAACAGAGAGCTGTGGGAAGTTTTGTGGGTCTTTTTGAGGGAGGTCCGGCTAGCGCGAGACACGAGCCCTCTCTTTTTCCCCTTGGTGCTAGGACGACTTCGGTGGACCAGCGTCTAGCACAATGCTGGTTCGCGGGCCCTGGCGCCGGGGCTGCGAGAAGCGCTTCGCTGGTCGCTGCTGGTGGCTGGTATCAGCCGCAGGGCGAGGCTGAGAGACCTGCTTCGCCGGCTTGGCTGGAAGCGGAGCTCGAGCGTTTCAGCAGGAAGTGTCGCATGGCCTGCGACGACTTCTGCGCTTCGGTGAATCTCTCCGAAAAACCCTTCACCGCCGGGCCGAAGAGGCCGGAGCTGGATACAGGTGCATCAAGGAACCTGGTTCTATCCACGTCCTTGATCTCGGTGAGGTTCAGCCACAGGTGGCGCTCCAGCACGACTAAACTCGCCATATTCCTCCTGATAGTCTGCGCGGTAGCCTTGGTAGCTCGCAAGGCTAGGTCCGTGGCGCTTCGCAGATCGCTGAAAGTCTCGGGGTCCGGGCCAGACTCATCCATGGACTGGAGAAGTTTGGCCTGGTAAACCTGCAGGACGGCCATCGTGTGCAGGGCCGAAGCAGCCTGACCGGAGGCGGAATAAGCGCGTCCAGCGAGGGCTGAAGTGTTTCGGTATGGCTTGTTGGGGTGCGCAGCTCTAGCTCGCCAGCTAGCACCTGCGTTCGGGCAGAGATGAGCGGCTACGGCCTCTTTGAGGGGCGACAACGACTCATAGCCCTTTTCCGCCGCGCCGTCCACGGAGGAGAGCGTTGCGGAAAGTGAAGATCCCACACGTGCCGAATAAGGAGCGCACCAAGCCTTGGTCAGCTCCTCGTACACCTCAGGTAGAAAAGGTGCAGGCCTGTGTCGAGGGGCCTGCTGGCGACCCGCCATAAAACAGCCATCAGTAGGCTCCGCGGGGAGGCCCACTCGAGCTCGAGGTCCGAGACGGCCTTCGTCAGGATCCGAAGCATCTCCGTGTCAGAGTTAGTCCTAACTGCTGAAGCGATGGTGGGGTCGAGAGAGCCCGGTCATTCCTCCTCAGATGCGGCGATGGAGAGGCTCCGCGAGGACGATCCCCAGGCATGAGATGCATCTCGTGTGCTCGTCGGCCTTGTGCAGATTGCATCCGCACGTGGCACAAGATGAGCGAGGCTATAATGGCGAATTCGGGGGAATAATATAGGCTAAGGCCACGCCCCCTTGACGGGCTCTGACGCCCGCGCCATTGGATGTACAGTTGCCGCAGCACAGCCTATGAGCGCTCAATGTGCTAGCTGTGCAGCTGCAAATGCGTTTTACATATAAGCTTCAGTAAATCGAGGAAAGGGAGTTTCCCCACTGCGTAAAGCTACGCAATACGAAGTGACCGTTCGAAAGGGAACAAGTGCTGCAACAATGTAAATTAAAAGAAAAATTTGTATTCTGAGAATTAAATTATGTAAATGTATTCTAGTAGACCCCCTAAACAAGATTATGATCATGTAAATGAACATAATAGAACTCCTTTAACACCATCTAAGTAAATAAAATCTCTATCTTGCCAGACAGGTTCGTTGAGTTGTCCTGGGTACATGCAAGCAGTCTGGTAAGATGCAAGATTATAGCAAATGTCTGCTTCTGCAACAATTTTAGAAGACTCCCATTTGTCATGAAATCAGGAATCAAGGATTGAAAGTTCTGAAAGTACAAGTAAAACCTTTAAATAGATTTAAACATTTCAAATGAATGTATATGAACATGATTTGATCTGTCCACACATATTGAAATATAATGTAAACTCTAGTTTGGAGAATAAATATATTATCACTACAGCCAGAAGACACATTCTTTATAAAACAAATGTTCAAATATTTATGAAGGTCATTCTCATAGACTCAAGCCTCCTTGAAATCTTCCAGCAGCTTCTGAAAGGCATTTACAAGCATTGCTATTCTTTGCATCAGTCAATAAGGTAAAAATAACCTTTTCCTTTTCCTTACCATGCAAAGCTAAAGAACCATTTCTTTTCAAGGAGGCAGGAACAATGAAATGAGATTCTCCATGAGAATTTAGAAAGGTGCACATAATGACCAAATGTATACACACACACACACACACACACACACACACATACATATATATATATATATATATATATATATATACAGTAGAGGGCAAAGATGGAGTTATTAAGTATGTCATATATCAGTACAGTCTGTATATAGTAAAATATGTTAAAAAAATAATAATAATAATAATAAACAAAACTACAAATATCCTTTTTGCACGCAATTCAATTGGGACCATAGAGTAACAGAATCTTTTGTTGCGTCATGGAGGCAGATTTATGTTTCATGAATATTTCTGCTCTCCAGACTGCAGCAGTGTTTCTACAAATATCATTAATAATTCAAATAGTGTTTAGATTTAGTTTTTTGTTTTTGATAGGGGTTATATTTCTCAGTTGTCTGCAGACTAGCTGTTGAAGGTTATACTTATAGTTCTTGAAGAACTATGAACTACTGAAGGCTGTGCTTCAATAGTTCATAGTTCTTCAAGAACTATAAGTGTCACATCCGAATATAATGGAGCTACATCTGAAGTTATGTAACATAATCCATGAAAATGCATTAATCCATTAAATACCATGTCCACTGCATACATTTATAAAATACATTTATATTTATGCTTTGCATGTTTAAAATGTTTGAGTGAAATATTTAATATTACAGATGTGCATTAGCAGATACAATGGAAAATGAGAATGCATCCTTTACAATGTTTTGCAGTTCATCTTGGTAATACAGTAATACAAGTAAGAAGTGAGTATGTATTGTTTGCTTGCTGAATAATACAGCCATTCTCCGGCTTTCCAAATTTTGGTCATTGTAAGACTAACCAATATCACTTGCCCTAACAAAGTGGAAACTGCTCTATTTCTGGACAAGCTTTTGTGCGTAGCCTGCATTGTACTCATCTTAGGTTCTGGAAGCTGTTTTCCGTCAAATGTGCAGCACACAAATAAACGTTGGCGTTATAATGTTCACAGCATATGGACCCAGCCTAACACAGGTTCCACCAGTGCATACAAGTGATAGGCCTGGCTTCGGACGTTCCGCCACGTCCGTTGCCGAAGGGTATGGAGGAAATCGACAGGGTTCGGCTAAAAAAGGGGAACTCAACTGGAGCAAAAAATTGCGCACGTATCCAGTCCATAGGAGGGGAATGGCGCAGCAAGCCGACACAACGAACCGGGCTTACAGTGATACTGGCTTCATGTGAAAGGAGCCCACCGGAAGCAGCGGTTAGACTAAGGTGTCGCCCAGCCCCTAACTCTAGAATATCTGTCAGTGAAGCACTCTGTGTCAACGCCTAGGCGGGAGCTCACACTCATTTAAGAGGAGCTCACCACCTAAGTGGACATGTGCATCTCGGGAATTTCACCAAGATGAAGGCAGCCACATTTCAGTGGGCCAACCTCGCTTGGAAACAGCCTTCCCTCTCTGCTGATTTCCTTAACAGATGAAGCAGACGGACAGAGAAAGCCAGGGCTAGGTCTGCCTCCGCAGGGGCAGCGCTTGCAGGCTCACCACCTGGTCCCAATTTAAGAGAGAGGTAGGAACCTTGGGCACATATCCAGGCCGGGGTCTTAGCTATTGAGAGTTAGCCGGCCCGAATTCCAGGCATAAGTCGTTGACCGAAAGCGAGCAAGTCCCTACCCTCTAGTAGAGACCATGCAAGCAGGAGAACTGTTTAAAAAAAGAATTTGGTACCGGGGGGCAACAGGCCTTAACCCCTTAAGCCCTAACCGACAACACCCACCCAGCAGGCTGCGATAAAAATAATAATAATATTTTTTCAAAAATATTATCTTGATCAACTTAAAATAGGTGTCATTTGAAAGCTTAGAGTCTGAAATTTACAATGAATGTAGCCAATTTGATAAACTCCTAAGTAGTGCTGAGTTATTTGCTGATAAATAGAAAAAATAATGTTTTCATAATTTATGAAGTACTTTTTTGTACTACATAATACAATATGTCAAATACATCATACAGCTCAGATAGTCATGTGCCTGTTGTGGCAAAAATTCATCTCAAACAAACATCACTGCGTAAGAGACACTCAGAGTCAAATTATATAAAATAGAAGTATTTATTCTTGCAAGAATAGGAGCAGTCTAATACACAGTTGTTACCCTGTGCAGAAGAGTGACACACCCCCAGACAGACTGAACTAGCTTTTATCTTAGTTTCAAGGCCTTCTTCCCCCCAGAGCCTTCCTCCCCGTAGTTTTCCATAGACGTCACTAGTTGGCCCACTAAGCTCCCCTGCACCAAATGGCCTTCTGACATCTAGGTCAGAGGTCCTTGTTCGTCTGTTCTCTGGAGTGTCTCCCTCTTCTGCCTCCCCAGGTACATAAACAGAATCCTCTCTCACTACAAGTGAGAGACACACATGTGACATTCTTTGAATCATCTATATTTAACTAAAGATCAATGAATATCATTAAAATTGCCACCACAACTCCTCACTTTTTATCATTCTGATTACCCATAATCACAATAATAAACAATAAGACAAATTTTAAGTCATATCATCACACTTATACTCTTCATCTCTGATTTTTGCATAAATGATCACTCTCCTTGAACCTGTGAAGAAAAGTTTAGAATGAAGAAGCATAAGGCTGTTTTTGTGGGGGAAAGGCCCCGTAATATTTTAGCAAGCAAGTAAACATTTTTACTGGGCCGGGCTAAATGAGAAATCTCTGTTCCTGCGCTCCTGTAAACAGACCCTCAGTCACACCAGTAAGGAGTAAATAGTTATAACACAATAAGGAAACCAACAAAAAAAGTATAATAAAAAATCCCTCAGTTTCAACCCCTGTCCTTGTACGCCATCTCGTAACACGGATGACCGCTGCTTGTAACCTTCTTTAAATCTTTTGCCCTTAATCTTTCTCAGAAAATAAACAAATAGAAGAAAAACAAACAGAACATACATTTAACACATATCTCACTGTAGCTCACGCTACCTGTATCGTCACATAATTTTGTTCATCCTTGGGATAGACTGTCATTTTCACCAATTGAACAGACAGCATGTTTCACCTGTCACTGTAATCATATTCACCCATGAATAACAAAATTATTAGAATAACAATCCTAACTCCTATCATTAAGCCTTTTCCATTAATCTACGCCCATCTCCATATTTCACCTCGGTTTTCCTAACCATATTTTGTTCACTTCTAATTCGATTTAGTAAGCTCTATTTAATGCCATATTTAACAAAATCTAACCAGAGAAGTCTTATAATTTTATCCATTCTTCTAACCAATGCAGTTGTTCAATATTAACCCTAATATTTCCATTAATTAATAGATCTTCTCTTCCCAAAAACATTTTCCTTAAATATTTCCTAATGAATAAGTAACGAATCAAATCTTTTGATCTACTGTATATCAATACTAAGCCCTATTTTGATTTAATCAAATAAAATCCTCAAAATAATCACAAAACCACATTCTTAAACCATTAGTTGGTTCACATCCTCCTCCAGGCGTGTTGATCATCTCGTTCGCCCCATGGACTATGGGATGGTTGTGGCCTGTCGGTGTAGGTGAGAGGCTTGGACCCAGGTGTCACACTCTCCAACCATTTTCTGATCCTTATAAGGTTTTCCCTTATATCACGACTGCACCCCCACTGGAGTGAACTGTCACCTGTGAATGGAGACCTTAAATATTTTGTTAGTGACCGCTTGACAGCCGCTCGTCCCCTTTGGTGTGACCTGTGGAAACAACAACCTGAAACATTATCTCCGGATAATTTCTTGCTCACTTAATAGCACTCGGGGTCCTTTTACCCTGAAAAACACTCAACCCACTTTGCTCATGTCCACACAATATTTATACATTTATAACAGAATTAGTTCTGTTTGATCCAATCCATCCTGACATTCTGTAAAAGGAAAATTTTAAGTTATGCGCAGTTAGCCAAATTCATCCATACCCATCATTTTATTGGGCACATTTTGCCCTGTCTCCCAATCCTGCATGCTCTCTGTAAAGAGAAATAAATTTCGAGGTTATTGTCAGATAGCAAAGTACGTAGTTTCTTTTGTCTACTGTTCTCCCGTGTCCTTCGATGCCCTGGCGTTTCCTGTTGAAACAATCTTTGTTATTGGTGTGTGCACACTCACAGACATCAATTTTGTTAGGCAGAAAAAATGGCTTCTTTCAGGGCTTTTATCAAATTACCCCTAGTGTTCTCCCAACATTTATTCAGCAAAAGTGAACCCCTTAATAAACCATATTTGGCAATTGTTATACCATCTCCCTCTTGATGCACGACACACCTCGAGCATCAATTTAACATAACATTTAACAGTGTTTTTATAAAGTTTGCCATCAACACTAACCCAAGCGTTGTCCTTCAGACAAATTTCTCTGCCTCTGAAACAAAAATATTACATTCTTCACTTAAAGCCACAATCTCATCTTCTTATCGAAGTATTCGAAAGGCAACGGCCCTCAGTCTCACAGCGTATTCTGCTTTTCAGGCCTGTTGTTCGGTCTCTCAAGTCAGTCATCTACAAACATTTCCAAAGTCATCAATTTTCCCTATCAGGTAAGATCGTGCTGTGCAGACTTGGTCAATGTCAGTCAATCATTTCTCCCCCTTTTGTTCACAATAATCATAAATGTGAGGGGCTCTCTTGATAATTTCATGTTGACTTAGCCAATATGTCACTTTGTTGTTTCCCTCAAATCTACAACATTTTCATTTATCTCAGCCCATGCCAGATGGTGATCTACAACTACACAATTCCAATTTACTTAAACTGATCTTCAAATCTACATTATGTATGACAAAAGTATTACTACCAGACAGAGCTTGATGGCTAATCAACTTAAAGCTTGTCCCATGTTCTGTATTGTCTTTTCATCACAATTATCAGCTTCTTTAAAAGTTGTCATTTGCCTTAACCCATCTGTAATGATAAACTCATTCCAGAGGTTAATGACGCAATATACACACCATTCAGGCGGAATATTAGTAACCTCTGGAATGAGTTTATCATTACAGATGGGTTAAGGCAAATGACAAATTTTAAAGAAGCTGATAATTCTGATGAAAAGACAATACAGAACATGGGACAAGCTTTAAGTTGATTGGCCATCAAGCTCTGTCTGGTAGTAATACTTTTGTCATACATAATGTAGATTTGAAGATCAGTTTAAGTAAATTGGAATTGTGTAGTTGTAGATCACCATCTGGCATGGGCTGAGATAAATGAAAATGTTGTAGATTTGAGGGAAACAACAAAGTGACATATTGGCTAAGTCAACATGAAATTATCAAGAGATCCCCTCACATTTATGATTATTGTGAACAAAAGAGGGAGAAATGATTGACTGACATTGACCAAGTCTGCACAGCACGACCTGACCTGATAGAAACAATTGATGACTTTGGAAATGTTTGTAGATGACTGACTTGAGAGACCAAACAACAGGCCTGAAAAGCAAGATTCGCTGTGAGACTGAGGGCCGTTGCCTTTCAAATACTTCGAGAAGAAGATGAGATTGTGGCTTTAAGTGAAGAATGTAATATTTTTGTTTCAGAGGCAGAGAAATTTGTCTGAAGGACAACGTTTGGGTTAGTGTTGATGGCAAACTTTATAAAAACACTATGTTAAATGTTATGTTAAATTGATGCTCGAGGTGTGTCGTGCATCAAGAGGGAGATGGTATAACAATTGCCAAATATGGTTTATTAAGGGGTTCACATTTGCTGAATAAATGTTGGGAGAACACTAGGGGTAATTTGATAAAAGCCCTGAATGAAGCCATTTTTTCTTCCATTACATGGTTAGTCTGCAGATTCAACTTAATATTATCATTATTGTCTCAGTCTTATCTCTACTGTTTCTCCAAAACAGATTATATTACTCAGTCCGTAAATTACACAGACAACCATTATAGCTATTTGCTTCAATACCCTTATTTTCTTAACATTAATAAAATAAAGCAGATATATCATCATTTCAATCATTATTTTATCAAAATCTAGAATTGTTCCCCATTCTGCTTAAAACATTCTTCATATCATGTTAATCCCTGTCAATCATACAATGCCTTATTTTATTCTAAAACTTTTCATATCATTTAAACAGTTAATTTGACTTCCATAAATTCTGTCAGACCATGTCTATTTTCATCACATATAGTTTTCTACTATATTTCTCCTTTCTTTTCCCTACATGCCAGTTCCTTCATTATCCTCTCCTTTCTTTTCTCAAACATGCCAGTTCCTTCATTATCTAACCAGTACATGATTGTTTGCACAATCCCCACACATGAACGCAGCCACAACAACCTTTTGTCCCGCTGCCCTGTTCCACTGATTCTCGCACACTCTTAGTCTATTTGTGCTCAGTGTTCCCTCCCTGGGGAAATCATGGTATTTTCTCAGTTTTTTTCAATATCTAAAACATACATTTTCCCCCATACTTTCCTAGTTCTACAGAAAACCGGTGTATCAAATTTGGCATGCTTACTCTGAGATTTTCCCATACTGGCTGTTTTCTGTTCCCTGTGGATTTCTCTTCAACGCGCGTTTTCTCTAATCTGTTTAGGCGTCCCCAACAGACCCGATTCTTTCTTTTAACCCAAATCGGTCGGGTTGCACTATTAGTGCCCTCCTAATTAAGGTTTACCAAAAACTGTTCTGGTTCCCCCTAATTAGCCTCAGTACCTAAATACAATTTGCTCCGTCGTGGAACAACTAATTTTCAGGGTACCTATCTGTTTGAAATCTCTTGATCTGTTACAGTTCTCACTTAATCCCAGATTATTTATCTGCTTGAAATTTCTTGTTCTGTTACAGACCTCAATTAATCTCAGATCATTTTCCCTCGTATCTGTTTGAAATTTCTTGATCTATATAGATCTCAATTAATCTCAGATTACGTACCACAGAAACAGCCTTCAGCCAATATGGTTCAATTTCACCCTTCTCCCCAATTAAACTGAATTTAATTAACTTACCCAAAAGAAAATAAATTGAACTGTCTCTTACCAGAGATGCTTCTGTTGCCACCGGGTTCTTTCAATTGATTCCAGTGGAGTTTCTCCCGGCCCTGATAGCGGTCGGCCCCTCTCTCTGAAATTTACGAGGTAGAGCTGGAACTGCTCAGTCCAGGTGGCCAAACACCGTCCGCTCTCAGGTCCAGAAGGCACTTCCAAGGAATCCCACTATTCTGACACCAATCTGTTGTGGCAAAAATTCATCTCAAACAAACATCACTGCGTAAGAGACACTCAGAGTCAAATTATATAAAATAGAAGTATTTATTCTTGCAAGAATAGGAGCAGTCTAATACACAGTTGTTACCCTGTGCAGAAGAGTGACACACCCCCAGACAGACTGAATTAGCTTTTATCTTAGTTTCAAGGCCTTCTTCCCCCCAGAGCCTTCCTCCCAGTAGTTTTCCATAGACATCACTAGTTGGCCCACTAAGCTCCCCTGCACCAAATGGCCTTCTGACATCTAGGTCAGAGGTCCTTGTTCGTCTGTTCTCTGGAGAGTCTCCCTCTTCTGCCTCCCCAGGTACATAAACAGAATCCTCTCTCACAACAAGTGAGAGAGAGACACACATGTGACATTCTTTGAATCATCTATATTTAACTAAAGATCAATGAATATCATTAAAATTGCCACCACATGCCATATGTCATTTGAAAGGTCTCAATAAGTGGAATACAACAAGCATAATTGTTTCAGGCTTTTTACTAAACTTGAGCGAGGTTTTGTACAAGAAGCCCCTCAAGAGACTGTGGTGGCAATTTTAATTATATTCATTGATCTTTAGTTAAATATAGATGATTCAAAGAATGTCACATGTGTGTCTCTCACTTGTAGTGAGAGAAGATTCTGTTTATGTACCTGGGGAGGCAGAAGAGGGAGACACTCCAGAGAACAGACGAACAAGGACCTCTGACCTAGATGTCAGCCCATTCTCATCCCTAGGCGTCATGAAACTGACGCCTTGGGAATCATTTTGACCATGCTTCAATATTCGACGCTTTAGGCACCCTTTAGCGTCAGTTACATGACGCGATCCTAGGGCGTCATCTTGCTGACGCTTTACCTTTAACGTCAGTTAGATGACGCTATCTAATCCTAACCCTACCCCAGACCTAAACCTACCCGCGTCATCTAACTGACGCTTAGGTAAAGCGTCAGTAAGATGACGCCCTAGGATCGCGTCATGTAACTGACGCTAAAGGGTGCCTAAAGCGTCGAATATTGAAGCATGGTCAAAATTGTCATTTTAGTGACGCCTTGGGGGGAGAATGCGTTGCAGCCGTCAGAAGGCCATTTAGTGCAGGGGAGCTTAATGGGCCAACTAGTGACGTCTATGGAAAACTACGGGGAGGAAGGCTCTGGGGGGAAGAAGGCCTTGAAACTAAGATAAAAGCTAGTTCAGTCTGTCTGGGGGTGTGTCACTCTTCTGCACAGGGTAACAACTGTGTATTAGACTGCTCCTATTCTTGCAAGAATAAATACTTCTATTTTATATAATTTGACTCTGAGTGTCTCTTACGCAGTGATGTTTGTTTGAGATGAATTTTTGCCACAACAGTTTTGGTGTCAGAAGTGATATTCCTTGGACGTGCCTCCTGGACCTGAGATCGGACGGTGTTTGGCCACCTGGACTAAGTAAGTTCCAGCTCTACCTCGTAAACTTGAGAGAGAGGGGCCGACCGATATCAGGGCCGGGAGAATCGACCACTGGAATCTAAAGAACCCGCAAGTGGCATGAAACAACGTCTCTGGTAAGGGTCATTTAAATTCGGTTTAATTGGGAGAAGAGTGAAATTGAACCATATTGGCTGAAGGCTGTTTCTGTGGTACGTAATCTGAGATTAATTGAGATCTATATAGATCAAGAAATTTCAAACAGATACGAGGGAAAAATCTGAGATTAATTGAGGTCTGTAAAAGAACAAGAAATTTCAAGCAGATAAATAATCTGGGATTAAGTGAGAACTGTAACAGATCAAGAGATTTCAAACAGATAGGTACCCTGAAAATTAGTTGTTCCACGACGGAGCAAATTCTTTTTAGGTACTGAGGCTAATTAGGGGGAACCATAATTTTTTGGTAAACCATAATTAGGAGGGCACTAATAGTGCAACCCGACCGATTTGGGTTAAAAGAAAAGAGTCGGATTTGTTAGGGACGCCTAACAGATTAAAGAAAACGTGCGTTCAAGAGAAATCCACAGGGAACAGAAAACAGCCAGTATGGGAAAATCTCAGAGTAAGCATGCCAAATTTGATACACCGGTTTTCTGTAGAACTAAGAAAGTATGGGGGAAAATGTATGTTTTAGATATTGAAAAAACTGAGAAAATACCATGATTTCCCCAGGGAGGAAACACTGAGCACAAATAGACTAAGAGTGTGCGAGAATCAGTGGAACAGGGCAGCGGGACAAAAGGTTGTTGTGGCTGCGTTCAACATGTGTGTAAAAAATGTGAACAGATAATGGATTGTAAATGGATGCATGACATTAGATGTCTATAGAACTTAAATTTATATGACAAGGATTGAAGTAGCAAGAAGCAATAAGGCTGTCTGTGTGAAATAGAGGGAACTGTAAGTGAGACTTGGTGGAAGAGGGAAGTGAAAAAAAACAAAAAGGTTGGTGTGTGAGATATGTGTGTGTGGGGATTGTTCAAACAATCATGTACTGGTTAGATAATGAAGGAACTGGCATGTTTGAGAAAAGAAAGGAGAGGATAATGAAGGAACTGGCATGTAGGGAAAAGAAAGGAGAAATATAGTAGAAAACTATATGTGATGAAAATAGACATGGTCTGACAGAATTTATGGAAGTCAAATTAACTGTTTAAATGATATGAAAAGTTTTAGAATAAAATAAGGCATTGTATGATTGACAGGGATTAACATGATATGAAGAATGTTTTAAAGGTCCCGTTCTTCGTGTTTTTTTTTACAGTACTTTTTGTATTTCTTTGCAGCAGATGTTTTCAACCTCCGTTGGCATTTTGTCACAGTTACCACATGTAGGACTACAACTATAAAACATATATTACTAATCAAAACTCGTGCTCGCGTGTAACTAAGGTAGGAATAAACAATGCACTTATTTTAAAAATTCAACAACACCATCGTTAATTCGACAGACGGACAAAACCATATACCACAAGCTTTTATAACAGTTTGTAACATTTAATATTACAATTTAACTAATTAAAGGTAATAGCCAAACATAAAAGTATGACAACTACTAAATAAACAGCTTACCACTGTGAAACATCCTGCAAAAGGTGTGCTTGAACAGGCTCTACTCGATTCTCTTCATCTATGTTCTCCGGGTCTGATTCCGGCTCAAATTGATACGGTAATATGTTTGACATGTTTACAATAATCAGCGCATGCATCTCCACGTTATGGTAAGAGGCGTGACCTTTCCGGGCAACGTGCGATAAGCTGCTGTCGAATCACAACACAGGAACCGCTGGCACAATCAAAACTCGTTACGTATTTCTGAAGGAGGGACTTCATAGAACAAGGAAGTCATCAGCCCGTTTTTATGACAGGGAAAACAGCGGTATACAGATAAGTAAATTGTGTGAAAAATATGTGTTTTTTTACACGCGAAACATGAACACATGTTATATTGCACACTGTAAACACAATCAAAGCTTCAAAAAAACACGAAGAGCGGGACCTTTAAGCAGAATGGGGAACAATTCTAGATTTTGATAAAATAATGATTGAAATGATGATATATCTGCTTTATTTTATTAATGTTAAGAAAATAAGGGTATTGAAGCAAGTAGCTATAATGGTTGTCTGTGTAATTTACGGACTGAGTAATATAATCTGTTTTGGAGAAACAGTAGAGATAAGACTGAGACAATAATGATAATATTAAGTTGAATCTGCAGGCTAACCATGTGATGGAAGGGAAAAGGCTTCAAACCAGTTGTAATGAAAATAATGATGTTTAAATTGTTACACTTTATGAAGAGTAACGGAACAGTCCGGGAAAATAAATAAATAGTGAGACAGAAGAGAGCAAACGCTGTAAACAGCTCTGCTCTGAAGATCTCACTTTGAAGAGATTTGCAGATGATGTTTTGTAAAAGATAAGCTGGGATAACAGCAACAGTACTTGTAATTAGTGTTGTTGATGATAATACCAAATTAGTAAGGTAAAGACAGAAAACAATAGGGGTGTGCAAAAAAATCGATTCACATTTGAATCGCGATTCAATCTTTACCGATTCAGAATCGATTCATAGAATTCCAAAAATCGATTCATATATTTTTTTTAATGGCGTGCACGGGTGGAGTGGCAATCGGGTGAGTCGGGACTTTTACCGGTGGTCCGGTAGTGTTTCGAGGCTGCGAGGGCCGGTCTGATAAATAGTTATACATGGCAAGTTCTTGCCGCCCGCTGGTCAAACTGTGCAGCCTCTCTGCTCAACCCGTAAATAAATGCATCAATCCGCAGATCTTATGTTTGAGTTCTGTAGATCTGTTGCCAAGCGTGTCCGAGGTTACGGGTTCTAAACCGCTCAGTGTTTTCTCTCTCTCATCAAAACCGAATATGTTCATCACGTTTGTGAGCATTTTATTTTGTGATTGGATTTTACCGGAGTCTCCACAACGGCGATATGAAGCGCGCGTCCGAGTGAAGACTGCGCGAGCCACAGAGAACACTGTATCCATGAGACTGATAGCAGCGGACACGAGCGCTCAGCTTGATTTCAAAAACAACAGATCTCTTATTTAATAGCGAACTAATGAATGCTCTGCTAGTTAACTGGAGATACCCGCAAATTACGCCTATGAACGACTTCACTGGATCTAAACAAATCAATCTAACCATATATGTTCCCAGTAGCTGTGGCTTTTTTTAAAATCTATTTAAAATAATTTCGCAAGGGTTCTATGACATTAGTATATATTTTTAGGAAGTTCAATGTGCCCAGTCGAGTTCACATTTCAACAGTCAACCTGCAGCTGAAGTAGTCCTTAAACCACATTCAGTATAATTGTTTGTTTGATCTGACTACAGCACTTTAAAGCTAAATGTAAAAGCTTCTGTTTAAGTTTTATTTTAAACTTGAATTAAATGTAAGCTGGCCAAAGCTTGGCACTTTGCACTTTTTAGTTGCAGAAGTTTTTATTTTATGAAGTTTTATTGTATGAAGTCATATAAAGTAATATCAAACTACATTTAATTTGCTGTGTTTTTTTCTTCTTTTAAATTGTGTCTACTGCAATCAATCACAGGAAAAAGTAAACTACATTTATATACTGTGAATCGTTTTTTGAATCGAGAATCGTTTTTGAATAGAAAATCGATTTTGAATCGAATCTTGAGACAAAAAATCGGTATCGAGTCGAATCGTGACATTTTCTGAATCGTGCACCCCTAGAAAACAAATTCGAATATTTTGAGCATTTTCTGTGCTGCTCATGAAATTATGTTCTGCCAATAATAATGATGAAGAGTATGATTTGGCTATTGTGATTGAATCCGCCATTGGTGGATGGTCAAAGGAATACAGAGAACTGCTTATCAGTGGGTCTGTTTACATTCCTGAATGGGACACACACTGCTTCAAGGGTGTGCAGTTAAGTTGAAGCCCTTTGGAAGCTCACAGTGATCAAACTGCAAGGTGTCTGATGCTGTAGTTGAGGCTGACACACGAACCAACCAGATGACAGAGATTGTCTTGACTGTGGTCAGTAGGACCATTTAACACGTGACACATTTCTGATAATAATGTGGGGTTGAAAATAGATCAGTGTTTAAATGACGACAGTGACAATTTTTGGTCTGAGAAATAAGAGATAAAAAACAAGGTCAAAAGATTGAAGTCTTAAAGTGAATCCTTTTGTGACTCCAACAAATGTGAGTTGCAAAATATGTAAAGGTAATATAGAGAGACAGATCTCAAAGATGATTTATAATAACTGCAAAAGATGCAGAGTAGCCTTGTCAAAGTTAAGGCCTCATTATGCTTCTGCGTCAACTCCACGGCGTAGCTACGCCGTCACTCCTACGGCGTTGTGGCCGTTTTATGGTTCTGCGTCAGGTTGCGTTGCATCGCGGTGTATTTCACCGCCAGAACGCTAGGGGGGTGTGTGCTTCGCGAATCTTTTTGCTAGTTTGTTTTGGTTCCGTGCGCCGGTTCCGCTTTCGTTTCCATTACCCTTCAAATTGCGCAAATTGAAATTGCGTATTGAAAATACGCACAATGGAACCACGTCCATTTCGCATAAACTCCCGTTTATCTCAAAAAAAGATTTTATGCTCGCATGAGGAGGTTTTTCAGGCAATTCGAAAAAGGAATATTTAGCAAAACTGCAATGGAAGGTTTTGCGCATTTACAGTCACCTGACTTAGAAGACGCGGTGTGTTTGGGGTCCGTGTCCGCAAATAACAATAATAATTATCATCATTATTATAACATTTATTAGGCTACATATGATAGAAGACGCTTTTATCCAAAAAATGAACAAAGCAATTCGTCACATCTCATTCAAAATACAGGTTGGAGTTGGGCAATAATATAATACAGAGCTAAGATTATCAGAAATAAACACAAGATTATGACGCATATCTAAGTGTTTGTGCGGAGCGCGCACTGGATGGCAGGGATAGGCGCGCTGGCGCGAACACTTGCATTTCCCTATCAACAGTGGAAACAACTTAAAATACTCTATCATTTCTGGTCATACAGAAAATAATAATACATTATTCGCAACTATTTTTTTTGCGTAAACTCACAACAACAAGAAAACGTTGTGGTTTTGTAAAATAAAGTAAAACAATCAGGCGCGCTTTCATGGTCTCCGTGAACTGAAGCGCGAGAACTGAAACAAAATATAGCCTATGTAGGCTAAAGCTTGAAATGTCCACTTTAAAACGAACAAATTCGAATCGAAAGCTAATACCTTCTGAAATACCTCCGTATGAAAGGTGCATTTCTCTCTAAAGGTGCATCCGGAGATGGAGATATGTTTTTAGCCGACACTGATTTAGAAAACAATAGTTTATTAATAAACAATTAAAATGCCTCGTTATTTTTTCAGACACATTTATTATAACCTATAAATCACCTTTCTGTAGGTTGTGGTTATGGTCTTCTCATTCAGCACTGCGGGAAAAATATAATTTCCAGGTTCTAATTTGGCCTTAGAAAACCAGTAAAATCTACATTTTTTTCATATCAATTTGTTAATATTTTAAATGTTTAATAAAGGAGCAAAAAATCATAAACAAATAGGCTATTTTTTTTTTTTTTTTTCGTAGCATTTGGTGTAGGCCTACATACAGTTCAAATTAAAATGTTGGTGTTTAACTTTGCGTTTTAAAAAAAATACAATAAACCGTTCATTTTTCATTTTGCAATTACGGGTTAAATAAGGGAAAACGAATGGACCCAAAAGGCTACATTGACCGTTTAGAATTAATACGAGACAGAGTTCTTTATTAAATTCATAAAAGAAACAATTACAGGAATAGCCTACTGGACTCTAAACCTCAAAGAAATGCCACATTCAAGACCTCGGAGCAGAAATGAGGGAGAACTCCGTGTCTTTCCCTGCCATCAATGCTTGGATAACACACCACGTCTCCTTAATAATAATGCCTAGTGCGGTGGCTATAGTGACACAAGGTATAGCAGATATCTTGCTTTTGGAAACATTGTACCCGAAGCCTGTGTTCTATAAATGATGCCTCATCCGCATCATTCTTAATTGTTTTGTATTGTTTTTACATTTATATCTGTACTGTGTTGTCTCTGGACCTCTGTGTCTTGAATAAAAGTTGATATAGGCTATAACGTTAAACCTACCAACGTCCGTTACCATAATTTTTGGAATGGCTTATGGCGAGAGGAAAAAAAGACGTTTTAGTCGCATAGCATCGGTTAATTGAAACGCCGTCATTTCGCAATAGTTTTTTATTGACATATAGAAAAAAATTGCAAAAGTTTTGCGCAAATCTGTAATGGAAACGAGCCTAATGGCGAGCGAAAGAGAGAGAATGTTGTTGCAGCTGGAGCTAATCGACGTTGAACAACAAATGATTTTATTGCAAATGTTTAATCGCAGAAGAATCAAATGTTCCTTAACTTGATATCGTTAAAACAAACAGTGCAATGGTCACTTTAAAATGGCGGTATAGCGGGAGGGGGAAACCGGAAAAGCTTCACTCCCGAAATGATGTATCTGACCAATCACAGCCCTTGTGGTCTGCGTCGCCTCGACGCGTAGTTACAATTTTTTGGAGGTGCACGTCGAGCTACGGCGGAGGGGTCGGAGAGGCGTTCGCGGCGACGCAGAGAGGTCTGCGGGGGTACGCCGTCGATTCGACGCAGAAGCATAAAACAGGCTTTAGTGTGAATCCTGATTGGAGACTGATAAACTCCTAGAAGAGAAAACTTTGAGGTCAGATATTAAGTTATGGTAATTGAGAACTTGACAACTAAAATTGAGATTGAGAAATGTGAAACGTTATTGAGAACTAGAATAATTACCATTATGTAAGAACAAATAAGCAGAAGCAGTAGGCTACTGAATTAACAGTTGCTAAATGTAAAATGTGTTGAAAGGCATCTGATTAAACAAACAGCTTGAAAAGTTGACCATGAAAGAACTAGAAGCTGATGTTTTGCTTTCAAAAGATAAGTTTGTTATGGGCTGTAATGAAACAGTTCGCTTATCTAAAATCTGATGTGTGCTGTGCCTGAAACTGCCAGTGCGACAGAGACTCAATCTGAGTGGAAATTTGTAATGTCTAAATTCCCTGAGGTGGGCAAAAGACAAATATAAATAATATGTTTATTTGAAACCGTATGTAATTTCTGGCAAAGATGTCTTAAGCTGGGATAGAGTTAAAAGATGATAGATAAAAGTTTGATGTTAGAAGTATATGAGAGAGCAGTGTACCATCCAATAGAGTCTCAGAGTCTCTCTCATTCAATGAGTCAGCTAAAAGCTGGTATCTGTGATAATAAGTAAAGCACAGTGGTTCAGTTGAAGATCATAGACACAGAGATGTTTTAAAAATAAAACTGAATGACTTTAAAGAAGTATTTAAAATAATAATACAGATAGAGATGACATTTTGATTAGCTTATTTTAGGACCAGTAACTTCTTTGTCTCATTTAGTCTCCACCATTCAGGACCGATGGCTCCGGCTACAGATGAAGTACACTGAATGTACGGTTGTGATCTAAATTCACTGAGTATAATCCAAGTAGCTAGGTTGCTGCTTTTAAGATAGTTAATGGATTTAAGTGATTAAATACTGTTGTTATTGACCTGTCTCCCTGTGTGAACACTATTAGGCAATCCGAATGGCCCTGGTGACTCTTGAACGTGCCTTTCCTAAGCTCCAGAAAATAGCTGAGTTCTGTTGAAGAGAACTGATTGTGTGATTGGAAAGAGCGGTCACCAGTGGGCACGAGTGACCATCTCGATGACGGGTAAGACCTTCTTTGGCCAGACAGGGGGCAACCCAAGCCAGAGTGGATCACGTAAAGTCACTGGGCATCTCAAGATGGAGGTGTTTATGTGAGAAAGGTATGAGAGTGGAGCGGATGACTGTGAGGCCAGCAGCATCCTTTATCGTTAGGGCGGATGAGCTGTGAGGAGTTACAGGCAGTCTGACCCAGAAACGTGAGTGTTCCTCTATACCAATCACCAGAAACCGCATTCATTGTATGGCTTGTTTTTTATTGTGACAAGCGTCTGCAAATATGCCAGGGGAAAACACCCTGATGGAGATTATAGATAAAGGGCTAACAGGAGTGGGCTTTCAAGAGCCAGCTGAGGCCATGAAGTGATTCCCATTAGTTGTTGTGGAGACAGTAGCAAAACTTTTTATGTACTGGTTTGCCTTATGGGCAAGGAAAATCATAGTGTTGATTTTGAACTAATAGGTCTATGACATAGTTTTAACTCTTGAAGGTCGTTAGACATGGTGGTGGCTAAAGATGAAGACAGCTTTTGATTTAAGGAAAGTCTGGATGACAAAGGTGAATGGTCAAAGGTTATTGTAATGAATACAAATTTTGTCTAAGTTACAGCCTTAGGAGGCTGGTGGAAAATTATTTGTTTATAGTGAGAGAGACTGCCTGAGTTGGAGGAAGGGATGGTAACTGTGTCTGTCTTTCTGTTATCTGCCTGCTAGAGCAAGCTGAAGCAAAATAATGATAATGAATCAAAACAACCCAGCTGACCTTGTTAAATTCAAATGAATAAGGAACAGACGTGCTTTGAAAGTGGTTAAGATACCATGTAAAATTAGGTAGAAGCTACAGGAAAATGGGAAGTTTAAAATCTTATTTAAAATTTAAATCTTTTAGCGATAATATAAAGAAAAGTGAACATTGAGAATGAGCAGTTAACATATGTGTGTCTAGTATGAGTGTGTGTGATAGTGACAGCACTTTATGTCTTGTATGTATTAGTTTGGGGCACTAATATTCCGCCTGAATGGTGTGTATATTGCGTCATTAACCTCTGGAATGAGTTTATCATTACAGATGGGTTAAGGCAAATGACAACTTTTAAAGAAGCTGATAATTGTGATGAAAAGACAATACAGAACATGGGACAAGCTTTAAGTTGATTGGCCATCAAGCTCTGTCTGGTAGTAATACTTTTGTCATACATAATGTAGATTTGAAGATCAGTTTAAGTAAATTGGAATTGTGTAGTTGTAGATCACCATCTGGCATGGGCTGAGATAAATGAAAATGTTGTAGATTTGAGGGAAACAACAAAGTGACATATTGGCTAAGTCAACATGAAATTATCAAGAGATCCCCTCACATTTATGATTATTGTGAACAAAGGGGGAGAAATGATTGACTGACATTGACCAAGTCTGCACAGCACGACCTGACCTGATAGGGAAAATTGATGACTTTGGAAATGTTTGTAGATGACTGACTTGAGAGACCGAACAACAGGCCTGAAAAGCAGTATACGCTGTGAGACTGAGGGCCGTTGCCTTTCAAATACTTCGATAAGAAGATGAGATTGTGGCTTTAAGTGAAGAATGTAATATTTTTGTTTCAGAGGCAGAGAAAGATGTCTGGAGGGAATTTGTCTGAAGGACAACGTTTGGGTTAGTGTTGATGGCAAACTTTATAAAAAACACTATGTTAAATGTTATGTTAAATTGATGCTCGAGTTGTGTCGTGCATCAAGAGGGAGATGGTATAACAATTGCCAAATATGGTTTATTAAGGGGTTCACATTTGCTGAATAAATGTTTGGAGAACACTAGGGGTAATTTGATAAAAGCCCTGAAAGAAGCCATTTTTTCTGCCTAACAAAATTGATGTCTGTGAGTGTGCACACACCAATAACAAAGATTGTTTCAACAAGAAACGCCAGGGCATCGAAGGACACGGGAGAACAGTAGACAAAAGAAACTACGTACTTTACTATCTGACAATAACCTCGAAATTTGTTTCTCTTTACAGAGAGCATGCAGGATTGGGAGACAGGGCAAAATGTGCCCAATACAATGATGGTTATGGATGAATTTGGCTAACTGTCCTGGCCTGGGTTATTAGTGTGGCAGAAAGGTGCTACACCTGCGCAGCGCATAACTTAAAATTTTCCTTTTACAGAATGTCAGGATGGATTGGATCAAACAGAACTAATTCTGTTCCAAATGTATAAATATTGTGTGGACATGAGCAAAGTGGGTTGAGTGTTTTTCAGGGTAAAAGGACCCCGAGTGCTATTAAGTGAGCAAGAAATTATCCGGAGATAATGTTTCAGGTTGTTGATTCCACAGGTCACACCAAAGGGGACGAGCAATAAATAAATATTGTTATTGCAACAAAGTATTTTGTTAGGTCACTAACAAAATACTTAAGGTCTCTATTCACAGGTGACAGTTCACTCCAGTGGGGGTGCGGTCGTGATATAAGGGAAAACCTTATAAGGATCAGAAAATGGTTGGAGAGTGTGACACCTGGGTCCAAGTCTCTCACCTACACCGACAGGCCACAACCATCCCATAGTCCATGGGGCGAACGAGATGATCAACACGCCTGGAGGAGGATGTGAACCAACTAATGGTTTAAGAATGTGGTTTTGTGATTATTTTGAGGATTTTATTTGATTAAATCAAAATAGGGCTTAGTATTGATACACAGTTAAATATGGCATTAAATAGAGCTTACTAAATTGAATTAGAAGTGAACAAAATATGGTTAGGAAAACCGAGGTGAAATATGGAGATGGGCGTAGATTAATGGAAAAGGCTTAATGATAGGAGTTAGGATTGTTATTCTAATAATTTTGTTATTCATGGGGGAATATGATTAGCCTGACTACGTCAGACTTCCTACTTCTGCTAATTTCATTTCGCTCATGTAGTCAGTCTGAGATAGCAGCCTATCTTTCTGTTTTCCACCGGCCTGAAAACAGCCTGGCCAATCAACGAACAGAGGGCGGGCTGAAAGCCGTGACGTAGTCGGTAAGCGCCGTGTTTAAGATTAGGTCAGGGAAATCGAAAACGACCGCTGATATGGAGACGCGGATGCAATTCGCTCTGTTGTGGAGAATATTCCCGGCATTAGCAAACTGAAGCCCGAACACGAAGAGTGTGTATTAAACATTTTGAATGGAGGTGATGTTGTGGCCCTACTCCCTTTGGGAAAAGTTTAATTTATCAACTATTACCGATCGTTAGCGAGAAACTGGGGAGCCTTTTGACAGGTCAGTGTCTCTTTTCTTTTCCAGGTCTTAAATACCGTAAAACTTCAAATAATAGCCCGGGCTTTTATTTGCCCAAATCGTCGAACTGCACCGGCTTGTACTTGAGATAGGCGTCTAACTTATATGAGACAGGCCTTTATAGTTGAGATGTTGTTCATTGAGATGTTGTTCCTAGAGTCTATAATCTCTAAAAATCTCCAAATGCTCCACGTGAAACCGCGGTCTTCCGACCTCTTACTATCTTGTCGATTGATTTTTATGAATATGCGCGAGGGAGAGAGAGCAAGACAGCGCTCGTGTTGTTTGTAGACGTGGGAGTGCGGGCGCTCTCTCTCTCTCTCTCTCTCTCTCTCTCTCTCTCTCTCTCTCTCTCTCTCTCTCTCTCTCTCTCTCTCGTGCCCTGTCAAGCGCAGCAGTCATTCTATTACATCACTCACAGATCAAAAAAGTCGTTTACAGCCATGTTCACTCGGGTATTTCGCTCGCATCATCAAGTGTTTACAGTGGAAGTTCGATCATAGATTTGAGTTCGATGCATGATGTCTGTGGTTCGATGCGGCTGTGTCGGCGCATAACATACGTCAGAGGTGGGAGTAAGTCACACATGTGCAAGTCACAAGCAAGTCTCAAGTCTTAACCTTCGAGTCTCAAGCAAGTCCAAGTCAATTTTTTATAAAAGCAAGCAAGTCAAGTCACTGCCTTATGTCAAGCAAGTCAAGTCAAGTCGTAGCTTAGGTCACAAGTCACTGGCAAGTCATACAAACGTTTGATGATTTCACTGAATTTATATATTAAAATAAGTTAAAACTACATAAGTTGTGGACTATGGTTTTATTTGCAGCATATTTTTTTTAAATATGCATTTCCACATACAGCTGAGTGGTTACTACAATAAAAATCTAAAAAGTAAAAAATAAATACAATTTCAAACTACATAGCCTAAAATGTAAATGTAACTGAAATTAGGCCAACATTAAAGCATGAGAAAATAAATATGCCTAAACATTGCAGAAGACCATTAAAAGGTATTAAACCATTCACAATTCAAGTATAATGCCAGCAAATGGCATTCTTCAAACTGGCATCCCCTTTATATAAGTTATATAACAGCCGTTGGCATTTAGCCTACTATGAAGTTAAAACCGCCAATAGGTGGCGCCAAATCCCCGTCTTAACGTACGAGTCATAGAAGCAGTCAACTGATTTGTTCAAAATGACAGATTCGTTCTGGAACTAAGCAACTAGTTCACTGAATCACAAATACGCATAACTCTTTCTGTGGCTTGTTTGGAACTATTGTCATTGGAGAAATAGAGCAAAAACAGAAAATATTTGGAATATTATGTCTAAAATGTCACATCACAATATTCACTCTTTGCTTACTGAACTGTTTTATAAAATCATCACATTTGCAATCGCGCCAATAATCTGGAAATATTTTTTTATAAATGTTTATGAAAATAACTCATACTAGGGCCATTTTTCCACCACATTTTGAATTTTGGGTGCATATTAATTCTGCTGGCATTTTTGCCACCCCCCTGATAACATTAAGAGAAACATAAACGACAAAACTAACAGTTTTCTATATTGTTTTTTGTCATTGGAAAGAACAACATTTTTGGCTTTAAAGGCACAATATGTCATTTTTTTTGCTTAAAAAATATAAGAAATCACTATATCTATGTTATATATTTTTTAAAGTTGTGCATTTACATTATCCCGACAGTTCCAATTAACTTCTAAATCCAGAGAAATTAATATTTTAATTCGAAGACACGGACCGTGTCTTTATTTCCGTTATGTCGCCCGTCTATCACGTCATATCCGCGTTTGCGTCTTCCTTCCTGCGGAACTCGGCGGAACCGCCAAACTCAAAGAGGAACACTGACAGTATAAGGGGAACACCCGTATTAAAAAGTCTGTGTATGAGAATGGATCATGCCTACTCTTTGCCTGTACGTTCTGCCAGCTCAACAAAGCGCAAACGTACGGGTGAAAAAAATGACCCGAGAAGATTTTGGGACCATAGAAGAAGCAAGAGACGCGTAAACCTGGGAGAAGCCTTTGAAAGATGGCGAAAGCTTCGTGACAAGCTCGCATTGCAGAGAGATGCTGATCTCGCTTGCGTCTTAATAAACAGGTAAGTTAAGTAACCATTCAGCTAACATAATAATCGTATAATCATAGCATAATGTATGTTTGCATATTGCATTGCAATCTTGACCACATTGAGACGGGTTTAGCTGAATACGTATACATCTTGTATTGTATGGGCGTTTCAAACAGGCGGATCCATTTGTTTTGAGAGACTGAAACTATTTTTTAATGTATTTCTATACGTATATTTGGTGACACGATGTGTAAAACGCAGATGGATTGGTTTTATATCTAGCTGGAGAAAGTAACGTTAGCTTCATGGTAACATGTCTCTTGTTCAATTAATGTAAGGTGACCGTCACTTTTATCACCTGTTAATACGAGCTAAATATAATATAATATTGATTTAATAATGGTGTGGTAATTCATATATCTCTGATAGACGCGTATTTGACGCTCTATTCGCGTTCGGTGTGAACACACCATTATGGTCACATAAGATGCATATAAGTCACTCAACTAATAGGTATGTTGACATAGCGACCACACGCACAACATTCTGTCTCACACATTAGCTAACGTTACTGATAAGTTTGTTAACTAACTGTAGCTCGCGGCTATTTCATTAGATTGACATTATATAAAGTGAAAAGCCGTAACTAAACGTAACAACAATAGAGATGTAATATAACAATACATTACCTCGTCAGTGAACATGTTTTCTGCTGGAGATGCCAGATTCGCTGCTTGACAGTGACAATGACAACAACTCCCATGAGACCACGCACTTTCCCGACGTCATCAAAGTACGTCTTTTGTTATTATTTTGATTGAGTGACCCCTGGTGGCCAAAAGTTCCATATTGCGCCTTTAAAGCATGATTTAAAAAGAAATGTGGCAAATGTTATACAAAACATATACCATCATTAATTATCATTTGAATATTGACAACATTAAGCTACATTTGAAAACATAATTGTGTATAAAGAGGCATGCTGTTTTGACCAATATTATTCTCTCTAGATTTAAAGATAATCAAATTAACTATAACAAACAGGTTAAACAAGCCATAGCTTACTTTTAGACGTGGTGAATGAAGTTCGACTGTTCGAGGTTGTGATGGTTGTCCGATATCCCTTGCCAGTTATTATGTGTACAACAAATCTTCTTGCATGAATATGGTCATTTTCTAGTGTTTATATCCAAAAAGAAACGAGATGCAGGGAGATGTTTTTGTATTTAGCGTGCTCACCGCGATGTAGGCTATTTCTGGGCTTGTGCAACGTCACGCAATCGCGCAGAATCTGATGACTGACGTCAATGGTTCCGTTGCTTTCATTTTGTTTATCAATGGATGTTGCGATGATTTGCGATGAAAAATGTATATCAAGTCATTCTCGAGTCATACAGTTCAAGTCAAGTCAAGTCTCAAGTCATTGGATCTCAAGTCAAAGTCAAGTCGAGTCATTTTCTTAATTTAGTCAAGCAAGTCTCAAGTCCTTAAATTTGCGACTCGAGTCTGACTCGAGTCAAGTCATGTGACTCGAGTCCCCCATCTCTGACATACGTCATAAACAAACTTATCTGATTGGCTTACGGGTAACCAATGATTTTAAACTTCAGTACGCGCCCCCTAGCGAGAGAGAAAACACTTCTCTATTATGCTATCCCAGACTCTGTGTACGAAGCAAAGTGAAGTAGCAGAGTCTGGTATTACCAGGCTAGAATATGATTACAGTGACAAGTGAAACATGCTGTCTGTTCAATTGGTGAAAATGACAGTCTATCCCAAGGATGAACAAAATTATGTGACGATACAGGTAGAGGGAGCTACAGTGAGATATGTGTTAAATGTGTGTTCTGTTTGTTTTTCTTCTATTTGTTTATTTTCTGAGACAGATTAAAGGAGAACTCCGGGCAATTTTTAAGTTAATCTTGATCGTTAGACCTTTGTGAGTACTGACTATAGGAAAAAAAAACGAACCGGATTGGTGCTTGCTACGCGGAGCTGCGACCGCGAATGCCCAGAGCTCCCACCCAGCTAAAACGGCAGCTATGGGGGCATCGACATAAAGAGCGTTTTTAAGCCTCTTAACAGACACAAAATGCAATTAAAATGTCTGTCCAACATGAACAGGGACCCTACATGTGAACAAGATGCGTTTAGCAACTTAGCCATTGTTTCAACTCACCTAAATAGTCTTTTAGACGGCAAGCTGTAGTCTCGCGCTGCAGTCCTGTGCTGTAGCCGGAAAAGGTAAACAATGTCCAGGTGGGAGGAGCGTTGATCATGTGCGACGAGTTATGATCAGAGTTGCTTACAAGTGAAGAAGAAATGGCTCCTCCCACCTGGACATTGTTTACCTTTTCCGGCTACAGCACGGGACTGCAGCGCGAGACTACAGCTTGCCGTCTAAAAGACTATTTAGGTGTGTATGTATGCTCTGATTGGTGGTATTCGCATCCCAGAAGCCAAGTGCTCTCCTCCTACTACCCATCTTGATGCCCTAATGATTACTTCCATTGCCATGGTAAAAGCCAGTGGAGAAATGGTGCATCCTGCCATTATTCCAACCTCTAGGCATTGCCATGCAGTGCTGAATTTTGGAGTTGAGAAACTGAATAGCAAATCTCCAAAATAGGCTTTCACTAAATTTGTTATTGACATTGGTACTCTGAAAAAATCAAATGCTGCCCAAAGAAGCTCATGTGGCACTGAACCATATGCATTAGCCAAATCCAGGAATGTCTCTCCTTTTTAGCTGACTGAATTCGTTGCCAGATAACATTGATGTGTTCTAAGCATCCTGAGAACCCTGGAATGCCCGCTTTTTGAACTGAGGTGTCAATGAAGCCATTCTTTAATAGGTAGGTGGACAATCTTTGGGCAATAATGCTGAAGAAAATCTTACCTTCAACGTTTAATAGTGAAATAGGACGAAACTGACTGATGCTTGTAGCATCTTTTTCTTTAGGTATAAAGACTCCGCCTGCTCTGCGCCATTCTCTAGGTACAACCTGTTTTTCCCATGCCACTTTTATCAATTTCCACAGAATTCGCAGAATTCCTGAAGCACTCTTGTACACTCTGTATGGAACTCCATTAGGCCCTGGAGATGATGAAGCCCTTGTCTTTCTCACAGCCTGCTCTACCTCTTTCCACTTAGGTGCACAGACCTCCATTTGGTATTCTGGTGGGTTGATAGGTGGTATGTCTGATGGAATTGACATAGGCTCATGCCTTTTTGCATCTGTATGCGTGTCCTCCAAATATCTCTCTAGCTCAATCCTAGATGTTTTTAAAGTGCCATTCTTCTCACTGGTGAATAACTTCTTCACGAATTTGAATGGGTCTTTATAGAAATTAGCCCTTGCACGTTCCTTCTTTTTGTAGCGTTTCCGTAGGCGCTCAGCTCTGCGTAATGTTGCCAGCTTATCTTTTATGGCCCTTTGTAAGAGATTGAGTCCCTCCATCTGACTTTGTTCTGCTCTTTGCCATTGCTTCCTCAGCTGTCTCCTTTCTCTAACTAACCCTTCAATTTTCTGCTGCCGTCTAGACATTCCAGGAGTAGTTTGTACTTTTTCCTTCCTTTTTTCCACACCAAACCTCTCACTTCCATATGCGTAAATGATGTCCCCAAATTTATCCAGCTTCTTTTCAACTGTACCAGTTAATCTTTCAAATGCAAAGCATAGATCTGTGTTTACCGTGTCCCATGCAGTTTTCTCACAAGCTCTTGGCCATCTAACTCCAGGCCTATGCCCATTGAGGTTATTTTCTCTCTTATGCTGGTTAGTCTGACCGGGTTCACAAGTATGAATATGTTATTACAATTAAAATGAGCCCAAAATGAACATAATCTATTGCGTTTATGACAAGATATTCTCCATGGAGGAACCATTTCAAAAATTCCCATTAGGGGGCGTAAAGAACTGAATAAACAGGCTACATTGGTTCCAAATGCTGTAACTTTTGATTCCTTTATCCAATCACCACAAAATTTTATCCAGATGCAGCTCACATGTAGAGGGACTTCACCAAAAAAGAATTGTCCTCCTACCTTATTTCCTTCCTGAGTTATTCTATGTCAAATAAGAAAGATATGCAAAATCATAATAAAAATTATATTTATTTTTTGTCTTTTATCAGCAGTTTCTCAGCAGCAGAATGTCCAAATGTAATGTAATTAATTTTGAAAAGTGTTCTATCAAACGATACCTATCTTTTGACTATCTTTGTTATAGTTTTTGAGTTATGAGTCGTTACTTTTATGTGTGTCTCTCAGACAAAACAACTCTAAAAATGGCTTCAGGGCTTAAGGGGTTAACTCACTGCCTGCAGTGGCTCCGGGTTCGGTCTCTGCAGTGCAGTAGCACCAGAGATAGGCCCAAGAGGATAAAGAGGGGCGCAGGGATGACCCTTGCTCCCTCAGGAACCTGACGATCAGGACGTGCTTCCCATTGAGGGTGAAGGAACAGCCTACTCCAACCCAACTTGCAGGAAAGAGAGCACTGAAATGACCGAACGCTCTCAGGATCTCCTCACGGAGAGAAGACTCATTCAACAAATAGGTTCCACTTCTAACTTAGCGAAGCACAACTGCCTTATTTTAAGGGGGTGCTTGCAGATGTAGCGTCTGGACCAATCAGACACACACAAATTATTCATTATATTTAATGAATAATCCAGCAAACTCACTCTCCCAACAAAGTTCTATGAAACTTCCCCCACAAATGAAGCCAACACTGGCAGAACCCATTGTCCTGTTACAGGACACCTTAAGACTGATAAAAGTTTTACGACCCAAAGGAATTTGCAGGTAATTGTGACTTAATTCTTGCAGAGAAGGAGAAATGAACCCTTTTAATCCTATATATTATATATATATATAACCATGTGATAAATGTATTAACATGTATATAATTTTCCATCTCATGATGTTCCTTTTATGTGGTTTGGCCTATGTCTTCATTCTCTCTTCTAAACTATTTTGGTCTGAAACATGACTTGCATACTATGGTTAACCAAAATCATATGTGTAGCATGTTTAGTCTCTATAAACTCCAATCTTCGTCCCCCATTTGTTAATTTACATTACATTTTGCTAACTTTATGACGCACTAGTATTATATGAATCTTGTAGATTGTTTTCATAAACACCCAATGAAATTACACATTCAAATGCCCTGCTAGGGTCGTAAAACTCCCTCCAAAGGGACCACTTCGTATTGGCTCATGCACCTCCAGAGGGTGTGACATCTTCACGCTTTAAAAATCACTGATCACAAGATTAGTGCTCTTGTCCTCTTAGCGTTCTTGTGCTTGCTCTCTTAGCCTCTTACTCTCTTGGTCCTTCTTGAGAAGTCCTAATGTGAAGATGATGCTGAACTAGAAGTCTCCCAAGGACTCCCAAGCTTGCGCCAAGCTGCGGCCATGTCTTTCTATTCAGCAAAGATCCTCTGACTCCCACTGGTTCTCTCTCATCAAGACCACATCAGCAAAGATCAACTGGAGCCTCAACAAATTGTATCAGGACAGTTTAATTCAAATGGACGAGACATGCAAGTATCAAACTTAGTCTCATTATTTGATACATTAAGTATCCTTACCCCTTTTTAAGAAGGACGTGTTAGAACTAAACTGATGGTTTGCTCAGGCTGTTGATCTGCTGAACATCAAACAATGCTATAACTTCTTGCTTTCCTGTATTATGCTTCAGCTCTCTTTCCCCTGGTAAACTATATGCATGTATGAATGTGTATGCTAGAGTAGTTTAAATGTTTAGTCTAGTTAATAAAGTCTTTTTCATATCACACTTAAAGTTGTCCGTGTCTCAAGCTCATATCCGGAGTCACTAATCATAGATCTTGACTACTTGCTCTTGGTAGTACTTAGTAAGAAAGACATTTCCCATGCCCCGGAAATGTACATTTCTATTAATCAATTAATAACCAATATTGAGTGTTCACGGGATGAACCGAGTAATTGGTTGTAATGTTAATGTAGCTACATCAAGTTAACCTGATTAACTGATCCAAATATTCAAAATCAATTATAACAAGTTATGATTGATTATTCATATTTCATAGAGCTAATTTGCTACACAGAAGTGATGGTCACTACCACATATCCTTGTGGTAGCCACCTGAACCTCCCCGTCCAGTTTTTTGAACGCGAGTGCCATCATGCCCCATCCCTGAAATCAGGGCTGGACTGGGACAAAAAAACAGCCCTGGACACTTCATCCAGACCGGCCCACTATGCATGTAAACACACACACACACACACACGCACACACGCACACACACACACACACACGTCTATACGTGCATTAATCTGCATGTAAAATACTGATTAGAATTTATTTACTATCAAAACCAAGAAAAAACTATTAAAATAATAAACAAAGAAAATGCAAATGATTTTATCAGGCTTTATTGTAAATAACGAAAGGTCTTAATTTATGTGCTGCTTATTATTCTAATAGAAATATTAATGCTTAGGGTATACTATATTAACTATATAAACTATATTTCATGAGGTGCAACATCACTGCCAGGACCTACAGAAGAAGCCTAGTAAACAGTTCACTTTTCTCTGCAACTTTGTCAATGATCACATCAGAGTCAAGAGAGAAAAGGATGTCCCTCTCCGTTGCCATCAACATAAAAGCTTCCAAGTGCTCCTGTGACAGCTTGCTTCTGAGTCTGGTTTTAATGAACTTAAGCTGAAAATGTGCGTTCACAGGCAACCTGAGTGATTGACAGGGTGAGCAGGAACTTGTATGCCAGACCTAGGAGGTGGTAGGCATTTGACATCAGATTGAACCTCCCGAGAATCTGGTAGCAACAAAGTGGACATTCATTACATGAGGAACACTCCTTGCATCGGATTTCAACCCCCTCATCTTCGGTCTTGTCTTCCAATGTTTTGACCTTGTACTCATCGAGTGGATACATTTTCAACTTTTCCCACTGCAGAACAAAACTTCTAAATTCACATAGTAAATTCTCAGCAGTTGCTTCACTGTCAAACCTCAACAGACATTTGCTGAGCTCTTGGAACATTAATGGTGGAAAAGAGGATGTCTTTAACTGAATGAAGTTCCTGGGGTCTAGAAATGCAAGGTCAGCATAGAGTGTTCCATGACCCAGAAACCTCCTGTGTAATGTCTCAGTAGCTGTGTCCATGATCTGATTATGGACTGTGACTTCATAAACCTTTTCTGGATTTGTGACAGTTTCAGCATGAGGAATCTCTCCAGCCCTGGTTGTCTTCTTCCTCCTCCTTTTTTAAGGCAATGCAGACTCAACTTCCAGCTCTATCTCTTTGTCTTGCTCCTGCAATTTTTCATTTGCCCACAGAACAAATTTCCCTGCAGCTGCATTGACTGAGGAAAAGTCTCTTGACATGCTTTTCAGGCTTTCATGTGTTGCCATTACCATTCTGTGGGCAGACAAAATATCCATCCCTTGTGTTTGGAGGTATTTGGACAGTGGTGATGTCTGCTCAAATATCCCGAGGAAGGTTTGTGCTGTCAGTATCATCTCATACTTAAGCAGAGCCTCAACAAATCCTCGTGCTTGAACGCGAGCAGTTGTTTTCATGGTCATATCCTCTTGTATTGCCGTCAATGCAAGGATGACATCCACATAGAGACAATTATCTGGATTTGCAAATGATCCAAACACTTTCCTGAGAGCATTATCTTTGGCCCCCCACCTTGTCTCGCCAATTGGTGAGAGTCGCCTCTGGTGCTTGCCCTGGCTCTCTCTTTCCCACACATTCATCCTTTTGTATGACTCGCGAAAGAACACAGCAATATCATTGAGAACTGCAAACAGTGAACCACTTTCTATTACTGTTTGGGTTGTGTCAGCCAGAACTAGGTTCAGTACATGTGCATAACACCAAACATGCACTTGATTTGGTGCCACTTTGGACATCCGAGTAGAAAAGCCTTTGTATTGGCCTTGCATATTAGACGCACCATCTGTAGCATGTCCGATGCACTTGCTCAGATCCAAATTGAGCTTCTCAGCAAGCTCTGAAACAAGACTGACAAAATATTGTCCAGTCGATTCCTTACACTTGACAATGCTGATAATCCTTTCGTGAATTTTGTCTGTAACATATCGTACAACAACAGAACACTGGTCTTGTGAGGTGATGTCTTGTGTGGTGTCAATCTGAAGTGAGAACATTTCAGCATTCTTTATGTCTCTCACAATGGTCTCCTGGATAAGCTGCTGAATGGTGTTAATGACAGAATTAATGGTTCTTGCAGACAGTAACGAAACCAGGGAACCTCTGCCTTTTGCCCCAGTTTGATGAATCTTCTTGGATTTTTCAATACATTCCTTTAAATGCTCTTTTAGACAGATGTCATACTTGCTTAACAGGACTATAACCTCCAAGAAGTTACCATGATCAATATTGAAGTCATCAAGCATGTATGCAGCCTCATTCTCTGACCTATAGCTAAGGCCTCTTTTGCCAATCATCTTTACAACATCAACTACACGCTCCAGTACTTGTCGTTTCTTTCGGATTTGTCTCCTGTGTGAGGACAACTGACTTCCACTAAGTAAGTCTTTCACATCAGATTTAGAGGCATTTAAAAAGTATGCTTCTGCACAAGTTTTGTGAGCCATGCTCTTTTCATGTTCCTCTAAGCGCTGATGCACATGTTTCCAGTCTGTCATACCACTTATGAAGGGAGATTTGTCAGTTGACTTGGCAAATGCTAAGCAGACAGAGCAATGTAATGCATGACGTTCTGGTCGGTAAGTAAGCCACCTTCTATTAGTGCCATCCTTGCAACAGAACACTTTTTGCACTACTGGATTACTTGATGTTTGTTGAGGATGATACTCAAAAAAGGTCTTTAAGCTTTCATGGTGGGGACGAATGTAGTAATCAATTTTTTTCCTTAGTGTTTTCACTTTCCTCTACTGTGTATGTTCTTACTTCTCCACTCTCTCCTATTCTTCCATGTACTCTATCCTCTACTCCATCATGTGTTCTTTCTTTTCCTCTGTCTTTTTTCCTCTCTTCTCTCTCCTGTCTACTCTCATCTCCTCTCTCTTCTTCACATTCCTCTCCTGCCTCATGCCCTCTCTCCTCTCCACTCTCCTCGAATGCGGACACACTGGCCCTAGCCTGAATAAACACAGATGATGTCACAAATGCACAAAAATAGACACAATATGTTCTAAACACTGCACCAAAATAAATTTGACGGTGTTTCATGTTCTTTCCCAGGGCTAAAAGGCTCAAATTTAAGTTTATAATGGCAAATAATGTAAGTATTGTATTGTTTCTTTAAATTAAAAGAGTATGCAGTAAAGAAAAAAGACCCATGCACCACTTTTCAGAATAATTACAAATAGAACATTTAAGGACCTGAAAAAAGCTAGTTGTGGAGCTGACTGGGGTTCTTGAAGAGGTTTTTAAGCTCATTCTATTATTTATGTATATATTATTTATGTATATATTATTATTGTTTTTTATATTAATTTACACAAATTACCTTGGACCTGTTGGCTGCTGATAGTAGTATTAAGACCACTGTTCTACAGTAAACGTGATTTATAAAGACCACTGATCTACAATAAAATAAAAGAGTAATTAAGACAAATAACATTGTGTAGTGATTTATTTTAAATTTTTCTTAACATAATCAAAGGCCTTTAAAAATCAATGAAGTAGACTGGTTTATATATTCAAATGCAGAGCTCAATGCTAGGGTTCAAAATTGTACTTGCTCTGCCAAAAATAAATAAACAAAACAAAAAATAGCTATTGTTTTCTTTGTAAATAAGCTGTAATCTCATTTCACAATTCCAATTTCAATAGCCTACCACAATAGACACTATAGACTAACTATTAAATTCAAACATTACTGAAGACAAGTGAACAGTCACTAATAAAATAAGAAAAAAATGATCATAAATAGCACCGGTTTCAGGTACAGATATTGCATAATCAAATGTAAAATACTTTACTTAACATGTCATATCATATATATATATATATATATATATATATATATATATTAATCCTTGTTAAAGCTGTTCTTTCTTTAGTCTTTATTGTCCTATAAGGATATTCTTTTTCACACATGTCATTGTTACATTCCATGCAGGATGTACACAGCCTCATACATATAACGTATAACATATAACATATAACACCCCCCAATGGGTAGTGTCACGGGAGTTTGTTAAGTGCAGTGATTGCTGAGGGTATAAAACTTTTCTTAAAGTGCGCTTTTTTCCAGTCCAGGGCTCTGTATCTGCGGCCAGATGGGAGTAGGGTGAAGAACCGGTTCAGGGGATGGTCAGGGCAGCTTACTATGGTGCGTGCAAGGCGTGTGATGGCTGTGTCATTTGCATCAGTGAGGCTGGGGTGGGAAGCTGTATTATCTTGGATGCTAAGTGTGAGATTTTAATGAGTTTGTTCTTGCTGATGACATTTAGTATGGTGAAGAAACAGGGGGAACAGTAGAGTAGAAGGGGTTGGATGATGCTTTTGTAGAGTAGCAGAAGAAGATGGGGGGCAACATACAGTGATCTTAGTTTGCGTATTGCATACAGTCTCTGTTGTGCACGTTTCTGTGTAATGGTGACATGTTCATTGAAGTTAAGCTTATTGTCAATGGTGAGACCAAGATATTTAAAAGTGCTGACCTGTGCCACTGGTTGGCCATGTATAGTGATGTGAGTGAGTCCAGGGGGTGATTTTGATGCATGAATAACCAGTTCTTTTGTCTTGTCAATGTTGAGTTGGAGGTAGTTATCAGAGCACCACAGTGCAAAATCTGTGATGGACTGGTGGTAGGCTGTGATGGAACTGTTGTCTGTAAGTAGTCCTACTATGGCTGTGTCATCTGCATATTTGTAGTAAGTGGTGTTGGGTAGTGAACTCTGGCAGTCATTTGTGTAAAGTGTGTACAGGAAGGGACTGAGTACGCAACCTTGGGGGGTTCCAGTGTTGGTGATAATGGTTGATGATGTTGTAGTCCCTATTTTCACTGTCTGTGGCCTGTTGCTGAGAAAGTTGTATATCCAGTGGATGAGGAGAGGGGTGACATTCAGGTGCTGTAGTTTCTTGATGAGTTGATGGCGCTGGATTGTATTGAATGCGGAGCTGAAGTCAACAAACAGAACTGAGGCAAAGTTATGGGAAGTCTGAAGATGGTAAAGGAGGGAGTGGAGAAGGCATGCCACTGCGTCCTCTGTCCCCATTTTCAGCCGGTATGCAAATTGGTATGGGTCCAATTGTGTGCTAACAGCAGGTAAGATGAGTTGTAGTATGATTTTCTCCATGCATTTCATGATGATTGGGGTGAGTGCGACCGGACGGAAGTGGTTGGGCTCTGAGGGGCGTGGTTTCTTGGGTACAGGTATAATAGTTGATGTTTTCCAGAGGGTGGGTATTGTTACTGTCCTGTAGGATTCCCAGAAGATGGAGTGGAAGATGGGAGAGAGCTCCATTGCGCAGCACTTCAGCACCTTCGCCGGGATGCCGTCTGGCCCAGGTGCCTTACCAACTTTGCACCTGGCCAGCTGCTGCTGCACATCCTCCTCTGTGAAGGGCGGGTGGTGAGGTTCATGGGAGGAAAGGGTTCTTAGAAGTTCCTCACAGGTGGAGGTGTGGTCATGGATGTCAAACCTGTTGAAGAAACTGTTCAGGGTATTTGCAAGATGAAGAGGGTCCGAGCTTGGTTGGTGATGGTGGTTATGTTCTTGACCTGTAAGTTTCTTGATTCTCTGGAATGCTTGTTTTGTGTTCATGTTGCTAAACTCCTGCTCCAGTTTGTTTTTATATTGCATTTTAGCTCTGACGATGTCATTCTTTATTTGTCTGTTGAGTATTTTGAGAGTGGCCCAGTCTTTATTCCTGAATGCTGTCCGTTTTTCTTTAAATGCATGTTTTATGTGGGGGGTAATCCAGGGTTTGGAGTTGGGGTATCTTTTTACAGTTCTGGTGGGGATGGTGGTGTGGATACAGAACTTGATGTAGTCAGTGATGGTGGATACCCTCTCGTCCAGTGTGCCCTGAAAAATACCCCAGTCCGTGCAGGCTAGAGAGCCCTGTAATTGCTCAATAGCGTCCTCCGACCAGAGGGTGACGCTGTGGGTTGTTGGTTTGATCCGTTTCAGTTCCGGTTTGTACTGTGGGAGAAGGAAGATGACGTTGTGGTCAGAGCAACCGAGTGGCGGGAAGGCACGTACGGTAAAGGCATCAGCCACATTGCCATAGCACAAGTCCAGAGTGTTCTCCTTCCTCGTTGGAACATCCACGAACTGGTGGAAGGATGGCAGAACATCGTTAAGTCTGCAGTTGTTAAAATCACCCAGGATAAACGCTGGAGCCTCCGGGTAGGCGGCTAGCATGTTGTTAGCGTTGTCGGCTACTAGTTCTGCTGCTACCCTAGCGTTGGCGCTCGGGCAGATGTAAACACATGTAACAACCACCGTCTGGAATTCTCTCGGGAGGTGGAAGGGACGCAGGCTCAACGTCATCATCTCCACATCTGGTGTGCAGATCTTGTTGTGGATCTTGATGTTATCACACCATCTGTTGTTGACATAGATGCAGATCCCACCACCTCTCACTTTGCCTGACTGATGGGTCCTGTCAGCTCTTAGGATGGTAAAATGATCAAGGTTGACCTCGGACTCCGGGACCTCTTCATCCAGCCAGGTTTCGGTGAGCGCGATGATGCAGGCATCCCTGTAGCCTCTCTCCATGGAGCACTTGGCGTGCAGCAGGTCCATTTTGTTCCTGAGCGAACGAACGTTCGCTAGTATGATGGAAGGGAGGGGGGGCCTGAAGGGACGCTTTCGGAGTCTAGTTCTTACGCCTCCTCGTCTGCCTCTTCGCCTTGGTTTGATCTCCGGTGGGAGTACAACTGGTGGTTTTTTGCTGGCATAATGCAGAGGATCGGAGCTGAAGGAGATCCGCCCGGCTGTAGGTGAGTGGTCTCTGGTCGCTGGTTAGAATTGCCAGCGCCAGGTTGTTGTTGTATATAATCCATGATGTTATGAGCGCGATCGCGATGAGTGTGTGTAAGTCCCTCATTCTTGACAATCAGTAAAAACGATGGGTGGATAAAGACGCAGACACTAGTGAGAACTTCTCAAGATAAACGCTAGACACACTGGTACAAAACAAACAAACCGACAGTAGACAGAGACGTGACGCCGCCATGAAACATTGACTGACTGTGTGTCGTCGCAGCAGAGCATGCGCCGTAGCTCAGCAGAGCTGTTAGTCAAGAGCAGTGAGTTATTTATCTTTGTCTTTTGTTCACATTAATGACACAGAGTCACAGACAGTAGGTATAAGGCTTCTGCCTGGCACTTTCAGGGATTTTTTTCTCAATTGATTACAAATTGAAAAATATATATATATATAATGCAGTTTTCATTATAATAACAATTATTTAATGACACAAGTGAAAATATAATAAATATGTAATATACTGCACATATTTAGCAAAATACTCCTTTCTATGGCTATTTTTTCAAGTCAACTACGTGCTATGGTCATTAAATGGCTTTCCTGAGGTAAATGTAACGTTCTGTGACATAATTGTTCTCCTGCTGTTTTATTGATCTCTTTCCGTGGTCGAAAAGCACTGATTGATCGATATTATTTATGAGGCATATATACCGTTCGGTAAGTACTGTATCTTTAAATAAAAAGTAACAGATGATTTGTTTACTTGAACTGAGGCGCTAAAGCGATCTGTCACGTCATATTTTCTAGCGCCAAAACGGTATTGTCTGAATTTCGTAATAAAATGGACAGAACCTGAGAGCTGAGAATTTTAAATGTCATTTATATAGATCAGTGAGTGGAGGCCTATTACAGCTGGAATATCGTAACATTTTTTAAACAAAACAATGCAGAAGGCTACGTGTATCATTAAATGTCTCACCTCAGCAGTCAGGCCCGCCCTGCTGACATCTTCACTTAAGTCTTTTGCTGGCCTTCCAGCAAATAATTCATTTATTTTAACACATTTGGTGGCATCTGCCTCAAGTGCTTGTCGTTTTTTCTCTCTCAACTTCTCGGCCCCTCCTTTACGTTTAGAGATGTTATGCTTTAACATATTGAATTTCGTTGCACATCATCACATCGCTGCAGTTGTAAAGCGGCCGCTTCAAGTCTAGAACTTGAACTTGATTCTGATTGGCCAATGTTCAGTGAACACGTCACGTGTGCTCATCACACAGACCTGTCAGTCTCGCAGCTCGCATCAGCTTCTTGCGGCTTCACGAGAGAGACACATAAGCCCGGATTTGGACTATACAACAATATACTTACGAATATATTTACGATTAATAATGATTTAAAAACAAAATACATAACGCACCGGCCCAACCAGACCGCGGCCCACCGGGAAGTCCTCCCGGTAGTCCCGATGGCCAGTACATGCCTGCCTGAAATGTATTCAGGGGAAGTTAGGAAGGCTGTCAAGGGAACTAGATCTGGTTGGGCCAATAAGGGGCAATTATCAAGACCTGTTCCACTCCTGACTTAGCAGGTGCAAGCGACATGCACGCACAAGACAGGAGCAGTGCTCAACACTAGATGTGGAGATCACTGAGCTTCAGGAGCATCTCTGCTCAACACTTGAGTGTGATAAGTTCACTGAGCTCAGGAGCAACTCTGCTCAACACCTAAGTGTGATAACTCACTGAGGTTCAGGAGCATTTCTGCTCAACACTTGAGTGTGATGAAATTCACTGAGCTTCAGGAGCATTTCTGCTCAACACCTGAGTGTGATGAAAATCACTGAACTTGAGCAGCGCCAAGCGATAATGAATCGCATAGCCGCTTTCTTAGAAGGCTTACTGGGGAACGCATTTCTGCAGGGCCCCGGGGTCAGCTGAGAGCCAGTGTCTGTCCAAGGGATGTCCGCTCAGACAGAAACACAACTGGTAGAGGGACGAGTCCGGAGAGGCAACAGATGTAACTGTGCGGCCCCGAATTGGTCCCTGCCCAGCTGGACCGCCAGGGGATGGAGTCTCCACTCTCCCGGGCAATAGCTGTCGTGAGGCTCGTTGGCGGCACGATTGAGCAGGCCGGAAGAATTTTATAGTGGAATGAAGCGACCTCAGAAGCTTCTGACTCCAAGGAGGAGGTGACGGGCGAGTTGTGACATGCGAGGGAAGCTTAGCTCAACGGTCGTGATGTTGTCTTTTCAGACCAGTACCAGCTCGCTGAGCAGCGGTGGCTCAAAGCGAGGTGAACTGCCAACTCGAGGTAATGAATACCAATGCAGTCGGAGGTCGCCCAGGCCTCCGTTAAAGCATGCCCTTTGTACATGGCCCCTCAGTTGGTGTTAGTGGACCTGAAGTTCTGAACACGGGCTGAGAGTTTGGCGGCAGGCCGGGATGATCTTTTATCACACAAGGCGTGCCGCTCTGCCACAGTCACCTCGGGACTCGATCATAAAACTAGTGCTGAAGCGGTCTTGATATGGAGGAAGCCAAACGTCTGCGTCTGCCACATGCCCCAGGAGCCTCTGAAAATTTTTTTCAGTGGAACCCTTTCTCACTTCAAGCACTAGCCTAACACATTCTTCTTGAAGAGACGTGTTGGACCGAGTCCTTCTCCTGAACTGAAAAAGAGATACTCAGCCCGTGGGCGAGATTACTCTCTCCCAGTTGACCTGAAGACCCAACTGGCTATGGAGCACTCGAAGGGTAGGACTTGTACTGATACTTCGTACCCTTGACGCAAGAACACAGAATGGTCTGTGGAGCGGAAGGATAGAGATCTGAAGTACTGTCCTTCAGGTCGAACGCTGCAGGCCAACCTTGGGGATGGAGCATTTGAAAATGCATTTCTGTGTAGTAATTGAACGGAGGCTTTCAAAGTAATTGAAAGGGCCCGTTTCAATTGACACAGGTCCAAGATGGCCATAACCCACCACATATCTAGGGTACAATGAAGTACGAGTTTATAGAAACCAGTCTTCATATCGGCTGGAGGAGAGGCTACATTGCGTCCTTCGCCAGTAGGACTGCGACGTGAGCACACAGGACAGGAGCAGCGCTCAACACATAGGTGTGATAAATATCACTAATCTTAGGAGTGTCTCAGCTCAACACCTAGGTATGATGAATATCACTGAGCCAGGGCAAAAGCCAAGCAAAATGAATCGCAAGCCGAGTCTGTGGGTAGTTTCGGGGCCAGGTGGAGCAGTAGGAAGCATCACCGTGCCAGGGGCCAGGGAACCACAGACGTAACCGAGGTGGGGCAGCAAGATGGAGGACAGGGACCCGGCTCGGAAGGCCCGGAGGCGGCCCGAAGCAGGGTCTGAGTGTGGTGCACGACACTTACCTGTCTACACGAGATGGCCAGGGATGCGTGAGAAGGCGGATGACCGGGTCCTCAAACCGCACCCAGCTGCCGTGCTGGCGAACAAGAGGGGGCTCAGGGGTGCAAGGCTTTACAGGGTCGCACACCGCCAGACTTGCCGTCTTGGGACCCAGGAACAGAGGAATTTGCTCTTTCTTTGAAGTGTGGGTACCGCTTGCTCCGCCTTTTTTGGGAGCCAGCCTGGCACGTGCACAGGTAGGGCTCAACCTGTGCAGAGCACATGCCCTTTTTGCCGAAGTGCCCTTTTTTTGGTGGTGGTGTTTTATTTTTTATTTTTTTTAAATAATGCTATTGGTCACCCTTTAAGTCTATCTGTCATTTTTAAAAATATGTAGCCAATGAAAGATCTTAAAAAGAGCTTGTGTAAATCTTGTTCGATCCTCAAACTGTCAGTAAAGCTGATAACTCTGCCCCCTCAATCGTGACTGAATCAACTGAAGCTCCGCAGTGGCCGCACAGCAGACAGCAGCTGAACGAAGTTTTGCAAGGGTAAACACAGATCTTGTTGTTTGAATAAGTACTAAACACTTTGTCTATAAAAGCTCATATTTTATTTATTTGATGTCTGACTAAGATATGTGGGACCTGAGAGAGAGGGCTATGCTAGCATTTGCCATAGTCATAGCCAATACATACACTTAAATAGCTTGTGCATACAGTAGCATTTCTTTTTTTATAAAATGCGATTTTGACCAAATGTATTTTACAACAGGAAAAACTGAGCGCCTATATAGCTACAACAAACTAGTTGGTAAGCTGTTGATAAAAATGTAATGATGCTGCCGGCGCCGTTTCCATCGGAGAATCATAAGCACATGCGCGCCCCCGCGCTGTTCGTACTGGAACTACACAAATCGACGAGTGATCCTCGTCACCGTAACATATATTTCTAAGAAATGTGTTCTTTGATTTATGATTGCTGATACAGTTCATTTATTAACATTTAATCATGTTATGGTAATAATATTAAATTATGGTTAATTCAAGGCTGTTAATATGCACGTATTCACTATCTAATTTTTGAATCTATAGTATTCTATACTCTCTGGTCGTCCTCACATGTATAAATGTAGTAAAACATGGTTTTACTACAGTAATGTTGTAGTAGTAACTAAAAAAAAAAAACAATACAGAGGATCACTCTGCAATCTTTATATTTTATCATGCAAAATGAAATTCTTGATTTAATTCATTCCTATGCTTAATTTATTTGATCCAAAATAAGCAAAAACAGTAATATTGTGAAATATTTTTACAATTTAAAAGAACTGTTTTTTATTTGAATATATAGTAAAGTGTAATTTATTTCTGTGGTCAAAGCTGATTTTTCAGCATCTTTACTCCAGGTCAGTACTCTTCAGTGTCACATGATCCTTCAGAAATGCTTTTCACTGCAACTGTACTTTTCACATTATTTTATCATTTTTTTTACATTTCTGGCTTATTTTATGGGAAGTGTAGTGAATAAGAGACCTTCAAGAGACCAACATTCCTGGTCCTTCACAGTATCAGGTTTTTGCCATCAACTGCAACTGTGGAGAGATCCTTTTCCAAAATAAGGTTAATTAAGAACCAACTCCGAAGAGACTCTCAGACCTTCCCCTCATAGCCATAGATAGGGACAGCCCAGTGGATCACAGTGAAGTCATAAACGTCTTCAAGCATGGCTCACAGAAGGTTGCTGTTGTAATTAGGTTGCTGTTGTAATCTTATGTAGGCTTACTAAATAATCTTGATTTAAAAAAGGGAGGGGGGTGCCCTTTTTCAGTTTCAGCACATGCCCCTCAAAAGGTCTGTGCACGGCCCTGGAGCCAGCGGTGGAACAGACTCACACACAAACAAAGACTCCACCCGGCCCTCACCCGGGGGGAGGGAGTGGATCGGTGACCAACTCCAAGAGCATCCTCCTCCATCCCTGAGCGGCCCGCTCCGGAATGCTTTCGCTGTCGCTTGCCACCTGGCTAGGCAGCGCCTGGAGCGGGCTGGGCGCCCCTACTGCGGCCGGCTCCATGCTGAGGCCTTGCTGGAGGCTGCTGCGGAGGCCCAGCGAGAGCAGCGGCAGGGGAACACCCTCGGCGACGAGCAGGCGGAGGAACTGCCACCGGCGGCGGGGTGGAGGCAGCAGCGGGTCGCTGGGGCAGGATGTGCCGGATGGCCTCTGTCTGCGCTTGGGTGGCAGAGAACTGTTGGATGCAATTCTCCGCCGCGTCGCTGACCAGGCGAGGAACCGAACCTTGTCCACATTCGCCATATCAACCAGGCTGAGCCAACGATGGCGGGACCACTAAGGTGGACATCGCCAGACCGATCGCGCACACCACGACACTCGTGTCCCGGAGGGCGAGGTCGGAAGCACTGCGGTGCTCACCTATGAGTGCACGGTCTGGGCTACCCTCGTGCATGTCCATGGGTGCCCTGGCCTGACAGACCTGTAGCAGCGCCATGGCAGGCAAGAGGAGGCGGCTTGCCCACAGGCTTTGTAAGCTCTGCCCGTCAGGGGGAGACGAGGATCCCCCCAAAAGGCAGCGGCCGGCGGACACAAGTGCACCTGTGTCGCGACAGACCGCTCCACTGGAGGGATAGCCTCGTAACCCTTCACCGCTCCTCCATCAAGGGAAGTGAGGGGGAAAAGCTATTCAGCCAGTTTCTGGCAGAGAAAGGTGCCGTCCACAACCTGGTAAGCTCTACATGCATTTCGGGAAAGAAAAGCACTGGGGCGGCGAGCTGAGAACCAGCGTGGCCCGCCCCGAGATCCCAATCCTCCAACCGAGACTGAACGGGACACGGTGGAGGGTTCCACTCGAGCCCGGCAGCCTGGGCGGCCCGTTTCAGCATAGCTGACATTTCTGGATCTGGCTCGGGCAACGTTACACTCCCAGAGGGAGATAACACAGCCGAGTCGTCATCTCCAGAGGCCAGCTCACCCTCCGATGCTGCTATCGACATCTTATCCTCTGGAGGAACCCCAATTGAAATGGCTGATCGGTCCATTACAGAGGGACCAGCACGTTTAACAGGAATCCCATCGGCTGCGGTGTGATGGAGGAGTGAGGAGCCCACAGGGAATGGTTACCGGGCGAGACATCCATCACTATCCTCCGATCACCCATCCCACATGGCACCCGGGGGTGGGGCATGGTAATGGGGACTCACGCTTCGCGTATTTCATGATAACAGCACAATGATTAAACCTTAAATAAATGTAGTGCTTGGGTCATGGTAGAGGGAGTAAACCATTATGCCACTCCATTGTTATGCAAATGGTAGAATGCCTCACCTCCTAGCCCCCAAAGACTTTTTTAAGCCCAATTATAGAACAGGTCCAAACTAGAGATCCTATAAAGGCTGCTTTATACAACTATGGGATCCAAAAGCTTGGTTAAAATTACCCCAGGTTTTATGACCTTGTATTATGTACGCTAGGGAGTGAGATGCAGTAACAAATAATAAGATTCCCAGTGAGACCTAAGGCCAAAAAGAAACAGGGGGATGTTAAAGTTAGCAGGGAAGAGGAGAGGCAATGATCTATATATAGACCAATTTTCAGTTGGTAAACATGGTGACGTTTTTCTGTGGGCGGAGCTTAGGTGGTGGCAGAACGATCCCTCTGGCCGCTTCACTAACGTAAAGTCTGCAAGTTTTGTTAGCTTGTTTTTAACAATGACTGGAGAAAATCCGATTTTATCTTAATGGTCGCTCACTGTCCAGGACCGCGATTGTTATTTGCAAAAGTTAATTTTAACGGACGGAACCGGCCGACCCTTACACTCATTGATTGAGGATCTGACAGGATTAACGTTAACGCTACCTCCGGTTGAGTGGCCTGACTTCTACACCTACCTGATAGAGAAACAGAGGGCATATAAATCTTTAGATGCCTATAACTATGTGCTGAATGGTCAAGTACAAGACTTGTGTGGTACGATCGTACGATCCGCAGTTCTGCCGAGCCAGCGCGATGAAGACGACAATGTAAAGAGTGACATTACGGTGCAATTTTAATGAGGTGAATATTTTCTAGAAATAAAAAATTGCAGATAAAGCATATTCATTTTGCATTGATTCTTGCACCCAACAACACAACAAGATGACATTTAATAATAAGAAGAATCATTTAAGATCCTTATTTTGTAGCCGAATCTGTGCTGGTTTGTATTTGCCGCCTCCAGTTTTCACTTTGTTCTGCCACCAGCTAGCGCCGTGACGTAACTGTGACGTCGGCTGGAAATTGGTCTATAGGGAAATTTAACAAGAGTGCTACCTTGCAGAGAACTAGAGATAAAAGAAATAACAAAAAAACCTAAAGCAAAAGACAAAATCAAGACTAGAGAACTAAAGCTACACTAAAATAAAAAAACATGAACAAAGGGGGGGAAAACCAAAAGAAAACCAATGCAAAGCTAGGGCTGAACAGGGATACTGAATGAAGCACTAACAAGCAATATATCTTCACACACAATGAATATGCAAAACAGATGCAACGATCCAGCAAAGACATGAGGGAAAGGTGTCCGCACTGAGCAAAGGAGTCCAAAGAGGTACCCACTGGGAAGCCGGGCGGGGAACAAACTTTGGAGTTCCAGGGCAGTCAGGAAACACAGGGGGCGGGACTGGGAGGGAAATATTACAAGGGAGTAGTTAGGGGCTGACCAGGAAGGTGCCGCCATTGGAAAAGCATAATGACCAGGTAAAAGAGGGCAGGATGGGAGGGGAAGGGACAAAATTAGTGGCCTTCCTGGGAACATGGGCTTGCTCCAATTGTCGGGGCTTGAAAATGGCCTTTGTATCAGAAACAGACTTAGGGATAAATTCTTGATTGGGGAAGGACTTGGAGATGAATTTAGGGGCCACAATCATACTGGCAGGAAGGATGAGTGTCAGGGGAATGGGTTCAGGAGATACTTGAACAGGCTTAGACACTGGCTAAGAAACGTCCTCCGTGGCTGCAGGGATATACACTGGACTTGACTCTGGGGTGCCCTCGGGGTTGTTGAGACGCCCTCCAGGGCTTCTGGGACAGACACTGGTATTAAAGGGATACTCCACTTTTTTTGGAAATAGGCTCATTTTACAACTCCCCCAGAGTTAAACTGTTGAGTTTTACCGTTTTTGAATCCATTCAGCCGATCTCCGGTTCTGGCGGTACCACTTTTAGCATAGCTTAGCATACATCATTGAAGTGGACAAGACCATTAGCATTTCTAAAAAAAAATGACCAAAGAGTTTCGATATTTTTCCTATTTAAAACTTGACTCTTCTGCAGTTACATCATGCACTAAGACCGATGGAAAATGTAAAGTTGCGATTTTCTAGGCTGATATGGCTAGGAACTATACTCTCATTCCTGCGTAATAATCAAGAAACTTTACTGCCTTACCATGAGTGCAGCAGGCGTAATGATATGACGCAGCGCCTGAAAATAGGCTACCTTCCGTCAACACAACGGAACTATTTTCAGGCGCTGCGTCATATCATTACACCTGCTGCTCTCATGGTAAAGCAGTAACGTTTATTGATTATTACGCAGGAATGAGAGTGCACGATGTAACTACAGAAGAGTCAAGTTTTAAATAGGAAAAATATCGAAACTCTTTGGTCATTTTTTTTTTAGAAATGCTAATGGTCTTGTCCACTTCAATGATGTATGCTAAGCTATGCTAAAAGTGGTACCGCCAGAACCGGAGATCGGCTGAATGGATTCAAAAACGGTAAAACTCAACAGTTTAACTCTGGGGGAGTTGTAAAATGAGCCTATTTTCAAAAAAAAGTGGAGTATCCCTTTAACCCTGGGGTGCCCTCGGGGGCTATTGAAACGCCCTCCGAGGCTTCAGGGACTTTACTCTGGGGCACCCTCGCCTCCCAGACTGACTCAGGAGTTTCACTCCCTGGAATGGGCTCAGGGCCCTTTTTGTAACCCCATTATGTGGAAATAATCCCCTAAGCGTTTGCAGTAGCCTGCTGCCTCCGTGTTCTTTTTCCCTTTACTGGTCACATCTATCACAAGGGTACTGGAGCCGACTCTGGACAGCGCTCAGGTGCTGTGGCAGTGAGAATCGTCGTGGTTAGTGAGAATGCAAAGGTATTGGACAAGGCTTTGGATACGACTAGCTTAGCGAGCCCCATACACAGTTCCGGTTGCAGAGCCCCTGCATCAGGGTGATTTGGTGACTGTAAGACAGCATAGTTACAAGACAAAGCACCACTCTCCTGTTAGAGTTACAAACAGGTTCTACACACTCAGTGACTCACCCATTAAAAAGCCTGAGAAGATAATGTATATAGCAGATTTACATCACTGAATGGCTGGATGTTGAAGTGGTGCTCACAGAATAGGATTTGTAGACAATTGGATGAGTTCTTGAGGTAGACCTAACCTGTTGAAAAGAGATGGTCTCCATCTCTCCTTGGGTTGTGCTGCTTTTCTTTCAAGCATTTGATAAAACTTGGCTTACTGAACTTCAGATCCTTTCCTATGAAAACACTGATTATTAAATACGTAAATGCCACAGATCACAGCCTAGACAGGACAGAAACCTAGTTAAAATCAGATGAATCATCTCAGTTACTATTGCAACCTCTGTTCTCAGAAGGAGGGAATGCGGCATTGTGTCGATGTACTGACACTAAGGGTCGCACTTGTGAGGCCCAAACACCTCTGATACTTCAGAAAAGGCCAATGAGTGTTGGCAAGTGGAATTTGGATTCCAGCCACTCCCCCGGACATATGGGTAAGAGAGGCAGCCTGCCCAACAGCACTATAAGGGTAACACTTTACAATAAGGTTAATTTATTAAACATTAGTTAATGTATTAACTAACATGAACTAACCATGAGCAATACATTTGTTACTGTTTTGTTCATCTTTGTTAACGTTAGTTAATACAAATCCAGCTGTTCATTGTTAGTTCATGTTAATTCACAGTGCATTAACTAATGTTAACAAGATTTTAATAAAGTATTAGTAAATGTTGAAATTAACATTAACAAAGATTAACAAATGCTGAAGAAGTATTGTTCATTCTTAGTTAATGTTAACTAATGTAGTTAACTAATGAACCTTATTGTAAAGTGTTACCACTATAAGCCTTTGCCATTATAGACTAACTAGACTTACATGTCTGGAATGATTGGATGAAGGGATGAAACGATTACCGGTTTCATGATAAACCACGATAAAATGTCCTGACGGTTAGTATTATCGTTTAAAATTAAATTATCGTTAAAACGGTTTGATTATCGCGATTTTGAAAACTCGCGGTAAATCCTATCCAGTCAGCATCAGTTTGACGCAGGCCCGTTGTTTTTTGTACGAGAAGACATGGCAGAAGAAGGCAGTGACAGCGCTCAGGAGATCTTTCAGCCTTCTAAGAGGACCAAATCTGAGGTGTTGTCATATTTCGCTTTTACAAAAGTATTGAAGTAAACTTATAAGAGGATGGTCACCCTGTCTGCAGAACATGCAAAAAGAAAGACCCTGCAAAAGGTGAAACACTTCAAATCATCTTTGTGACCACCACCCTCATGTAAACCCAAAGTAAGTTCAATTTTACCTCAATACTGACCGGTCTAAAATAGTCTGAATATAAACACTTATTATAGGTGTAATGTAGTGATTCAAGATAAGGCAAAAACACGGTTTGGAAAAAGGATTCATGATGTGCTCACTCATTATATACAGTTTGTACATTTTGAACACAAAAAAGTTACGGCAGCTGAAATGTTTATGCTTTGAAGGAATGCATGGAGTGGCTAATTTTATTTGTTGATTTTCAAATATAAAACTTATATTTTCAGTGTGTGTATCAGTTCTTTTTGAACATTTTCATTTCATTTGAACAAAACTGTGATAATTTTGGTCATTATAATCGTGATGTGAAATTTTCATACCGTTTCATCTCTAATTCCGCCAGGTGGAGGCATTTTGCAGGCATAAATACACCACAATCGCACTCTCCAACTTTGGAACCTCCGTGTACCCCCTGGCTGCCCCACTGTCGAGGGTAGTGAGGCTGGAAGTGTCACGTCTTGTTTTGGTTCATGTTTCATGACAGTCATGTTTCATGTCTTGTCATGTGATTCCCTTTCCCTCATGTGATACTGCCATGTGTTCCCCATGTGAATGTGTCATGTTGTCATTGGTTTATTGTCTGATCATTGTGCACAGGTGTCCCTTGTCTTGTCATTAGTCCTTGTATATGTAAGCCCTCATGTTTGCCTTGTTACTTTGTCAAGTATTGTTTTGTGTAACCACTGTAGGTATGCGCCATGTCCATGTCTTGAGTCCCAGGCCACGCCATGCCTTTGTTTTATGTTTGATCTTTGATCTTGTTTTGAATAATATTAAACTGCACTTGGGTTATGCAAACTTGCCTCCAGTGGATCAATGTTGCAGGAAGAGTGAAGGAAATTACCTCAAGGGAAATATTAATGATTAATCATAACTTGTTATAATTAATTATGAATATTTGTATCAGTTATATAATTAACTTGATGTAGCAGAATTAATACCACAATCAGCTAACCTGTTCGTCCAGCGATTCATTGTTTATTTTAAGAAATGTTAATTTCTGGGATATGGGAAATAAATTTCTAACTGTACTGCACAGTACTACTCAGAGCATTTAGTCAAAATCTGCATGATTAAGGACTCCAGTATATGAGCAAGAAACACAAACAACTTTACGTGTGACATGAACAAGACTTTATTAACTAGACTAAACACTTAAACTACTAACATACACACACATACATGCATAAAGTTTACCAAGGGAAAGAGAGCTGAAGCAGAATACAAGAAAGCGAGAAGTTATAGCATTGTTTAAAATTCAGCAGGTAAACAGCCTTGAGCAAACCATCAGTCTTTAAAGGGGTAGTTCACTGAGAAACTAGTTCCTGTAAATGTATTGCGATCATTGAGATGCAAGGGTAGTTTGATTTCTAACATTATTCTCCTCAAAGACATTTACATCGATAGTCTGGCGTTATAATTTATTTGCTTTTGGTGTACTGTGGAGTGGGTAAAACTGTTTTTAATGGCAGGCTAGCAGTTACCGTTGACTCGCGCTATCCTAGGACCGGCGAAATATGTAACTGGAATGACTGGATGAAAATTTTTGAAAACTGTCTCCACTGATAAATAACACTAAGGCTCACTTGAAAATGAGGCCCGATGTCCAAAATTCCGAACCACCCCTAGCCTGGTTAAAACCAGACCATTCTCAGTTGTAACTGAGTTATGGTCTGGCAAAGCGTCATAGACAAATCATTTCCAGAGGGGCGTCACCAACGGACGTCGCGGATAGACCTAAACCCAATCAGAGCGATGAAGGAGATGACGTATGCAGAGCGGCAGAAACATATCTGTTCTTTACTCGGTTTTTAACAAAAAGGAAACATTCAAATCGCTTAAAACAGACGCGATAGCTGATTCGAACGAGTGATGTTCGACGGCGGCATCCATCTTTGTAATGTAGGCTACAAAATCTGCTTCAAAATCCCAGCGCTGTCGTCATCGTGTAAAGCCCGCCCCAACGTTTCTGATTGGTGCCGCGATTTCAGCGGATTGGAAATGAGCTTGAATGAGCTCTTTGCCAGACTAACTTTCAGAGCAAATCTAAATTTGCCGGAAGTTGTCTGGGTTTTCCCAGGCTAAACCACCCCTTTAATTCTAACAAACCCTTCTTTAAAAGGTAGATAGGGATACTCAATGTATCAAATATAGAGTCAAGGGGCCCTATCTTCCACCCGGCGCAAATGACTTTGTACACTGACGCATGCATCATTCCTATTTTGCACCTGCGCAAAGTGGGCTTTTCACTCCACAGACGCACGTCGGTAAACTAGGAAATGAACTTGCGCTCCCTGGGCGGGTCGGCGCAAAAAGGAGGCGTGTTTCGGCGCAAACATTCCCTAGTGCTATTTTGCAGTTCCAGAAAACAATTCCGCCACTGACCAGAAAAAACCTAGTCTAAAGTCAGTGGCGCGTTGCGCGTTGTTATATATAATGCTATTTTAAGCGACCATGCTTGGCCATAATTTAGCGGGTGCACAAAGCGCATACACTTTGATTCTCTCAACAACACAGATGCAGCAGTTTTTATTTTTGCAAATCATACATTATAACAAGGAAAAATATTAACACATGAGGGAAATCATTGCGGTGTCCATGAAGATGTAAAAAAATGTATTTTTTTTTCCTCCCACGCCTGTTTAACCGACGCTGATTTGGGTGGGTTTCTCCCATCCCCATACAACGTCACTTCTCTGTCTTTCACGGTCCTGACAAGAACGTCGGTCTCCTCGGCTGTGAACCGCTCCTAGCGCGCGCTTGGTAAATCCGCCGTTATAATAGCAATCTGCCATGCAACATGCGCACCTGCTCTTAAAGGGTATGTTGGACGACGCTCTGATTGGTTTATTTCACGTTACGCCCAAACCACATGAATAATGAAGCTATTTCAGACCAACCCCTTTTAAACTTGCGTCGGGCGTAAGAGTCATTTATCCCGCCGGTAAAATAGCAACAGCGCCCAAGACCCGCCCACAAAGTTACTTGCGCTTTGCGCTTGATACTTGCATTTCAGATCGTTAAAATAGCCCTAAGTGTGATACTTGCAAGTCTCGCCCATTGGAATAAAACTGTCCTGATACAATTTGTTTAGGCTCCAGTTCCTCTTTGCTGATGTTGTCTTAATGAAAAAGAACCAGTTGGAGTCGGATCTTTGGTGAATGGAAAGACGAGGCCACAGCCTGGTACAAACTTAGGGGTTCTTCGAAGACTAGCTCAGCATCATCTTCACATCAGGATTTCTCAGAAAACGGAAACACCAGGCGTGATCTAGTGATCAGTGATTTTTATAGTGTGAAGATGTCACACCCTCTGGAGGTGTGTGAGCTAATAAGAAGTTGTTCCATTTGGAGGGAAATTTTATGATCCTTTGTGTTCTAGCAGGGCATTTGAATATGTAATTTGATTGGGTGTTTAAGAGAAGAACCTTCAAGATTCTTATAATACTAATGTGTTAGCAAAATGTAATGTATATTAAAGGGTACTTATGCTTTTAAATCGTTCCTTTTTACATATAAATCATACATTTGTGGTCTATATAAAGCGGAACTGCAATGCTTGGGTCTGAATTCCTCATTATTATAGCTCCACAGGCCCCTTTTCTACCTCTTTTCTGATGTGCGTCTGAGAGCAACTCGTTTTGGTGCGGTCTCTTTAAATGAAAATAAGACACTTCATACCCCGCCCCCTCTCCAGCTCGCAGAGGTGACACTCGGTTCAACTCCACCCCGTTCGGCCATTTTTGTAGTTTGATTAGAGATATACGATTATCTAGCGGCACATAAACTTTTTATTCACACGTTAACAAAATGTCAACAACTGAAGACTTATCAATCAAGCCTTACATGTTCGAGCCAGAGCCGGACCCGGACCGAGTTGAAAATGAAGACGACGAACCTGCAGAACAAAGTCTTCAGATGGATGTATCGCAATGGTATGTTACTGTTATTTACAGCTTACCGAAGTGCTCTGTTCGTCGTCTCCAAGGATAGAAGGAATTGACCCCTCAATCAGACGAAGTCTGTCTGCAAATCCTTCTTTATACTGGTGGAGGTTGCAGAAGCAGGTGTCCTTGAAGTGCTTCGTGCACACAAAAATGATTTTACCCAGAGATGTGGATACATTTCCTTGATAAATAAAACTCAACCAGGCACTTAATGAAGAGTGTGGGTCACTACACCCAACAACCGAACATTTTGACCTACCCTCTCGTAACTTCAGCATCCTTGAGCTTGGACTACAAAATCGCAGCGAGAAATAAAAATGGTGGATTGCTCGAAGTGTTGGGCCGGGAGTCTATGTCCTTATTTGGCAGTTCCCCTGCAAATACTGTGACGTAATAGTTCAAAAAACGTCATAGATAACAGAAACATCGGAACAGGTTGAAAAATATGACCAAAACAGAATATCAACAAAGTACCTGAAGAAGAGACTAATAAACTTTTCTGTACTAATAAACACTCCAAATATACATCAAAATGCATTTACGGGCTAAAAAGTGGATTTAGCATGATATGTCCCCTTTAACAAATGGGGGAGTTCATAGAGACCAAACATGCTACACATGTGATTTTGGTTAACCATAGTATGCAAGTCTGAAACATTAATCCAAAAGAGTTTAAAAGAGAGAATGAATACAAACCCCATTAAAGGAAAGTCATGAGATGGTAAAATTGGACACGTTTAAACTTTTCTCAAGTGGTTATATATAGGATTAAGAGGGTTTATTTGTCCTTCTCAACAAGAATTAAGTGAGTTAAAACTCTCTGCAAATTCCTTGTGGTCATAATCCTTACCAGTCATGATGTGTCTTGTAACTAGAGACCTGGGGCCGTATTCACAAAGAATTGTATCTTACCACTAGGAGTACTCCTAAATCGCACTAAAATATTTTAGCTAGGAGTTTTCTCTTAAAAGTTATTCACAGCGCCTTTCAGACCTACTCTTAGTAAGGAAAAATGACAACTCCTAAACTAAGAGTGAGTCTTCGTTGCTATGGATGACGTCACTTCTCATGCACGAGCTTCCTCGCAATGATCACGGTGATTGGTTGTTAGATAACAGGGCCATCATGCGGAACATAACACAGGCGCAACAAATCATGGAATTACGACATCTAAATATGTCTGTGTCCTACACAAAATTATAATAGTAATGTCATCGAAATACATATATAATGACATGTTTGTGCAGGCCCCAGTGAAGTGTAATTCTAAAAAGGCAGAGAGAGAGAAAAGTCGTGAATTAAAATAAATTAAATTAGGGTAGCCTAATACCCTAATGAAAACCTCCACTTGCCTAATAATGAAAAACAACACTTGCATTAACACTTGCTTGGTTAATTGACATCCTATTCGCCTAAAATAGACTACTTAAAGCAAGGAAATGTTGCTCTTATTGAAGTAATGTAATGGTTGAATGACAGTGGGTTATGAAGTCGCCAAAACGTAAAAGAAAGCCGAACTTCACACTGCATGACTTTACAAAAGAAAGAATCACCGACAACTTCTGCCTGGTCCGCAAACAGTGGGTGCTTCTCATTTCTTATTTGTGCATCCTCGTTTCCTTTCCTCGCTTCCTTTCCTCGTGTCTCAGCTCCACCCCCTGTAGGACACGAGGGAAGGCTGCAAGGAAAAAAAAACGAGGACGGAGGAATTGAATGAAAGCTTTTTGATACATTGGAATACTTGATCACTCGAGCGTCACTTCACTGCGTCATCGGCAGTGCTCAAAGGATCTGCCCTTATGTTGTTAAAGTTTGTTTATTTAAGAAATTCATAATAAATAATAATAAAGCAAGATACCTTGTTGAAATATGTGAGTTGTGTGGTTTATGTAAACTACAAAAGTAAAGTATAAATTCAAATGATTGTGACAGATGTGAAGGGGGAGGAGAATTGATACTTGCGTCATGTTTAGTCGATAAAACTCTTCCGCAAAGGGTACACCTGTGTATCCTCGCTAATAGCTCCTCTGGAAGCCTCCTCACTCCTCGATCCTCGCCTCCTCGCGGTGCAATTAGAGAATTGAGATGTCCTTCAAGATGGCTGAGCTCGATTGGTTTCCGGGTCATAGGATGGAGGACGGAGGAGCGAGGAGACGAGGAGGGATATTGAGAAGCATCCTACGTTTCACAACCAAACAAACGCGAGAAGGGATAGGAAATAACGGAAGATCACGCGTGGGTGAGACCGGAGTTCTCGCGCGACACTGAATTTGTTATTAAAAATGATAGCCTACAAATTGTCTGTGCACTGATTTGTAGCAAAAAAAACCAAAAAAAAAAAACAGTTTATGCAGGAAATGGTTGGGAAGACGAGGGGAGCAAGGACTGTGTTTTGCAAAGAGAGTTGGTGGTAAATAAATAATTTTGCAAATGTCCTGCTGTTGCTGCTGGTCATGCAAATGTTTGTGCTTTGTTTCTGTTTGATATAATTGTAAATATAGGCCTATCTATTAAAATACTGATATTCTGGGCCAGTATGTATAAAGCCACTCAGAGTAAAATTTTAGTCTCAAGTCTGTCAAAATTCTAAGAATTACATAATTTTACTCTTATTCCTAAACTTAAGAATAAGTGTGATTCATAAAAGTTCCTAAGTGCTAAGACTTGGTCTCAGCTCCTAAATTATTTAAGAGAGCTGGAGAGGTCTCCTAACCTAGTTAGGAGTAACAAGATGGCAGCAGAGAGGTTAGGCCATGCACTTTTCAACGAAAATATGATATATATAGTTAAATGAGTTGATCAAACAATAAAAAAAAAGTTTAATCATCAAGGTATTCTTTTTGTAACTTACCTTTAAAAAGTTTAATAGCAATGAAATTAAAGTAATAATTATATTTTTGGCGACTGGAGAAATGCAGCAGTGCACCTGTGATGACTCGGGCCCTTCAGTCCACAGTTATAAGCTCTTGAATAGCACTATTGTGACACTGACCACACCAAATATACAGTGGTGGCCAAAAGTGATGTGCGGAGTTTAAAAAAAAAATGACCCTACAAGTTTGCTTAAACCATCAAATTATGAGGAAAATATGGCAAAATGACGTGACAAATACATTTATTAACAGCCCAGCAAGCAAGTATTGTGTTATAAAGTTCTGTTGCGTAGGTCCCGTCCGTAGCTCGCATTAAAAGACGAAGGCAGGGGTGCAGCGACCCCCGGGAGGTATGAGGTATGGACAGATGAAGGACCCCCAGGATTGGATAGATGAGAAGGTAATAAGTGACGTGACAATTTAGTCTTCCTGGCAGAAATTAAGCAAAATCTTTTATTTCCATTGTAAAAAATCATTAGTTATCTATTTAGTTAATTTATCTATACAGCCACTCTGGTGAAAACAGTGATGTCATCGTCCAGTTCAGTTCAGTTCTCATATAATTGTATCAATGCAGGCAGATCAATATTATTTTTAAATATTAAGTGACAAATAAGGGCAAACTACAGCTACATGTTTTAGAAAAACAAAACAAAAAGATAGAGGGAAAATTCTTAACTGGTGATACTTATATCTTAACAGGCTTGGGAGGGATTAAATAGATTAATGGGTAGGCCAAATAAAAAGGATGATAACTGTGTAAGTAAAAGTTTTATTAATGATTTAAATAACTTTTATGGTAGATTTGACACTGTGGAAGGCAAGACTGAATGTGATGAGATATGTAATAATCTCCCTGCAGAATCATCAATAGTTATCAATGAGGCTGGTGTCATGGCAAGCCTTTGTAAACTAAGGCCTAATAAGACCACTGGCCCAGATGGTTTAAAAGCATGCCTTCTTAAAGAGTGTGCTCCTCAACTAAAAGGAGTCTTTGCAAGGTTGTTCCAATTGCTTTTGGACACAGGTAAAGTGCCAAAATTATGGAAGTACTCAATAATTAGGCCTGTGGCAAAAAAGCCAAGGGCGAGCATGCCAAATGACTTCTGGCCCATTGCAATAACTTCTATATTCTGTAAAACTATGAAACGAGTTTTAGCTAATCATCTAACTTCGAATGTCGCCTCTAGGTTAGATTCACTTCAGTTTGCATATAAGAGTAACAGAGGTACATGATGCTGTACTGACACTGCTTAATATAGTTACAAAACATCTCATGCATCCCAAAGCATATGTCAGGGTTTTATTCGTGGATTTTAGCTTGGATTTTAATTCAATGAAGATTCATATTCTCTTAACAAGATGTTAATACAGGTTTAGTCCGCTGGATTAGAAATTGTCTTTCTTGTCGTACACAGAGGGTCTGTGTTCGAGGGACTGTGTCTGATATGCTAACTTTAAGTACAGGTTGCCCATAAGGCTGTGTCCTTTCCCCTGTGTTCTTCTCTCTTTTTACTAATAAGTTTACGATTAAAGAAGAACATTTTAGATTGTTCAAATACGCTGATGATATGGCCTTAGTGGGCCTATTGGACAAAACTAATTTGTTATATGACGCTGCCTATCATGCTCACATTAAGGCCCTGGAGAAGTGGTGTCATTTTAGCCAACTAGAAATTAACGTGGCAAAGACAAAATAATTGGTTATCTGCCCAAAAGCAGATATGTCAATCCAGCCAATTTCACTTGTGGGTCAACAAGTTGAAATTTTGAATAAGTTTAGTTCAATTCTTGATTCACACATGAATTTTGCTGACAATTCAGACTACCTTTTTAAAAAGTGTTCGCAACGTTTATTTCTTCTTAGACAACTTAGTGGCCTTGGAGTTAGTCAGCATATTTTAGAACTTGTGTACAAATCCATGGTGGAGAGTGTAATAACTTTTCATCTCACAGCCTGGTATGATCATTTAAAATTGCAGATCTAAGAACAAACTTGCCAGAATTGTGACAATTGCAAGCAGAATAGTTGGCAGACAACAGAGGCTACTACAGCTCTATGCTGAAAGGGCGAAGAAGGCAAGGACTATTCTTGCAGATAGTTCTCATCCTCTCTTCAGTCAATTTGAGCCCATGAAATCGGGAAGACGCTACAGAACCCCTCTAACAAAATAAAAATGTGTTTAAGAGGTCTTTTATTCCAAATGCTGTTAAAATTCTCAACTCGGCAAGTAAATGATAATCCAAATGACTATAGTATGAAATGTGATTATTATGTATTTATTTTTTATGAATTGTGATCTGTCTGTTTTATGTCTTTGTCTTCTATTATGGTCTGTATATTTATTTTAATGGCTGGTGAGCCAAAGACAATTTTCCACCTTGGTGGACAATAAAGATATTACAATTAAAAAGCTCACAGGAGAAAAAAAAAATCATATATTGTCTGCAACATAATCATTTATTAATATTTGATTTTCCTCTCTTGTTTTTTCACCTGTTCATAATTTATTTGTATGACAGCTTGGCTAAAAATTATGTCAATTTGAAATGTTTCATTGTGTTATCACAAATAAACAATTGACTCCAGGCACAACTACACAATACGCTTACAAAATATTGAACACATTTTTAATACTATTTGAATAAAGGGTGAATCTGACAATTTTCCTTCAATACTAATTTGTGATAATTTTGCACAATGCAAAGCCATTTAAAAAAATACATTTAAATATTAAAGTTTCAGTGTCTTAATTAAATTATTTTATTATAATTACATTAAATAATTGGTGTCATGCTGCTGTGACCTCACCCTTGCAGGCTCACTATTGGCTGATTCAGAGGGTGAGGGCGGCCATTTTGGGTTCACATCATTGTAGTCCTTAGTTTGCAGCACTTAAGTCCCACTTCAGTCAGCACTTAAAAATCAGTCTTATACTTTACTGAAAGTTGCTTTTAGCTGCTTTATAAATGTCACCTACTCTTAGAAAAGTCCTACTCTTTACTAAGTATTTTTTTACACTTAAGTCAAAGCTTAAGACTATTCTTAAGATCATTTCTTAGAAGTTTTATACATACGGGCCCTGGTCTATAACTCCTCCTCCTCCCTGTATCTTGCTCTCTCATTGGCTGTTGGTCATCGCCGATGTCGTTTTCAGTCAGAACACATTCACACAGCAGGATTGTGAATCGCCGACAGGTCCAGATATTTAGCATGCCAAATATCTCACGGGCGTCGGCGACTCGTCGGCGATTCTCTCAGATCGCGTCTTTGCTCATTCACACTGCGTGATTGTCACTCGCGTGAACGAGCACCGATTTGCCTGTGATTTCGGGCATTTGTCGGCGATTTCTCAAAACCTGTCGGCGAGCCAAAATCGGGGCTAAAATCGTGCAGTCTGAACTCGGCATTAGGTGCTACTTTTAGGGCTAAAATGCTTCGTGAATTACTCTTAGTGAAAAAAATTAAGAGTCCTAAAGTTAGGAGTGACACTCCCATTATTTTTAGGAGTTGCTCCTAAATTCGCCAGTTAGGAGCTACTTTTAGCCTTAAAATTCTTTGTGAATGCGGCCCCTGGTTCTGCCTGTGTGTTAGCTTCATTTGGGATGATAGTTGTAGTTTTCGAGGGATGGGTCACAGACCTTTGTTGGGAGAGTGAGTTTGCTGGATTATAGGTTAAATATAATGAATAATTTGTGTGTGTCTGATTGGCAGTGTTGTGCCTGAACGCGTTCAATGAACGATAGTTCATGAACTCGTTCATATTTTAGGCGAACGTGAACTGAACGTACTGAATTACTGCCTGATGAACGTTACTGTGAACTCGTTCATTCTGGTGTCTGTGAACGCACGCTCTCTCAGTTTAACTTCGATCAATAGGGTCCCAGATTTCTATAGTGCCTTCCAGGCGAAAACCCGGCTAAAACACATGTAAACAGGCCTTAATATGTGGCGAAAAAACACCCAGTCTGGCAACACCAGCCACCAGTGTCGCACCGCGGCCGCCGCATGCGTCATCAAAACAAAAAGCAGCATGTATTCGACAAAGCAGCAAGCGAGGAGGCGTCGTATGATCATTTAAACGAGTTTTATGACAAGGTCAGTGAGGATGGGAAAAATCTTACATTTCTGTGCAAACTTTGCCCGTCTATAAAATAATTGCTGTCTGTGGTTGTATATGGGCTGTGGCAATAATAATAAAAAATAAACATTAAAAAAAAAACCTTGCAGCAACATATGGAAAAAAAGAACTATGAACTAGTTCATTTTTTTGAAAAGTATGAGAGTTGCCACCGTAACATTACCTCTCGCAGTGATGGCATGGCCAAAACTGCAGTAGCAATCATGGCTGTGTGATGGAGTCAGGTGTCGACTGCATCAAGAAATACACAGGCGAAAAAGCATCTTTCAAAAGACGTTTTCTTCTGTGTTTGCTCTTTTAAAGAAAATGTATCTTTTATGGAAAAATTATCTTGCTAGAGAAAATTCTTACTGGCCTTTTCTGGAGTATCAGAGTATTTGGGGCTCCCAAGAGCAACGCCTAGTGTTAGTATGTCGACACAACGTCGAGGTGACTGACAGATAGGGAAACATTACTTTAATAAATCTACCCCCCAAGGTTATTGTTATAAACATGAGCCTTATCTGAAAGGCAGAGGGGGAAGTGTTACTGCAATTTATATAATGTTTTCAGTTTTTACTCAGAAGTCTGTTTTCAAGTACAATTCTTTTGAAATTGGGGTGCTATCTATAAACAACAAATCTAACATTTTGATGTTTGTACTGACTACTGTATACAGGCTATCACACACTTTATCAAAGAATTTACTGATTTTCGATCTGGGTTAGTACTGGGTTGCAGGTAAAGTCTTTTTGGTCATTTTAACATCCACCTCGATAATGAAAAAGATGAATTTAGGATTGGCATTTATAGACATCTAAAATCTATTAGGGTTCCACAACGTGTCAGGATACATCGTAATCATACTTAAGATTTAATATAGTCACACGGCATAACTTCTCAGTATGCTGATAATGTTGAAACTCTAAAGCAGAGCTGTGAGATCTCAAAATCATTATCTAGTCTCTTGTGTACGCTGCATTTAGCCAAAGCTTCTAAAACAAATCCATGTTAGAAATATGGTAGCGTAACCTCGGTTCTCTCTAGAAGAGGGAACGAGTATTGCGTAAGCTAGCTTACGCTATGGGAAAGATTCATCTTTTCGAGATATTGAAGCCAAAAATGATCCTTAATTTTGTATTTATTGTCAACGCAGTGCAGCAGCTGCCAGACCTAGAGCGGGCTATCTAGCGAGCTCATAGGCTGCTCTGCGGCAACTGCAGCAGCCTATCAGTGAACCTGCCGTGATGTCACGCCCACTGAGAGGCGCTCGCGCCCTCATGGCATCACAGCCCGCCAGAATGGGCGTGGCTATGTGTATATAAGCGAGGTTCAGAGGCTGCTTCCCTGGTTTTCATCGACTGAAGCAAAAGTCGCTCGTGGCGTGAGCACGGCCGGTTACTCAATACTCATTCCCTCTTCTAAAGAGAACCGAGTTTACGTTAGGTAACCGATACGTTCTCTTACGAGAGGTTCTCTCGTATTGCGTAAGCTAGCTTACGCTACGGGAACCCTTTGTCAACGCCGTGCGCGCCAAGCATCCACTGCATGAGCCCAGGGGGGAACCTGGGGAGCCCTGATAAGTGGGGATAATAAGGTGGCCAGCAGCAGTGCGGGCCAGCGCATGTACATAAGCACTTAAAGGGAACAGCAGAGCGGCGGCGGAGGTCTGTGTAAGCATATAGCAACCCAGTAGTGCAGCTCAACCAGGAGAGCTGATTATAGTGATAGTATCACACTTATACCGCCAGAAGCTTTGCCTGCAGGGCGGGAACTTCCAGATTGTAAATTCTGACAAAGGTGGACGGGGAAGCCCAGCCCACTGCCACACATATGTCGTGGATGGAAATCCCGCTGGACCATGCCCATGATGAGGCCATGCCTCTAGTGTTGTGAGCCCTGACGCCCAAAGGGCATTGCAAGCCTTTTGACGCGAAAGCAGCCGCGATAGCGTCCACTATCCACCTGGACAGTGTCTGTTTCGAGGCGGCAAGACCTTTAGTGCGCCCACCAAACGAAACGAATTGCTGCTCCGTGCGTCTGAAAGAGGCGGAGCGCGCAGTGTATAATCTCAACGCTCTGACTGGGCAGAGGAGAATGGCGTCGCATTCGCTATCAGATGCTGGCAGAGCCGATAGGGAAATGATCTGCGCTCTGAAGGGAGTACCAATCACTTTGGGAACATAACCGTGTCTAGGTTTGAGAATGACTTTAGAGTCATTTGGCCCGAACTCAAGACACGCCAGGCTGACAGACAGCGCGTGAAGGTCCCCCACACGTTTAACTGATGACAGAGCTGTCAGAAAAACGGTTTTAAATGACAGGTATTTTTAATCCACGGATTGTAGTGGTTCAAAGGGAAAGGCTTTCAGGGCCTCGAGGACCAGACGGGGGGCGCGGAGGGTTCATCCTTCTAGCTCCTCTAAGGAAACGGATGACCAGCTCGTTCTTTCCCAATGACTGGCCGTGCGGAGGTTCTGTGAACGCTGCAACGGCCGCCACATATACTTTGAGCGTGGATGGGGACCTGCCCTTATACAATAGCTCTTGTAAAAACACGAGCAGCCATGAAACCCCACATTCCCGTGGGTCCAGATTTTTGTCGGTGCACCATTTAGAAAACACAGACCATTAAGACGCATAGAGCTTTCTGGTAGAAGAGCTCTGGCATGCACGATCGTGTTTATTACTCCTTCTGGCAGAGCAACGGGTAGTCATTGATCACCCACGCATGCAGCGACCAGCGCTCTGGGTGGGGATGCCAGATCGAGCCGCGAGCCTGAGAGAGGAGATCTGTTCTCACCGGAATGGGCCACGGGGCTGTCTGTGACAGCTGCGTAAGCTCCGGGAACCAAGCCTGATTCTCCCAACGCGGGGCTATGAGGAGCACCGAGTGTCGCGTTTCCCTGATTCTCTTTATTACCTGTGGTAACAATGAGACAGGCGGGAAGGCGTAAAGCGGGCGGCTGGGCCAGTCCTGGGCCAGCGCATCCTCGCTCTTCGAGAAGAACACTGGGCAGTGAGCATTGTCTTCTGACGCGAAAAGGTCGACATCCGCTCTGCCAAATAGGCGCCATAGTTTCTGGACTGTTTGGGGGTGCAGGGACCATTCCCCTGGGGGGACGTTGTCCCTGGACAGTCTGTCCGGGCCGTCGCTCAGGTGGCCTGGCACGTGCGTCGCTCTCAGCGAGCGCTGGTGACGCTGAGACCAAAGTAGAATGCGTTCTGCCAGATCGCAGAGGTTCCTGGATCTGACTCCGCCCTGACGGTTCAGATAGGACACCACGGACATGTTGTCCGAACGGACTAGGATGTGGTGTTCTCGAATAACTGGGAGAAAGCGCGTGAGCACGTTCTCGACCGCTATCATTTCCAGACAATTTATGTGAAGGAGCTTCTCCTGGTCTGACCATATGCCAAAAGCCGGCGTGCCCTCGCAGACCGCGCCCCAACCCGTGTTGGACGCGTCTGTCGAGACAACTTTCCGGTGTGAGATCGTCCCCATCATCACTCCCCACTGATACCACTCAGCCACTTTCCAGAACGGGAGGATGGTGTATTGATAAACCTGGCCGTCGAAGGCGAATCTCAAGAATGGCCTGTGACGGGGAGTTTTCTGAATCTGAAAATAAGCATCTTTCAGATCGAGAGATATAAACCAGTCCCCCTGGCGCACTTGCGCGAGGAGTTTCCTGATTGTCAGCATTTTGAACGGTCTTTTCACAAGCACTTTGTTCAAATGTCTCAGATCTAAGATGGGTCTGAGGCCACCGTCTTTCTTTGGTACAAGAAAATAACGGCTGTAAAACCCAGACTCGCTCAGAGAAGGCGCCACCAGCTCTATAGCCCTTTTGCACAGCAGGTTTGCAATTTCTGCGCAAAGTAGATGTGCTACTTCTGAATTCACAGTAGTTTCGAGCCCCGCCCGAAAGCGTGGGGGGCGGCGATCGAATTGTAGCGAATAGCCCTGTTTTATTGCGCTTAACACCCATTTTGATACCCCTGGGATAGCTTCCCATGCTTTTATATGTGCAGCCAGGGGTTGAATGGCCTCCGGGCTCTGCTTGCCACACTGTGTGTGTCTTACAGGCAGTACCGGAGGTGTTTGAACACGGCGGCTCGCAGGCAGCAGTGACAAACTGATTTGTGAGTGACGACCCGATTACCGCGAATGGGGAGCGTTTTATGACTGCTTTGCAGTGCGCGAGCAGCGCCTCAGGCGAGGTGCCTTTCTGTAAGCATGAGCGCGTGAGAGCGGGCACGGTGTTTACATGAATGTGTAGCGTCCCGACCCTTCTGGATGGGGAGCACTTTATTATAGCCTTGTGGCGAGCAGGCGACGCTTTGGGAGAAGCGTTTATTTGTAAGCATGCGCGCTTGGGAGGGGGCACGAGACTTACATTCATACAAGTGTTTTCTGGCCGTGTGATAGAGCGGGCAAGGAGAGAGCGCGCGCATGGACTCGCGGGCGCGTCTTCTGACTTCACCACTCGAGCGGCTTGTGTCCGCTTTATGGGAGTGGGCTCTGTAAGTGACACGGGGAGTGTAATGCTTGTGTGTAGGGGTGAGCACTGAACTGTGGGCACATTTACTACACTTATAGCACATTTGGCGTGAGCCGGATAACCAGACATTATGCTCTTTATGAGATTTCTCTGGGTCGCCGTGAAAACGACGTTTGTGTGCAGGCGAGAGGGTAGTGTTACCGGCTCGTTGGCTGCTGATTTTTCCACTGCAGTAGCCTGAGTGAAGGGGACTGGCAGGGGGCGGAGTTTTGACGCCAGTCCGGCCGCGGCGGGACTCAACCGTCTTTTCCTCGGTGTTGAAGGAGGACTTCGCGTGCTCGGGCGTCAGCGCGATCTTTGGCCGAGGCCCACGAGGGGGCGGCGGCCTGCGGCGGCTGTCCGAGCCCGATCTAGGGCGGCCGCCCTGGCGTCGCTGTGCTGAGCTGGGCCCTGTGAGGAGGCTCGTGCAGGAGGCTGATCACGTGAGTGGTCTGCAGAGGAGCTAGAGCGTCGAGGCAGGAATAGACTCATGGCTTGAGTGGTCTTCTGAACTTCGGAGAACCGTTCAACGATACCACTCACCGCGGGGCCGAAGAGACCGGAGGGAGAGAGCGGCGCGTTGAGAAACGTGGCACGTTCAGATTCCCCCATGTCCGCGAGCGTCAGCCAGAGGTGCCTCTCTGTAACAGTCAGCGCGGCCATCCATTTTCCCAATGCTAGAGCTGCAGACTTTGTGGCGCGAAGGGACAGGTCCGTCGCGCTCCTCAAATCCGTGACAGCTTCTGGTTTCCTGCCTTTCCCATCCCACTCACAAAGGAGGTCAGCCTGGAGGATCTGAAGGACGGCCATAGAGTGCAGAGCAGATGCAGCTTGACCGGCGGCAGCGTAGGCACGGCCAATGAAAGCGGATATTGTTCTGCAGGCCTTAGACGGGAGCACGGGCTTTGAGCGCCATCTAGCGGAGGGCAGGCAAAGGTGTGCTGCAACCGAGTCCTCGACAGGGGGAATAGCTGTATAGCCCTTCTCCGCGGCGCCGTCCACAGCAGAGAGTGACGTGGAGACGTGTGAGTGAATCCTGGCCGTGAAGGGCGCGCTCCACGATTTAGAAAGTTTGGCGTGGAGTTCCGGCAGGAAGGGCGCGGCCCGGGCCGCGGGCGCTGGGCGGCGGCGGCTTTGGAGGAAGCAGCCGTCGAGCCTGTTGGGCGCAGACTCCGTATAGGCGGTGACCACTCGAGCCCGAGGCGGTCGACGGCCTGTGAGAGGAGGCGCATAAGCTCGTTCTCCACTCCAGCGCGGGTCCGGCCAGATTCTTGAATCGAGGAGGAAGCAGAGTGAGAGCCTGACCACTCCTCGCTGTCTGAAGCCAAGATAGAGCAACAGTCACGATTGACGTTCTCTTCCGCTTCTTCATCCGTCGTGACGGCGATGCGGCCACTCGGCGGCAACGGCAGGTCCGTGGGGGGCGGGGAAGGCGAAGGCGAAGCTCGAGGGAGAGGCTCCGGCGAGGCATTCGCAGTAGTCGCGGGTTCCGGCGGCCTTTGTGGACGGCGCTTCTTCCTGCGCGGTGCAACGAAAGGCGGCGCGGTGGCTTTGACTTGAAACTCTGAAGTCGAGCCCGCAGGGTCGACAACCTGAGTTCTTCGCAGAGCTCGCATCCGCTGTCGGCGAGGGCGAGGGCTGCGTGTTCCTGGCCCAGGCAGAGAGCGCAGATCAGATGGCGGTCTCCTGCGCTGAGCGAGGCTTTGCACAAACCGCAGGATGTGCGAGGCATCTTTAAAAAGACACTCGCTGCTCTTTTAGTAGTTCGCGCTGGCGAACGTGCTCTAAAGCTTTTAGAAAAGGATACGTCGCCGGATGGCCTGGCTCGCACGGATGGCTGAAGGTGGCGAAGACGGCCGGCTTCTTCGAGCGCTGTCCTAAGCTCGCTAGATGCCCCTCAGACGGCGACGTGGCTTCTGTAGTCCAGCGATGCGGAGAGCTTCGCTGAAGAGATGAAAATCAGGGAAGCAGCCTCTGAACCTCGCTTATATACACATAGCCACGCCCATTCTGGCGGGCTGTGATGCCATGAGGGCGTGAGCGCCTCTCATTGGGCGTGACATCACGCCAGGTTCACTGATAGGCTGCTGCAGTTGCCGCAGAGCAGCCTATGAGCTCGCTAGATAGCCCGCTCTAGGTCTGGCAGCTGCTGCACTGCGTTGACAATAAATACAAAATTAAGGATAATTTTTGGCTTCAATATCTCGAAAAGATGAATCTTTCCCGTAGCGTAAGCTAGCTTACACAATACGAGAGAACCTCTCGTAAGAGAACTATAATTTCTACTAAGATTGCTTTAACAGTCTACTTGAATTTTCTCAGCTTCTCAGTATACAAGATCATTTAGAATAACTTGGTTGCAACAGAAAATATGGATTCTCTCTTTTCTAGCTCTCTAGATTATGTTAATCCTTTGCGCTTAAAGAAGAACAGTCAGAAACCCTGGTAAAATGAGAACACTCACACCCTCAAGAGAGCAGCCTGGAAAATGGAGTGCATCTTGAAGAATAAAAAACTAGAGGTATTTCACATTCTGTGGAAGAATAGTGTTTCTAAAGCCTTTAAATGGGTTAGGTCTGCTTATTTTTCCACTCTCTTGGAAGAAAACTAACACAAGCCGAGGTTTATTTTATTTATTTGATATAGTACAGAGGCTAAATTGACAAGAATTAAAGCATCAACAGTTTCAGACATTTCCCAACAGCACAGCAATAATGATTTATGATTTTTTTTATATATATATATATATATATTACTATTCAAGTTTAGAATGCAGTGCTGCAAGGCTCAGTATTAGGACAGTTGCTATAAAAACTGGATGACTAGTAGCTTTCACTGATGTTTTTAGAAAAAAAATGAGGTTTCAATTATTGGAGAAAAAAACTCCACAAGTAATAACCTACTGTCTTTTGATAGACGTTCTGTCAAGTATTCGTCATCAGTCAAGAACCAGGGTGTGCTATTTGAAATTAATCTGTCATTTGAAATCCACATTTTTGACATTTGTAAAGCCATATTTTTCATCTTAAAAATATCTCTAAATTGCGACACATATTCTCAATGGTAAATGCAGAGAAGTTAATTCATGCATCTATGACATTATGGAAAGATTATTGTATTGCATTTCTGGGTGGATGCCCAGCAGGTTTATTAAACAGACTTCAACTGGTCCAAAATGCAGCAGCTAAAGTGTTTACTAGAACCAAGATGTATGACTATATTCACCCGGTTCTGTCAACAAGGCATTGGCTGCCTTGTAAGCATTATATACAATTTAAAATCTTGCTTATTACTCATAAAGCCCAACATGGTTTAGCTCCTCAGTACTCAAGCAAGATCCTATCGCATTTCTGTCCTTCACTTTTATTGCTGAAAATTCTGTCCAGTTGATAATACCTAGAATATAACAATCAACCACGGGTGGTAGATCCTTTTCATATTAAGCGCCCAAACGTATAGACAAGCCCTTTGCAAAGATCCCTATGACCAGCTATTAATGATAGCCTTGGACCGTAACACAGTCTTAAACAACTAGAAAGATCATTGTACAAATGGTCATGGATAAGTCAAATTGTCTACTGCTGGATAAACAGCAGCTCTAACTTCATATTTCAATTTGATGGACAGACTACAACTCTACTATTTTCTCACTTAATTACGTTTATTGGCCTATTCCAAACTTCATGTGGAGTGAGTTGGATGCAAAATTTTAAATATCAGTCCACAAAGTCTGACTCCTGATACAGCCTGGAATCATAAATCACACCATGTTCGTTCATTTAGGCCAATGGAGAAATGGCCCCCCGCCTGAGCCTGGTTCCTCACAAGATTTTGGTGTTTTGGTGATGGTGTTTCAGTTCCTTTCCCCTGTCACCTTTGGCTTCATATGATGGAGTTTAAAAGGAAATTTATATTCTAGAAAATATTGGCGGTTACTATATAGTGACTTCACTGACAATATTGGACGGGAAGAAAACCTGAACTGAATTGAGCTACCTTTGTTGTTTCATAATTGATCAATTTTGCAACACTTACACAGTTATGTAACTAAATTAAATCAACATTGAACTAAACTGAGCTGAATAATGACTTATTTAAATAAGTGTGACATGAAAATCCTTTGCACACATTCCAACTAAGCTACTGAGCTGAGCTACTCCAGTTTCATTATGAAATGCAAGACCAAAACAACATTTCAGAGCATGTATTTGTTGTAAATTAATCGCATCATGTTAAACGGTTTTCCAGACGGTTTTTATTCAGTGTATTGCATTAATAGAAAGTCGGATGATATAAAGAGTTTTAGTGTAAAATATTTTACCCAGATTAACTTTAATAGCATTCTCATGCTTTGAATGCAGGGACAGAAACCTTTATGGCACAGTCCACGTGATGTAATTTGCATCATCAGCAGGGTCCGCCCCGCAGACATCCGCACATCCTCGTGCAGCCCAATTTTTGGGATTGTGGACGGTGCGCGTACAACAGCGCATATGCGAGTGACTTGAGCACTTGAAAACAGAACCCACTAGATCGTGCACACGCGCCGAACATGTCTTTCCATGCTCACGGCCAAAGGAGTATACTTTGAAAGGCTTGCATACTCAACTGTGCAAAGGACGGAGTGCGGAAAATGAAGTATACCCAGGCCTTTACTAGTCTGTCTCATTCCAGCATTTAATGCTGAGGAATGAGGATGACTCTAATCTAGAAGCCGTGAATGCAGCACTGCGATTGAGAAAAACCCTTTGTATTTATTTGCTATGACCCTTCCCTCAAAGGGGACAAGTGGACCCAAATATAGGCATAACAGAGCCACTGGATCACCAGATTTTCCTTTAATTTTTCACCCATATGTATTTTAAGTCAGGATATGATGTTTAATATTGGTATAACTGTAACGACTTTGACTTTAAACACTTTTCTTGCATAGTCGACACATCAGACTGTATATGTCAGTGGATGGTCTTCGTAGCAATAGTTGACAACTCCTCCCTCATAAGACACATCTTCATCCTTTTCTCCATCCTCCAAACAGTGGCTATGCACGTGTATTTCAGTGTCTCCACTGTTTCTCTGTTGTCTCATTATAAGTCTCTTGTTGTTGCTGTTTCTCACTGATGCCTCAAGAGCTTTTTGTTTGCGGTAAAAATGTGAAAACTTGTTGAAAATGATGGTGATGGGTAGTGACACAACTAATGTGCCGCTCAGGATGCAGCCAGATGCTGCCAGCTTTCCAGCCACTGTCACTGGAACCACATCTCCATATCCCACTGTTGTCATACTAACTGTCCCCCACCACCAGCAAGCTGGAATTGTGTCCAAACCAACATCTTCCTCATATTCTGCAGTGTAAGCAATTCCGGAAAACACCGATACACCCACTGCCAGGTACAGTAATAAGATTCCAACCTCTCTGTAGCTGTGCTACACAAAGAAACAAAGACATGACATTTTTACATGTAAAATGTAGGTAGAAAAAGCTTTAAAGCACTTATATACTGAGTTGTCAAAACTGAGTATTCTTAATATTCAAAATTAATTTCAATTTTTAAAAATAGGATGGAATTAGAATTTTTACAAAATGATAAGACAAAGTAGGGGGAAACATTTTTAGGGTCTGGTATCATGGATTAATTTAGTTAAATAAGACATAATCAAAACATTTACAGTCAGTACTATTTAATATGCCAGTGGTTTTCAATTCTGATCCTGGGGACCCACAGCACTGCACAGTTTTTATGTCTCCCTTTATGTAACACACCTGATTCAGATTTTCAGCTCATTAAGAGAGAGGTCCATAAACTGAACAGATGCTGCATTCCAATTCGCCTACATATACTTTGCACTAAAAGTATTTACTCTTTTTGTGAGGAAAAAGTACATACCTTTGTGTAGCAGAAACGTTTTGAGATGCACTACCATGTAAGAAAATTGTGTCTTGTGACATTATATGCCGTTTTGTCACAAGCATCATGTCACCATAAACTGGCTTGTCTCATTTAATGTCTAAAATACAATTCTTCTTTCTAAGTTCACAATGTTGTTGCAGGTGAAATATAATTTGAATAATAAGTAATGTCCCTTAATGGAAAAGGTGTGACTGCAGTCTAAGTGGAAGAGAGGGGGTACGCAAGGATGGTAAATGCCTCAGGGGGTACGCGACTCTAAAAAGTTTGGGAACCACAGTAATCGACCATGCTTTGGGACACACTTATTGTAATCTTGCATACTATTTAGGATGCACATTGGGACACAGGGACAGATACTATTTATGGTGAATTATATGCAAACAGGGAACCATGGTGAGTTTTTCAGATAAGAGACACATACAAAATGTAGAGTGGCTTGAATCTCCCTCCAGGTTCAGGATTAAACACCACTACAACAGAGGTCTTCAACCAAACTCCTGGGGACAAAGTTTATTTCCAACCTGCTTCAGCACACCTGACTGTATATTTCAAGCGATCCTGGAGAGCTTGATTAGCTGCTTCTGGTTTAATTAGAGTTAGAGCTAAACCCTAAAGGGCAGTGGGTCCCCAGGAGCAGGGTTGAAGACCTCTGCACTACAATATGCAGATTGTAAATACACTTGCACAATAGCAGTGTAATCTCACCCGTAGAGTAGCACCTAGTGACCTTAACCCCGTTGAATGCCTAGCCAACTTTAGCACCCTGAAGATTCTCATCAGCCGCAACACCTGGACCAGTTTTCCCAAGTTGCCCAGCTCTGACTCACTCCCAATGACCAGATCAAAAAAGATTGTGATGTATATTGGCATCACTGAGATGATATCAATCACGTTTAGTGGTAGCAAGAAGAATTTGCGATGGTTTGGAGCAAGAAGCATGCGAGTTACTACCTCAAAGGTAAACCAGCAAATGCAGAACACTTCTAATACATGCCTAGTTGGGTCTTCAGTTGGATTACCACTTTCATCAAATTTTTGGTATTCTGGAATGCTATTGATACACATGGTGGTAATTGATATTAACACCACACAAATGGAAAGCAAGCTAAAAACTTTGCTAGGGATTGAATAACCTGGATTTTCCAATGTTAGCCACAGACATTTCCGAATGTTTCCAAAACGTATTTCATGGAAGTGCTCAATATCTTTGTTAAGATCAGAAATCTCATCAACTGATGTATCCACACTGCTAACATCACTCTCTTCATCCCAGGATGTATGATGTCTCTTCAGTTTACGATCAAGGTAACGGTAACTACAGCAGCTGTCCAGAAAAAAATCACTGATTCCCCAATACTCTATTTCCTGAGAGAAGGAGAAAATGCACAGCTCATCCATAATATGCAGCTTGCCAGTCTGATAGAAGTGCAGTACATAAGGGAAGAGACCAGGGTTACGGTCAAAGTAAAACTCTTTCTGTTGAACATCAAAGTCATCACAAAGCTGTAGAATGTCATCCTCTGAGTCACAAGACAAGAGTTGACCAAGACGTGTGTCCGGAAACTTCTTCAGAATGCTTGAGCATAGAGTGTGCCTCAACCCACCTACATTGATGTGTAAAAGGTTGTCCTTAGGATCCAAAATCCACCAAGGATGTCTTTCCTTCACCATGGTCTACCTTCACACTGTAATGGAAAAAAGGAAATTTGTTTTAGTAAGGCTGGAAAAAATAACAGGTTAATTTTGGTGATTCGTTTTACATGTTAAAAATAATTCATGTAATTAATGTGTCATCCGTTTTTTTTTTTTTTTTTTCACTTCCTGAGGTTAAGAGGTGTTCTCGTGTTATTTGCGTACTGTTTGGCTCCACAAAGAAAATCCTGTGATGTGTGATGCAGTTCTCAGCTTATTCTGTGAATAACAATTCTTAACTTTCAATTTATGTAACTCTGTATATTTAATTTTTCATCCTTTTTTATTTAAAAATATATTTTGAAATGTTTTTATTAGTGCTGTCAATCGAATAAAAAATGTAATCGAGTTAATCACAGTCAGGGGCTGTGAATCACGATTAATCGCAAATTTAAAATATTGGGATTTACTTAACCTGCAGTGTTGAAATAAATAAATGCATGACAAACTGCTTTAAGGAAACAGATTCTTCAGTTGTATTACCTCAATCATTAACATTTATTTAACAAGTGTTCAATAACAATCTCTTAATTTGTTGAGGCATCCATATGAACTGCAGACATATTTAGCAGAAACCAACAACTGTTAGAAAAAAGTCATGTCTGCTACAAATTCACAAATATCTTAACTGTAAATTTTTTGCATAGTAAATAACATCAACTCAAATGAATGCAACAATAAGTAGGCCTATTTTATAAATGGAATGCCATAATGTCTGTGAAGTGTCAGAGTGAACAGTCTCTACATTCTTGATTAAAGATAATCACTTCAAACAGTGTGCATCTGTGCAACATGCCTCCTGTCAACCAATCATACAGTCTATTCTTCTTTCAACCAGTTGCTCAGGCAGACTAGCTTGTTCACATTTTCAGATGATGGAGCTGACCTCTTCTTCAGCAAAATGTGGCCTGTCAAAGAGAACAGCCTCTCACATGGCACTGTTGAGGCAGGTGTAACCAATTATCTTTTTGCAATATGGGCCAGATTACCAAATGCACCTGCTTGTGACGACCACCACTGTAGTGGACATGTGTCTATGCTGACACAGGGCTCTGCCTTGTACCTCTCTAGAGATTTTTCTGTGGACAGTGTCTCCTCATCAGACTCTGACTGATCCCATTAGTAGGAGGGCCGTCTTCTTCTTTGGTGGCTCTGGCTCCACTTCTTCTCCAGAGGTCTGTGGTGCTGGTTCTCTTTTCTTCAGCATCTCACTCAGCTTTTGCCACACCTCTCTCCCTCTCTGTTCTGGGCAAGCACTTAAGGTCCTTGAACCTAGGATCTAGAGTGGTTGCTACCTTTAACCACCACAGGTTTGAGTTATCCTTTCGCCAGTTGAGGTCCTTAGGGAATGCAGCCTTGAAGTGCGCTATGTAGGCAGGGTCAACATCAGAGACCTCCATTGTGCGCAGGAGATGACATAGTGCAGGTAGCACCACGGAGCAGGATACATACTTTCCACCACCTAGAAGCTCAGTGATGTACCTACAGTGCAAACACAGCACCTCACAAATGACTACAGTTTTCATTCAGATGGCATCTATTTAGGGTATAGGCCTTAAATTATGTCTATATGACTTACAAATTACTCATTTTTATAAGTAAAATTGGAGAAGACAGAGAAATCACATTACCTGCAGGGCTCCAGCAACGTTTTCAACCTTGCCAGCTTGTCATAGTCAGCTGAGGTTTGCATGGCTAAGTTGTGTTTCTGCTGTGCCAGCGTTGCTTTGTTGTGTTGAATCCACCATATCATCTCAAGAGTTGAATTCCAGCGCGTCGGTACATCCTGGATGAGAGACTCCTCTATTAGTCCATGAGAGGCTTGCTGAGCTATCAGCTCTGCTGTGTTTGCGGGACTTCACACAAAGCTAGGTAACCATCCGTGCTGCGATAACGGGAAATTGTTGGGGTCAAACTTGATCAAATTATTAATTTGCATTAAAAAAATAATAACACGCTACATTTTATAGACAGCCCTAGTTTATATATATATATATATTGTTTTATTTTTAAAGTTAAGTTTGTCAGTTTGTTATTACAGTACATATTGTCAGTGGTGTATAAAGTATTCACATCATATAGCCTACTTAGGTCAAATAACAGATACCCTGAAATATTTAAGTAAATGTATACTTTTAATTGAGTAAAAGTATACAAGTACTTTTTTATGTAGGCTACATAAATATCAAAAGTAAAAGTAATGATGGACCATTATTTACTTATATATTTATTGCAATTTAATATGCTCGCCTCAAACATTGATTTGCTCAGAAAAGCTATGTGTACCTAAAAGTTATGTCCAAAACACACAGCTTACAGCTTAAATTTACTTAGAGCTCAGTCTGACATTATCATGAATTATTATGAGACATAAACTAGTCAGCACAGGTCAGTAAGTCAAGCCAAACCACCTTTATTAGTGCTTTATACAATACAGATTGTTTTAAAGCAGCTTCACAATAATAAACAGGAAATTAAAAGAATCAGTGAAGCAAACTTTGAGATTAATTCAAATTCTGCTGTAAAGCAACTCTAAAAAGACAACAGTATTATTATTCAACTCAAGTCTGTTCAATGTTAATTCAATTTAGTTCAATAACAGTGTTGATGTTGCAAAATGTATAAATTATTAAACAAATCTTATTCGGCTATAAAGCGCCTCAAGGAGTGCAATCATCAAACTCAATTCAGTTAAAGTTTTGTTCTCATCCGATAAAGGCCCTGATATACTCACAGCGAAGTTCTTTTTCTTTTTAAAACGACGTTCGAAATACGTAACCAGCGATTTACTGTTAGCGAACATCCGACGCCACCCACACTGCTGAGAGCGACGGTTAGATGAATATGTAAATATGCGCTTTCCTCTTAATAACAAAATAAACACAACAAAATTGAGAAAACAGCAAGCATTTTTTTTAATATAGCATAAGAAAGGCATCTGAACATTGCAATGTAGATATGTTTGCACGAGTTCTGTAATTCAGCACATGTCTCGTTTCATCAGAAGTACAACTTAATTTTCTACTATAAAGCAGCTCCCCATTGTGTTCATGTTTTCACTCATAGACCTCGACTGACTGAACAGGAGAAATTAACCAGAAAAGATTTCCACTTGAAAGAAGGTGGAGCCTCCGCACACATCTACCTATTACGTAATTGCCGCAGACCAATGGTAGTACAAAGGTGTTTACCAGCCTTACCAAACTTTCCAGAAAGTTCGTTTTGGCAAGCTGTTTCAAACTCCCAAAACGAATTCCAAATTTTGGAATTCTGATTTTGTTCGAAATGACGTTACATCAGTTCATTCTTCGATTTCACTAGAAGTATAAAGCCTTTAGTGTCAGTGTGTCATGAAGTCCACTGAAGGCAAGTTTGAAGAACCCGAGTCCAGCTTTTATTTCCTTAACAAGATCAAATGTAAAACAAAGGCATGACGTGGCATGAACTCAAAACAAAACAGTGGTAAAAGTATTTACCACTTTTACCAGGCTCGGTAGGCTCAGGCTCGGCAGGCATGACGTGAAGAGGCACAGGCTCGGAGTCGGCAGGCATGACATGAAGAGGCTCAGACCCATTCTAAAAATGTCCTTGAGTGCAATGTCATTAAAATCAAGAAGGTGAGAAAGTTCAAGAAAATCCTAGACATAATCCTCGATGGCCTCATTTACTTGACAAAGGTGCAGAAGGAGAACTGCTGGGTTCAGATTTGTGTCAAGTATTCTGTAACGAAGTCTACTGAAGGCAAGTTTTAAGAACTCAAGTGCAGTATTTATTTCCATAACAAGATCAAACGTAAATCAAAGGCATGACATGGCATGAACTCAATGCATGAACATGAACACACCAAACAGTAGTAACAGGAAACAATACAGTACTTAACAAAGTAACAAGGCAAACATGAGGGCTTAAAGCAGCAGTCCGTAGCTTTTTTTGGGTTAAAAATTATCCAACATACATATTTTAGAAAATACATAACCAGCCAGTGTTCAAAACTATCTGCTTGGCTTAGCTAGATTCAAAGCGGTAAGCTTGTAATAATGTTTTTAATTTCAGTGGTACTGGTGGATTTCCGCGGGAGATTCGAGCATTCGAGATTCGAAGAGTTGTAGTCCGTCCAACAGGTTAAAAGATAAAGGTAGAGCTGCTGTTCAGCCAGAAGCAGATGAATGGCTTATCTGTCATAAAGCCTGTTTTATGCTTCTGCGTCGAATCGACGGCGTACCCCCGCAGAGCCCTCTGCGTCGCAGCGAACCCCTCTCCGACCCCTCCGCCGTAGCTCGACGTGCACCTCCAAAAAATTGTAACTACGCGTCGAGGCGACGCAGACCGCAAGGGCTGTGATTGGTCAGATTATACATCATTTCGGGAGTGTAGCTTTTCCGGTTTCCCCCTCCCGCTATACTGCCATTTTTAAAGTGCACTGTTTGTTTCAACGATGTATCACGTTGAGGGACGATTAAATTATTCTGCGATTAAACATTTGGAATAAAATAATTTGTTGTTCAACTTCGATTAGTTCCAGCTGCAACAACATTCTCTCTCTTTCACTCGCCATTAGGCGCGTTTACAGATTTGCGCAAAACTTTTGCGATTTTTTTCTAAATGTCGATAAAAAACTATTGCCAAATGACCGACGTTATGCGACTAAACGTCTTTTTTTCCTCTCGCGATAATCATTCCAAAAATCATGGCAACGGACGTTGGTAGCCACCGCACTAGACATTATTATTATTAATGGAAGGAGACGCATGGCATTAATGGCAGGGAAAGACACGGAGTTCTCCCTCATTTCTGCTCCGAGGTCTTGATTGTGGCATTTCTTTGAGGTTAGAGTCCAGTAGGCTATTCCTGTAATTATTGTTTCTTTTATGAATCCATTCGTTTTCCCTTATTTAACCCGTAATTGCAAAATGAAAAATGAACGGTTGTTGTACTTTTAAAACGCAAAGTTGAACACCAAAATTTAAATTTGAACTGTATACACCAAATGCTGCGCAAAAAAAAAAAATATATATATATCGACGAATTTTCATATATTTGTTTATGATTTTTTTGCCCCTTTATTAAACATTTAAAATATTCACAAATTATTATGGAAAAAATATAGATTTTACTGGTTTTCTAAGGCTAAATTAGAACCTGGAAATTATATTTTTCCCGGAGTGCTGAATGAGAAGAGCCATAACCACAGAAAGGGGATTTATGAGATATAGGTTATAATAAATGTTTCTGAAAAAATATCGAGGCATTTTAATTGTTTATTAATAAACTATTGTTTTCTATATCAATGTCGGCTAAAAAACATCTCCATCACCGGATGCACTTTTAGAGAGAAATGCACCTTTCATACGGATTACATAATCAGAAGGTATTAGCTTTCGATTCGAATTTGTTCGTTTTAAAGTGGACATTTCAATAGCCTACAGAGGCGATATTTTGTTTTAGTTCTCGCGCTTCAGTTCACGGAGACCATGAAAGCGCGTCTGATTGTTTTATTTTATTTTACAAAAGCAAAACGTTTTGTTGTTATTGTGAGTTTACGCAAATAAAAGAAGTTGCAAATAATGTATTATTATTATCTGTATGACCAGAAATGATAGAGTATTTTAAGTTGTTTCCACTGTTGATAGGAAAATGCAAGTGTTCGCGCCCGAGCCTCCCTGCCATCCAGTGCGCGCTCCACACTCGCATACACACTTGGATATGCGTCAAAAGCTTGTGTTTATTCGTAATATTAATTAGTATTTTAAAAGTAATACAAAAAGTATTTATTGATAATCTTAGCCCTGTATTATTATTGTCCAACCTGTATTTTGAATGAGATGTGACGAATTGCTTTGTTCCTTTTTTGGATAAAAGCGTCTTCTACATATGTAGCCTAATAAATGTTATAATAATGATAATTATTATTATTATTTGCGGACACGGACCCCAAACACACCGCGTCTTCTAAGTCAGCTGACTGTTAATGCGCAAAACCTGTTTCCATTGCAGTTTTGCGAAATATTCCTTTTTCAAATTGCCTGAAAAACCTCCCCATGCCAGCGTAAAATCTTTTTTTGTGATAAACGGGAGTTTTTGCGAAATGGTCGTTCCATTGTGCGTATTTTCAATTCGCAATTTCAATTTGCGCAATTTGAAGGGTAATGGAAACGAAAGCGGAACTGGCGCACGGAACCAAAACAAACTAGCAAAGAGATTCGCGAAGCACACACCCCCCTAGCGTTCTGGCGTTGAAATGTACCGCGATGCAACGCAACCTGACGCAGAACCATAAAACGGCCACGACGCCGTAGGAGTGACGGCGTAGCTACGCCGTGGAGTTGACGCAGAAGCATAATGAGGCCTTAAGTTAAACAACTTTTTGTTTAAAACTGCATAGCGGTCCAAGAAGGTCCTGGCATGACATGTTCAAAGCTGGCCATATGGATCTTTGTTGAGGGCTTGTCTAGTTGTCAAGATCTTCAATGAGGATCTGTGCCGAGGGCTTGTCTATTTGTTGTCATTCAAATCATTGAAGCGCTGTGCTGTGGTTGTTCCTAAGTGCAGATCACCATCCGGTCTGGATTGGAACAGATCCAGCTGACTACAGTAACCTTAGGATAAGAATGAGACATAGCGTAGATGCCATTCCTCTAAGTCTCCCGAAGTCAATGGGTGCAATGGGAAGTGTTCCCAGTTCCAGTTGACCTAATTAATGCAGCCTAACAATCCCTTAAAGCGAATTGAATTATAGAAATATACTCTGTTATGTGTATGCTAAGGTAAAGATATGTCTCTTTAATAGATTTAAACTGACAGAGTGTGTCTGCCTACTGAACAATGCTAGGAAGACTGTTCCAGAGTTTGGGTGCTATATAGGGATGAAATCTACTACCGGTGGTCGATTATAGCTATTATCAACTGGCCAATGAATGTGAAGGATTGTAATGTGATAGTAGCTCGCCTAAGTACTGAGGAGCTAAACCATTTAGATCTTTATAAGTAATGAGCAAGATTTTATAATGTATACAACGTTTAATAGGCAGCCAATGCAGCGTTGACGGAACTGGGCTACTATGGCATATTGGGCTAATATTGGCTAATACTTCTTGGTTCTATAAGCACAAGCTGCTGCATTTTAGACAAACTGAAGTTTGTTTGAAAAATCTGCAGGGCATCCACCCAGTAATGCATTATAATAATCTTACCTTGAGGTCAAAAATGCATGAATTAACTCTTCTGCATTTGACATTGAGAGCATTTATCGTAATTTAAAAATGTGGTTTTACACATTAGCAATGTGGCTTTCAAATGACAGCTTGCTTTTAAATAGCACACCCCAGTTCTTAAATCCTTTTTCTCAGCGCAATATTTAAACTGATCAATAAATCATGCTATGGAAAGTCCATCCGGGAGTGTTGATCTCTTTGTTAAATACTTCTGTACTTATTTCAGTGAGTTTTGGTTATTTTCCTCTGCCTGCTGTGTGGTTATGAGTGTATCCCTTGCACTTCAGTGCACTGTTATTGTGTTTTTAATATATTTTGATTGATTTGAACAATATAAAAGAGCACTTGCATCTTTTCCAAGTTGGCATGACACAAGTGTTTCTCTCCACTTAAAAAAAAATATATATATATCTCTCTCAGAATGGCATTATCACCACAGTTTATAGTGCCTGGGCCATGAAGCTCGAGATGCTTTAGCTCAGAGGTTGCATTCTTTAAAATGATCAGTCCCTATCCCTCCTGATATCTAATCTCTGTGGTGCTCGAGGGGCCACACAAGCAAGGAAAGCGAGGGTGGGACAAGAAAAAAGCAGATTCCATCAGTTCAGAGTCAGACTATGTGTTTTTCGTGTTCTCCTGTCTGGTCAAGTTTGGCTATGAGGCGTCCAACAGTAAGGTGTCACTCAAGTGCCATCTGAGATGCTAAAGGTCCTCATTTCGGACAGATGAGAAGTTTCAGCTCGACTAGCCTAATCCTGAGCTCCCTGAGCGTCCCTATGAGGGGCAACAAAATTCTGAGGGAGCAACGGTATTTATGTTCCAGTATGGCAGAGACCTGGATGCATACGTGGAGGAGTTCCTCTATGTCTGCCATCAAGCCACCTGTGACGACGTCTGTTTGATGGAGGGATTTCTGGATGAAGACTGGATGACTACATTATCCAATCATAATGTAACATTATTGAAAAACTGATTTTTTTTCAGTACAAAAACTGCTAAACTTTGACAAAAAGTAACTTGTATTGTTATAAATGTGATTTCATAATATGTAGATATGAATCCAACTGGAAAAACTTGTGAAAAGGTGTCTTTTAGTTAGGCAGCAAATAGTGGAGCTCTGCAGCCATCTACTGGTTTTACTTTTAAAACAGCATTTTCCAAAAGATGGGCAACAATCAAACCATGTCAAATTATCCATGTTATCCCCATGAATTAAATTTAGAAATGTGGGTCTTTTATCAAGTGACATCAAGTGAATTTTACAAAAAAAAAAATCACTTGATGTCAATTTTTTCACTTGATGATAATTTTTTTTTTTTGTTATTAAAACCTATTTAAAAAATATTATTTTTAATTTATTTATGTAAATTTTGTGGAGTAAAAATGTCCAAATGTGGAGTAAAAATAAAATTGTTGCCTGGGGTCTCTGGAGACCCCAAACAGCCCGACTGTAAACCGCAAACGAACAGTGCACAAGGGTTAAAGTGGTCGGACATAGTGCAGAACAAAGTGCAGCCATAACAGGGCATTGTGTATCAAAAAGTTAAATGAAAATAAATGAAGAAAAATAAATAGAATGAAGAAAAAATTACATCTATATAACAAAAAATAAATAAATAAATAAAATAACATTGCATATAGACATTTTCTGTACAGTAGCGATGTCATTTAACGGGTTTGCTATGTTTATGCATTAAACAAGACCAATAACCTTGATTTATTAACACATGTTTTGTTTGGATGATTTTAGAGACCTTCATGATTATGTAGGTATATACTGTATTATGTCAACAAAAAATACTTATTAGTAACATGAAAATGACCTTTCTTTGAGAGGGTTTGCCTTCGCCATGCTTCCTGGAAGTAGGGGTAGGAAGTTGACAGCCTCATGTGACAGGAAGTAAGTGAATACCTTTTTTTTTTCTTGAAATCCTTTATTTGGTTGTTTTCTTGCATGTCATTGAAACATAAAACATGGATAATGTTTAATCTAGAAAAATACTTACAAAAAGAAAATGACAATTATACACTGCGGCAAATTGACTTAAATTTAAAGACTTTTTACCTAATCTTCTTCGTCCTCGTCTGCTTCTACAACTATGCGTGACACATACAGAGATTTATTTATGGGAAGTCAGAATTTTTTTCTACCTTTTAGGGCTTTCAGGTGATTAAAAAAAATGTGCCATTAAAATGTGATGAAATTTGCCTCTACATATATTTTTCCAAATGTACACTTATACGTAGCTCCTAAATAATAAATCAGTTACAGTGAGTTATACCATAACACATAAATGTTCTGCCGCTATAACTGTAAATGTTTAACCGCTGTAACTGTAAAATGTTTTACTGGGTTCATTAAGGATTATCTTATAATTATCTGTATTTGTCTCTTTTGGACTATACAGTTCATTACTATAAAAATATAGAAAGCAGTCTGACTGCCAGTGTGTCACTATCTAAATTGTATTTGCTGATTTTGTCCCATTTTTCTCAATGATGGTCAATTATTAATGCACTATTTTGTTATCTCATTATTTCAAAGTGAAGCAACGGAAATATGTGACTGACGATAAACAAACTAAAAGTCCATGAAAATGAATTTAACAGAACATAACTGTGACAAATAAGTTAGACCTATCACTTCTGCCACTAAAGATTGCTTTATTAATAATATTCCTGATCAGTTTCATCTCCTCAGCATCCCGATATTGCGACAGAAACGTTTGACTCTCTCTTTTCCAGCACTTTAGAGACAGTTGCTCCCTTACACTTAAAGCTGCAGTCCGGCGTTTTTCCTCTTTGTCGCCATCTCTGTTCGAAATCTGCAATTGCAGTCATTCGCGGAATTATCAACTTTATGTGAGTTGTACTTCAACACCCTCGACACGGCACAGCGCGGAAGAACACAATGTTTGAGGAGACTGTGAGGCTGTCAGTCACCGCGCCACTGTGGGAAGGCCTACTGGCATTCAGAATCATATATTATTCTTTTTGGAAGTATGACCAACATAATAATTTTCACCGGAAAATGTCATCTAAACTAGTAAGAAACATCCACCTTTGTTCTGGTTCTGACATTGCAGTAAATCGTGCTGATTAAATCTAACAATCGCTTATAAGTTATCATATCACGCAAAACCGTGCAAATTATACTTTGTTCTCAAATTGTTAATGTTAACAGCGTCAGCATTGCGTGACTACATGTAATGTCCTTCCGATATGTATCCTTGTTTTCGCATGGGTCCGGTTGCAGTCTCTTCTTCTGTAGCCACTCCAAAGTCTGAACGAAGTCTTTTGCATTTTACAGCGGGTGAATCTCTAGTTGTCACTGGTGATTGTCGTTTGAACCTTTCTGGATCCGCCATCAAATTGATAAGTTTAATTATATCAAGTGCTGTGAGAAAAGGCTGTAAATCTCCACCTCCAGCATCCTCACACGCAATATAGCTTATACTAGCCGAGACTCCTTCTTTATGTGTACAGATGTGACGTAATGACGCAAAGACATGCTCGAATCTCCCGCGGAAATCCACCAGTACCACTGGAATTAAAAACATTATTACAAGCTTACCGCTTTGAATCGAGCTAAGGCAAGCAGATAGTTTTGAACACTGGCTGGTTATGTATTTTCCCAAATATGTATTTTTTGGAGTGCTAAACTTGCATCATAAAATTACAACACTCAACTATAAATGTATGAATTAAACTGTCGACAGAAGAGTGTCGACAGTTTCTTTTCCATGCATCATTCCATGTATGTGGTTATAGTCAAATCAGATAAAACTGTGAAATCGCCCTCGAACTCTTCTGTCTTGCCTGCAGTCGAGACTCGAGAAGACGGTGACGTCTTCTTTCCTACTGGTTGTCGTTCGAGAAAATCGCTTCTCATTTGCATAAAGTTGAAATTTCGGAACTTTTGTCGCGTCTCGCGTCGCTTGACATGCCCACATTCTGTCGCCAATGGTCACTGTCACTCGTGTTGCCGGAAGTCGCCAGTGCTCTATTGAAATGAATGGGATTTTGTCGCTTTGACGCTGCGTGTCGCTGGCGGTGTGAACGGGGCTTTAGAAGAAAATAAACAATACCCTAGGTATTTATTTAAAACAGTGGCTAAATTAACGAAAAATAAAGCTTCAACCCCAGGTGTTTCCAAGCTGCACAGCAGTAATGACTTTATGAACTTCTTTACTTACAAGATTGATAATATCAGGGAGAAAATGATAACTATGCAACCATCTACTACAGTATCGTGTCAGGCAGTGTATTGTAGTCTCCTTGAGGAAAAATTGTATTCATTCATTGCTATAGGAGAGGAAGAATTTTCTAAACTCGTTAAATCATCATTGTATGTTAGACCCTATACTGACTAAGCTATTGAAAGAGATGCTTCCAGAGGTCATAAATCCTCTTCTTAATATAATTAATTCATCTTTGTCATTAGGATACATACCAAAAACTTTTAAGCTGGCTATGATTAAACCGCTTGTTAAAAAAAACGCAAATTGATCGTACAGAATTAGTCAATACAGGCCGATCTCGAATCTACATTTTCAGTCAGGATTTAGACCATACCATAGTACTGAGACAGCTCTCATTAGAGTCACAAATGATTTGCTCTTATCATCCGATGGTGGTTGTATCTCTCTATTAGTGTTACTCGATCTTAGTGCTGGATTTGATACTATTGACCACAACATTCTTTTAAAGAGACTCGAAAATTATGTTGCCATTAGTGGAATTGCATTAGCATGGTTTAAATCATACTTATCTGACCGGTATCAGTTTGTAGCAGTAAATGAAGAGATGTCTTATCGATCAAAAGTTCAGTATGGCGTACCACAAGGCTCAGTGCTAGGACCTTTGCTGTTCACTCTGTACATGCTACCCTTAGGATATATCATTAGGAAGCATGGCATTAGTTTTCACACCCTAACGAAACTTACCAATTCACAGAACGGAATGCATAGCTGATACAAAAACCTGGATGACTAGTAATTTCCTACTACTTCATTCTGAAAAAAAAAACAGATTCCAATTATTGGATAAAAAACTTCCTCACGTAATAACCTAGAATACTGTCTAACACTTGATGGCTGCTCTGTCAAGTCTTTGTCGTCGGTTAGTAACCTGGGTGTGCTCTTTGATACCAATCTTTCATTTGAAAGTCACATGCCTAGTGAAAAACCGCATTTTTCTATCTTAAAAATATATCTAAATTACGTCATATGCTCTCAATGACAAAAGCGGAACAGCATTCATGACATCAAGGCTAGATTATTGTAATGCTATTATGGGTGGTTGCCCTGAACACTTAATAAACAAACTACAGCTGGTCCAAAACGCAGCAGCTAGCAAGTTCTTACCAGAACTAGGAATTATGACCATATCAGCCCGGTTCTGTCAACACTGCATTGGCTCCCTATTAAACATTGTATACATTTTAAAATATTGCTGATTACTTACAAAGCACTAAATGGTTTAGGTCCCCAGTACTTGAGCGAGCTCCTAACGCATTATAGTCCTTCACGTCTATTGCGATCTCAAAATTACGGCCAGTTGATAATACCTAGAATATCAAAATCGATCCTTTTCCTATTTAGCACCAAAACTTTGGAACAGTCTTCCTAACATTGTACGTGAAGCAGGCACACTCTGTCAGTTCAAATCTAGACTAAAAACACATCTCTTTGACCTAGCATACACAAAACACATTATAGACTTCTATAATTCAATGTGGCTGCATATATTAGGTCAGCCGGAACCGGGAACACTTCCCATAAATCCTGATGTACTTGTTACATCATAAGAAGGATGGCGTCTACACTAATATTAGTCTCTCTGTTTATCCTGAGGTTTACCCTAGTCCGCCGGATCCAGGCCGTATCCAGATCTGATGAAGGACCAGCGCCTGGACACGACGACAACGCAGTCCTGAAGTGTCAACTAGTCTATCCCCTGTGGCCTCCTTCCCTTCCCTTTACCTCTGTACAGATAAAATGTTGTCGGGATAATTCCGGTTCACGTGGCTACACTGAAGTGATAAATAATTCTTTATTATAATTTTTTAAGGCCAGACAAGTAGTTTGTTGATGGTTGGTTTGTAAAGAAGGACTACACGCCTGCGCACATATATATTCAAACGCGGATACCTATAGACGTGATGCGCATGTGCACACTTTCTGCATTTTCGCGGGTTTGCGTTTTTGAGGTTTGCGCAGAGATAACCTTTTTTTTCAAAAGATTTCAAGGCTTGCACCTTGGAATCTATTTCAGGGTTTGCGTTCTCGATAAATTAAGGTGACAGTACGCCCCTCCCGAAAGGCACGACTTTTGGAGGAGCCATGTTGATGACTTGGCTGACGACATCCGGGGGACGACCAGTGGAGGTGAAGCTGATGGATCCCAGAGCGCAGACGAAGAGCTGATGGTACTGACCAACACCGCTGGTACTGGAGACCTAGGCGGAGTCACGGTGACAAGCATCTGAGGTGGAGCAAGAGTGCCCGAGGACTGAGGCGGAGCCAGTATGACTGAGGACAGAGGTGGAGCCGGAGGGAAGGATGAACCCGCTGTAGCCGTAGGGGTGGAGGGACTGAGGGCAGCAGAAGGCTCCTAAGTCTTTGGCGAAAGTAGAGTGATGACTGACCCAGGTGGAGCCGGTGGAACGAGGGACCCTGGTGAAGCTGGAAGGTCGAGGGTCTCTGTTGGAGCCGAGGGTGGGAGAAGCCAAGGCGAACCCGACAGGTCAACAGGCCAAGGTGCGACGAACAGATCAGATGCCAAAAGCGGAGCCAAAAGTTCCTCTTGCTCAGGCGAGGCTGGTGATTGTACGACCTGAGGCTTCTCTTCACAGCAAGGTGTCACCGGTGAAGATGAAGGGCTGCAGGCATCCAGCAGAGGCAGGGCTGAAGGACTGAGCTTTGCTGTGAGGGTGACCAGAGGTAAACTTGATGGGATCAATGATGAATTCACAGTTCATACAGCCAGGTCGATGATACAGTTTCAATGCAGTCTTGAAACAGCGATGATGAAGAACAAACAGATAGTTCAGGGTGGGATAGGGTTGGAGGTAGTACCTAAGCTTGTTGTTTTGGTTCAGGAATATCTATAAAAGGTGGCGGATGCGGTGTTTCGTTTGCTGTACTTGGTGACTGACATCTGTCTAACTCTGCATAGCATGAAATGCGCTGATGACGTGTGATGTCTGCGCGAGCAGCGTGTGCGGAGGTATGAAAATACATATGTTGACAGGCAGGTATAGGATTGCATTTGGACCGAATGCAATGATTGGACGAACATTTTATGGTCCTACACCTTCCCAAGAATATATATACACATTTAAATACATTTAGACCACTTAAATTAGTGATTGCTATCATGAGGTTAAGAGACCTTGGCTTTTTCTAAAACAAATCGCCTATTCTGCCTTTAAGTAGTCCACAGTAACTAAAAAAAAATACATTATAGGCCCATTATTCACAATACCGTTCTAACCAAGCAGTTTAATGTTGACAACATCCACACACTGTGGATATAAAAAAGGTCTCAGCAGGGATACAGTTAACAATTAGCATAGAAGCCAGTGATTTCTATAATTAACTCTAATAGGCTATGTGCACAAGCATAATTTCGAACTTCCGCTATTGTCAGAAGTCGGCATGTCAGTTTCCGGTTTACGGCTGTTCATCCGCAACCGCTATAAACGAACAAGATGAGTGCTGCTGTTGTACGAAAAAAAGAGTTGTTAAACACATCTAAGTTTCTAAGAACTGTAGGTGGATCCATCATCTAACGCCCGTTTCACACATAGGCCTACCCCGTTTGCAGTGCGTGTTGCGGTGCAGGAGCAACGCGCGCTATAGTGCAGTTTCACATATGATGCGTTTGCAGTGAATAACTGATCCGCGGCTGTACTACAAACACATACTTACTTTTTTTTTTTTCGCGTCGCCCAAAATGTCTATTTTGTGCAGCCACTGCGCACGAAGGTTGGTGTTTTTCGGGAAGCGTTGGAAGCTCAAATGGCTGTTAGCGACTTGAAGCAGAGCAAAGTGGCACACAGCAGTGCTCCTAACGCACCATGTTAACAGGTTAGGGCTTCCACTTTTCACATCGTTCCAGATGCGGCACGTATAACAGCAGTGCAGCGATCGTTTCTGCACCGAATTTATTTCTGCTGTGTTGCATTAAAGTGACACCGCATGTTTCGTGGTCAAAATGCACAAAGATTGACCTGAAAATTTAGTAATTTCACCATAAATGCGTTTCATTAAATAAAATGTAGTAATCTCACCATAAATGCATTTAATATACCGGTACTACTATTTTTCACAGTCATCTGAAGACTGTGAAGACCGGGGTAAATCAAGGAAAACTACAATTAAGGCGACATAATGAACAACACTCGTCTCATTCGTGGAGGTGGAAAAACAAGTTCTTTGTGACATGCAAGATCTATTGTAGGCTATTACAATTTAAATGCAAAAGAAAAGGCACGTGAGTTGGCTGTTTTTGCCCATTTTAAGTTTTAATTTAAAATTTGACATTTTAATATAGTAAATTTGACCACTTGCTTGAGCAACTTAATATAAGTAATGCATGGAATAATAGCCCTAACTTGCGTTGTTTAAATTGTGTTTAAACGTGCATACATCCATTAAAGAGTGTAAAGAGAATCGCAATGCTGACAACTTTTTTTGAAATAAAAGTTGCAGCACAACTTCTGGATTTTAAATAAAAATAGTAAGTATGTGTTTGTGGTATACAGCCGCGGATCAGTTATTCACTGCAAACGCATCATATGTAAAAGCACACGCAACACGCACTGCAAACGGGGTATGTGTGAAAGGGGCGTTAGATGATGGATCCACCTACAGTTCTTAGAAACTTAGATGTGTTTAACAACTCTTTTTTTCGTACAACAGCAGCACTCATCTTGTTCGTTTATAGCGGATGCGGATGAACAGCCGTAAACCGGAAACTGACATGCCGACTTCTGACAATAGCGGAAGTTCGAAATTACGCTTGTGCACATAGCCTATTAAAAATAAATAAACCGTGGGTCTTTAATGCTATCCAGTGGGCATCAGAAGTACCCTGACGCTTCTCAATCAACAAACATTCTGTTGTTCCTTTATGAAATTCGATGTTGTAAAAAGTGCATTCGCAGAAGTAATAATATAAAACAATACTTAGCCTAAAGAGAAAATTATAGCCAGCATACACAGGTATTCATAATTAATAATTATGATGATAATATAATGAATATGAAATTCCACAGTCTATTCAAGTGAGGTTAAAAAGTGAATATGATAGCTTACATTATTAAATCAATATCAACTTATGCCTTGGGATGTCACATTAAGTGCATTTTATTTGTAGTTCTGTCATCGTTCATTCTGGGACATTTAGGCTACTTAAGAAGTCTGGCCATTGTGGTGGCCAATATGATGGTCATAACTTGTAAATAAAATACAAATACAAACTGGCAGTGGTCAAAAGGATAAATACATTTAAATAAATTATATATTTCCAAAAGACTGTTAAACTCAGGAACCCTCAAGACTATGTAAATTCTGACCTTACGTCCTTGAAACAATTAGCTACCGTCCAAATAGGACGTCACAGTTCACACACACACACGCTCACACCCTTTATAGCCTTTCAAAAGAAAAAAGTATTTGGCCTTATGGGCTACATTTGCTTGCAAGCACTGTATTAAAGTGAAAGCGTATCAAAGGCTAACAGTTGTTCTTAAGAAACTGTGTATCGCTATGCCTTTAAACACACACACATCGTTCAGATTTCATACATTTTGTTCTTTCTGTCATTGTACTGCCATGCGCTTCTCTTTAACCTTGTAATGCACATCTCTTAAGCTGTTGATATGTTTTGATAGAACAGTGAAACCAAAAACATCACATTTAAAGCAGATGTTATATCTGCTATAATGAATTTGTTCTTCCTAATTATCAGCATAGGTTATATAATTAAAAAGGAAACCTACCACAGATGTTACTGTTTGTTCTCCACTTGTTTTCTTTTCATGTGATTATTCGTTTGTTTACGCGCTGATAACGTGTGTAAGATGCCAAAAAGTATCAATCCAGTGATCTACCTACAGGCTAGTAAGCTATATTCAGATTTTGTAAATATTGTATTCTTCTAATATCAGTTTGTCTTTTCTTTTCGGTTCGCAACAAATTGCTCCTCAACCGACACTAGCTCATTTTCCCACAGCTCCTGCTGCTTCGATGTGAAATGATGCGCATGTGTCCAGTCAGGCGCGGAAACACACCCTAGCAGTCAAACACTGCAGTTCATAGGAACGTGAATTCTTGAATGAACGTAGCCTATTTACATATCCTGTTAATCAGTCAAGACGCTAGCCTATTGAGATAGAGCAGTCTAAAAAAAAGATGGTGTTAAAGTCACCATGAAATCAAAATAAACAATTTTTATTTTTCATGGAATATTGCAGTATTTATTATAAATAAATACTTATCCGTGCACATCACTATTTTTTTAATTCATCATATTGTTTATTTTAAAATAATTCCCCCTGCCTCTTGCAACATCTCTTCTCTGATGACATATTTACTGGCGCAAGGGTGGGACAACCTGTCATTAGGACATTACATGTCGCTTTGGATAAAATCATCTACTAAATGCATACTTACAAAAAGAGTAACAAAGCATTCATCAAAGACCCAACAAAAACGTTGTAGTAGAAGGCTTCACAATACCACAATAAGATATTTTTTTTCTTTTCTTTTCTTTTTTAATAAGTGTGGTTTAAAGGGATAGTTCACCCAAAAATTAAGATTCTGTCATTTATACTCACCCTCATGTTGTTCCAAACCCATAAGACTTTCGTTCAACTCCGGAACACAAATGAAGATCTTTTTGATGAAATCTAAGAGCTTTCTGTCCCCCACAGCTATGCAACTGATATACTTTGACACTTCAAAAGGTTCATAAAGAGATCGTAAAACTAATCCATATGAATTGAGCGGTTTGTATGATGGACAGACTGAATTTGAGTGAGTAATTTAGTGAGTATGAGAGTAAGTAATTAATGACAGAATTAAAACTTTAAATTTGATGTGACGTAGGTTCTAGACTAGACGTGCTGCCGTGCTCTGGATTACCTGCAAAAGCTTAGTCATGCTGGTTGAAAGGCCTGCCAATAAAGCATTGCAGTATCCAGCCTTGAAATTACAAGCGCTTGGACGAGTATGGCTGTGCCGCGTATTCTAAATGGAAGGGTCTGATTTTCCTAGTGTTGTAGACCGCAAACCTGCACGACCAGGCTGTTGTTAAGATGTGGGTGGAAAAGCTCAGCTGGTTGTCAAACACTACCCCCAGGTTCCTTTCTGTCCTATCGCACCAATAGCAAATGACAACAATCCAATGATCCAATCAATTCCTGATGGACAAAATCAAGTTCTGCCTTAGAATGTTTCTTGTTCGAGAAGCCATTTAATAGGGAAGAAAAGACTATATCGCAACTTCAGTTTCAAGCCGACTTTAAGGAAATATATTCTGATAGCACAAGTACATCACGGAGACGTCTATTTGATGTGTGTTTACATCTGGAAGAGTGTTTGCTCATCTAATACGTCTATGTTTCCTGTCAGATGTCAAATAGACGTTTAGAAAATGTCTTTAAGATGTTTATGATTTAGAATGTATGTAAAACTGACATCTAAAAGACGTCTATCAGATGTTAGTAAACAGCAGATGCTTTCCAGATGAAGTGATCTTTAACAGACATCTTGCAGACATACGTGTGCTATCTATTGGATCAGCACACGTACGTCTGCTCAACATGTTCAAAGGTATTTGCCTATGTCTGGATGCAATCTTACTTCTTCCATTTTCTAAGAAATTAGTGTTTATACTTGCCTGTCACCCATTATGGGTCAACCAAATATTAATATTTCAAATATCAAATATTTATTATAATTTGAAAAATCTAGCATTCTCCTCAGTTAATTAATTAATTGAGACAATTAATTTAAACTGATTTTCAGATCAATCTTTTGATTACCCCCATCGTTAAGGCTCCCTATTCCTAAACCCCATTACTGTAAGTAACCCTAAACCTGACCATAGGCTGCGTTTCCCAAAAGCATCATAAGCCTAAATAGATTGTAGAACCATTGATGGACACAGAGTTACAATGCTTTTAGGCAGTGTAGCCCTGGGAGTAATCTGGTGTTTGCTGTGTATAGGCAAAGATTAGCAATTTTGGGGGGGTTTGTCTCCTGAAGACAAACATTTGTATTTAACAAAACGTTTTAATTGAACGAAATTGCCTGTTTCGCTTTTATCTTCTGTCTTGTCAATGAGTGTGCGATCCAACCAAACAGACTTAAATGGTCAAATAGCCTTTATGCACTTACCTCACTGAAATTGGACTCCATGTCAGAGGTGTAGTCAGTCTGGGTCATATAGGCCTATATACACTGTATGCTTACCTTTTCCCAGGGCTGTTTATAATGAATTCTGAGGATCAGTCTTTTGTATGCCCTTATACCCATTTGTTTTGCTGCTTCAGAATCTACCGTGTAAGCTTCCTCATTAACTGTATCCCAACTGTTTCTGATTCTTTGTAGTAACTGATGCATTATCACTTGAATTCTACCATTCTCTGCCCCTGACAATTGTAGCCACCACTATCATTGACTGAGGGACCACTATCATTGGACTGGAGAAATTCACGGTTAACTCCTAAGATTCCAATTACACTGAAGAACTTTTGCAAAGCCTAATTTAAATTTGAAAGTGCAAGTGTTTTCCTTTTAAGGAAGAAGCTCTCAGAGATTTTCTTTACTGAAGCAGGTGGCCATTGGAGCTTCATACTTTATAGCAAAGATTTGTAGGCTCTGTGCACATTGCAATGCTCTAATCCGGCCATTAAGGGAATGTGAGACTTAATTGAATCTCCCCTTACTGAGTGCCAAGATTCTAACCCCCTCAGGAACTGTATGCAGACCTTTCCTGTCAGACAGGGGAATACAGGAGGGCTTTTAGTCTTGTGAATATTATTGTCTAAAAGGAGGTCTACATGTCTTGTTTTAAACATTGTGGGATTAATGATGATTAACCTTAATGGGTTAACCACCAATTACAGAGATGTGTGTAAAGTAAATGGGTAAAAGAAAGATATCACCGAACTACATGACCCACAGTCACGAAAAAAAAGGGATTGCAGTGTATTGTTTGCATTCAATTGTCATCTTACAAATAATCTCCCCAAATAATTTTACAAATAAAATGTGTGTGTGTTTATAATAATAATAATAATAATTCATTACATTTATATAGCGCTTTTCTTGGCACTCAAAGCGCTTTACATAGAAGAGGGAATCTCCTCAACCACCACCAATGTGCAGCATCCACCTGGATGATGCGACGGCAGCCATATTGCGCCAGAACGCCCACCACACACCAGCTTACTGGTGGAGAGGAGACATAGTGATATATATATATATATATATATATATATATATATATATATATATATATATATATATTGTGTGGTTAGCTTCAAGTGATTCTGCAATAGAAATATATATATATCATATTTTTTGGGCTATATATACTTATATACTATACTAACTTGTTTTTGTTTGTTTTAAGAATTTCTTTGGAAAGGTTCTGTGCTTATAACTCAAATGAAGCTGAATACAATGTCCGAATTGGTAGATGCAATAATCCTAATTTTCAAAAAATATATATTAAAAGGCTTGTGTGGCCCTTCAGGATATTTTTTTATAATACTGGCCAAAACATAGCCATGAAGCTATGAAGCTTTATAAAAGTGGCAGCATGGTGATTCCATGCTAAGAACGGTTGCCTTGCAGCAAGAAGGTCAGGGCTAACACAGAAGGCTACTGTGATTTGCTCAGATTGAGTGGAAAATCATTTTCAAGCCAAACCATAGGAATATACTTTTTATTCAGTTTGTTCATGCAAAATACACCAATTTAGAGTCACAATTTACAGTTGTCTTTTTGTGGGTACATGCTCACATTCGAGTGGAGGGTGATAAGGTGGTTGATAAATGATAATAGCCTAGGTAAGGCTCTTAAACACCCCAAATTTGAAGGATTTATTTAAAGTAGTTGTCAAAAAGACATGGCAAGATATATGGGATAAAGTAAAAAGGGGTGCCATCTGCATTTAAAAAAGTGGTGAAAGAGCAGTTTATGGCAGTAGCAGGAATGTATGAATATACATCATACATGCATGAATATAGCAGCCTCTGCTCTCAATAAATTAATTTATATAATAATAAAGAGTGATTTCAGCAATTGTAATAAATGTGGACTTTTAGAAAATCTGAATGTGCTTATAAAATGAATAAGGCATAAAGAATAAAAAATAAATAGCTTTGAATAATAAAATTGATTAAGCCTCGCGCCATCCCAACGCTCCATCCCAATAGGTGGCGGAAATGCACCAACAGTTAGTTTCCCCCAACCGCTATTAAGCGTAGAAGAAGAAGACACGCTACTGCAGTGAATAAGCATTTTAGTTCATTCGTCGGAGTTTTAAGACGTCACTGTATGCTCAATGTTTACTTCCCAAGAAAAATATTTTTGATTATACAGCGTCCACCAACCGAAAAGTTCATTTTATGGTACAGAAACAATGATGAAGATCTTTCTGGAGGGCGTGGAAAAGTTTGTTGTTATCACGTGATAGACCTCTAATGTTTGATAAACTATTTCTTTTTTAACCTCCAGTTTGGTTTTGACGTTCAAAGGTTATTTTCAAAGAATGCCTCAACCTAAATACAGAAAGATTGCTGTATTGGGGTATCGTTCAGTTGGTAAGTGTTTGTTAAAAAAAATTGATTAGGAAGTATTTGATGTTATGTAGTCGTTAAGTTAGCAGAGTTCTTGCAGTTATTTCTTTACATTTCATTTGAGCTGTTTACTGGTTTCACTTTAAGTTTTATGTATTTACAAATTTACGTATTTATTTCGATGCTGTCAACAAGCTTCTAAACAAGCATTTGGCGACATAATGGAAAAGCGCATGGTGCTGGCAAGAATTAGCAACGTGCTTCTTCAGTCAGATCACGCGCGATATGCCGACCAATACTCGGAATATCATCAATCGGGCAATTGTAGTAACATGTAGGCATGTCTTAATATTGATCTGTAACGCGATGCACTTCCTTTTTAACCAATTATTCGATTAGCTAAAAGATATCGCTTTCCGTTCCACCTTAAATGACGCTACGCTACGTGTCGGTGTAAATGGCGCTGTGTCCATAAAGGGATTTAAATCGCTCATTCTCGGTCATTTTCAAGGGTACGTAAAAAAAAAAACACACACACTGTGAAATGGTAAACAGTGTAGTGCTATATCAAGTTTTTGGGATAATACAGAATGAGTAGACCCCGAATTTCACTGTAACATTTTGAATGGTCTTGTGAAATTGACATGTAACGTTACGATAACAAAGAATAAGCTGTCCTGTTGCATCTTCTCTAAGCAATTTGAGTCTGCGTTTCTCCGTCAAAGTTTGAATCATTTTTACGGTACCATTCTGTTTTAATTAGCCCATAAACTTTACATTTGAGACAATATGAACGAACCAATGTTTATTTTAGTATCTCCCCGTGTGGATAATTTTCAAGGGTGCGTGTAATATGCGTGTAAAGGGTGCGTGCATTCTGTTACAAAAATGCCAAATTTGAAGAATTATTACTGTGCCATCTCAGAAATCAACATTTCAAAATCAAATGGTTCTAACAATACTGTAAATGTAGATATTTGAATCCACCGTACATGAGATACGTTTTTGTTTATGTTAGCTGTGTTCGGTTTTATGTGGAAACTGTGTATTTGTAGATAAATATCGACCTATGGATAGCATAGATCTTATCTTGCACGCCCGTCGACCTGTGAAATATTGTATATTTGATGTATTGCCTCTTGAAGTGGCAGGTCTTGTATTGTTGTTTGCAGATTGGTGCCATTAGGTCTGTAGGTTGTCCGCGAGTTGAGATTAAAGAGATGGGAATTGCAAATACAGTGCTCAATGGCAGTAGTTGCATTATGAATAGGGGAAAGCTGTGAAGTTAATTACTCAAATGTGATAGATATTATTATAATTTTGTACTTTGTTTGTTCAATGCGTTATGAACAAACTGTTTAATCTTTGAACTTTGATACAAGGTCACACTGTATTAGTTCTCATTATCATATTTAACAGAGAGATGCCTAAAGGAAATGGGCAGAAGGTTCAATAAGATTTGAAAGTGGCATGTGAAGCCCAAGTATGGTAACCTATACTCGGAATTTGTCCTCTGCATTTAACCCATCCAAGTTAGTGAACAGACATCCGGAGCAGTGGGCAGCCATTTTTTGCTGTGGCACCTGGGGAGAAATTGGGGGTTAGGTGCCTTGCTCAAGGGCAACTCAGTCATTGCCGGCAGCCTTCGGATTACCAGTCTGACTCTCTAACCATTAGGCCATGACTGCCCGACCCATCTATATTTACACATATGTCAAGTTCATGGGTTCATTAAAAACGGTACGCTAAAAATGTTCAAAAGAAATTGGGCAGAAGGAACAATGAAATGGCCACTTATTTTTTACTATCCCATACTGTATGTTGACTTAATGGACTCATACAAAATTGGTATTCGCATTGAAAATGTGTATTTTCACAATGCATTATGCCGTGTATCAAGCCAGTGTCATATTTAACGCACCCTTGAAAATGACTGGAAAACTTTTACCCCGAATTGGGCAGAGGTTGCAATAGGATGGCACATTCCGTATCATCTGTATTTATGAAGTTCATGGGTCCATTAAAAAAAAGAAAAAGAAAAGATTGCTCTGACAGTATCAGTACTTTTACATGTGTTGGTGGCATACTCTTCACCTGCCTATACATAATGTGTCTTGATCAGTAAGCAGCTTTCTCAACACTTTTCAATTACTTTAGTTATCAATTCTTTCCATTATAATAAAATAATAATAATATTTAATGTCATTCAACACCCTTATAATAGCTGTCACTGTTTATTTTTAACATTACTTTGATAATCATTTTTATTTATTTTACAACAGGAAAATCCTCCCTCACGATACAGTTTGTAGAAGGACAATTTGTAGATTCCTACGACCCTACTATTGAAAACAGTGAGTACTGAAATACTTTGACCTACCATATTACTTATATTATATCCTGCATGACTTTAAAATGCCATGATGGGCAAATGCATTAAATTTAGTAGCTAGCAACGAGTAGATCCTAGTTTTAAGACCGTTGTATAATGTAGAAGCATCAAACACAGTATTGTACAAAAGTATGAGAGTGGGCTATAGGCTGGTTCTGGCCAGTGTGGTGCCTTGGGCACAATCAATCATTGAATCATGGGAACTAATGTGGGAGAACCTATGTGAAATAAACCCCGTCCTTTAGTCTGTAGAACTACATATTATAACCAGGTTTGTTTATTATTAGTAATTTCTATTTTTATCGTTTTGCTGGTTTCTTTTGCCTTTTAGTTTATTTTAATGTTTAGGCAAGTTTAGTGTGCATTTCATGTTATAACATTAATTATTCATTAACAGACATTGTTACATAATGCTTAATAGATCATTGGTTATTTTCAAATAGTAATTAATTTCAATAAATTTCAATAAAAAGGAGTAAACAAAATTGTTATTAGTGTAGGCTATTTCATCAAGTGATCAGTAATGGTTGTTATTGTTTAGTGACACCTGTCAGCTTAACTAATTATGAAATTTGAAACTGAAATGTCATATCATGTATGTGTTTCCGTAATTTAATTTAGTAACTTTATGCCTGCTTGTGTGTTCTCAGTATGGTGTCTGAATTGTGGAAATTCATACAGCTACATGACATTTAGTCCCCTTTGTCCCCAATTTAAAATCTTTTTGTTTGTCTTTTAAGCTTTTAATAAAATGGTGTCTGTGAATGGCCAGGATTTCAATCTCCAGTTAGTTGACACTGCTGGACAGGTAAGACCCCCTACAATTTTTCTATTTAAATCTTTTTCTTTTTTCATCATTTTTCATACCAGTTGTTCCCCTCCCCTTTTCTGTTTAGGATGAGTATTCCATTTTCCCCCAGTCTCATTCTATGGATATTCATGGTTACGTTCTGGTGTACTCTGTCACTTCAATGAAAAGGTCAGAGTTTTTTTTTTTTTTTTTACTTGCATTGTTATTTTATTTTTTTATGTTTTGTTTTGTTTTCTTTAGTCATACAACTGGAATGTTTAAATGTTTGGTCTCTTCTGACCAATTAATTTTCTTAAGTGACAGGTTAATAATGCAAATAAACAAACTTGCATGCTTATGTAATCACTATTTGTTTTAAATTTTGTTCTTCATTCTTGGACTCATCAATATACCCAGTGTTGTTTTTGTGTTTGCATCTTTTTTAGGTTTCTGACTTTGTTTTTCTGCCAGTTCTATTCTTTTTGAGTATAATCTATTGGCCATGAGCTTGTATGGATAAATGTGATGCATGTGTACTATGACTGATCTGTGGTACTTTCACTTGGTTGTCATCTTTATGCTGTTTCAAACTCTGAGAAATTGATCATTTATTAAATGAACCGCTTTAGTCAGCTACACTAGTTTCTTAAACATGAAACAAAAATATTTTTTTTCAAATAATAACGTTGTTGATACAGAAGTAGTGTGCACAATTTCAAGGCAGCTTACTTAAACCAACAAAAAATTATTATTAAAACCAAACCCTCAAAGGCTAATCATGAAATACATCACCAAGCAAAGGAAAAACTTTTCCATTTTTAGTACATCAAAAATAAAAAAAAATTGAAATATGACAAAATCTTTTTTTTTTGTAACCACTACGACGACTGCCATACCATATACTAAACTATAGATATAAGTATAACTGCCGAAAATTCTAATAGAATGCTGAAACCATGAGCACTGGCTCTGTCAAGACCGCTTTTACTCTGGCATGGTTCTGGTGCAGGTTACTGACTCATGTTCAGGGCTGGAAAAATCGATTCCACTAATGCCCTATGGCAGTCTCTCTGAGCAATGTAATAACATTGCAATGCATTACTCTGTAGGTCTTAATATGTTAAATTGCATGAGAGAGAATGAATCTGCGGGTTCAGTTTCAGTCTCAGTCTCAAGCAAGTACTTTAAGAGATTACCAACAGTTTACCACCAGATCTGCCGGTACACAAGAGTGATTTCTGGTACCGTGATCAACATAATGCAGAAGTGCTGCTTACACAAACACTGACACATCATATTTGTTTTTGGACTGGTTATGTAGTCACATAAACGACACGTATATTACCTTGTATCAACTTTTGTATCAGAAGTCTATGGAGAAACAGGGCTGGTTCTAGACTTTATTACTAGGCTTTATTTCACCCAGGGAAACACTGGTCAAGAACAAGATTGGCACCAGAAATATATTTTATTGTGTGTTTTAAAGCAAAAAAAATGTATATTGTATTAATATTTTGTATTTTTCAAAACCATTGTACTATTTTTCAATACCATTATACTAACAGTAGTAATGGCTGAGAAAAATAACCTGTATTTAACCTTATATTCTGATATGGGTTATTTTTCTTCTGATTGTGAGGGCCTAGATGCTTATTTGAATATTTTTCAGAGGCCAACAAAATGTGAACATAATCCGCTCTGTTTTCAGTTTTGAAGTTGTGCAGGTTCTACATGACAAGCTTCTTGATATGGTTGGAAAGATACAGTAAGTTTGGTTTAAACTCATGAACATATGGTCAAAATATTACATACGGTCATAAAACATGTAGTCATAAATATTACATATTTACCCAGGGTACCTACTGTTCTAGTTGGGAACAAAAAAGATCTTCACATGGAAAGGTAAGCATAACTATATATTCACCTTTAGGGACCAAGTACTTAAACCCTATTATACTGCTTTTTTTTTTTATGGTGTTAGCTTATTTATTTTTATTCTATTTTAAATTTTTGTAGAACTAGATTGTGTAGAACTTTAAATTTGTGTTAAACTTGGTAGAATAGTCTCAAATCCCGCCACTTGTCAAACATACGCCCATCAGTCTTGACAGGTAGCGCTAAAGCCTTTGATGTTTTTGCCATAAGACATACTGGATCCCAATTTTACCCGGCCAGTCATATTACCTTTCGATCATTTTAAATTATATTTAATAGGTACTTCTGCAAACAGGGTTCCTACGCTTCTTGGAAGTACTTTAATTTCAGACACATAGCATTCAAGGCCAGGAAAGTATGAAAACAAACACAGGTCTTTGAAAGTGCTTAAAGTTAAAGTGAAAATTAAACTTAAAGAAAAATTTGTTAGAGTAGAATGGTGCATTTGCAAAAATTGGCCTTTATTGACTGCAAAAGCCAGAACGAATCCTCGTTTCTGATGAGGAGGAAAACAATATATTTCTGCTGTTCCAAAATCGCCATCTACTGTCAGATATTGAAACTGCATTTTTATTCAGCACATCTCCCATTTTTGTTCAGACCAATGCGAAGATCGACCCATATTTTCACACAGCGTTGGAAATGTGGATTGATAGAGCTAATGTGCTTTTTCTTTATATATATATTATTATATATAATATTTTAAATTAATATGTAGCTATAATTATTTATAATTTTGACTCATCCTTTTTCTTTAAAGACTGAAATGTGTTTTGTTTTATAGATTATTTGTTTTATATATATTTTTACAAAATTATTTCTCGTCAAAACTTGTATTATTTGAACTGTTGTTGAAATCGTAGTTGTTTTTTTTACAGTCATTTTATGGTTTAGGATGTTCCCAATAGACACTAATCTTTGTGCAGGTGTTAAAAAAAGGAAAGCCTTAAAATTGATTTTTTTTAAACCTGCATATAACCTGTACTGGTGGTTAACAAATCATTTTGAATATTTTTAATGGATAACAATGACCTTATCCATATTATTTATTTAATTGCAAAATGTTGTATATAATATTCTCCCTATATTTTAATGGTTTTAATCAAGTAATGGTTCATAAAAAAGAAAACTAAAACCAGTGTGAAATAAACAGTAAAAGCAGGAATAAGAAAGGTAAACTGCATCTCTTGTTCACGAGTTTTTACATGTTTATCACATTTCAGACCACTAAATTGTCTTCCAGACTTAAAAACTTTTAGGTTTTCTACCATTTTGTGGTGGAAGGCAAACCATTTCCACTTTGTCGTGCTCTTTTTTGTTGTTTTAATTTAGAGTGATTAAACCAGAAGAGGGCAAGAAGCTAGCTGATTCTTGGGGTGCTGCTTTCATGGAGTCGTCCGCTAAGGAAAATCAGGTAACACCTTCTTTGTATCTTGAATAGGAACTTATGCTTGCCTACAGTTAGTTTAACAAACCATTTTGTTGACACATTTCTGTAATAAGCCTATATTGGTTTTCTGTACAGTTTGGACACTGTTGTGTATATGTTCTCCTTCTTAAAATAACTTTCATTTTGCAGACAGCTGTAGAGGTTTTCAAGAGGATTATTCTGGAAATGGAAAAGGTTGATGGAAACGCCCCATCAGAGGAGAAGAAGTGTGCAGTGATGTAAGGCATGCAGTAAACTCACATGCTGAAGTTAAAAGACACATCACCTTGCCTTTAACTATAACGAAGCAGTTCAGAAATAGGTCCTCTCCTGATTAATTTCCAGATGCGTCAACATTATTTAAAAAAAATCATATTCAGTGTTGGGAATTAAATATTGATGCTATTTGAAGCTCAAATTACTGTAAAAGGTTTTACTTAAAATCTCCCATCTCTGTAACCTTCAGCTTTGATATGTTGACTGACATTTCATGTTTAATAATCTGACAGGTACTAACCTGTCTGCAACTACTATCTCAATTTATCTCAGCAATACAGTTGGTCTCATTTTGATTTTATTTTATTTTTTGCTCTTCCTCTGACACACATTTACTAATTTTACTTCTCTTGTGTAACCAAAAGAAATAAAATGGGAAGTCCGTTGAAATTTAGTTTATATAGTGACTGTCATTTAAGACGGCACATGTGAAAACTTAGTGCTGTGCTGCTCCTTTCCTCTTCCTAGTGGAGTATGTGAACAGTGTGGGTACAATATATATATATATATATATATGATGTATATATATATATGAGGTAGAAGATGATGTAAACAGAACCCCAAAAAGATCTACTCTTGCCCACCACCGGTGGTTTTATACATAATCAAGTGACTGCAAGATTTGTATTCTTTCTAAACCTTCAGTATAAAGTAAATATGAGATCTTTAAAACTTTGTTAGAATGCTATTTGTGAGATTTAGCTATTTTATTTTATTTTTGTTGGAATTGTTTTGCTTTGATCCAGAAATGAACTTGGTTACCCGTAAAGGTACCCATGGCATATAAAAGTCCTCATTAAATAAATACACTTTTTTTTTGGATAATGCTGAACTTCATACAGACCATTTGCCGTGTGTGAGGGCTAATTTTTATATAGTTACCAAGGACCAGTCAATTCATGATCAACAATTTTCCCCTGTGGTCTCTTATGAGCTTAATCACCAACAATATCTCTGTAGGGCAGTTAAGACTGATAATACACCGGTTACTGAAAAATGTTGTCAATGCATTTTTTATATCTTTTGCATCACCCTCTCTTCTTCCTATTTAGTAATTTTTAGCGATATTAAATAGTACCATGACACGAATACCATCATGTAATTTCCTGACCCATACTACATGGAATTAGCATTACTAAAGTCCAAAGGTCCTTTAAGATCTGACGTTCTCATTTTCCTGTGAAGGTCAGGGTGCCAGGTTTTTCATTTTTATAATTTTGACAGCCTTCATTATAATTTTAGGAACTTCTGTATATGGAATTTTGTATGTGGAAAAATAAAACATTTAAAGAATGTGTTTTCTATTTATTTGTTGTTCTTCTGTTCCAACTATCAAGAGTTAGTTGGATCTCTCACATCAAAGTTGAAATAGCCAGTCAGGGGTGCATTTACCATATGATGTAACTTGCTGCCTAACCACCTTATTTCAATGAATTGTTGCAAAATATGGTTTTATTTTGAGTGTGGTTTTACTTTGTCATACTTCTGTTGTTCGATCCACGCTGTGATGGAAGGGCTGCGGTCACCATCTTCTGGTGAAAGCAAAGGCGGGAATTAATTCGGTGTGACGCTCACAGTGCTTGGGTATCTATAGCTGCAATGGTATCCAGCTGCAGAACCGCAGCAGTTTCAGTCCAGCAGCCACAGAGTGGGAGTCAGAGGCAGAGCTTTTTTTTATTAGATGTGAGCTATTTTCGCATGGAAATTGATCGGATCGATATCTACAAACTTTACTTTAAAAAAAAAAGTACCTGTACAATGATAAATATGTCAAACCAGTCTATTAATCATTCTACACAATCAATAGTTCATTGTTAGTTCAACGATATCCAAATATACAACTTTTTTATTTTAAATAAATGAATAGCCTATATTAAAATGTTACCATATTGTAGTTTAACATTTGACTGTATTATGTGATATTTCCTTTGTGTTCATGTTGTTACAAATAATACTTATAGACAGGGTGTGACATATAGCCTTGAAGAAGTGAATCGTGCATTTCTCTATATGAAAACCAATGATATAAAAATATATAATATAAACAGCTATAATTAAAAAAAAAAACTTCCAAACTTTATACAAAAAAATAATTAAACTTTAAACAAAAAAACTGTTTGATTTTAAGCTTTTCTTGGCCTTTCTGCATATGATTAAAATTAATATATGTGGAAATTGCAGTAATTTGCAAGAGACAACTTCTCACTTTGAGCACATGAATGCATGTCATTTATTTTTAGAAGGTAAACACAGAAAATAAATGGCGCTGACAAGCGTCCTGCGTCATCACTCATTCAGAGCATTTAAAGGGACCGCGATCCCTGAACAGTCTGAAGAAACACGCTAAGAACAAAGTGCTGCGTTTATAACCAACAGTGTATAGAACTACGCTTAAAAACAAAGGTGAATTATGTATGTCACATTCACTACACACGTCCCCCCAGAATTCACCATATCAGAAGAAGAACCAAACAGTCAACGTGGAGGTTGGCGTATCAGCCGGCCACAACGGCTGTGCTGTACCGGAGGTCGAGGAGACCCCACTGCAGGCGGCGTCCCGTCATGACACGGGTGTGGGGCATGGAGTGTGGGAGGCTTGGGAGGGAGGGGAGCAAGGGGCGGGGGCAGAGCAGGAGGCCGTCCGCGTCGTGGGGGCTGGGCCAGGTCAATGGGCCTGGCCATGTCCAAGTGAGCCGGTTTAAGGCGGTCAATGGAGAGTTGCTCCGGTTTGCCGCCCCTGTCCACCACAAAATGTTTATCCCCGTCTCCAGAACCCGGAATGGGTCCTCGTAAGGCGGGCGTAGCGGTCCTCTGTGGGCATCGTGGCGAATGAAAACATAGCCGTCTGAAGACCAGCGGGGATGTGCGACTGAGGGAGGCCGTGACGGGAAGTAGGGACAGGTGCGAAAAGCCTCGCATTGTCCAGTAGAGTAGACCGCTGGAGAGTAGCAGACCAGGGAACCGTGGTGCTAGGGACAAAATCCCCTGGCACCCGCAGCGGCTGTCCATAAACAAGCTCCGCGGATGAGGACTGAAGGTCCTCCTTTGGCGCAGTCCTGATGCCCAGCATCACTCACGGGAGCTTGTTGTCTTTGAGCCTGGCACGCAGGGCAGCCTTCATCGACCTATGAAAACGTTCACAGAGTCCGTTAGCCTGCGGATGATATGCAGTCGAGCGGTGGAGTTTCACTCCGAGGCTCTTTGCGAAAGCGTCCCACAACTCAGACGTGAACTGCGTGCCTCGGTCAGAAGATATGTCTGAAGGGGTGCCGAAACGGGCAACCCAGGTGCCAATAAATGCCCGTGTCATCTCGACAGACACCACTGACATCAGTGGCACAGCCCCAGGCCAGCAAGTGGTCCTGTCAACCATGGTTAACAGATTTGGGAAACCGTGAGAGGAGGGGAGAGGACCAACCAGGTCCACGTTTACATGGTCAAAAGCCCTCTCCCTGGAACCGGGAGCGACTCTAACGGGGCTTTAGTGTGGCGGTGTACTTTGGCCTGTTGGCACTCAACAGGTTTTAGCCCAGTCTCTAACATCCTTCTTGAGGCCGTGCCAAACAAACTTTGCTGCAACCAGTCTCTGTGACGCTTTCGAACCTGGGTGGGAGAGACCATGGATGGCATCAAAAACTTGTCGTCTCCATCCCGAGGGAACGACCGGCTGAGGACTACCTGTGGAGATGTCACACAGCAGCGTGGTGCCAGCATCGTTAAAAAACACGTCCTCGATCTGCAGCCCTGTAGTCGAGGTCTTCAGGAGTTGCACGTCCGGGTCTGTGGTCTGAGTCGCCGCCATGCGGTTATAATCCAGACCAAGATGGACTGCCCCTGCCACAGCCTGTGATAGGCAGTCCGCCACGCGGTTGCTCTTACCGGCAACGTGCTGCAAGTCCGTGGTGAATTCTGAAAAGTAGGACAGATCCCGTTGCTGGCGGGCGGACCATGGCTCAGCCACCTTGGCCATGGCAAAAGTCAGTGGCTTGTGGTCCACAAAAGCAGTGAAGTGTCGGCCTTCCAGCAGGGAACGAAAGTGTCTGATGGCGAGGTAGAGACCTCCCGGTCGAAAGTACTGTACTTCCGCTCACAGGGACGCAGCTGACGGCTAAAGAAAGTCACCGGCTGCCAGGTCCCGCCTACCCACTGCTCGTAGACAGCACCGATAGTGTAGTCTGAGGCGTCCGAGGTGATGGCGATGGGGGCTGTAGGAGAAGGATGTGCCAGCATGGTGGCGTTCGGTAGGGCTGCCTTAGTGACAGCAAAAGCCTTGTCTCTGCTCTCAGTCCAGTCCACAGCGTGCTTGGGTTTACCTTTCAAGGCCTCGTGCAAGGGCCGCATGAGCTGAGCTGCTCGAGGAATGAAGCGGTGGTAAAATGTATCCATGCCAAGGAACTCCTGCAGGGATTTGAAAGTGAGCGGGCATGGGAACTGTGTGACTGCCTCCACCTTTGATGGGAGAGGGACTGCCCCGTCCTTAAAGGAACACTCCGACTTTTTGGGACTTTGGCCTATTCACCCTATCCCCCAGAGTTAGATAAGTCCATACATACCTTTTTCATCTCCGTGCGTGCTATAAGTCTGTTTGACGCACCCACCGCTAGCCTAGCTTAGCACAAAGACTGGATGTAAATGGTTGCAGCTAGCATACTAATCCAAATAAGTGACAAAATAACGCAAACATTTTCCTATTTACATGTTGTGATTTGTATAGTCACGGAGTGTAAAAATAACAAGGTCATATGAGACACAGACATATTTTAACCGTATAAATACTGGGAACTATATTCTCTGAAGGCGAAGCACTGCTACTTGGGCGGAGTGATAACCGCAGCACCTGAGACGCGCCGTGGTGAGGAGCAGAGAGCGCGTCTCAGGTGCTGCGGTTATCACTCCGCCCAAGTAGCAGTGATTCGCCTTCAGAGAATATAGTTCCCAGTATTTATACGGTTAAAATATGTCTGTGTCTCATGTGACTTAGTTTTTTGTACACTCTGTGACTATACAAATCACAACATGTAAATAGGAAAATGTTTGCGTTATTTTGTCACTTATTTGGATTAGTATGCTAGCTGCAACCATTTACATCCAGTCTTTGTGCTAAGCTAGGCTAGCGGTGGGTGCGTCAAACAGACTTATAGCACGCACGGAGATGAAAAAGGTATGTATGGACTTATCTAACTCTGGGGGATAAGGTGAATAGGCTAAAGTCCCAAAAAGTCGGAGTGTTCCTTTAATGACTTTGTGTCCTAGGATGTCAATGGTGGAGAAACCGAACTGGCACTTGGCGGGGTTGACAATTAATCCATGTTGGCTAAGCCGCTCAAAAAGGGTTCGGAGGTGCGCCAGGTGCTGAGACTTGGACGTGCTCGCTACCAGGATGTCATCCAAGTACACATAAAGGAAAGGCAGGTCCCGCAAAACAGAGTCCATGAGGCGCTGAAAAGATTGGGCGGCGTTTTTAAGGCCGAACGGCATGCGCAGGAACTCAAACAGACCAAACGGGGTGATCACTGCCGTTTTGGGACTGTCCAGTGGGTGTACCGGCACCTGATGGTATCCCCGGACGAGGTCCACCTTAGAAAAAAAAACACCTTGCCAGCCAGGTGTGCTGAAAAATCCTGTATGTTCGGGACTGGGTATCGGTCAGGTGTCGCCACACGGGCGCCAGGTTTGGGGACGATGTGGAGGGGTGATGCCCACGGGCTGTCGGATCTGCGGACTATGCCCAGGCGTTCCGTGTTTGCAAACTCAGTCTTTGCAACGGCAAGCTTGGTCGGATCGAGGCGCCGAGCACGGGCGTAGATGGGTAGACCATTAGTGGTGAGATGGTGCTCCACACCATGCTCCACGGCGGATGCAGAGAAAGTGGGTTAAGTGAGGGCTGGGAAACTGACAAGTAGACGGTGGAAATCATCGGAAGCTGAGAGCATGCTAGACAGTCGTATGGAGTTGGCCTTTGCTGAGCGTGCACATATAAGAACAAAACGTGACGGCGTCAATCAGACGGGGGTTCTTTACATCCACCAAAAGTCCATGTGCACACAAAAATTTGCGCCGAGGAGGGGAACGGCAACCTTTGTTGTAACAAAATCCCAGCCGAACTGGTGTCCTTCAAAACACAATTCGACGTACCTCGTTCTATAGGGGGGGGCCGTGGCTGTCGGTCACCATGTCCAAACGGGATGCAGGCAGGACGCTCCTCTGTGTTCCCATGTCGCACAGAAAACGGCGTCCGGAGATGCTGTCACGGATGAAAAGCAGCCTGCCTACGCGGCCGACACTCATGGCCACTACTGAGCGCCGGCCCTGGCGTTTCCCGAACCGCCGAAACTGCATGGTGAATGGCATTTATTTGTTAGCCTTACTTCCAAACTTTGCATGGTAGAAACAAGCCTGAAGGCTGTTGGGGGCCAGAAGACTGCTGCCGACGAGAAGTGGTTGCAGCGATGAGTGTGGAGTCGTCCCGCGTCACCGAAGTGATGTGCGTGGGAAAAAGCGCGGCCGCACAATGTCCCTGACTGGCCAGGAAAAATGTATCAGCCTCTTCAGCCAGTCTCCGACAGTCTGTGATTGTGGTGTTGGCTAATGCAGCTCTCACTTGGGAAGGTAGCTGACGCAGGAAAAGCTGCATGAATAGAAAATCGGGTCTGTGCTCGCCCAAAAGATCCAGCATACGGTCCATGAGCTCGGACTGTTTGCTGCTACCCAGTCCTTGAAGTGAGAAAAGCCGGCTGGCTCTCTCAGCGTCCGATAGTTCAAACGTTTTCAACAGGTGGGCTTTGAGTACTGCATAACTTACTTCTCAGTTCCGGAGGATTTGTACATTTCCGAGAGCCGACAAAACGTAGTAGTATTTCGTTCTATCCGCGGTGATCTCACGCAACGCGAACTGCGCTTCAGTCTGGGCGAACCATGCCATGACGATTCCCAGAATTCAGGGAGTTTGAGGGTGACAGCGTTCGCGGTCATGGTCGTGTCGTGTCTCTGGATATGTCCAGCAGACTAATGTCGGGGTCACCAGTGTGGAAATTGCAGTAATTTGCGAGAGAGAACTTCTCACTTTGAGCAGACAAATGCGTGTGTCATTTATTTTTAGAAGGTAAACACAGAAAACAAATGGCCAAGCGTCATCACTCATTCAGAGCATTTAAAGGGACCGCGATCCCTTAATAGTCATGAAGAAACACGCTAAGAACAAAGTGCTGCGTTTATAACCAACAGTGTAGAACTACGCTTAACAACAAAGGTGAATTATGTATGTCACATTCACTACATATCCATATTTTCACAAATGCAAAAAAAACTATGTTCATAAATATAAAGGTTCATGTTTTATAGGGTATTTATAAATAATAAATACAAAGCAAACAGTAATTGTAAAGCTCATTTACAACACCCTATCCAAAAAAATAAGTGAACTGACCACAGGAAAATAGCCTACAATAAAGCAGAACAACAAATTCTCGCTTCAATAATAAAATGAGAAAGACGTGCAGCACATTCAATATTTTTGGCAGATAAACACTTTAATATATAAATTAGTTCACCACATTGTGACAGAATATTACATACAACTCGCAGAGTTATCCGTTGAGCTTGTTGAGTTTATTTAATAAAAGAAAATGTTTCGGCTCCACTCCTCACTTCCGCCCTAGGTGTATTATGGGATTAAATAAATGCACTCAATTTTTACTGTCTTTTAGACACCACAACTAATGTCTGTTCCCTCATATAGTGCACTGTATAAGGTTATATTAACTATTTTGAACACAGCCAACATGAGCTCCTTTTGATTGCGGCTTGGCAAGCCGTTTTAACATTTAATCCTTAAAATGTACTAGTATATGCTACTAATTACTTTTTAGATACTATTTATTCCATTAAGTAGGCTTCTTTATTTATTTGCTGCTAGTGCTTATTCTTTTAGAGTGGTGCAGGTATGACATCACTTTGTAGGCCAAAACGTGGAAACAAGTTGGATTTTAGCACTTCTGGTTCAAAACCACCAATTAAAAGGCACTGTGACCGAGACTGACCATACAACTTAAAGCTGCAGTCCGCAGTTTTTCGTATTTGTCGCCATCTCTGTTAGAAATCTGCAATTGCAGTTATTCGCGGAATTATCAACTTTAACGTGAGTTGTACTTCGACACGGCACAGCACGGATGAACACAATGTTTTAGGAGAGTGTGCAGCTGTCAGTCCCGCGCCGCTGTGGATACTGTCATTCAGAATCACAGATTATTCTTTTTGGAAGTATGACTAACATAATAATTTTCACCGGAAAATGTCATCTGAACAAATAAGTAACATCCACTTTTGTTTTGGTTCTGACATTGCAGTAAATCGCGCTGATTAAATCTAAAAATCATTTATCATATCACGCAAAACCGTGCAAATTATACTTTGTTCTCAAATTGTTAATGTTAACAACGTCAGCATTGCGTGACTACATGTAATGTCCTTCCAATATGTATCCTTGTTTTCGTATGGGCCGGTTGCAGTCTCTTTTTTTCTGTAGCCACTCCGAAGTCCGAACGAAGTCTTTTGCATTTTACAACGGGTGAATCTCCAGTTGTCACTGGTGATCGTCGTATGAACCTTTCTGGATCCGCCATCAAATTGATAAGTTTAATTATATCAAGTGCTGTGAGAAAAGGCTATAAATCTCCACCTTCAGCATCCTCACACGCAATATAGCCTATAGCCTACTAGTACAGATGTGATGTAATGACGCAAAGACATGCTCGAATCTCCCGCGGAAATCCACCAGTACCACTGGAATTAAAAACATTATTACAAGCTTACCGCTTGGAATCGAGCTAAGGCAAGCAGATAGTTTTGAACACTGGCTGGTTATGTATTTTCTTAAATATGTATTTTGGATCATTTTTAACGCCAAAAAAGCTACGGGCCTGCAGCTTTAAGTTTTCCCAGAACATACAATGAATGACGTCACTAAACAGTGACAGCACAACTGTAAGAACATCATTCACAAGTTGATCAGTGATGTTCTCTCACGGACCACGTCGTTGCCTTTTCCACTACATCAATTTCCGATTCTGACTGATCTAACTCCCATTGCTCGGGTCTCCTGCTATCCTGAACTTTTTAGCAGTTGAATCTGATCAACAGCGCTCAAAATGCTAGAGGGAAATGCTGCTATCGTCACATTTTTTAAATTTCTGTACCAACTTGTACCGAAATACGTGACTTGTACTTAACAACACTATTGCTTACCATCTACAATGAAACAGGACTTAACCCTTGTGCTGCATTAGATTTTTTACGCCGTTGAGTGCATTAATGGACAAAAATGGCCACAAATTAAACATTGCCTAAAATATTATATATTATTATTATTTTCCACTTTTACCAAGTTAAATCTTTTAACCAGCATCAGTCCTCATCATAACTACCAAATATTTATTTTATTTCAGGATTTTAACCCTTTAAATACCAGTTTTGGTGGCGATACCATCAATTTGTATAAGAGGAAAAAAAAAACACAAAAATGCAATTATTTTCCACACACTAAATGCAAAGAGAAAACTTTAGCTTTGGATTATCACAGTCTTGAATATGTCAAAGATTAGCGGCAACATTATTTCTGGTGCATTTAAAGATTTTGTGTTATGTCAGATTTAAAAAAAAAAAATCCCACTTAGCGCGTTAATGGACAAAAATGGCCACATATTAAACATTGCCTAAAATATTATATATTATTATTATTTTCCACTTTTACTAAATTAAATCTTTTAACCAGCATCAGTCCTCATCATAACTACCAAATATTTATTTTATTTCAGGATTTTAACCCTTTAAATACCAGTTTTGGTGGTGATACCATCAATTTGTATAAGAGGAAAAAACAAAAATGTAATTATTTGCCATATACTAAATGCAAAGTGAAAACCTTGACTTTGGATTATCATAGTCTTGAATATGTCAAATATTAGCAGCAACATTATTTTTGGTGCATTTTTATTTTTTTGTGATATGTAAGATTTTTGGAAAAAAAAATCACACAGCAAGGTTAAGGACAAATTTGGTCCTATTTGAACCCATTCAAATATCCATTTTTGAACCCACTGTCATAATATCATAAAATCATAATTTCTATTCAAATACCCTGTCATTACCAAGCCTTGGGGTAAAATATTTACTTTTTACTGTTTTCCACCAGTTGGTACCATTTTTCATATAATTGACATACTGCAAACATCTGTAGTACTGCAAACATTTTCCTGATTTCTACTAGGTGATTATAACCTGTGCCTGTCTCACTACACATCAAAATTTGCTATAGAAAGAAAGCAAAACTACAAGATCACCATGAACATGAATTTTTATTTTTTCTATAAACAATTTAATTCTATAAATATAAAATTAGTGAGGTCAGCAGGGGGTGCTCTCCTTGTGCTCTGTGTGGGTCCTAACATAGTGGGACACTATACTGTCAAAGAGCACTGTCCTTCGGATGAGACGTTAAACCGAGGTCCTCACTCTCTGTGGTCACAAAAAATCCCAGGATGTCTTTCGGAGTAGGGGTGTAACCCCGGCATCCTCGCCAAATTTGCAGTATGGCTGCCGTCGCATCATCCAGGTGGAGCTGCACATTGGTGGTGGTTGAGGAGATTCCCCCTTCTATGTAAAGCGCTTTGAGTGCCGAGAAAAGCTCTATATAAAATGTAATGAATTATTATTATTATTATTATTAAAACATATCAAAACTTCAAAACAAAATCATTTTTCAGCTCATTTGCAGGAGCTGCAGAATTGCAATGCATGCTCCTTACAGATGTAAATGCCACATTTTGAGGAGGTGGTGGAGATTTTTCTTTTTTTTGTTAGGGCAGAAACTGTACCCCCTCCTCCTCATGTCATGGGTGTCTGCAGATCCACTTTCCTCTGAATTTTCTGCTCAGTTTGAAATTGCCGCACCAAAGATGTGCACAGCTTTATAACTTTTGCATCAACCGCACTTGTATGATTTCTCAACTAGTCTAATCCAAAACAAAGGCAGACTTTGTTCTGGATCCCTCGCAGCTACATCTTTGTGTTGCCGCAAGATGAAAGGTGTTTTTATTGTCTAAGGACTGACTGCATGGCTGTGTTTGTGCCTCTACGTATGTGAGAAATTATCAATTAACTTTGAAACATAGACTGCTAAAAAAAAAACGAAGCTGTGTCAAAGGTTCATGTCTGTGCGTAAAATACGCATGAATCAAACTGAAAGAAAACAATGCAGTGAGAAGCGCTTTCTCTTGCTAAATGCACACACACACGCACACACACACGCCTACACACACATCATACACCACTGACACACACACACACACACAGAGAGAGAGAGAGAGAGAGAGAGAGAGAGAGAGAGAGAGAGAGAGAGAGAGAGAGAGAGAGAGAGAGAGAGAGAGAGAGAGAAAGGGTAAAATATGACCTTCAGGATATTGTGATTTCTCACTCGCCTAAACATCATGTATTATATTTAGGCCCTACACACACACACACACACACTTTTTTCAACGCAGACACACATTGCTCTCAGACATCCACACATACTCAGAAACAATTTTAGATCATTGAGCCATTAAAATGCTTCATAACAGTCAATAGTGCCCCTAGTGGAAACCAGGAAAATAACATGCATTTCCACCCATAGGGAATACCTATGTAGTGACGTCATCTGGTGGAATACACTATATAATGCAAATATAATGCTTTTGCTTCAAAATGAAAGGATGTTTCAACATAAATCATGATTCGTGTATTAATGATGGCCCCGGCTTTAAACGACGTTTTAATGTGTTTCAATGGGACATTTTTGTCCATTATGGTGCTGAGTGTTACTATTTGTTCTACACAGAGTGTGTTATACATATTTTGCAAAATGGGATTTTTTTTTTTACATTTATCTAAAAAGTCACAATTTAGCCAAATTACATACATTTGCATTAAAACAGCCAAAATGGTCAAAGAAATTAAACTGCAAAAGACCAAAAATGTCCCTAATGCAGCACAAGGGTTAAAGCAAAATGTCAGCAGTTAGTATATAATATTTAAAATGAACGATTCATAATATATTTAAAAATGGTCTGGATGATTAAGTTTTTTGTTTCAAAATTTCCCTTTCGAGGTAGGTTTCTCGACACTGCGTCGTTAGCTGAAGCTTTGGGGAAACTTCTTTCTTCGAAAATGCTGAAGCCTGACTGAATCACGCTATTGCAATAGCAATACCCAATGGTGCTCGAGCGAGGGACGGGTCCAACCTGTTGCCTACTGCGCTATTGCCTCAGAATGTTTCTCCTTCACTCGGCTATGCTGTCTTCGAGAAGCCACCAATCGCTCGTCGTTGAGGTACGCTCTCTTTAGAGGTCGGTGCCTGGACTGCTGTTCCTCTACAGCGCTCTGGTCAAGTCAAGTCACCTTCATTTATGTAGCACCTTTAACAATATAAATCGTTTCAAAGCAGCTTTACAGTGATAATATGAAATTAAAGCAACAGATTATTTTGGCTTTAAGTTAGTTTTTGATTGATTCACTTCCATTGCAAAGATCATTAGTTATTAACTTAGGGGGCGCTTACACGACAGTTTTAACTGAAAACAGAAAACGTTTAATGTATGCATATAGGTATGTCTATAGGTATGTGCATTTGAATATATGTATATACACTCACCGGCCACTTTATTAGGTACCCCATGCTAGTAACGGGTTGGACCCCCTTTTGCCTTCAGAACTGCCTCAATTCTTCGTGGCATAGATTCAACAAGGTGCTGGAAGCATTCCTCAGGGAGTTTGGTCCATATTGACATGATGGCATCACACAGTTGCCGCAGATTTGTCGGCTGCACATCCATGATGCGAATCTCCCGTTCCACCACATCCCAAAGATGCTCTATTGGGTTGAGATCTGGTGACTGTGGAGGCCATTTTAGTACAGTGAACTCATGTCATGTTCAAGAAACCAATTTGAAATGATTTGAGCTTTGTGACATGGTGGAAGTAGCCATCAGAGGATGGGTACATGGTGGCCATAAAGGGATGGACATGGTCAGAAACAATGCTCAGGTAGGCCGTGGCATTTAAACGATGCCCAATTGGCACTAAGGGGCCTAAAGTGTGCCAGGAAAACATCCCCCACACCATTACACCACCACCACCATCCTGCACAGTGGTAACAAGGCATGATGGTTCCATGTTCTCATTCTGTTTACGCCAAATTCTGACTCTAACATCTGAATGTCTCAACAGAAATCGAGACTCATCAGACCAGGCAAAATTTTTCCAGTCTTCAACTGTTCAATTTTGGTGAGCTCTTGCAAATTGTAGCCTCTTTTTCCTATTTGTAGTGGAAATGAGTGGTACCCGGTGGAGTCTTCTGCTGTTGTAGCCCATCCGCCTCAAGGTTGTGCGTGTTGTGGCTTCACAAATGCTTTGCTGCATACCTCGGTTGTAACGAGTGGTTATTTCAGTCACTGTTGCCCTTCTATCAGCTTGAACCAGTCTGGCCATTCTCCTCTGACCTCTGGCATCAACAAGGCATTTCCGCCTACAGAACTGCCGCTCACTGGATGTTTTTTCTTTTTCGGACCATTCTCTGTAAACCCTAGAGATGGTTGTGCGTGAAAATCCCAGTAGATTAGCAGTTTCTGAAATACTCAGACCAGCCCTTCTGGCACCAACAATCATGCCACGTTCAAAGTCACTCAAATCAACTTTCTTCCCCATACTGATGCTCGGTTTGAACTGCAGGAGATTGTCTTGACCATGTCTACATGCCTAAATGCACTGAGTTGCCGCCATGTGATTGGCTGCTTAGAAATTAAGTGTTAACGAGCAGTTGGACAGGTGTACCTAATAAAGTGGCAGGTGAGTGTATATACACTCACCTAAAGGATTATTAGAAACATCATACTAATACTGTGTTTCATCGGTTCCCAACAGGGAGGTCGCGACCCACAAGGGGGCCTCAGCGAGCTTTGTGGGGGGTCGCGTCATATTTTGAAAAGTTTTAAACAATGAGCATTAAATAAAAGTCCTTAACTTTTTTCTGTTCAAAATTTACAAAATGTATATAATGAGCGAGTTCATCATGAATCCATTTTTCAATCCGTGTTTTTGTCTTATCCTGAACCACTATGGTACACCTATAATAAGTGTTTACGGTGTTTACATTGGGAATATTTTACACTGGTTCGGATCGCTGCCGCTGCAGAGTAGCCCAGTACCTGCGTGACTCGTCATAGACGTACACAGAGAGAAGTAGTTCCGGCTACAATGTTCTTCCGAAAGACGCATTATTCTTTCTGTTAATAAACGCAAGTGCATTATCGATATTATCATTATCATTATCATTAACGATGACAAAGCTGAAAGACAGAATGCAGAGGGTGCTTCTGTATGAGAATTGTTTTCTCTAATTAGATACATGCCTCCCATCTGGAAGTGGTGGGTTACATATACATAGCCAACGCATTCTCATCCCAAAGCGTAATATTTTGACTCTTTTGCCAAAGCGTCTATATCCAGCGCATATGGCACCCTTTAGCGTCAATATAACACGCTTCGGTTTTGGGTAGGTTTAGGTCTGGGGTAGTGTTAGGGTTAGACCACTAGGAGGCGCCATATATCTGCGTCTCATATGACGCTAAAGGGTGCCATATGCGTTGGATATAGACGCTTTGGCAAAAAAGTCAATATATTACGCTTTGGGATGAGAACGGGCTCACATAGCATGTATTGCCCAGTTTCAACTGCATTATGAAGCTATGAAACGCCCCAGCGTTATGAGTGCATTATCAATTCGCTCCCTCAAACTGCTTGCACTGGAACAGATCCTCTCACAAGTTGACCAGAGGACTGATTATCTCAGTGTACCTAGGGAATGCCTACTATATAAGTAAATATTCAGATAGCCCTCATCACAAATGTTTCTGAGGTTGCTTCATAGGCACAGTGTGCTGCTTCACAGTCCCTATGAAGGATCAAACATTTCTGTCGACTTTCATAGAATGTGTGATTGCGGCTCTCTTGCCTCTAAAATGAGTTGAGTTCACATGCTGAATGATATGAATGATCATGTTTCAATCAGGGAGTGTGTTTTAACCATCACTGCTTATCATCCACCCAGAAACCCCTTCTAAATGGAAGTGGAGTTGGGCTTTATTTTTGCATGGGCCCACCTTTCACAGGGGCGCTCCCAGCCTGTAATTTACTCTCCCTTGAAAAGCACTTTTAAGTTGTGAAGTAGTTGGTGATCCCTACACCTTGTCTTTTATGCAAGAGTACATGGACAGTGAAAGTATACCCTCTATGCTTTGAGTTTATAGTTAAGTCAAGTCACCTTCATTTATAATGCGCTTTTAACAGTGTGGATTGTTTTCAAAGAAGCTTTACAGTGATAATATAAATTACCGTTACAGATTGTTTAGGCTTTACCACATCTCTAGGATACAGTTATTGTCCAGCTAAAGACAATATCTTGATTGATTCACTTCCGTTTCGAAAATCATTAGTTATATCATTACATTATAGCCGCTATACCGGCTTGTCACCATCATATTCATATTCGAATGTCCTGGCAATAAGAATTTTGAATGGCACAAGGAGGCTAATATCCTCTCACCCCTCTACATGACCAACTTGTGGTAAGCACTATTGTCAGTAAAAAAAAAAAAAAACTATGACGAGGCTTACGCCTAGACGTGGTTATATACCTAAGTTCTCTAAACGCCGTTCAGAGCTCAGGTTATAACGCTTCAAGCGTTTGATTCTCCCAGCATGATCTCTGATTAAAGACCTGTAAGCATTCGCTGTGCCCTGTTCGTGCACTGCGTGGAAACCAGTCATTTTTGCCAGCCAGCAACTGTTCGTCTGCTTCGAGGGAGCTAAGAAAGGATATCCAGTGTCAAAGCAAACTTTGGCACTGGATAGTAGAAGCCATCCATTTGACTTATGCTTCTCAGGGGGCGGACTGCCCTATAGGTGTTCGTACCCACTCCACTTTGGAGTTTGGCTGCGTCTTGGAATTGAAATTCTGTTCCCAGAATTCCCCGAATTAGGAAATACAAAAAACTCCCAAACCCATTTAAGGGTAAAATTTTTATTGATGTTCAACCAATAAAAAACAGATATAATACAAATCAGCAAATGATAAAGCTTGGGTTTCTGAATATTCAATCCCTTACTTCAAAAGCACTTATTGTTAATGATATGATTACAGACTATAACCTAGACGTGTTGTGTTTGACAGAAACTTGCCTAAAAACAAACAATTACATTATTTAAATGAGTCCACCCCCCATGATTACTGTTATAAACATGAACCTCGTCTGAAAGGCAAAGGGGGGAGGTGTTGCTGTAATTTATAGTAATATTTTCAGAATTACTAAGAAATCTAGTTTTAAATATAATTATTTTGAAGTGTTGGTGCTTCATGTAACAATATATAGTATAAGTGATAAATCACGTTTAAGATTTGTGCTGGTTACTGTATACAGGCCACCATACACACTTTATCAAAGAATGTGCTGACTTTATATCAGAGTTACATTTACATTTACATTTAGTCATTTAGCAGACGCTTTTATCCAAAGCGACTTACAACTGAGGACTAAACCAAGCGAGTCATCGTGAAGAGGCAAAAGCAACGCAAGAAGTGACTCTATTGGAGTTAGTACTCTGCGGATAAAGTCCTAATTGTTGGTGATTTTAATATACATGTAGATAACAAAAAAGATGTGTTGGGATTGGCCTTTAAAGATATTCTTAACTCTATTGGAGTTAGACAACATGTGTCAGGACCTACTCATTGTGGTAATCATACTCTAGATCTAATATTATCACAGAATCAATGTTGATACCGTTGAAATTCTGCAGCAGAGCGATGACATCTCAGATCATTATCTAGTATTGTGTAAACTTCATTTAGCCAAGGCTGCAAAGCCGACTCCGTGTTACAAATATGTTAGACCTATCAATTTTGCCACTAAAGATTGCTTTATTAATAATCTTCCTGATGAGTTTTATCATCTCAGCATCCCAGATAGTTTAGAACAGGGGTTCTCAAAGTTTTGATAGGTGAGGGCCAATTTAGGAACCCAACATTGAACTGAGGGCCGCCAAAGTGGCGGGGGAGAAAACGAAGAAAAAAAAAACTGAAAAGAAAATCCCATTTGAAATTATTTTAATGACCAGGTTGCATCTCTACAGTTTACATTAGTTGCAATAAACACATTTTAATTCATAACTGAGGCTAAACCTGGCAAAACTTGTAAAAATTTTGGGGGGGAGAGAAAGAAACTTTTAAAATAGAAGCTTACCAAACAAGTCATCATCATCATTCATTTCTATCATTGCTTGTCAGTCGCGTTTCCATTATTGCAGATTTGCATATTATTATCTATCTTTTTTAACCCGTAACTGAAAAACGAAAAATGAACGGTTGTTGTCTTTTTAAAACGCAAAGTTGAACAAAATTTTAATTTGAACTGGCTTCACCAACTGCTGCGCAAAAAAGTAAATATCGACAGTCTTTTTCAGATTTTTGTTTAAATTACCTACTTTTTACCCCTTTATTAAACATTTTAAATATTCACAAATAAATATGGAAAACATGTCGATTTTACTGGTTTTCTAAGGCCAAATTAAAACCTGGAATTTATATTTTTCCCGCAGTGATGAATGAGAAGAGCCATAGCCTGTACGTGTCTGATCTAGCCTGATTTATAGGTGAGTTATAGGCTAATGATAATAAATGCGTCTGAAAAAACAGCGAGGCATTTTAATTGTTTATTAATAAACTATTGTTTTCTAAGTGTCGGCTAAAAACATATCTCCATCTCCGCTGTTAAGCAGAGGCGCTTTTAGAGAGAAATCCACCTTTCATACGGATTACATAATCAGGTATTTGCTTTCGATTCGAGTTTGTTTGTTTAAAAGTGCACATTTTAAGCTTTAGCCTACATAGGCTATATTTTGTTTCAGTTCTCGCGCTCCAGTTCACGGAGATCATGAAAGCGCAGTAGCCTAGGCTACTGATTGTTTTATTTTATTTTACAAAAGCACGTTTTCTTGTTATGAGTTTACACAAATAAAAGTAGTTGCGAATAATGCATTATTATTTTCTGTATGACCAGAAATGATAGACTAGTTTAAGTTGTTTCCACTGTTGATAGGAAAATGCAAGTGTTCGCGCCCGCGAACATTTTGAAAGGTAATGGAAACGCGGCCATTAATAAGCTTGACATTGTTAAGATTATTATTAAGTCACATTGAATATTGATTACTTGGTCAACATACCCTTTTAAATTGCAATGGGATTTGTGGTGCTGGTTTCGGTTGGCCACGATTCCTATTCCTGTGTAGACAACCACTGTTCCTGGTGGCCTTGGGAGTGAGGTCAAGTGCGATCGGTCGGTCGGACCATGTAATTACCGCTTATGCCTATGGATGCCGCTAAACACCACTAAACGGAGATATTCATTTTTTCAAAGCAATAGCCTAGTTTTAACAGTTTTACAGATGTTATCGCGGGCCGCCAGAAATGTTTCGGCGGGCCGCCATTGGCCCGCGGGCCGCACTTTGAGAACCTATTAGGGGTGGAACGGTACACAGAAGTCACGGTTCGGTTCATACCTCGGTTCAGACATCACGGTTCGGTACGATTTCGGTACAATGGAGGGAAAAGCAAAACAAAAATGCAGAAGGCATTGTATTTTTTAAATAAGTTTTATTAATAAAGGCATAGAACCAGTTTATTTGTAGTGCACTGACAATAGTTTTATATAATTAGTTTATTAATTAAATTAATAAAAGGACAAAAAGACCTTGCGATATGTTTGGTAATTGTACCTGAATTAATTTAAAATTAATTTGCTATATTTCAGATCAATATATTTGTTTTCCTTCATTTTAATTAACATTATTAATTAACAATGTAACATTATTCTCATCTGAATTATAAATAATTGATTTCTGTATAAAATAATACTACCATTAAAAACACATTCGATTTTCTTTTTTAATCAATAGAGAGAGAGAGAGAGAGAGAGAGAGAGAGAGAGAGAGAGAGAGATTTTGGTTGGGTGACAGTTGTAGGTTACAGTTTGACAAGAGTTTACAGTGTGACAAAAGCACAATGTTGCGTTTTATTGCGAGTGTACACAAATATAAGTAAACACTTTGCAGGTTTAATGATCTGTATGAACAAAATGACGGAGTATGTTTTTTTATGTTTCCACTGTTCGATCGCGGCCGCGCCTCTCTCTCACACACACACACACACACACACACACACACACAAACTCCAGCATTGCAATCTTGACATCGCAGCCTGTTCATTATGTGGTCACACCAAACGCGAATAGAGCGTTAAATTCGCGTCTATCGCGTCTAGTTCGACGCTAGTCCAAAGCGAATAGGACGTGCATATAAGCCAACGTTTGAAGTGAACGCGCGTTCAGAGCAAAGCCGATGGTACAGATTATGTGTCCCTAAAGAACCCGCGTATCTAACAGTAGTTCCGCATTACATTCATTAATTTCCACGCGAGTTTTATTTATTTTTATACCGTGTAATGTCGTGCACCGAACCGTGACGCCCGTACCGTTTCGGTTCGGTACGAATACATGTACTGTTCCACCCCTAGAACCTATGGTTTAGAAGAATTCGATATTGCGACAGAAACTTTTACCTCTCTCTTTTCCAGTACTTTGGTGGACACTCACCCGAGCAAGCCGTGCCGGATCACCTCAACTCTCGCTGGACGCGCTTTCGCTGCCTTCCGCCCTGCACACGATGGCCGTGCTGCAGGTTTACCAGGCCAAACTCCTCCATGCGATGGACGAGGCTGGCCCGGATCCTGAGGCCTTCCGCGATTTCAGGAGCGCCACGGACTTAGCTTTGCGTGCTACCAAAGCTACAGCACAGGCTATCGGGAGGAGCATGGCTAGCCTAATCGTGCTCGAGCGCCACCTGTGGCTTAATCTCTCTGAGATTAAGGAGGCAAACAGGACTGTTTTACTCGACGTGGCCATTTCAGCTCTTTTTCTGAGAGGTTCACTGAAGCGCAGAAGTTGTCCCAGCTATGAGACACTTTCTGCCGAAGCGCTCGAGCTCCACGGCGAGTAGGCCCTGAACCACGCCGCCTTCTCCTCAGCCTAAGAAGCCAGCGAAGCAGGTCCCTCAGCCCCGCCCTGCAGCTGATACCCACCGGCACTCGCGGCCAGCTAAGCGCTACCCTCTACCCCTACGGCCCCCGACCATAAACAGTAAAATAAATGGACACAGCGACCCCATAGACTTCAACGGAGAAAAGTGAAGTCAATTAGAAGCACTCACTTCCTGATTGCCAAGCACACTGCGCAGGCTCAAACTGAGCTTGATGACGTAGATGTGACGTGAGCAACCTGTCTGACAGTTGTACGTCTTCTAGTAGCGGTGCAAAGAGGAATCTGAATCATTCCCTTCCAAATCTTGCAGAGCCGGAGAGCGTGAGTAGGAGCTGTCAAAGGCTCTGGCCTGGCAAGCCATTCCCGGTGTGTCAAGTTGGGTTATAAACACAATAAAGCGAGGCTACTTGCTTCAGTTCGCTCGCAGACCCCCAAAGTTTCAGGCGGTTCTCGGGATTTAGGTGAGAAGCAGCGTGTCACATGCTTCGCTCGGAATTACAAAATCTGTTAGCAAAAGGGGCGATAGAATTGGTTCCCCCCACGCTAAAACACTCTGGGTTTTACAGCCGCTATTTTCTAGTATCGAAGAAAGACGGCGGCATCAGACCCATATTAGACTTAAGGCATCTGAACAAAGCCCTCATTAGACGGCCATTCAGAATGTTAACTATCAGACAAATCCTCACGCAAGTTCGCCCAGGGGATTGGTTCTTCACTGTGGATCTGAAAAACGCGTACTTTCACATCCAGATAGCCCCCCAACACAGGCCATTCTTGAGATTCGCATTCGAGAGACAGGCTTATCAATACACAGTTATCAACTATTACCTGGAGCTAGTTATTTGTTTTGCAAAAATCCACAGCTCTCGGATCATCGGGTCCAATCAGCGCAGGGGGGTGTGAGATCTGACTGTCAATCACAGATCGGGCACACGCCACCCCTCACGCACGTTACAATCACATGCACACGCCTGAAGTTCGCGGAAGTTCGCGGAGTAACGAAGAGTGATGGAAAATCAAGTAAGCTCATTTAGAATATAAATGACGTTAGCAATTGCAATCTATCGGTAGATTAGCCAGGACAACATACCTCCAAATAATCCATGGTGTTGATGGATGCTGATGAGACGGCTGCGTTCACTGAAAATCTGGTGCACACGCACTAACGAGCATGAACTCGGTGGGAGGGTATTCGTTGATAGTGGGGGAGGGCCATGAGAGTTGTAAACATTCAAAATTTTGCCGAAGTCCACTCAATCTGCCAGACTTGCCGACTGCAGCTTTAATATTACAGACGTCCTCTGGTAAAATTGCATTAGTAATCCGCTTGTCTAAGCTGATTGTGTGTTGTGAGAGCACCAATATGTTATTGTTGCTTCAATATTCTCTCATTGCATTGCACTGGTCTAATGCCATGGCATTAACTATGTGTTAGTCGGTGCTAAAGGCGCCGGCGCCGTCTTGGCCGATTGCCAGCTCAGCTGACTGGTTAAGTGTCTCCACTAAGTCCGGTGGCCAACCTAGGGCGAGCTTGGCACTCTCCTGCCATGGCATGTGTTTATACTTATTCCCGTTTCAACTCTTTTAGATTTGGGGATTGTGTAATTTTTACAAGGCGGTGATTTTATATGTGCCCCAAAGCGTCAATTAGTGACGCAATGTCGAGAGACCTACCTCAAAAGGGAATGTCTCGGGTTACTGAACGTAACCATGGTTCCCTGAGAGTAAGGAACGCGTGCACATGCGCCATTGGTTATTGCAGTTGCAATAGCAGGAGCCAATCAGGCTTCAGCATATTCGGAGAAAGGAGTTTCACCAAAACGACAGATAGTGACGCAATGTCTCATTCCCTACTCTCAGGGAACCATGGTTACGTTAAGTAACCCAAGACGTTCTCTCTACCGCAACTGGCCTTAAATTGTAGCGGTAGTGTTGCGTAGGATGCAATAGACAAGCCATGATGATTTGGCCAATTTTTTTACTCAATGTAAATTAGACATTAAGTACATTTTCATATAAAACTATTAATATAACATTTTTCTAAATGTGGAAACGTACCCGTTTCAGTAATAATAATCACTATTGTTGTGTACATGGTCTGACAAGACAATTTTACATTTTAACTGGAGAAATATAAAGAGATCTGCTTACCAGCCATCTTGAAGGTTCTGGCACATGTTTTGCTTAATTCCTAATCAATATATATGTTAAAATGTTGTGTGTAAACAGTCCTTAAAAATATTGTGGAGGATGGCAACATCAGTCATGGACACTTCATTTTACCCACTCTATTTTCATTATTATTACATATCCAGTCTGTCATTTTTCTGTCATTTGAAAACATCTAGTAGAAGCATTTATTTTTTTCAGAATATTTTCATTTGAATCTTTTTAAATTACAACATAACATACATTCATAGCTAGATGCATTTTGGTAATGAGAATTTTAGCAGAAAATGTATTAAAATACAATAATAATTCATTTCTACGGTTTTTTTTTACTAAATTACATATATACATATTTAAAATGATTAGTGCCACAGTTTTAATGGTTTTGTGAGAATGATCCAAGTATATATATATATATACATATATTTACATACATACATGTATACATATGGTTTCAATTTTAGCCCACTAGATTTTCAGCTACTTTTCTGAAGGAAAAAATACTTTTTTTGTCAAACTCATAAGGTATTCATCTAACTTCACTAAAATTGGCAAATACAAAACTTACACTATAAGTTTACTCTATTAGGACAATTGGGGACATGCTGGCTAAATGTTGTTGAAACTTTATGATGTTTTTTTTTTTTAAATAAACTGTTCTCATGTAACCAACAAATATGATGGCAAGATGTCAAAAAACATGTGGCTGACTGTATAGCAATGCTTTGGCATACTGACATATTGTTTGAAACACTACCCTGATAATATCAACTTGTTTACAGTGCCACCTAGTGTATAATAAGTAGGTTTAATTTTCTTTTAATGACTTTCATAATATAATTACTGGGATGCTACATACTATTAAACTTGTAACAGATTTGCTGCTGTCGTGCTTGACCCTGTAATTCAATAACAACCCCCCCCCCCCCCCCCCCCCCCCCCCCCCCCAATCACACTCATGAATTGACAAGGAAGAATTATTTTTGTCTGTATTTTGCCCAACACCGGAAGTTGCTACAGTACAGAAGGACATTATTGTGTCATAAACGAACAAAAAGAGAAACAGCAAAGCAAGACATGATCTTAAAATCTAAAAGTTGCACAAAATTATGCAGCCATGCATGGAAACAGAATGTTTATTTTTATCATTTATCTCCTTAAAATCGAAAGGCACAATAAAAGGCCCTGAGGTAAAGAGGCCACAATGGTTTTATGTCCAAAATACTAAAAATTCCATGTTTTCAATCCTTGAATTCAAGTGCCACTTTATAGCCATTCATGTAGGTACAGGAATTGATATCTGTAATATACTGCCAAGGCAAATCAGTTATTTTGAGGCATTTTACCAAAAAGAAAAGAATCAATCACAAGAAAAACAAAGTTTTGTCTGATAATAAAACGACTTGGCTTCAGATAACGTAAGTGCAGGACACGGGCTGCTGCTCTTGATAGTTCTGATAAAATGAATTTTTACTATTTTGTGTACTTGATTGATACAGTTTAAAAATAATCTAGAGTCAACAAAAATTGAATTAAATTCATAACACACTCATTAAATAATCCAAAAGTTGTTAATTAAAAGAACAATGACATTGTCTTACATTACCACTGCCCAAACTGTTGCCATTCCTAAAAATACCACAAATCATCTGACTTTTTTCTGACAAATCAGCTTGTCTTTGCAGTCTTTACAACAAATTTTACAGAATAATTTTACAATAATTTCTTAAAGTGTATAAGACAGTCAGCAACTAAAATAAAACAAGTGTTTAAAATGTAGGAGCAAGACCCTCTTTCTGTGTGAATTTTTTTTCCCTCAACTACATTTACCTTTTTGCTCCTTGAAGTATAATTTTTCATTGTTAAGCTTGGAGATAATTTTCCCTTTTCTGCCTGGATCTCATAAACCCCTCTCTATTTTTCCCTATTACAGTACAAATGTGCAACAATCAAAATAAGTAAAAGAGAGGGTAAAGAAAAATAAAATTGAAGCAGCACTGCTTAAAATCTAAATTAGAAAAATCAACAAATGGACATATTATTTGGTCTGTAGAAAACACAAACTCAAAAAGTAAAGGGTAAGTAAAGGAAAAAAAGGAAAAGATAAACAGACAGTTTAATGTAGCCCTCTATTTAGATTTGGCACTTTTCCTTTCAGCAAGTAGAGAATTGCATCGGAATAAGTGAGGAGAGAATAAGAGCGAGAAAAGAGATGGAAATGAAGGGGATGAAGAAGGATTTACTGTACAGCTACACCAATAAATGAGGTATACTCCCGATGTGGTAGATATGGTGCCACATCAAGGTGCAGTAGGAGGAAAAAAGACAATGGCATGAAAAGTCCTGAGGGTGTGTAAAAGAGCTGAGTGAAAATTATGGGTGCAACAGAGGAAGGCTCAGATAATTGCGTTGGTGCCACGAAAGCCGACCCCACGGGCAAACTGCTCCAGCAGGCCTGAGATGGCACCGGAAGGGCTTGGAGATGACGATTTAAGTCCTACTGTAGAGCTATAGGCTGAAAGGAACAGCTCCCTCACTGCCTCCAACCTCACCTGCCTTTCAGGTACAAATGTGCACCTAGAAAGAAAGGAGAGAGAAGAAAACACAGAAACTGCATTTATCATATTCTCTCCCTACACTTAATGACCACATTTGTGTGCCTTCCTCCCACACAAAAACACAGCTCAATATGTACAAAAAGACAGCCGTTACATTTCTGGCATATTTGCAGTTTCACACCAGCTGTCATGTTTCCATACACAGAATTAGTGATGTTAAAACTACACCACATTAAAACAATATATATAACGATAACATCTTTCTGCAGTAATGGTAGTATAGACTTAAGTGTGTGTTTGGTAGGACCTTTCATCTAAAGTGAATTAGGATGACCTTGACCATGACCTTGGACATGGCTAGCCCCATGCTCTACTACTTGAGCTACAGGAACACTTATCCTATTCACTTTGAAGACTTTACATTCCACTGTAAGAGTTTGTATTTTACATTTCAATTTCCAAATTCCCTACTAAGGCATTGCTTATGCCATATGGAATGAAGGATATATTTGATGTATAAAATTCACTCGCTATGTCAGAATATCTGTACTTCCATACTGGTAGGTGAAAAACAGTATATGAGCTGTGTGGTATGTCTGAATTCATAGTGCTCATAAAACAGCAGGAGAAAAAAGTACCTGGTGACCTACTACTTGCGGCGAGATTTTGAAGTGTGCATACTATAGAAACTTTACTATCCCATGAGGCCATAGGAGAGGATTTCTGAATGGAGGTGAAGAGATGCAACTGACAATGTAGGTCACATGACAATGACAACATGGTGGATGTAGTACATCCGAATTTCATTCATACTACACACATTCATACTATACAGACCATACTTTTTTAATGGTCACAAAGTAAGTTTCAAACCAAATGTAATACCTACTACACAGTAAGGGATTTCGGATGCAGCAACTGACTGATATTGCATTTTGTGACATTTAGTTTTAGTGTACAAGCTCTATAAAGAGCGCCGACTGCATGTGGCTTTGCACGATTAGCTGCAAGCATAGGATCATCGAGGGGGATAGACTACCCAAATATTAAAATTCTGTGTATTACTCATCCTCGTGTCATTCCAAACCAATAAGACTTTCAATTTCAAAACACAACTAAAGATATTTGAAAACTGAGTGATTTCTGTCCCTCCATTCCACCAATTGACACTTCATAAAGTAAATAAAGAGATTGTAAAAGAAATCGTATTGAATCAAGTGGTTTAATCAAAGTCTTCTGAAGAGACATGATCTCTTTAAATGATGAACAGATAATATTTTGGCCTATATGCACATATAAACATTGATTAGTGCACTTATAGAATATCAAATATGGTAAACAGAAGCTTAACCGTACTTGCTTGATGTACAAAAACAAACCTCTATTGTTCTTTCTTAAGCTTAAACGTGCTTAGGTGACAAGCAGAAACAAACTTCATTGACAAATCTCAACAGTTTGAATCGTCAGTGTTTTGGGTGAATGGAGGGAGGGAGAGAAATCTGTGACTTCATTAAAAATATCTTTATTTGTATTTCGAGATTAACAAAGTCTTATGGGTTTGAATTGAGGGTGAGTAAATTATGACTGAATTTTCATTTTTGGATGAACCCTTCAAATGCACTTGAATGACGCAAAACAGTCAGTTATGTCTTAAGGAATTGTAAAACAGATGTGACATAACATCGTATATGTCAGAATAGAGCTGTGCATTAGATATGCCTATAAGGAAATGCAGCCTATTAGACCTGCCGCTGTCTATGATGTCATTAATAATAAATCAAACACCAATAATGCTGAGAAAAAGAAAAAAATGAAAAAAAAACTCTCATCTAAAACTTTACTAGCTATAATATCCCATCTACAGTTAGATACTTAAAGCATTCTTTGTTTATTGCATGTAATGTGTTTTTTTGGCTATTCTTTATTACTGATTTCTTTATTACTGATTTGAAGTTGACCACATCCCTACATGCTGTTGTTTTATTTTACTCTTTTTTTATTATTTTAATAGTACATTCAAAATGAAATTTATTTATACAATACTCCTTAAAAAAGTAGTTAGGTTAAAGTTTCAGTGAAGTAAGATCAGTTTTCTTTCAAAATCAATGATGTGTGTGAATACCAATGAAAGACCAAGAATTTCTTGGTCTCTTTTGGATTTAACAAAAATGATCACATCTTCCAATGATGAAGCTGGCTTGGGAGCCTATTCCTATCATGAAAATCATGACTGATAATATCTTTTTATTTTTTTTTATTTTTTTGTAAATATAATGCATTGCTCTTTTAATCTCCTTATTAAAACTTTGTCAATTTGTTTACATGCCAAAAATGTTGTTGTACAGAGAGCACATAAATAAAGTTTGGAACAAGTATTTCTGATTTTTGTTAAACTACACAGCCTAAACCGGCTGGGTCTGATGAAGCAGAGCGATAAAAATGGATGAAACAAAAGAGAATGAGGGAAAGGAGGGCTATTTGTATACAGCTATTGCAAACACCTTCGTACTTAAAGTGACTTAAAATCTAGTGCACAAATCATAGTGGTAAACAGCAGGACAGGTAGCGGAGAATACAAGAATACAGTGAATAGGAAGGGTTGGAGTGTATATGAGACTTACATTCGTCCACTGGGACCCTCATCCTGGAAGCTGAATGGAAAAGGAGACTCTGAGGGCACTGGGGGAAGATCATGGATGCTCCCACATCCTGAGACAATCTGCCAACTGCCATAATCTGTGGATAGCGAGGAGCCTGATCGAGCATACTCGACTATTGGTCTGTGATTGAGAGAGACATTCAAAGTATTAAAAGATTAATAGAGCAAGAAAAAAATATATAGTAAGAAAAGACAGGTCATTTTGGCCAGTAGGGTTGGTCCAATAAAAAATGTTTGGCTCTTTGGTACTTAAAATTATTATTCAATCAATCAATCAATCAACCTTTATTTGTTAATCACATTTAAAAACAACACAAGTTGGCCAAAGTGCTGTACAGATCTAAAAATTACTCAAACACTCAGACAGTACTCACACAAAACACTGGGTTAATATCCGACCCTGATCAGTAACCAGAAGCCTCGGGGCCATTGTAGGCCACAGCGTATAGGTGTGTTTTCAGCATAGATTTAAAACATTCTAGCGAGTCACAGGATCGGATATGCAAAGGAAGACTGTTCCAAAAACGCGGGGCTGCCACAGAAAATGCACGATCTCCCTGGGTTTTTAACCTTGATTTGGGAACATGTAGGAGCAAGCTCCGGGATGATCTAAGTGGTCGAGAAGAAAAGTGATGCTGTCTCTGTATCAGACGTGCCACATATTCCGGAGCCAGTCCATGCAGACCTTGGAAAACCATGGACAGAACTTTATATTGGATTCTAAATTCGACTGGAAGCCAGTGCAAAGAGGCCAATACCGGAGAAATCCTAGACCATTTGCGTGTGCCAGTCAATAATCTGGCTGCTGCATTTTGCACCAGTTGCAGCCTTGATAACAATTTCCTAGACAGTCCCAAATATAACGAGTTGCAGTAATCCAATCTGGATGAGATAAAAGCATGAATGACAATTTCCATGTCCTTAAATGACAAAATACTCTTTAATTTGGCAATGCTCCACAGCTGATAAAAGCTACTTTTAACCACAGCATTGACTTGTTTGTCAAATTTCAGTTCTGAATAAAAAATTACACCAAGGTTCCTTGCTTGGGTATTCATTTAAAGGAGAACTCCGGTGCAAAATGAACCTTTGGTCTAATTACACATTGTTACCTAGTCAACCGTTATCTGAGATTTGTTTTCATGATTATTGAATGTAAATAGTTTTATCTCTAAAAACAGTTTAGCCTATGAAGCTAGTATAACGCTAGTATATTGGGCATAGAGTAATGACAAATAAAAATCGCTTGTTAATACCACTAACAAGGCTCAAAATAGCCCCACACTAACACGGTAGCATAATGAGGGTCCCTACCTTCAAACCGAAGCATTGAGAACTTTGTCAGTGTCCAGACAGTTTAATAAGAAGATATTTTATACATACAGTCAACTTTGCGTATACAGGCAGAAGCCATCTTTGAAAAACAGTCTCTACCAGTTGATCTACGAACGCCGATCCAAGTGCGCTGGTGAGATGTGAACGAGCTATAAGTTGTGATAAGGTGAGCGCGAACAGTAGGCTTGGATCGGCGTTCGTAGATCAACTGGTAGAGACTGTTTTTCAAAGATGGCTTCTGCCTGTATACGCGAAGTTGACTGTATGTATAAAATATCTTCTTATTAAACTGTCTGGACACTGACAAAGTTCTCAATGCTTCGGTTTGAAGGTAGGGACCCTCATTATGCTACCGTGTTAGTGTGGGGCTTTTTTTGAGCCTTGTTAGTGGTATTAACAAGCGATTTTTATTTGTCATTACTCTATGCCCAATATACTAGCGTTATAGGCTAAACTGTTTTTAGAGATAAAACTATTTACATTCGATAATCATGAAAACGAATCTCAGATAACGGTTGACTAGGTAACTGTGCAATTAGACCAAAGGTTCATTTTGCGCCGGAGTTCTCCTTTAATAGTATTCATTCATACTATTAAAGTGTGTATGTGTCGACAAATTTCAAATTTATCATTCTAAATTATATAATATCACTATAAATTCACACCTTTTGATCACTAAACTGCTCATATAAATTACTTGTATCCACTTTCAAGTTCAAGAACAGAATTGGTTCTTCACTCAGTTCACTTTTGGGTTCACAAATGGGTCTAAATTGGTTCTTTTACAGAAGACTAATTGTGAAAATATCATAAGGTGCTTTCATCAAGTATGTACACTGAAAGACAAATTGGTTGGTATAAGTCCTTCCAAACACAGACAAAACAAATTCATCAAGTTTCAAGCAAAACAAAACACAAGCGCTACAAAATAAACTTTACAAGTACCCACCTCCTTCCTGGTACAGCTAATGGGGTGCTTCCCGCCGGCCGTGTGAGATTTTGATCCGAGTGGTTGGATGAGGAAGAGCTTGAGGACTTAAAGGACCCCAGAGGACTGGCCTCGGTGATAACATTAGATATTCGGTCCTCTGAAGTGATCGGTCGGTTCCAAAGCATAGAATTAGAAGACAATGGCATGCCCTTCCTCCTGTGATAAACACTAAATAAGTCAACAGCATTTAAAACTGCAATTGTCAAGACAATTATTTACTCATATAAAATGTGACAAAGAAACTAAAAAATATTTAGTTAATTTCTGTGATTATTATGGATTCTTTAAAACATTAATAGTAATGGTAACACTTTACAATAAGATTGTAATCATTTGTTAACATTAGTTCAATCATGACAACTCTCGGAATGAATTTAACCAGCATTTATTAATAAACATGGCATGTACATAGGCCTGGTCTTGGCGGACTACCGTATTTTCCTCACTATAAGGCGCACCTTCAATGAATGACCTATTTTAGAACATTTTCATATATAGGGCGCACCAGATTATAAGGCGCATAAGATACTGCAGTCAAACGTTTGACTGGGTTTGCGTTATGCATCCACTAGATGTGCTAAAGGGAATGTCAACAAAACAGTCGTTAAAGGAGAACTCCGGTCAATTTTAACATTGAGCTAATTTTTTTGTAAATTTGGAGTGCTGTCAGTACAGATAACAACGACAAAAACCGGTGTTGCCTACACCGTGTTATCCTCTTTTTAAAATTTGCACCCTGTTGACTTAAACGGGGCAAGTTTTAAACCTGCTTTTAGCCTCTTAACAACCTTAATGTGTCATTACAAGTGCACAGCCATGTGAGTGAACACGGTGAATCTGACTGCAGTAAATGTGAAAGATATGAATAAAAATTATGTTTATTCAGCCAGCTCACATACCCGTATTTTCTTCCTGTTTTCGGTCGAAGTCCACAGTAGGCGATTGTCGAGTGTGTGCGTGCGATCATTGGTAACTAAGCAACAGTGGAGACTCAGACTGTCAGCCGATGACGGTGCTGTGTGGTGTTCTGAGAATATCAGCTCTAATGGATAGTTCATCCAGATCAGATGTTGAACACACGGAGGAGGTTTGATCGCGCGGGCGAACTCGACAATCAACTACTGTGGACTTCGGCCGAAAACAGGAAGTAAATACGGGTATGTGAGCTGGCTGAATAAAGAGATTATTCCTGCCTTCGTGAAAGCTCGGATCACAGTTGAGACTGATATATCAGCCCAGGCATCCACGATCCATTGGCAGATAGTGGCGTAAGTCGCCCGGCACTGTCTCCCCGTCTTGGTGAACGTGTGTTCACCATCCATATATAAGGCGCTCCGGATTATAAGGCGCATGTAGCATGTAGGGATGTGGTCAACTTCAAAACATACAAGGAAATCAGTAATAAAGAATAGCCAAAAAAACACATTACACGCAATAAACAAAGAATACTTTAAGTATCTAAGGTCGTTTTTTGAGAAAATTAAAGGCTTTTAAGTGCACCTTATAGTGCGGAAAATACGGTAGATCTATTAGGCTGCTGCTGCTGGATGAGTGAGGATACATCTAAAAATTCACATGAAAACAGTGAACTGAATTCAGGCTGCAGCAAGGAAACACAGGGAGACCCCCCCCCCCCTGCCCCCCCCCCCTTCTAAGATGCTTCTACAGCATCTTAGTTAATTTCAGCATTAACTAATATGAACAAACAATGAACAATTATATTTTTACTAACCAATATTAAGACATTAATAAATGCTTTAAAAAAATGTATTGCTTATTGTTAGTTCATGTAACTAATGCATTAACTAATGTTACAAATGAGACCTTATTGTAAAGTGTTACCATAATAATGCAGCATCCGTTTTTCCCTCCACTCATGAGGTTACGCCTAATATATTTTCTCCACTTTCTATGGCTAGATATGTATGCTCACAGTAGAGTGATGCTCTCCCTCGGCCAAGTGAAGCAGACCAGAGGACAGTGCGCACATATCTTATGATTGGCCACACTCCTGATCTTGCCAGTAACGTGTCTTACACAGGTGTAAGTGCATTCATACTATTAAGGTGCCATTAAAGGTGCTTATTTTGTCAGCCCTACCCGCTAGAAGCCTGTGGTCCAGTGGTAATCAGGTCTGTAGCTTCTGCAGGTAGACTGGAGGGAGCAGATGTATCTTCTGTGATGAGAGAAAAATCACTGCTCAGACTTGTCACACTACCCCGATCTCTGGACTCTGAGAGAGAGAGAGAGAGAGAGAGAGAGAGAGAGACAGAAAGAAAGAAACAGAGAGAGAAAGAAAGAAAGAAAGAAACAGAGAAAGAAAGAAAGAAAGAAAGAAAGAAAGAAAGAAAGAAAGAAAGAAAGAAAGAAAGAAAGAAAGAAAGAAAGAAAGAAAGAAAGAAAGAAAGAAAGAAAGAAAGAAAGAAAGAAAGCAAAGAAAGAAGAAGACCATAAAACAGCAAGCCATGTATAATAAAGTCTGTAGTCTATTTAAAAAACAATCCTGCAGGGACAACAAGCAGGAGAATCTACTATTGGTTATGTATACTAGACAGTTCTTATAATCACAGTATACATAAAGTTTGGTGAACATGCTGCTTGGCCATTGTAGTCAGAATATTCACTGAATCACTCATTTTAATTAAAAGCTATTCTGAAACCAGTAATTTAGGAAAACAGGACTTACTTAACTGGCAGAGGTCATCAACTGTGAAGTCAGCATCTTTGAACTGAGAATTTTTTCTTCTGTTAAGAGTTATAGAAAAGAGAAAAAGAAAAGAAATGGGGAAGAGTACAATTATACACCCACAACGTGCAATTATTTGGGTCCAAGTGCATTGAGAAATGGAATAAATATTACCTTAGTTTCTGAATTTAGCAGAACAGAATAAGTTTTTCATCAATTTTGTATCTCAAACTTTAATTTATGAAACAATCACAGAACCTATAAATATGGTGAACTTACAGCCTGCCTTATTAGTGGAATTTCACCACATTTTGAGTGCAATACAATTGGAATGTATTTGCTAAACAAATTTAATCTATTTTTGCAGTATGGGAATAATACATACAACATTTCACAATTCACACTAATTAGACAAACAATCTGGGAGGAGCTTGATTTTTATTTTAAAAAATGATCTAATCTAAAGGTGTGAAAAGTTATCAAAGAAATAGAAATCAACATGGCCATTTGATTTGGAGGTACACACACATTTAGAGGAAGAAAAAGCCTTTTCGTTATCAGGCTGGTGCAAATCTCACACATGGAATTTTGTAAAAACTGTATATCTTGTTCAGGTGTTATACATAATTTGTGATATTATGCAATGCCTATAATTACTGATGGTCCTGTAGATATGCCGAATTCAAAGTTCAACATGTATTTGATAATTACTGACGTATGCACTCCAAAGAATCTTCCTGCACAGTTTTTGTTTACTTAAGCAAAACTCCATAGATTATTTTGTAAAATTAGGTTTCGCAAATAATAATAAAAAAAGATGAACTCAAGAAACACTAATGTAAAAGCAAAGTTGTTCAGAGTGAGGGCCTATAATATGTGGTTTTGATTTTTTTTTTTTTTTTTTTGGAGGAAATACAATTAGAGAGAGACCGTAATTCCAATGATACAATACTCCTGAGTCAATGATAAACACTTGAGAAATATAGGCCAAAATGCTTTTTTGCCAAATTGAAATATTTCCAGATATTGATCTATGTAGTGCACTGTTTATGTTGAGATCATGCAAAAAACCTTATAGTTTTGCAAACATACTTTATGCCATCTTAAAAATTTTCTAAAAGTTTTAACCAACACCTCTGGTTCTTAAGGCAAAGTTCATCTGCGGTAAATTAAACAATTTTGCATGAAAGTAAAAAAAAATCTAATTAATTTTTGTTTTTCTACACATTTTCCACAGACCCCCAAGAGTTAAATAAGTCAACCACATTTTGTTTCCAATTGAGCTTGTCTAATAGCAACTGTAAATTGGGGTGGGCAACTCTTTTGTAAGAAAAAATTTATGCACAATGTGAGTAGATGTTTTGGCTTAGAGCCACCTACAGGTTAAGAAATGTAACTTCTTTTCATAGAACTTGACTGCACTTTTTTTATTTTGTCTGTAGTGCCATCACTATATAAAAAAATTCTGGCCCTCGAGATCCACTTTTTCAGCAGAGCTTAGCTCAAACTAATCAAACACACTTGAACAAGTGAATCAAAGTCTTCAGGATTACTAAAAAGTTAGGCAGATGAGTTTGATCAGGTTAGGAGCCAAACTCTGCAGGAAAGTGGATCTCGAGGGCCAGAATTTTGTTATATAGTGTTGGCACTACAGATAAAATAAAAGTGCAGTCAAGTTCTATGAAAAAAAGTTACATTTCTTAACCTGTAGGTGGCTCTAAGCCAAACCATCTACTCACATTGTGCATATTTTTTTATTTTTATTTTTTAAATCAAGGTGAGAACCAACCTGTGCTGAAATTACTGGTTATTACGCAACTTTAAAAATCACACCCTTGTAATCAACCAGGTATGGTTGTACTAAAAGGTCACCTTTTCCAGTAATTTCAACATTTTCTTAAGCACACAATTTTTGCATGTTTAAAATAAAAAAGGTAAAAAGCTTACATTTAAAAAATAAAGTAGCTTATTGTTTCTATTTAGATTCAAAGACTATCAAATTGCTCTATTCTAAATTTACTCATGAGACACACAAAAATTATTCTTATATTTAAAATCATAAGTCAGATAGCTTACCTTTGTTTCTTTTTGACTGAAAATGTCTCACAAACAATATGCTTCAGAAAATTGAAGCAGAAAAAGAAAATCTAGGAGAGAGAATATCAAAACTTAAATTGTTTTCATACAAAATAAAATCATAAAACAACACTCTTGACTTATATGTGCAATAAACACACCAATAATCACCTATACAATTCTCACACATGAACAATGACACACACCACACCAAACCATAATTACCATATGAATCACATAGACTATTCCGTTCAAAAGTAACAGACAATTTCAAGGTGTAGGTTTAAAATAGGTGAAGTCTCACCTCCTCTCCCTTAGAGAGCCGGTCAGGCAACATGTGACTAGTGAAAAGGACAACAACAAAAAATCAGTGAGAATATACTTATATTTTATTGCAAATTTAATTTTATATTCATGTTGTTGAACAAAATGTGAAGATCAGATATATATGTGGTTAACATTACTTGAAGATGCTTTCGTGTTTTGTGATTATTGCTTGCAAATTGAAAACTGCCTTTTTTATATATAAAAAAAAAACCTAAACTAAAAAAAAACATTCGAAATGAATCAAAGGGAACACTTGGTGCTGTGTAGCTTTCAGGGTTTCCAACAAATTAAAGTCATAAAGCTGCTATATAGTTATCACATAATTTACAGAGTCACATGGCAGACTGCAGGTCACATACTTCCTGGGCTGCATGTGCCAGTCAAACAAGTGCCAAGAGATGAATGAAAATGTTAAAGAACTCTCTCGGTATATCAGAACTCCTTGCAGTGTTAGTTGCGTGCATTTAGTAATATTAGGGTTAGTGTGATCATGCATTCAATGAGTTTGGTACTTTAGTACCATTAAATGTTACCTTGTGTGATTTATTTTATATTTTAGAGAAATTAAAGAATTAGAAAGAAAATAATTGTCATCTTATGCCAGTCGTTTAATATTGGTACATTCCAAAACACAGATGTGTAAGTCAAACAGGAATGAGACTAACCCAAAAAGAAACCAGTCATATGCGATAGTCAGGTAAAGGATCTCAGACGGCTCCAGACTGGCATGAATGGCACCGTCCTATGAAAATGCAAAATTAATTCAAACATTTAACTCTTAAAACTTAATAATTGCCAAACATTAGCCACAACACAAAAAATTGTAAGGATAGTAATGGGGGAAGAAATGAGGGTAGTTAGCACTGTGGGGTGAATAAAGTTATAAAATGAGGTCAGATGTAATGAGAGACAGAAGAATGGATACTCACCGCCCACAAAGAGAGTCTAAGCAGGGACACAAAGAGGGGTGTCCTGTCCCAGCCTGATATACAGTGCACCAGTAAACCGTTCTCATCTACAACACACAAAAGGCCACAACACACAAATTAGTTATCTAACACTATACAGACGAGTAAAACCTGTTGTACAGTTTGGTGAGGACGTGTGTAAGTATAATAGTTTACCATCAGAGTTGATGATGTGTAGAAGCAGTTTCAGGTAGTTCTGAGTCTGCTGCACCAGGTCCCATGACTGAAAAACACAAAGGCCATAATTCAATTTAAGAACATAAATCTGTGGATCACCATCCTGCATTCTTTATTAACCTTTTGTATTAACCATTAAGCTACACTGTTTATGATAACAATGACATTTTTCAAACTTTTCATTTCATTTTTTGGAGACACCTAAAAGCTACCAGTCAAAACAATCCTCTCCCTCTAGCACTACATTTTAATATGTATCAGTAAGCACTGTGCCTTGGCACCAATTACTAAGTATTTTTGACAAAAACTCTACAAATTCACTCTCAAATTATCCAAAAAGTATTATTGTAGTTTGCATTTTGAATGTGAAACCTTCCAGCACAGTTTACATACAGCTTGTGCCGTTTCCTTAAACCCAAACAATTCCTGTGTGTCCATCTAAAAGACAGTCAATAAAGTTGATGAGGAGCTCTGAGAACCTGGTATTCACTCCAGTTCATGTTGAGGTTTCTTGTAAAGCAATCAGGGATTGTCAAAGGAGCATCCACATAGTCCTACACACACAAACACCCAAAAATTATGGTCAGTGTAAAATCAACCTTATTTACTCTGTCCAAACAACAATCTAGCCAAGTATGCCGACATTTGAAAGTGACTTTGTGTTTGTACTTGGTATGGACCTGATTCCAGTTGAAGACAAGTCCTTCTGCTGTGTAATCTCTGTCTTTATATTCCCTGAAGAATTCACATCCTGAAAACAAGCACATGAAAATACTACTATTAAAACTATAGTACAATGTACTGATTACTGTCATTTAATAAGTAGAATAGAATAAAACGTGTTCCTTAAAATGAAATCAGCATGAGCATTAAGTCAGGCAAGATCTACACCTGGATAAGGCACAGAGAGTAAGGTGAAGTCAGCATAGCGTTGGGCCTTGTCCACCTTTTCTGAGGAAGTCACACTGAAGACAAACAAAATTGTAAAGAGAGTAAGAGATCACTGAGAAAGACAACACAAACACAAAACACTGTCATGTCATAATGAACAGAGGCCAGGGTCCAAAATTAACTCCTGCTGAGTGCCATAAGTGGGTAAATTCTCCATTTGGCCAGGGAAATGCTGAATTTCACATTGTCATATGCCAGTCAGTAATTATTAATTACCATTGAAATCTTTATTTTTATTTATTCTATAAATTCTTTAAGTTATTCTAAATGTATTCTGAAATTATTTTTTATATGCTCTATATTGTGTGCCAAAGAGATTAAACATAAATGTTAAAATATAAACTTTACACTGGTAGGCAAAAAGTTAATTTTGGACCCTGATATTTTGGGTGTGAAAGGCCTACATTATTTATGGCACATGTCATTCGAAAATGGCACATCATTTAATTTTTAACAAAAGCATGAATTTAACAGGAAGTTCACTCACTTGAGGCCAAACTTGACCTTCTTCTTCTCCACCATGAGGTCACAAATGTAGTGTATAGACAAATACTTCAACAGCTTAATATCAGAGCCCCTAACCTTATCAAACAACTGTGAATCATTCCTGTAGAGTGAGAAAAAGAAAGAAAGAAAGAAAATTATTCTCACAAAATCAGTTAATAATTCGAACGTTTAGCTCCTTGTAAGATTGTGTTCCTTGCCAGCTTATCTTACCGAACTGCACAGTCATCCTCCAGAACCTCTTCAGCATCACCCAAGGTGTCATCTGAACCGCCTGAAATAGTTTGAGATTAAACCTAATGCAATCCAACAAGTAACTTTCACAGCAACATCTATACTGCCCCACAGTTTAAGCTCAGTCAATTCTCAATACCAGCAGGAAAAAAATGTTTAAGAAGATATTTTAAAGAATGTTGATAATCAAACAGTTGACGGTAGCCATTGACTTCCATAGTAGGAAAGAATTACTATGGAAGTCAATGGCTACCGTCAACTGTCTGGTTACCAAAATTCTTTAAAATATCTTCTTTTGTGTTACAGAAATAAACTTGTACAGGTTTAGAACAACTGTAGGGTTGAGTAAGTGATGACAATTTTTTTTTTTTGGGCGAACAATCCCTTTAAGTTTGTCAGGTAGGTTATCTCTTACCTCTTTAAAGCAATGTTTATTTCATTTTTATCTTTGTTCTATTGTATTTATTTTTTCTTATTTTTGTTTCTTGTTTAATGACTGTTAGAATTTAGTTGTATGATATACTATGATATTTTGCTAGAATAAAAATAAAACAATTCAGATGACTAAAATATGACTAAACCTAAATGGCATTTTAGTCAAAAGACATCGACTAAAACTAAATCAAAATGTGCTGTCAAAATTAACACTGTCTGCGAGGAGTCACTCACACAGAACACATTATGCCTGCACTATGAGCGATGATCTCAGATCATTATCTAGTCTTGTGTATATTCCATTTAGTCAAGGTTGCAAAACAAACTACTTGTTACAAATATGGTAGAACAATCACTTCTACCACTAAAGATTGCTTTATAAATAGTCTTCCTGATCAGTATCTTCTCCTTGGCAAACCAGATAGCTTAGAAGAACTCAATGTTGCAACAGAAACTTCTCTTTTCCAGCACTTTAGACACGGTTGCTCCTTTGCACTTAAAGCAACACCAAGGAACTTTTCCTCTGCGGTCGCCCTACAGGTTGGAAGCGGAATTGTCCATTACCGCTGTCGTAAATAATTGAGCCTACCACAGCCTACTGTCGCACGCTCGCTCTTTATCCAGCACCGGCTTTGGAATCAACAATGGCCACAGACAATTTGAGGAAGTGGTGGGTGAAGTGACGTATGCCGTAAAGCAGTCGAATTTTGTACTTCTTTTTGTGCTCCGGTTACTACCCGAAACCCGAAGTTACATAGTGCAAGTAAAAGCGATACAGACCACGTCAGGCTATGGCAGACGTGTCATTTAACCTATTGTAAGTCGATGTACCATCACAAGGGTCTTGGAAATATATTATGAAGGTTGAAAAACTACATAGTGTTACTTTAAAGAAGATTAAAGGGATAGTTCACCCAAAAATGAAAATCAGCCCATGATTTACTCACCCTCAAGTCATCCTAGGTGTATATGACATTCTTGTTTCAGACTAATACAATCGGAGTTATATTAAAAAATGTCCCGACTCTTCCAAGCTTTATAATGGGAGTGAATGGGTGTATGTCTTTGGAAGTCCATCAAAGCGCATCCATTCATGATTAAAGTGATCCACGTGTCTCTGGGGGTTAATAAAGGCCTTCTGAAGTGAAGCGATGCATTCGTGTAAGAAAAATATCCATATTTAAAACTTTATCGACTAAAATAACTAGCTTCCGGCAGACGGCCGTACGCATCGATTTACGGCTAAAGAGTAACCCTTGAACTTGACGCGCAACGTTATAACGGCAATTGACGCCTCTCGGGGTTCAAACAAACAGGACTGGACAACCGCATTCGTCATTACGTTGTGCGTCAAGTTCAATCGCTAATATTAGTCTGTCTGTCTCATCCTTATCCCGAGGTTACCCCAGTCAGTCGGATCCGGTCCATATCCAGATCAGATGATGGACTTGCACCTAGACACGACCAAAACGCAGCCCTGAATGTCAAGTCACATTTATTTATATAGCACTTTTTACAATACAGGTTGTTTCAAAGCAGCTTTACAGAGATATCAGGAAAATAATGCAACAAAGTTTGTTTCCAGAAGAAAATAGCGTCACAGTCCAGCTTAAATAAGTTCAGTGATGTTTCATTTTTGTTGTAAAAAAGTTATTAATTTAGTTCATTTATATATATATGTAGCCGCTCTGGAGAAAACCGTGATGTCATCGTCCAGCTCAGTTCAGTTCTCATATAATGGTGTCAATTCAGGCAGATCAATATTATTGTTGAATATTAAATTAAATGTTAAATTTAATGTCCCCAACTAAGCAAGCCAAATACCAATGGCAACAAAGGTGAAAAAGGTGACAGTGGCAAGGAACCAAAACTCCATCAGGTGGCAGAATGGAGAAAAAAACCTTGGGAGAAACCAGGCTCAGTCGGGGGGGCCATGATTATGATTCAGGCAGCATTATAGGTCAGAAGTCAGATTGGATTGGAACAATCAGAATATTAGAATGTCAGTAAAAAACATGTCTACTAGACAATCCCCTTTGAAGGCCTCGTCGCCATGACAGCCATCAGTACAGATCCTCAGCAAAGACCACAAAAACCAGACAGGTCCTCCACACAGACCCTATGGCCAGCTTTGGCTCCATTCCGACATGATGAATCCGAGCTTCAAGCTAAAATAACTGGATGAGTATTTGAATGCTACCGATCCTGATCTGAATTCTAACTTGTGATGCAGCCTGAATCATAATCACACTGTTCAGTCGTTTGTCAGAAGAAGATGAAATGAACAAATTTAATAATTGATGATCTTTACAACGGAACTGAATCAACACTGAACTGACTTCAGCTGAACAACAGCTAAAATGCATAATTTTCCTGTTATCACTGTAAATCTGTATTGTCTAAAGCGCTATATAAATAAAGGTGGCTTGACTTGCATCCCAATTGTTGGGAAAATGTCTTTGGCAGTTGCACCACAGCTCATGATATTTTCAGCATCTTGCAGCATGCTGTGTAAAATTAAAATTTGTCAACTTTTGACTCATCATTTTGATGCTGGTACAGCTTGTTTTGGAAAGAGGAACAAACACAGAGCCGTCTTAATAACTAATACAGAGTGTGTACCTGAAAAAATGTAGTTGTATCCAGTGCGTCCATAAAGTTCGCCCCAACCTGCTAGTGTGGAGGATCGACACACATGCTACAACAGAGGAGAAAAAATAAAGAGTTTAAGGTTGCCACAACAAAAAAAGAAACACAGGACCCTGGTAAAGCTAAAGGAGGCTTGAAGCTTGTTGTTAGCTCCCAGTAAATTATACCAACCTTTAAAGTCAAAGGCTGATAGTCCAGAACTCAACACTTCAGTACTAAAGATCCCGACAGCCAGATTTCACAATAAAAAATTTAATCTGTTATTGACACTATGATTTGTCTACTATCAATATATTCAAATTTCTAAAATGAGCATGTCCTACAAGGAAAACATAGTTTATTGAAGCAGCATGAACATGAAGCAGCAACAAAAAGCATCTGGTGGTCAAACAAAATACTATGAGGCAAACTGTTCAGTGAAAATTAGCCCATTTGACATTTCAAGATAGTTACCTTTCCATTGTAGAGGATGACAGGACAGACAAATCTCCCTCTACAACGAGCCATCTTACTACGGTTGACCAAATCCTGCAATTTACTGATCTGCACTGTACTCTCAAAGCTGAACAAAAATGAAGAAAAAGAAGAAAAGAACATTTAAAAAAAAAAATTACAATACACTGGTGACAGACCAAAATATTGGCTGATATTCTAACATTCGATCAACCAAGAAATTTGCCCACCTGACCAATTAACAGTAGTCGTCGTAAGAATAAAAATTCAATTTCAACATTATGCCAAAAAAGGTATGGCTTCAGATTTCATTACAGATATTAGCCTGTATTTAGAGAAACATAAAATGTCTTTTCATGAAGTCATTACATCATCCTCTGTGGTGCCTTCTTTAAAAACACGAATTTAAAAAGTAACAAATAATAATTCAATCCATAACATAAACATATTTAATATACTCTACTTTCCTGCAATGATGAAAACCTGCAGCTTAATTAAAAAAATAGTTAAAATGTCTTAAAAATACTTTCGTAAGGAAACAATACTTCCCAATGAGATTTTTTTTCTTTTACACTCCACGTATGGTTTTGCGCTGTCTCCTATTAATTGTTTATTTGTTTTGATGTATTTATCATCTAGTCTGTAATGTGATCCTTAAAGACTTCCCAGTCAGGTCCCCACTGTCCTTTTAAGTAAAAGAGCAAAAAGCTAATAATCAAAACAAAAAAGGATTTAGATATAGGCCCATCTATCATCAAAAGTGTAATTTACAATAAAAAGAAAATTACAGCATAAAAAAAATTAACAGTGAATTTTAATTTCTGAAATTCTGAACCATATGTTAAAGCAGAACTTAGCTACTTGGTTGTAAGAAAAGTAATGTCGTCACATAATATGGCATTGATACAATAACAAGCATTAGAAGTAGTGTTGACAAGCTGTGCATGTCAGCTTTCTGGTTATAGAACTTAGTCAGGGTAGACGCCACATTGAATTTCATGTGGATGAAAACAAGGCAGTGAGGGATAGTCTTTACCATGGTATGCGCTGTATACATTTATAGATATATGTATTTTTTAAAACTTACAACTTTCAAACTGTTTTATAGTTTTTGGCTACTGAAAAGTCTTTTGGAAAGATGTTTCGTCAGCTAAGCAATCAGTTTGTTGTTAAAAACAGTACAATCCATTGAACACACTGTACTTCTATCCCTCACAGCCATGTTTTCATTCCTGTCGAAAAGTAAATATAGCGCTACCCTGACTCTATGGTCTATGGTCGATGTTCAAGACCTCACACAACTGTCAACAATGATAAATTACATTTCCATTGAAATACCATACTGCTGAAATTATTAAATTAAATATTAAGGAATTGTATCTAAACAAACCATTAAAACTGACATTTTCATATTTTTCATTTCATATTTGACATGGATAATGAAACCATAGCGCAAACACCTTTTAGATGAAAACATGACTCATTGATGTAATTTAATCAGTCAGCTATTTTATTCCATTAGTTACTCCTGCTCGGAGGCTTCCATAAACATTAGGTTAATATGTGGGGTGTTTCAACAAGTGTGTAATGTTTAAATATTTATTAGCAAATAAATTGTAAAATACTACATATCTATACCCACAACTAAGCTTTAACTTGCACACAGCTGGTGCAACCGGCCCTTGGTAACCTACTGCACATAGCAAGAATCAAAGTATAAGAATTTTGTGGTGCAGCATAGCAATATAATCATACCACATTGATAATATTCTTCTTTATGACTAAAAATCATACAATCTTTTAAGAATTTTTCAGAGAAATAATGGCAAAACATGAATATAAAATGAGGGATGCACTGATACCACTTTTTCCAGAACAAGGCAGAATACCGATACTTTCATTTTGGGTACCTGCCGATACCTGTACCCGTGTTTTCACTGCATTTGTAATTTTTAAATATATTAGGTAGAGAAACCAAAAGAATATGAATCTTATTTGTTGATTTAATTTGTTTAGCATGCTTAATTATGCTTAATTATGCCTGTTAAATGTATTGTACAACCTTATGTTACTTTCACTGTTCATTCTATTGCTCTATCATTTTTATCTTTCATTTAATAGCACAGGGCAAATTTAGAGCTGCTTCAGCGGGGCTCAATGCTAAGGATTTTTTCTACTGGTCTGGTTGAGTGAGTGGTTCAAATGTTTAGATACCAGTGAAATATCACAATTCTCTATTACAATTTTGATACTTCAGCAAAAACTACTAAACTAAAACATTATTAAAGACAAGTAAAAAGTCAGTTATAAAATAAGAACGAATAATCCAATTACAAATAGCACAAATAAATACAATAGAACAAAGATACAAATGAAATAAACAGTGCTTTACAGGTAGGTCCAACAGTAGTTTTCAGGTACATAATTTGAATAAAGTAATCAAATGTAAAATAATACTGCGTAGTCTTCACTATATAAATTAAATTTAGATCAATCTTTATTAAAGTTACAAAAGTCATTCAGTCAAGAGCAGTGAGTGATTTCTGTGTTCTTTGTTGTTTAATTAACATTAAAAACACAGCAGCAGGTTTATTAGGCTGCTGCCTCTTTAAGACCGAATGCACGGATCCAATATACTGTTACACATACATTTAACCAACATAACCAACTACACTAATATGTGCCCCGTTTAACATTTGCTATTGGCATAGGCCTATAAGACCAAACTACAAACTTTCCAGCGATGTCTGTGTAAAAGGGATATGCTTGACAAACTTGTGAATATGCTTCAAGTTTCGCTTATTAGCTCACGCACAGCATCTATTTAGGCATAGATATTTAATTTGTTTTACATTCTATTAATTCAATACTTCATTGACATCCTTCTCTGATATATCTATTCTGCTCTCTGTTTGCTCTGTTGTTGGTGTTTCTTTGTCACAAGCACTGTAACGAGCGCAGTATTGGGCGTGATATTGATAATGGTTTCGGTATCGGTGCATCCCTATATAAAATGCTGCTTGCTAAAATTCACTTTTCCCCAATATTACTAGTATTACTATTATGTCTACTGTGCATCTTCAGTAGACTAACAGACAGTGATGTTATTACCTCTCTTTTTTATTGTCTGAAGATTCATATTCCAGAAACACGATCTTCCGTGGGTAGTGACCACACACCTCCCCATTGGTGTTGTGGATGATGCTATACTTGTAGTCCCGGTCAAAGAGCTCCAGATAGCGCTTCTCTATTCTTTCGATCTGAAAATACAAATAAAATACATAAAGCTTTTAAAGGCTTTTTAAAAAACCTTTCACACAGCAAAAAATTTGGTTATCAGACGAAGCAAGTTCAAACACTTTAATTTTAGTAAGAAAATAAAACTAAAGTATTTTACTTTTTTGAATGCTGGAATTTAATCATAAATCAGCAGCAAAAAATAATGGGTAAATAAAATGAGATTCAGTCCTCTTAATAAGTCCTCCTATATACTTGTGTTTGTATATTTGTGTTTCCTTAAATTGTGACTTCTTCTCATCACTCATTTACAAGGATGTTACACCATTGTAAAGCATTCACACTGATTTTGGCCTGTAGGGCCATATGAGTGTCCGTGTGAGTGCAAAATCATTTCAGAGACCCGGGGTTCCATTAATTTATTGCTTGGCTTCTGAACTGTATGTTGCCTGAACCTATTAACTTAACTTCAACTGAAGTGATGCTTTAACAGTTTTGGGTCAAACAGGGTAACTTTGGTGTCAATTATGAAATGCTGATGCTATGAGAATACTTTCAAAAAGACAAGCTGACTATGTTACAATGGAATATTTAACTGTGTTCAGTATGATAATGAAGTTGTTCAATATGGTTTAGCAATCTTTATTTAGCAATTATCAATGCTAAAACTCAACATATTTACATTTGCAGAAAAGCATTAGGCTAATATATGAGAACGGTTATGTCATTTTGACAGAACATTCATTATTTCCCTGGATTTATCTCAAAACATGCACAGGTTTGAAAGAGGCCAAATGTTTACCTAACATTCAATTAAATTAAATTTACATTTATTTGTATAGCGCTTTTCACAATACACATATCATTTCAAAGCAGCTTTACAGAAGGGTAACTTTGGTGTCAATTATCATTCTTCAAAATATCTTCCTTTGTGTTCAGCAGAAGAAAGAAACTCATACAGGTTTGCAACAACTTGAGGGTGAGTAAATGATGACAGAATTTTTATTTTAGGGTGGAGTATCCCTTTAACCGCTAGAGCGCCAAAAGTTACGGACAGCTATAAAGAGCGCTGACTTGTAGCACCTGACTGCTGTAGATTAATTTTCACCATTGATAGTGTTGCCATTGAAATGCATAAATACGAGTCTGAGGACATGAACCGCTCCAGGTAGAACGTCAAGGGTTGCCATCACTTCATTACAGTAGTTATGGCGAAGAATGTGGCATAAGCTCATTGTTTTGGTTCAAGAGGAACTGTAAAAGATGGCTGCTGTTTGTTTGCGGCACCCGGTGACTGTCTGTTTACAAATCTGCATTGCCTCATGAAACGTGCTGATGACGTGTAATGCCTGCACAAGCAGGGTGCGCGGAGGTATGGAAATACATACTTCGACAAGCAGGACATTCAATTATTGCATTCAGACCGAATGCAATGATTGGACAAACATTTTTTGGTCCTGTGACTTCCACAGAATATACATGTAAATTTTTTTTATATTTAGACCACTTCTATAATTGATTACTATCAGGGTTTGAAGAGAGTTTTAACCAGTATAACAAAAAGTGTTTCTGAAAGACATTGCCTACCCAACCTTTAAAGGGATAGTTCACCCAAAAATGAAAATTCTGTCAGTAATTACTCACCCTCATGTCGTTCCAACCCTGTAAGACTTTCGTTAATCTTCGGAACACAAATTAAGACATTTTTTTATTAAATCCGAGAGCTGGATACCTCCATAGGCTTGAAAGGGATTGAAAATTGCCGGCCAAGAAAAGTTATTAAAGACATCGTTAAAATAGTCCAAGAGACTACAGTGGCTCAATCTTAAGTTTATCAAGCGACGAGAATACTTTTTGTGCGCAAAAAACAAACAAAAATAACTTTATTCAACTATTAATTTCCTTCTCTTTGGGCCTCGAGTGAGTTCACGTAGTGTAACTGCGCAGCGCTTCTCACTATTGGCCGACGCTGGTCATGTGTGTGATGCGTGTGACGTACATTTTTGTGTTCCGAAGATGAACGAAAGTCTTACGGGGTTGGAAAACATGAAGGTGAGTAATTACTGACAGAATTTTCATTTTTGGGTGAACTATCCCTTTAAGGATGACCCACTAACAATATTTTTGGGTCATTTTAGGGTTACAATTAAGAGCCTGTTATTTCTCTACATCGGACCTAGCCTCTATGCAGATCTTTGCATTTACAGTTTTGTGTTGGTGTGTCCGTGTCATTCTGCAAGTACACTTGCAACCTCCACGTTTACATTAATTTGTCATTTTAGGTCATTTAAGCTCCACAGCATACCCAACAGTCAAAGTGTCATTAAGTCACGAAGAAAAGACCGCATTACAAGCGTCAACAAATCAGACTATTACATTCAATATATGCAAAGCTTCCACAGGTATATTTTTTTAATTTTTATCTTGCTAAAAAAAGGGGGGATCGCTGGGTACAAAGTGGACGAATCAAAGTTGTTGTGGTCCATGTAGACAACATATAATATTTTTTTGGAAGAGGAGCACATCAGGCTACAGAGAAGCATAATTCAGTCTTTAGTGTTGTGGATTAGTTTTAACTACTGTGAGATATTTGTTACTAGTGTAGTGGGTTATGATGACACATCTGAACACCAGCATCCTCTCTTCATCACATCCATGTTTTGCTCCTCAAAGTTAGTAAAAAATGTAGAAACGAAATTTATGAAAAACATGTATAAAGTATTATTTTTTTCTCTGCTTTAACAGTGATTATGGAAAAAACACACTGACTCATGAAACCAGTTTCCCTTTGGAAGTTCCTTACAGTCACATGAGCTGCTTCCAGTTGCAGCTGCCAACCTAGATAATATTTAAACCAACATGAATACATGGACTACATTTATAAGAATGTGGGATGTGTTTTTCTTAAATCAAGTCAGTGACCCATTTAATAGCTGCTGTGCATTATGGGAAAGAACTGGCTGATGTTTGACGTGTTCGGTCTTACCCATGGGGTGACCTCCTTCGCTCTGAACTGGCTCTTAGCGAACTCACAGATCAGATCGGTTATCTCCTCGCTCCTGCTAGCCATCATCGAGCACGCGCCGTCACCCCCCTTCTGCTCGATTCGAACCCGCCCTTCCTTAAATAGCGCAGCTCCCTGGGGCCGAGAGGATCCTCCAGGCCATCCCTTCAGGACAAGCTTCTTCCTCACTGCCCGCTTTAAGGCGCCGGGGCCGGAGCCGGGGACGCGTCCCGAGTTCAGGGTCCTGGCGAGATTATCCCCCTCCACAGCACTGGTGATCAAAATAGCCCGTTACCAACGGTACTATAAGACACGAGAAAGACTTCAAGACTTCTTACCGCTATTATTTCTCCAATCGGCAAAAAAAAGTGTTGTCCGTTTATAATGAAACCCCAGCTTTGGTTTGTCTTTTATTTTTAGAGCTCACATTAGAACACCGCATCCCACAAAGTAATCTCGACACCGGCCACCAAAACAATCTCAGGAAATCCGCGCGACAAGTCTTCAACTTAATTTTGATATGGAGACAAATAATTCATTGTTGTTTACAACGCCAAAACTTTCGGATGTATGTAAAAGCATACAAAAGAACGGTTTTGTAATATTGCAATGAAATCTATCCGTGTTTGGATATAGCCAAGGAACTTTAACCAGGGCCAGTAGTAAACAGGAAACTGACGTGATCATGTGATCAATACTTCCTGAAATGTGACGTCAAGCGTCGCTGAGCTATCTGTCATTTCTGCCAAGATCGTTTGCTTTTGTTTTTATCCAAATGTTAAAATAATTATTAGATTCAATAATCGATATAAATCAATCTAGATTCGTGAGAAACAGTTATATATTTAATAATATTAAACTTATTTTCAATCATATTGATTATTCTGACCTTATTAGAAGAAATTATATTTCATCCTTTTTTTTGTTGTTATTTTATTTTAGATTTTTTAATGGTTCCAATGGTGGCATTCTGGTGCTTGATTGACACCACCTCGTTTGTATGTTGCATCAAGTAAAAATAAATACTGAGCTACATTAAAAAATTAATAAATGGTTTGATGGGAAAAAAGCATTTCCTTTAACATTTTTTCTTTATTTCCCCCAACATTGGTTTTATTTATTTAATTATTTATCTCCTCTCACATTTAATTATTTATATATTTATTTATGCAGGAATATGTGTATTTATGTATTTATTTATGTATTCATTTGCACATTTATTTATTTATTTATCTATGTAGAATTTTGTGGATTTATTTATATATTTATTTATTTATTCACGTATTTATTTATTGTTTTTGCCGGTTTAGTCCTCCATACACGGTTGTGGGGGGTTGATGTCTGGTACAAATATGACACATTTCTTAATATAAATAGAGAATAAACATATTATTATTATTATGTAATCATGGATCGCGGTTGTGGGGGGTACTTTGTGTCTGGTACAAATATGACATATAGAAATATTTAGGCTAAGTAAGTCCATATGTATGCACGATTAATTAAAAGAACGCGATCATATTCCTAATTGATAATGACAATTCGCTTATGCCTATTGAACCAATTATTTATTTAGCCACCTTTTGCACTGTCTTGTAATACGTTTAAAACAGCTTCACAAAGTGTTTTCAACAACACACTATTGCTATTTCTGTGTTGCAAATATTAACAAAAGCATTGGAATAACAGTTTATAATCCGGTTAAACAGTGCTGTTTAGGCAGTGATCAAAATGAGTAGGCTATTTAAAAAAAAAAAAAAAATTAAATGATTCTAAATTATCCAACAAAATGGGCCTAGAGAGAGCAATAGAGGATGTTTTAGCACCCTTATTATTTAAAATTTTAACTGTAAAAACTTACACCCTTCACTGCAGGTCCAAATCACTCTTTACGGTTTACAAACTCACTAATCCAACACAACATGTTATTTCAGGCTGAATAGCTTTTCTCAATTCTTCTCAGACAAATTGAAGTCAATCACTGAATCCATCACCAAAAACACTCCTCATACAAGTGAATCAAATGTTCATTTAATGTTATCTGATTCAGCTCACTCAACAAACTCTCTCTCTCTGCTTTTACTCTAACTACTCCTGCTGCCAAAAGTGATCTAATTGTGAAGACAAATTCCATATACTGCCGGCTTGATCCTACACCTACTGTTTTGCTTAAGATGTGTGTCCCTGAGGTTGCACCCTTTATAACACATGATAAACTGTAGTTTGGCTTCAGCCATTGTCCCAGCAGAATAAAAACTGGCTGCGGTTCTTAAAAAAACAGGCCTTGACCATCTAAACATGGACAATTACAGACCAATATCCATTTAACATTATTAAGCAAAATCCTTAAAAGGGTTGTTGATTCGCAATTGTGATCATATTTGGATATTAATGGTCTTTTTGAACCTTTTCAGTCAGGATTTCGCCCATCTCACAGCACTGAAACTGCTCTTCTTCGGGTGGTTAACGATATTCTTTTGTCCATGGATTCAGGGTTAATAAACATCTTGATGCTTCTTGATCTAAGCTCTACTTTTGACACAGTCTGCCATGAAATACTGATCTCTCTGCTTTCTGATATCGGCATCACTGGTTCCGCTCTTTCCTGGCTGACTCATTTCCTACACCAGCGACAGAGAGTATTATATCAGCATAAAAGGGTATAGATATGCCACTGCTTCGCTTACACATGGTGTTCCTCAAGGTTTGGTTCTTGGCCCACTATTGTTCATCATCTATATATATCCATTTGGTGACATCATACGCAGGCATGGACTTCAATTCCATTGCTATGCTTATAACATTCAAATGTGTCTTACCACCAGCTCCGATAGGCCATCCCTGCCTGACTCACTCACTGCATGTATCAGGGACATCAAGCAATGGATGTCCCTTAATTTCCTCAAATTAAATGATAAAAAAAAACTGAGATATTAGTGATTGGCTCTACTGCCTCATTCAAAAGGATGGACCAGTCCATTAATATTGATGGAATTCATGTTAAGCCTTCGTCATTGATTCGTAACCTTGGTGTCTTATTCGACTCAACTCTATCTTTTGGCTCTCATATTTCTTCTCTTGTTTCCATCTTCGTAATATTGCACGTCTACGATCTTCTCTCACTTTAGCTGATGCTGAAACCTTAATTCATGCATTAATCACATCACGTCTGGATTATTGCAATGCTTTATTTATTGGTCTGCCCAAAAAACTTATTGCAAGATTGCAGTATGTTCAAAACTCTGCAACAAGAGTTCTCACCTCCACTAGGCGTTCTGCTCACATTACTCCTCTGCTTCATGACTTTCACTGGCTACCCGTGGCATCACGTATCCACTTTAAGGTATTGCTTCTAACGTTTAAGACATTAAATGGTCTTGCACCCCCATATCTGTCTGATCTACTTTACTCTTACCGCCCTGCCCTGTCCCTTAGATCAGCTGAACTTGGTTTATTGTCCATCCCTCGTTTCTGGTTGTCTACTGTATGTGGAAGGTCATTATGGAATCAATCCTAAATTATGGAATTCACTACCCCATACACTTCGAAATATCTCATTTGTGGCTACATTCAAGAATCAGTTAAAAACATATCTATTTAACATGTATTTTGGATAATGTAACTATATGTATCCAATGTGACTGTAATGTGTGTGCGGGTGTGTAAATGTATTGTAATGTAGAATGTAAAGCGACATTGAGCTACGGAGAGGTGCTATATAAATAAAACTTCTTCTTCTTCTTCTTCTTCTTCTTCTTCTTCTTCACTCTACAGTGCAAAAGATCCACCTTCAAATTAAAAAAGGCAATTAAGCAGAGTGTATATTGGAAATTACAGATTTTCTTTTTACTGGTAAAACCCTAATTTTAGTAGCTTTTTAGTAGCACTTGAAACGACTGGTCCAATCAGATTGTAATACATATTACCACTAGACTACTGACGTCAAAATTATCACTGGTTTGCTCATTGATGGTTAACAATGGATCCTGTGTTTTCCACAGGATTTTGTGAGATTATAAGGGGTGGAACAAGAAATGTTAAATGCATCAATCTAGAGCACTTTGAGAGTTCAGAAATATAAGAGCTCAAACCCTAGCCTGGGAAAACCCAGACAACTTCCGGCAAATTTAGATTTGCTCTGAAAGTTAGTCTGGCAAAGAGCTCATTCAAGCTCATATCCAATCCGCCGAAATCAAGGCACCAATCAGAAACGTTGGGGCGGGCTTTACACGATGACGACAGCGCTGGGATTTTGAAGCAGATTTTGTAGCCTACATTACAAAGATGGATGCCGCCGTCGAACATCACTCGTTCGAATCAGCTATCGCGTCTGTTTTAAGCGATTTGAACGTTTCCCTTTTGTTAAAAACCGAGCAAAGAACAACACTCGGAGATGTTTCTGCCGCTCTGCATACGTCATCTCCTTCATCGCTCTGATTGGGTTTAGGTCTATCCGCGACGTCCGTTGGTGACGCCCCTCTGAAAATGATTTGTCTATGACGCTTTGCCAGACCATAACTCAGTTACAACTGAGAATGGTCTGGTTTTAACCAGGCTACTCAAACCCATGTTTAGTGTGCAAATGGAACAGTAAAAAGTATTGTACCTGGACTTTAGTGGACTCAAACCTCTGTTTAGTTGTAGCCTAATCAGTAGCGTAGCCAGAAAAGAGACTTTGGGTGTGCATCTGAAAAACTGGGTGTGCCACATTTATTGTCAGATTACTGTGCAAAATTATTAACCATAGCCATGCCCCACATAACCATAAAACTATATAAAATATAACTATACATTACACTCAGGATCACCAACAACATAGTCATAACATAGTGCCTGTTCGCTGCTTAAAGGGAGAGACAGCGTGGCCTGGCCTTGAATGCATCATCTAGGTCCAGTGTCTCTGCAAGTTCTCGGCAGATATTTTTTAAACGAAAATAATTTAAAATGTAAATTACATTTCAACCTTTTGAGCGTTATGGCACCATAGTCTATATTGGATTTTTATTTATGTGCCCCTGAGAGTATGACTATGTTTAGTGACGTCACAGAACTGCCAGATTCAAACTGCTTTCGCGGTTAGGGTAAATTTGCCAGCTATAGCTGGTGCTGAGCCAGAGACGGACGCGCTCAGCACTTGTCATATATATCACTACTAATATGCATTGTTTTCAACCACATAATGTTTATTTTAGGTTTCAGACATTTAAATACACATAAGCACTAGTAAAGCAATGCATTTGGAGTTAGTAAAATATACACTGATGTCTAGTATTGAAGCAGCCATATGTGCAATACATATTTTCCAGTTTTGACTGGGATCATGTTTTTTGTACTGTCCCTATACAAATAAACTTATAAATAAATAAAAATTTAAAAAGCAATAACAATCTATTCAAATGTAATTTGCCGATGTGTTTTATTTATATATCAGACACACATAGCGGAACTATGAAGTTCTCTATTATTCTCCCAGTTCAACGGCCACTTTCTTTCATGTATTTCGGGAGAAACTGATAATGTCAGGTGCTGTAAATCCAGCTGACAGGACTCTCTAAACTGCGGCGCTTATCTTGTTATATAGATTATAGATCAATATCATTTATAAAGGTTTTTAAACGAAGAATTGGAATATCAGACATGGTAAATCAATGGAATAAAAGCGAATAGCGATACATCTGTCAGTTATTGTGGCTGCGGTGTGTCACGTGACAATCATGACGCGTCGCCATGGAAACAAGGTCAGTTAAAATTTGTTTAACTTATGCTTGAAAGTGTTGATTTAAAAAATATATTTTAAGTAATTAACAATAGCCCAAGTTTAGTAAAACATTTTTTATGTTTAAAAATGTTTTTATGACTATAAAAAATAATTCTGCATCCATTATTAGCTGTTTGGCACACCCTGGCACACCCGTGGCTATGCCAGTGAGCCTAATATAGTTTCACTTTAGGAAGCATTGACTGAGCATTACTGAGTGCTAAACACATGTCTGTTTTGTTCATACTGGAAGCCAGAGGACGCCCTCGTGCAGAAACTCCAAATATACCTCAGAGAAGACATATAACTTACATCCCAGGAAATCCCTAATGTGGACAAAGGCATCCAGCTATCACTGTAGCTGAATGAAAAGATAGAAATGCTTTGACTGATTAAACATGAAGACAATAAACACACGACTGCGACAATATGGTTTATCCGAGTTCCCTTTCGAAGGAACTCACACTGCGTCAGAACAACACTTTGGGGAACGTCCCCCAGCGTAGGATGAATGAAACTAAGCCAATCGTGATTGGTGTTGCGTCATGACATAACATGTGACGGCATACACGGAAGCTACAAAGGGATGCTGGCACACAACAGAGTTAGCTTTCTGTTCTTCAGCAAGCACTCTCTGTTGTTGTATGTCCTATTTTGTGTTGTCTGTCACAAGCAATCTCACTATATCTGCTATATATATTATTTAAAGCATGGCAAGCGATGCCACCCTGCCCTAGATTCATCACAGGTGGGGACACACATCAATTGTGTGTACATTGTTTGGGAGTACAGCATGCTCAGGCAGCTCTGGAGGGAGCTGCCTGTGCGGATTGTGAAGCTTTTCCAATCCGAGTGCTGCGCTCCTGCCTGGCCATATTCAGTGACGATGGTCAGGCTCGCACCCCCCGTGGTTCGGGTCCTGCGGCGACTCACATCATGGGGTTCGCAGATGGATCTGACAGGGGACCCTGAGACTGCTGAGGTACTTTCTCAGGATTCCTCTGCCAGTTCTGATGTTCTCCCTCCCCGTGCGGAAGCCCGTCTAACGGCTTATTCCTCACGAGTGGAGAACCCGATGCTTGAGCTATCTGGTTCTGAGGAAGTGGATGTGCTCAGCATCGAAGGTGGGGACTTTGAAGATGACTCGCCACTCCTTGTCCGCATATGAGGAGCTGGCAGAAGTTGTTTCAGAGGCAGGAAGTGCTCATTCAGTTTGCTTTTCACCTCTTGACATGGGCTTTCCTCCTTGATGCCCCGATTTCGCCTTCTGGCCTGTTCGGCGACGCCGTCAGAACAGTCGTCGACAGGTTTCAGGAGGCGAAGAAGCAGTCTGCAGCCTTTAAGCAGTACCTTCCTTGCCGCTCAAAAGCGAAGAAGTCTGCCCCTAGTGGGAAGCCGCAGCCATCCACCAGCTCCTCACACAGGCAGGCACAAAAAGAGAGCGTTGCGTCGAGAGCCCCCCTCAATGAGCTTGGGGGCATAGAAGGGTTCAGGAAAGAGGTCCTAGCTGCCATAGGGTCTCTTTGGGCTGTCCCCCCAGGCAGTGCTCGTGTCCGCACATTGAGAATCTTTTTCGATTATTCCCTGCCGGTGAACCGCTTCAGGGGGTCGAGAACGAATCTCAAACGATACCCGAAATCAACCTCGAGAGGCTGGTTCCCTTAGTAGAATATTTCGAGGCATGGCCAAACCTACCGAAAATTTCTCCTTGGGTCCTGCGTAGGCTTGGGAATCGGTTCCAGGTTCCGGTTTGGAACCGGTTCCAAACGTTCCGATCCATCGGAATCGTACACGTCCACACGTTAACGATTCCACTAATGATTCCGAATGTTCCGTTCCATCCATTCCCACGTCGCGGCATGACGTTACAGTATGCAACTGGATTTTTAAATCCCCCAAAAGCGCGATGCCCACGAGACGTAAACGATCGAGAGTGTGGCTTCATTTTAAATGCAGACCGGGGAAGCAAATCTGGGCGACACAACCCCTCCCGTCATTTCAGCTCCAATGACGGCATCAAAACAATGAAAGCATGGCGAAGCAGCTCTCCACGGCTCTGCTTTCGTCGGCGAAAAAGTTAAGAAACTCGACGCTATAAGCCCTCAGTACCGAGCCGAGCAGTTCGCACGTGACTTTTATGCAGTGTTTCCCACACAGAGACTAATTCGCGGCCATAAAATCAACTCCGGCCACCACATATTGCGTATCGTTCATTTTTTTATGCTATTTAAAACACGCAGCGTATTCTTTCCGTTGTATTTCCTTTCCCCGCTCTCCCTCCGTCTCTCTATCACTCACGCGTCTCTCACATACATACACACACACCGCGTCTGTCTATGAGGCGCCGGACTGGACAAAAGCGAAGCGAACTCCGCGAGCGACACTGGGCGAGAGAGAGACAGAGTGTGACTTTTATTTAAACTTATATAAACTAATATAATTTATTTTACTGGACAGTTTAAAGCTCATAACCATATTGTGTTGTTACATGAAGAGTGCAGTGTCATGTGGCAGCATGCAGTATTTGTCCTGAAAAGGCTACTCAGTAAATGTCTGTAATTTAAGGTCATTCCTATTTTATTTGTATACATTTTAATCATTAACTTTAAAAGCACACTCTTTTTATGATTAAAATAACAGTAAAGGGTAAAAAAATGAATTCCCAAAAATTAAAACGGAAAAAACGGAATTTGGGAAAAAATAAAACGGAATTTGGGAAAAAATAAAACCGATTTCATAGGGCCCTAGATATTGCACACTTGGTTTTCATTCTCTAAAACCACTTTAAATTAGACATTCAAAGCCAACAACTCTCAAAGCCACCCTTTAAGTGTTCAGCAAATGGTACAGGAATCGATATGGGAATCGATAAGGAATCGCATCGATAAGCAGACTCGACAATGGCATCGATATCGATAATTTCTTAACGATGCCCATCCCTAGTCCTGCGTACGATACAGAAGAGTACAGACTGCAGTTCGATTTCCACCCACCGAAATTCAACGGGGTGGTATGGACTTCGGTCGACCCAGAGCAGGGTTGGGTATTGGAACTGGAAGTAAACTCCCTGCTGGTAAAGGAGGCCATAGAACGTGTTCCTCCGCCAGACAGGGAGTCCAGGTTTTACAGCCGCTACTTCATAGTTCACAAGAATGATGGAGGGTTGCGTCCAATTTTAGATCTAAGGTACCTGAATCGGTCTCTGAGGAGATACAGGTTCAAGATGCTCACTATTCGTAGCCTGGTAATACCAGACTCTGCTACTTCACTTTGCTTCGTACACAGAGTCTGGGATAGCATAATAGAGAAGTGTTTTCTCTCTCGCTAGGGGGCGCGTACTGAAGTTTAAAATCATTGGTTACCCGTAAGCCAATCAGATAAGTTTGTTTATGACGTATGTTATGCGCCGACACAGCTGCATCGAACCACAGACATCATGCTTCGAACTCAAATCTATGATCGAACTTCCACTGTAAACACTTGATGATGCGAGCGAAATACCCGAGTGAACATGGCTGTAAGCGACTTTTTTGATCTGTGAGTGATGTAATAGAATGACTGCTGTGCTTGACAGGGCACAAACGAGGAGAGAGAGAGAGAGAGAGAGAGAGAGAGAGAGAGAGAGAGAGAGAGAGAGAGAGAGAGAGAGAGAGAGCGCGCCCCGGCCGCGCGCGCGCACTCCCACGTCTACAAACAACACGAGCGCTGTCTTGCTCTCTCTCCCTCGCGCATATTCATAAAAATCAATCGACAAGATAGTAAGAGGTCGGAAGACCGCGGTTTCACGTGGAGCATTTGGAGATTTTTAGAGATTATAGACTCTAGGAACAACATCTCAACTATAAAGGCCTGTCTCATATAAGTTAGACGCCTATCTCAAGTACAAGCCGGTGCAGTTCGACGATTTGGGCAAATAAAAGCCCGGGCTATTATTTGAAGTTTTACGGTATTTAAGACCTGGAAAAGAAAAGAGACACTGACCTGTCAAAAGGCTCCCCAGTTTCTCGCTGACGATCGGTAATAGTTGATAAATTAAACTTTTCCCAAAGGGAGTAGGGCCACAACATCACCTCCATTCAAAATGTTTAATACACACTCTTCGTGTTAGGGCTTCAGTTTGCTAATGCCGGGAATATTCTCCACAACAGAGCGAATTGCATCCGCGTCTCCATATCAGCGGTCGTTTTCGATTTCCCTGACCTAATCTTAAACACGCGCTTACCGACTACGTCACGGCTTTCAGCCCGCCCTCTGTTCGTTGATTGGCCAGGCTGTTTTCAGGCCGGTGGAAAACAGAAAGATAGGCTGCTATCTCAGACTGACTACAGGAGCGAAATGAAATTAGCGGAAGTAGGAAGTCTGACGTAGTCAGGCTACACTATTCCCACCATTGTGAGTCATATCAAATCCGAGGATTGGTTTGTCATGATAGATCTGAAGGACGCATACTTCCACATATCCATCCTTCCATCTCACAGGAGGTTCCTGAGGTACGCTTTCGGGGGCGAAGCATTCCAATATCGGGTTCTTCCGTTCGGCCTAGCTCTCTCCCCTCGCACCTTCACCAAATGCATGGATACAGCTCTAGAGCACTGAGGCTTCAAGCCATTCGGGTGTTAAATTACATCGACAACTGGCTTATTCTGGCCCAGTCATAGGAGCTGTCATTTCGGCCTCAAGATGTGCGTGAAAAGCGAAGAAAAGTGTGTTGATGCCCACCCAAAGAACCACGTCCCTAGTGGTGTGGGACTCAGTTACGATGCGGGCACAATTGTCTTCTGCACGGATCGAGTCCATCATGGCCACGGTGACCAGGATGAAGCTAGGCCAGCCCATCACTGTGAAACATTTTCAGTGAGTGTTAGGGCTCATGGTAGCAGCGTCCAACGTCATTCCATTCGGCCTGCTGCACATGAGGGCCCTGCAGTGGTGGTTGAAAACCAAGGGGTTTTCCCTGAGGGGGAACCCGTTCTTCATGATCAGAGTTACACGCAGATGCCTTCGTTCCCTATCTATGTGGAAGACGCGTTCAGTGATGCTGATGACGTAAGGCGCTGCTGACGTGTTATCAGTGCGCCCGAGCTTCGTTTACAGTCTGAGGGAGACGCACGCTGTAAACAAAACAATCTGCGCAAACATGTCTAAGGATTTCGACACAGAGGAAGACTTGCATTTTTTTGCCCAGCCATATTTATTTGAACCCGAATACACGGTGCCACCAGATACACGTCAGCAGCATCTTACGTCATCAGCGTCACTGAACGGGGTTTGACAACAGAACCGGAAGACAATACAATGCTGAATAAAGTCGTAGTTTTTGTTATTTTTGGACCAAAATGTATTTCCGAAGGACAGTATATCGTACATACATTTTCAATGGAGGGACAGAAAGCTCTCGGACTAAATCTAAAATATCTTAAACTGTGTTCCGAAGATGGAGGTCTTACGGGCTTGGGACGACATGAGGGTGAGTCATTTATGACATAATTTTCATTTTTGGGTGAACTAACCCTTTAATATGCAATTAAACAACTCGAATATAATGCATTTTTTATAATAATAATGTATAATATTTTTTTAATAATATGTAATATAGTGCATATATTTAGCAAAATACTCCTTTCTATAGATAATATTTCTAGCTATGGTCATTAAATGGTTTTATGAGGCAAATGTTGTGTTACGTGACATAGCCTATAGCATGTTTGCATATGACTGTGGTCTGTGGCGTAAAATGCAGATGGACGGCAGGAAGCGATTTTCTACATAGGAAGTACTATAACAAACTTAAAATAAACCAGGTAGGACTCATTTATGGCATTACCACTAGAAAATGTGTAGTAGTATTTAATTATAGTGTAATATTGAGTGATATTGTATATTGTCTAAAGAAAATAAACAATATCAAGGTTATCTTTCTTTGGCTTTCAGGTTTTTCCAATTGTAATAAGACCTGAATGACTATGACTGCCATGCATATATGATGCTGATATAATGTATTTTAATGAATAAAGAGAAAATCAATAATTGAATTATAAATATTGTTTAATGAAAAGAAAAAAATTAACTGTTCTATGGCTTAATAAATTAGACTTAAATTGGAATGATTTATGATGCGCCGTGTATGAAATAATGCTTTTTAATGATAAAGATTTTAATTAATAAATGTATTCTTTCTATGGCTTCCAGATTTCAACAATTAAATTACAATTAAATTTTTAGTGATTAGTAGCACTGCTATGTATGCCCTATAAATCAGTTTTTTAATGAACAGATTCAAATCTAATCTTAAATGTGGTTTTATGCGCACTGTACTGACCAGTAATCTCCAGCTAATAGAGCAATTTACTTTCTTTTTTTCTGGTTAGTAAAGAACATTCCACAAATATTTGCAGTTCCACATTTACTAGAGACAAAACACCAAATATAGAACATTATTCATAAGACAAATGCGTTAATCCACAAGAAACTGTGCAATGTAAACTGTAACTGTCATAAAACTGGCAGTCATTGGCCACTGACTTCATTGCCATTATATGATAGGCTGAGGTGCCTCACATGATTCAAGTTAGCCTTTATGCTTTTTTTTTTTTAATGGTAAGAGCCACAGACCTTCTCATCTCACAAAAATAAGAAAACTCTGATATTATTATACTCTAGAGTTTCTAGTAAAAGCGTTCAGCCAAAGCCACTTGAAGAATAAGCCACCAAAGCCACCTTAGAATAAAAAGCGTAATGCCTGCTAACGCTGCGGTACACAGGTAAGGAGACCAGGGGCTGTTTTTTTAATGGGTGTCAATGGAGGAGAGGCTTCACTATGCTGAATAAACCGCTTTTGTGAGGAAATAGCATTTAATGTTTCGACAGCCCATCGGCTACTTTTAAACATGTTTGCTCTTAAACATTCATTTTGGATTCATCTATTTTTAGAGTTTACACCCCATAAAAAAATGCTCACAGACAATTGTGCGACAGTTATGATTCAGTTTACGGCACTTCTCATTCACTTCTTTGGTATCCGCAAACAGTGACTGACTGTCACATAGCTCTAAATTCAAAGGCTGTATATATTTATGTATGCACTCAAAAAAATGCTGGGTTGTTTCTGTAAACAAATTGTTGGGTTGATTGTGCTGGGTCAAAATGCTGGGTTGTTTGGGGCACTGTAAACACATTATTGGGTTGCTCATGCTGGGTAATGAGTTGTAAGGGGGTAATTCACAAATAAACAGCTGGTTGGGTTATTTTGACCCAGCAACCAGTTTATTCTTTGCGGAACTTTCTGGATTCTTCACTTCTGACTCGAGGAGGACTTCACTCGGAGGTCGGAGCAGGCAGTGTTTTATGGTAAGTTAATATGTTTACCAATATTTTTAACATTAATAATTTCACTGTTCAGCATACAGTCTTTGATATGGAAGTGCGAGGGATAGGCTATAACGTATTTATTCTGTAAAACATTAGTAACAGCTAGCCGGTTAGATTTTTTTACAAAATGCCACATTGTAAACCAGCTATATCAGCAGCCTTAATGAAATATGTAGTTTAAATTGTAATTTCATCACGTAAATATCGTATTTATTGTGGACGTTTAGTAATTAAAAGTGAGAAAAGCGTTTTGAATGAACCCGTGCACGCGCAGTAGCCTATGTTTATGTCCCTATAGGGCTCGTAACGTACGTAAAAACTGCGGGGAAAAAGTCTAGTCTGTGTGGAAACTAAAGTCTGCTGGCACATTTAAGAAATTCTCGTCAGAAGAAGCGACGGGGGTAAGTTCCAGCACAGTCTGCATGTTTCTTCTGTAATGTCTATGTCGGAACCAGGATCGTTTTTACCCCAAAAAATCAAATAATAACTGTATGACGTCTGACGTGCAATCTTTACAAACGGCGACTGAGGTAATGAGAAATAAATCGATTTCATATTAAGCATGTTCTCGCCCTGAACCCATTATAAGTTGTTAGGACCTGAGGTAGGCCTACTAAGAATAATTTAGTACTACTAATTAACTACCCAAGACAGTGGTCATGGATCAAGTGTGCGCGATGTTTGAGGCCAATAAATAGTTTTTGCTATTGTCACAACAGCGCCATTTTAAACACCAGGGCAGAAAAGTCAGAAATGCTACTTTAGAAATATGAATTGTTATATACAGCATACTATTTAAATGATAATGCAACTTTATGTATTATGCTCATATAGCTGCTGGCTTTGAAGGTCCTGCAAACTCTGCTTCCCCCATCCATCTAACGTTACAGGAGAGGAGGAAAGGGCTTCAGACCCACCACAGAGGCTCAGAGGTCCTTGACATGCAACCTGTAAGTTTGATATGCTTGATAACTATGAAATTAATTTAGGTTTAGAATATTTAAAGGTGCAATCTCTGTTTGCAACATTAAATTGCATTTTTTTTTAAATAGATTTTTGTTCATTTTTAAAGCTGCAGTCCATAACTTTTTTTGTGTTCAAAATTTACAAAATGTTTATAATGAGCGAGTACATCATGAATCCATTTTCCAAATCGTGTTTTTGTCTTATCCTGAATAGATTGCTAATTGTCTATTTAGATGTGTAAATATATATTTTGTTTGTTTTTCACATTTGGCCATATTTGGTAATGTTTGCAATAAAAAAATATAAATACTTTCACAAAAAACTTGCATGTCAGTTATATTGCAACACTCTAAGTGATTGTGTGTAATCAACAGTTGGGGACCAACATGGATGAATATTTACAAAATGACTGGAGCATCAGGGATGCGACGAGGGGGACACGTCAGACCGTTGCCATTGTTCCAGGCCACGTCATCGAGACCGAGTCTTTGCTGGAGGCTGATGATCTTTGTTTCAAAGTTTTATTTTGTTTTTCATGTTAAATACACAAAGCAGTGTATCAAATTAATGGAAAAGAATAGTCCTCTGTCAAATGTGAGGAAAACCCTGTGATATTTAGTCGTATTGTAAATGTTTGTAGCTATTCTTAATAAATCAACACATCTTAATAAATGAAATCATAATCGTATAAGAGTTCAAATTAGTTTCTTATTGACTTTTAAAGGTGCATTGTGTAATACTGTATTTAGGAGGATCTGTTAACAGAAATGCAATATCATATACATAACTATGTTTTCAGTGGTGTATAAAGACCTTACTTAATGAACCGTTATGTTTTTTTACCTTAGAATGAGTATACATTGTATAATTGTAATAATTGTTTACAAAAAATATTAAAGATGTATTAAAAATGTAAAAAAATAAATTAAATGATTGAAATCACATATACAGTGGCCTCTCTGGTTTATTGTATTACAGAGACAATCATTATTTTACATTAGTACGGTAATATAAAAAATATTTGTTACTAATTTTAATAAGGCAATGATACAGGAAATAACCCAGCACATGAGTAAGACTTAACCCAGCAAGATGGTCAATTTCACCCACTGGTTGGGTCAAATGAATGACCCAACAATATGGGTTAAATGGAAAAACCCAGCACTTGGGTCAAACCAACCCAGCGCGTGTTCTGTCCTATAGTGACCCAGCGGCGTGGTTAAGGTTGGGTTATTTTTTAACCCTGCATTTTTTAGAGTGTGAATATATTGGTGCTCTATATATTTTAAATTACATGATAAAATATTTCAACTGTAAAGAAAATGACTTCAACCCGTAATGTGTAAATCATGTTTTTCATTACGCCTGCTGCACCATGAGTGCAGCAGGCGTAATGATATGACGCAGCGCCTGAAAATAGTTCCGTTGTGTTGACGGAAGGTAGCCTATTTTCAGGCGCTGCGTCATATCATTACGCCTGCTGCACTCATGGTACGGCAGTAAAGTTTCTTGATTATTACGCAGGAATGAGAGTATAGTTCCTAGCCATATCAGCCTAGAAAATCACAACTTTACATTTTCCGTCGGTCTTAGTGCACGATGTAACTACAGAAGAGTCTAGTTTTAAATAGAAAAAATATCGAAACTCTTTGGTCATTTTTTTTTTAGAAATGCTAATGGTCTTGTCCACTTCAATAATGTATACTAAGCTATGCTAAAAGTGGTACCGCCAAAACCGGAGATCGGCTGAATGGATTCAAAAACGGTAAAACTCAACAGTTTATCTCTGGGGGAGTTGTAAAATGAGCCTATTTCCAAAAAAAGTGGAGTATCCCTTTAAGAGTCTGTGCATGCTGTAAGTCCCAATGTGTGAGTGTCCAATGAAAAGTGATGAGGTTTGCTGGAATGGTAAGTCCTTAAAAGAAACTCCTCAATCCCGCTTTGGTCGTCTTGACAGAGAGCCTGTGGGTGCTTCTCAATATCCCTCCTCGTCTCCTCGATCCTCCGTCCTCCATCCTATGACCCGGAAACCGATCGAGCTCGGCCATCTTGAAGGACGTCTCAATTCTCTAATTGCACCGCGAGGAGGCGAGGATCGAGGAGTGAGGAGGCTTCCAGAGGAGCTATGAGCGAGGATACACAGGTGTACACTATGCGGAAGTGTTCTATCGACTTAATGTGACGCAGGTATAAATTCTCCTCCCCCTTCACATCTGCTCCAAGTGATAACCATGGCAGAACATTCAAACACACATAAATGTGAGTATTAAGCATGAAGTTATTGTAAATGTGAGTTATTTTTTGACAGTGTCTTAACGTACTTTTCAGCAGTTTTAATTATGTTTATTGATTTTACTGGCTTATTGCTTTTAATGGTTTAATTAATGCCTCTTATATTGATAAATGGAGAATAGAGAATGATTTTAATTTATGCCTGTAGTTAATTTGTTTTGATGTGCTGATTTCACAGTATATTTGTAGTTTATACCTGCAGGGGCATAATATGCAACACATTAACATTTCAAACTGCTTCACTGTGGTGTAAAATTCTTTCTTACAGGGACTGATGAGGAGATAGAAAACTTAATTAGATTGCGTATGGAGCTTGATTCTGACTTCACTGGGAAGAGGAACAGTGCCAAAAAAGCCTGGATGTGAGTTATGTTCTAGTATGCATGGGGAAAATATGCTTTGTCTTCACTTTGTTTGATAAATGCATTAAGGTTTTGATAATATTTATAATAATATTCTTACACTATCTTTGTCTGTGTTTAAGTAAATAATTTGTTGCTTTTGATTGTGTAGTAAAGTTCTTCAGAGGATTGGTTTAGATGGAAAAGTTACACCAAATCAAATTTCCAAAAAATGGGACAATCTAAAGAGAAAATATAAGGTATGTACAAAATGAATGCATGTATTTATTTCAATTGGTGTGAATTTTCTTCTTGCTAGTTTAATAGAGAATATATTTATTTTATTTTAGGAGCTTCGCTGTCCTCCTACGGGCACAGGAACAGATAGTGGGGAGGCCACAGCAGCCACATGGCCGTGGTTTTCTGCCATGCATGAGGCTATTGGGGGGAGGCCGTCTATTGAGCCTCCCATCCTCATAGACTCATGTGACGCAGAAGTCACAGCTGTGTCCAAAGACCCTGGCTTGTCACCATCTGCATCTGTGGAGGAAAGGGAGGAGGAGGACGACACAACGTCCTCTGCAACGCCTGGCACAGGCAACTTTCAGGAGGAAAGACCCTGTACTTCTTCGGGTCCCCCGCCACCTAAAACGAAAAGATCCAACAGAGTGCTAGATTTTCTAGAGAAGGAGACAGAAAAAGAGGAGGAATTTTTTCAAGCCACGCATGAGTTAATGCAATCTACGTCAACTAGGTTCCTTGACCTCTTTGAACAGCTGATTAAAAAAAGTTGAACGCAATCTCTGTTTGTCGTTTTTGCTTTGAGATTTTTTTTTGTGTGCCATTATATGCCTTAATAGATGTTTTATGGTAAACACAGTTGCCAGATGAGTACAAAACAAAAATATAGGCATAATTGGCAAACATGTTTATTAACATGAAACTATTTTATCTATTGATAATATGGATATTGCAAATAAATAAAAAAAGTAATGCGTGAGGCTAGAGACATGGGTATTTTTATTTTTATCCATACACAATCTGAAACTAAACATTGTGTGGAGCAACATTTGTCTTCATGTAGGCTGTCTACAAATAATCATGCTCCTTTAACTCCACCGGATACACCTGAGGAGCTGAGAGTTTTGCTGCCAGTTTATCACGCCAGGCATTTCCACTACAGACCCCTCTCACTGGACAGGGTGGAGGTAAACCCACATCATCCACAATTTCAGGGGCTTCAATTATGTCTCCTGTTGTCAGGCAAATGTTATGCAGAACTGCACACGCCACAATAACTGTTGGGGCAAAGGTGTGGTCCACCTCAAGAGACTTGAAAAGCAGGGACCTCCAGCGTGTTTTCATCATACCAAAGACCCGCTCAATTATGGAGCGAGCCTTGGCGTAGTAGTGATTGAAGCGGGCCTGCACTCTCCCTTGCACTGGCTCCCTGTACGGAGTAATGATGGCCACAGGATGGGTGATGCAGGGGTAGCCTCCATCCCCCAAAAGGAAGTATCCTTGTGGAGGATACAATGCCTCTTTATAGATTTTGCTGTTTCTCAGGACTCTAGTGTCATGGACAGAACCAGGATATCCCACAAAAACATTAAGGAACCGGCCCTTCCCATCACATACTGCCTGCATCTGAATGGATGGGAAGAGTTTTCTATTGATGTAGTCCTGGCCAGTGGGTCCAGCGGGGGTCTTGATGCGGATATGACATCCATCTATAACACCCACACACTTGGAGAAGATGGGGCTGTTGGCCAAATTTTCAAAACCAAGGACAACCTCATCAAGGTCTTGTGCATCTGGCAACTGTATGAGCTGCTGGCGCAGGGCGGCAATCTTTATGGTTCCTGTGTGAACCAGCCTGCAAACAGAGGATACTGGCACCTGAAAGGCCCGGGCCACCACACTGTATGACAGACCATGTGCTAGCCAGTACACAGTTATCAGTATGGTTATGTGGTGTCCCCAACCATGTGCTTCATCTTGTGGCAGCATCCTTATCAAAGCTTCCATAGAGTCCCGGCTCAGTCGAAAGTCCACCTTGAGGTTCTGCCTACCATCGAAGTATAATTTTAGCAGTGGTACGGTGGCATTTATTTCAGCATATATCGAAGTAGCTGTTCTTTTAACCTGTAATTAAAGAAAATCATGTAAATATGTTTATTTTATGTATAAGCACATATCACTGTTCAGTTTAAATTAAGAAATTATATACAACAACAAAGGCGGCTGTTAATCTGAATTCAAATATTAACCCTACATATCTGCACATAGTATTTTTAACAATACCTCAGCCAGGAGTAGGACACGACGCAATCGTGCTTTCCATCTACTTGAGCGACGCTGTTCATGTTGTGCAATTTGGTGAAGAATGTGTTGTAATGATAGGGCACAGGATATACCTACTATCATTTTCATCGTAATTGTAGATGGAAATGTGTAATGAAAATTGGTTTATATACAGAATACACACCTGACTCTTATAAAAGTCCAATGATGATGTAATGGAATTAACAATAATACTATTAGGCTAACAAGTTGTAAACAATTGATCCTTGAATGTTTGCATATGCAAAAAAATTATGTACAAGGTATTGTGCATGAATTCATAGTTAAATAACCCAGACCTTTTGCAAACTTTTATTGTATTTTGCTCTAGTAAGAATGGTGTTCTTGCCACAGTTTATTAATTATTATTATTATCATTATTGTTTACATGTAAGACACAAATGTATGTGAAATCACAACAACTCTAGTAGGACAGTTGCAGAATTATATCAAAGCACTAAAATTAAACAAACTGTAATAATATAGCCTACAACAAATAAAAAGCAGTTAATAACTGGGAATAATTCATTGTTAATAATAACTGGTAATATATATAAAAAATAAGAACAAATGTGGTGTTTTGTGGAGGTTGAAACGGTAACAATATAAATAATTATCTCCAATGTTCAAGAATCCCGACATGCAAGCTAAATCCAGCGGTGTAGAGTCATCATTACTTGACGACGCTTTTAAGTGACGCTAAAGGGGGTGAGGATATATCATTTCACTTGCTTCAATTCATCCGTCCTCGCGTCTTTTCCTTGCTTCCTTCCCTCGCATCCTGAAGAGGTGGAGCTAAGACGCGAGGAAAGGAAGCGAGGAAAGGAAACGAGGATGCACAAATAAGAAATGAGAAGCACCCAGGTTCTTTGCCATGCTGCTTCATTTATCCTGGCTATTTCCTGTTTCCTGTCATGTGATCAGTCACATGACAGGCAGACCCAGTATGGATAAAAGACATACACACATTAAAACAGATAAGAGGAATAAAATGGACTAAAATGACTAAGACAACAAGTAAACCAATTAAAACTCTAATATACATACAATCATAATATATAGAGTGGTTAAAACATGTGTCATGTGTGACAGTGTCACACAGAGGTTCTAAATCCTGGTCCTGATGACCCACCACTCTGCACATTTTGTATCCCTGTGTCCATATGTCCATACTATCCACCCTAAATAGCATGTGAGATTAGAAAAAGTGTGTACCAAAGCATATGCTAGTAGGCTATGTTGAAAAGAGTAGATGTCAAATGTCCCCGGATGGTCTACTATTTCCAGTAGATTTTTGAATTGTGGATCCGTGCACACTATGAAGGCTAATATTGCCCACAACACATTGTGCTTTGGAGGAGGATTCGGTTCAGAGGTACAAACACGAGTAGAAAGTGTTTAAAAAAAACACTAGTTACGTATGTAACTGTGGTTCTGTGAATTCCGGATGACCGCCAGAGGCAGTGCAAAGCACTAGTGGATAATCGCTGCGCCAGCTAGATAGATCGAGAAGAATATAACAACAAAGTCACGTCATGACGCAGACCGAGACGCGAGGATATAAACCACAGCGACTCGGTGCCCAGCCTCAGAATGCTTTCTCGCGCATTCCGAGTGACAAGGGACTCTGGCGGTCATCCGGAATTCACAGAACCACAGTTACATACGTAACTAGCGTTCTGTTTCATTCATACTGACCGCCAGAGGCAGTGCAAAGCACTAGTGGATGACGCATATCAACACAGTCATGAGGAATGCCACCCACCTGCAAACATCAGGGTTGCTCCAGAAGGACTGCAGAGCTCACATCATGGGAAGCAGCCACGTTAACCTTGTAGAACCGCGCGAAGGTACATGGAGAAGACCAGGTAGCAGCTTCGCAGACATCCGCCAAGGAAACTCCCCGTAAAGTGGCCCAAGACGAAGACACGGCCCTAGTGGAGTGACAAGTAACACCCACTGCTAAGGGCTGATGAGATTTATTATACGCCAACTTTATCGTCTCAACAATCCAGCGTGATAATCTCTGTTTGGACAAAGGTGCACCCTTGCGTACCTCACCATAACAGACAAATAACTGATCCGTCTGTCTAAAAGAAGCGGTAGACTTAACATAGCACTTTAAAGCTCGTACAGGACACAGAAGATGAGACCTCCCTCCATCTGTATCTGAGTGATTGAAAGGCGGCTGAAAAGCAGCCAGATGAATAGACTGATTCACAAATTGTAGTAACACAACTTTAGGGAGAAAGGCTGGATTAGGCTGAAGAATGACCCCAGAATCCTCTGGTAACCAGCGTAAACACAATTCACTCACTGACAAGGCATGAAGTTCACCAACACGTTTAGTTGAAGCAACGGTCAGCAAAAAAGACACTTTTAAGGACAACCACTTAATATCTGCAACAGCTAACGGCTCAAATGGTGGTGTACAAAGGGACTCTAGAACAAGCGGTAAGTCCCACACAGGAAAGGGAGTAGAACGAACGGGCTTTAAACGCCTCTCTCCCTTCAGAAAACTACAAACAAGGTTATGAGACCCAAGGGAAGCACCAGCAACCGGGTCATGATAAGCAGATATGGCAGCAACATAAACTTTTAAAGTGGAGGCCGCCCTGTTGTCATCAAATAGATCCTGCAGGAAACTCAAAACTGTCGGCACAGTACAGTGAACTGGGTCAATTCCTTGATCCCCACACCAAGAAGAAAATATTCTCCAACGAGCAGTATAAAGTTGTCGTGTCGAAGGAGCCCTAGCGTTGCCGACTGCTGGTTCACAATCCATTAACTGTGATCTATACCCAAGGGCCAAAACCAGAGCTGAAGACGAGTTGGATCTGGGTGCCAAACACGGCCGTGCATCTGAGAAAGAAGGTCCCGTCTGGTGGGAAGCTGCCATGGTTCGCCTTGTAACAGACTCAGAAGGAGAGGAAACCATAGCCTGGATGGCCATCGAGGTGCCACTAATAGCACCCTGTGCTTGTATAGGAATATATGATGTAATGTTTCCCACAGAAGTGAAAATGGAGGGAACACATACAACAGGCAACTCGGCCACTTGTGGGCTAATGTATCCTGTCCCAATGGGCTGGACGTCTCGGTTCTCCCAACCCACCAGCGGCAATGAGTGGTCATTTCCGATGCAAACAGGTCGACCTCTGCCTTGCCAAACCGTCGCCAAATCCACTGTACTACATCCGGATGAAGTCTCCATTCCCCCGGGAGCAGCAGATCCCTGGACAGAGCATCCGCCACTTGATTGTCCAATCCCGGAAGATGAACTGCCCTTAATGAGGCCAGCCGGCCCTGAGACCATGTGAGAATCTTGCGAGTTAGCAGTAAAGACGCAAGAGATCTGGTGCCGCCCTGATGATTCAAATGAAAGACCGTCGACGTGTTGTCGGACCGGACAAGCACATGACGACCCATCAGGTTTGGTAAGAAGTGTTGTAGAGCTAAGTACACTGCCTTCAACTCCAGGACGTTGATATGTTCTAAGGCCTCCCTGGGTGACCAGTGACCACCAATTCCCCTCTGGTTCCAAGTTGCCCCCCATCCTGTTAGTGAAGCATCGGTCGTGACCACTTCCCGACGGGAGGAGACCACCCCTAGAGGCACACCGGCTTTCAGAAATGTTACCTTTTTCCAGGGTTTCAATGAACGGACACAGGCAGGCGAAACGACAATCATGCAATGGCGATGTCTCGCTGAATCTAGCCCTAAGCTGTTGCTCCACCTCTGAAGAGGCCTGAGGTGAAGCAAGCCCAAGGGGATCACGGATGTGGCGGCGGCTAACATCCCCATTAGTTGCAGAAGGACGCCATAAGGCAGTTTTGTCCCCTGACCGAAACGAGTCAGTAACTGACAAATATTGTCTGTTCGTGCGTGAGACAATGTGACAGACATTGTGATTGAATTGAGTGTTATTCCTATGAAGGTTATGGTCTGTTCTGGGACCAGATGACTCTTTGTGTCGTTCACAGTAAGGCCCAACCTCTGGATATGCTCCAGCACAATCCTGGTGTTCTGTAACGCATGTCGTCTTGTTGGGGCACAGAGCAGCCAATCGTCTAAATAGGGCAGAATCCTCATGCCCTTGGACCAAAGAGGAGACAGGGCCGCACTCTTAGGAACTTCCTGTGGTGAGGAGCAACGGGAACATGGAAGTAAGCGTCCTTCAAGTCCACACTCACGAACCAGTCTCCTTTCGTCACAGATCGAAGAACGTCGACTGTGAGTAACATTCGGAAAGGAAGAGACTTTAAGAACACATTTAGGCGTCTCAGGTCTAGAACTGGACGAAAACCGCCATCTTTCTTTGGAACAAGGAAGTACGTGGAGTAAAACCCGTCCCTCTGACTGAGGGGAAGAACTTTTTCTATGGCTCCTTTCAGTAACAGTGAATGAATTTCTAAGGAAAGGGCCATTGAACTGGTTACATCTTTGACGACTGTCGGAAAGATTCCTGAAAACTTGGGAGGCCGGCGTCGGAATTGCAGAGTGTATCCCCTGCTCAAAGTCGCCAGAACCCAGGGGTCGGACACTGAATTTTCCCAGTAATGGAGATGCTGCACAGTGAAACGACCGACCGCCGGCCCCATAGCTTCAGGGTTTTTGGCCTCTGCCTTTAGGACCCATAGGGGGGGCGCTGACGTGGTCTTCATTCATTCTCTTCTCCAATACCTCAGAAACATTGGGGCCAAAAAGATGTCCTGGTACAATTGGCAGTTCTCTCAGTGTCTTCTTACAGTCTTCAGGTAACCTTGCCTGAGCAAGCCATACCTGACGCCGGGCTGTTAGAAGGGTCGCTGAAAGTGTCCCAAGTTCCCGAGTCACATGACCCATAGTCAACAGAGCCGTCTGTAAGAACTGAAATGTAGAAGCGTCAACGCTCGCTGACTCTAATGTGTTATTGCAGGCAAGAAGCAGCTGGCAGATAGTATTCTCAGCTCGAGTTATATAGGCTACCAACTCGTATGCCTTCTTCAATAAAGTGTCAGTACGTCCACATTGTGCACTCGGGCAGCGTACATTGCCTCTTAGAGACTCATCTGGTCACCAAAGCTGCAACCGGCTGTTCAATTTCAGGCACCCGTCCTACCCCAATGGAGTCAGCCTCAGCCATTGCGACAAGAGTGCGGGCTGTCTTTGACCTCCTCCTAGGCACATTGGGACTGGTAAGTGCACTAGAGAATTCTGTCACAAAATCCTTACACGGTGGCATTGTGAACACATTACTATCAGCAGCTTGTACAGAACCACCGCTCGAACCACCTGTAGCATATAGGTTAGAAAAAACATTGTTTGGGAGGGGGGTTGTATGGCAGGTTCCACCGATTCTCCATCAAGAAAATGTGAATTAGACGCGTGAATGAGGGGCGAAAGATTTTTTGTTTTGGAGGATGTGGTAAAGACCCCCTGCGGTGAAAATCAAGTTTTTAAAGTTGTTTAATATGTTTTCAGACCAACCATGTGCAAATGCGTAAAGAAACACGACAATGTATAAAAGGCTCCATTACCTTGTATCTTACGGCCCGGTAGAAGCAGTTTTTGTAAAAAAAATAGGCTAACGATTGCGTCATAACCACGCGATTCTCTGTCGCACGGTAGAGAAATTACCGTATAGACAGGAGGAGAAGCTCGCGGGCAATTGGGGGGACGTGGAGGCATAACGTCCGATAAAGTCAAGGGAGAAGACCATAGAGAGTCATAAAGTTGATCCTGCTGCTAGCTCATGGACAGCTCCTACTCACGCTCTCAGTCTCTGCAAGATTCGGAAGAGAATGATTCAGATTCCTCTTGGCACAGTTACTAGAAGACGTACAACTGTCAGACAGGTTGCTCACGTCACATCTACGTCGTCAAGCTCAGTTTGAGCCTGCGCAGTACGCTAAGCCATCAGGAAGTGAGTGCTTCTAATTGACTTTACTTTTCTCCATTGAAGTCTGTGTCCATTTCTTTTACTGTCTATGTTTGTATCCAATCATGTCAACGTGCAGACGGGCTTTAGCATATCATGATGCAAAGCAGTAGCCTGATGTCGTCATACTCAGATTCTAGTCAGAATATGAGTCTGATACTGCTCCATTGGGCTATGATTATGGGGCGTTTCAACCGAACCAGGGAAAAAAATGCCTCTGCACTCAATTGGATAGACCTACAACTAATCAGAGCAAAGGAGTAAGTGCCGTATGTTGAATCCCGTAGGAAGGACGGCAAAAACATCTTTCCGATCGACAAATGCCTTGATCGTGGTTCTCTGTTCCTCTTTTAAAATGAATGCGCTGTATATCTTCTATAACAGACGCGATGGCGGAATCTACGCATCTCAATTCTCCAGCGGCAGCCAACTTTGTTGTAAACTAATTTAACCCAAGCGCTCTTTGGTGACATGGATGATTACGTTACTGTTGATCATCTGTCCATCATCATGAAGCCTGCCCTGACAATTTGATTGGTCTGAACAGCTCTGGTTCGAGCATAGTTGCTCCAACGGATCAAGTCCAGACTGAACTTCCCGACCTCAAATGTTGTAGGTGGGGCTAAGTTCGGCTGGCATCCAGGCTAGCAAAGCAGGGGAGTCTCAAGAGAAGCCAGGTTATCCCTGTATATTTTTCTGTTGATATGAAAAATCGGGTACTTTTAGCAATATAGCGTGTGAATTATGTATATGATGTACTGTACGTAGCTCATAACACAGTCTCGGAGGTAAGAATTGGATTATCCTTCACCTGAAATGTTTGTCTTTTCATCCTGAAATGCGAGACAAATGTTGGATCACAATAATTAGGAACCACATGTTTCCACAAATCCCTTCACTCGATTGGGATGTTCTCTTTTATTCTGGACGACAAGGGCCGTGACTGTAACATTGAGCATATTTTTCAGTATTAAACACGTATTTATACCGATTTCATCAGGCTCAGAAAATTCTACAAAAAGAACACAAAGAATGGCCTTCTCGGCTGCCATAGTTGCAACTCTTGCGTCATATCAGAACAGGGTGTTCAACGCACCACCGTTTCCGTTTAAAAAACGTTTTACAACTTTTGCGTTACAAACACAAACACAAAACACAATATAATCCTGACAGTAATCCCATATGTGTCACGGTTTTTGAATTCGCTGTCTCCTTCTTGTCTCGTGTTGTCTCCGTTGGGCGGGGTCGCTGATCACTGCCGCTGATCAGTCACCAGCCGCGTCCGATCAGCACGCCAGCTGCAGCTGATCAGCGAACCCTATTTAGTCCCTCTGTTTTCTCCTTGTCTTTGTCAAATCGTTGTTGGATGTTTCCTGTGTTCCCTGCCTGTCTCCAGTTCCCGTGTGTTCGCTTATTGCCACACTGCTGATCGTCTCATCTTCCGGTTCTCCTGTCTCCACGACAACCCTGGCTTTCACGGACTATATTCTCATCACCTTCATCTCCGTTCAGGCTGGGACTACCCACAGCGTCCCTGTGCTGCCAAGTGCCTTCCTGCTAATCATCTTCTCATCTGCTACCCATCATTAATAAACTTACCTTTTTATTTGCGATTGAATCCTCTGACTTATTTTTCCTGACAATATGCCGCTGTATGCAAAAGTCTAACTGTGGAGGGAGGGAGGGGGTTTAGGAGGAGGGTGAGAAGAGACTGAAGATGGACAGGAGACAGGAGGATTCAGCAGAGAGAAATGCCACGGCAGAACTGGTGGAGGGAGGAGCCAAGGCGGAGTCCTAAAATTTTCAATGCACGGAGCCTGGTCATCAACCGATGGTGGTGGAGAGGGACGAGGTAGAAACCCTAGCGAACCCACAAGGTTAACAGCCCAGGGTGACATCGGAGGCGGGGGTCTGCCACAACGGGGTGACATCGAAGGGAGCAAGGACCAAGGTGGAACTGAAGAAAAGGAGGATCCCGGTGAAGCTGAAGCTGGAGAGGTGGAGGGTTAAGGCACAGCCGGAGGCCTGGAAGTCCACAGTGAAACCAGGGTGAGATCAATGTGGAGCCAGAGAGACGATGAAACCTGGCGGAGCTGTAGTGTCTGGACCAATCAGACACACACAAATTATTCATTATATTCATTATATAATCCAGCAAACTCACTCTCCCAACAAAGGTCTGTGAACCATCCCCCAAAACTGCAACTAACATCCCAAATGCAACTAACATTTGCCTCTGGTTACAGGACACATGAAGACTGAGAATGTTTATGACCCAAAGGAATTTTAGAGAGAGGTTTGAATCTCACTTAATTCTTGTTGAAAAGGACAAATAACCCCTTTTAATCCTATATATTATATGTATAACCACTTGAGAAATGTATAAACATGTATCCAATTTTCCCATCTCATGATTTTCCTTTTATAAGGCTTGGCCTATATATTAATTCAGACTCTTTTAGATTAATGTTTCAGTTTCAGAATACTATGGTTAACTAAAATCACATGTGTAGCATGTTTGGTATCTATGAACTCCAATATCCGTTGCCTATTTGTTAATTTACATTATGTTTTGCTAACTCTGTGACACATTAGCATTCTAAGAATCTTGAAGGTTCTTCTCTTAAATGCCCAATCAAATTACATATGTAAATGGCCTGCTAGAAGGACAAAGGGTCATAAAATTTCCCTCCAAAGGAAAAACTTCTTATTGGCTCACACACCTCCAGAGGGTGTGACATCTTCACACTTTAAATATCACTGATCACAGATTTTCCCGCTTTCTGAGAAATCCTGGTGTGAAGATGATGCTGAGCTGGAAATTTTCTAAGGAGCCCTAAGTTTGCGCCAGGCTTTCCTCGTCTTTCCATTCACCAAAGATCCTCTGACTCAACTGGTTCTCTCTCATCAGGACAACTTCTGCAAAGATCAACTGGAGCCTCAACAAATTGCATCAAGACAGTTTTATTCAAATGGGTGAGACATGCAAGTATCAAACTTAGTCTCATTATTTGATACATTAAGTATCCCTACCCCTTTTAAAGAAGGCTGTGTAAGAACCAAAAACTGATGGTTTGCTCAAGGCTGTTGATCTTCTGAATTTCAGACAAGGCTTTAACTTCTTACTTTCCTGTATTCTGCTTCAGCTCGGTTTCCATTGCAAACTGTATGCATGCATGTGTGTGTATGTTACAATAGTTTAAGTGTTTAATGTAGTTAATAAAGTCTTGTTCGTATCACACTCAAGGGGGATGTTTGTTGTTTTGCTCATAACTGGAGTCCCTAATCATGCAGATTTTGGCTACATGCTCTGAGTAGTACTGTACAGTAATAGAGTTATTTCCCATAGCCTGGAAATGATAATTTCTTAGAATTAATTTATAATTAATACTGAGCATTCGCTGGACGAAGAGGTTAGTTGATTGTGGTATTAATTCTGCTACATCAATTTAATTCTATTAACTGATCCAAATATTTATAATTAATTATAAGAGTTATAAATAATTATTCATGAGCTAATTTGCTACAGAGCCTTAGTGATGGGGGACCATGGCAGAGCTGAAGGAGCACAGAGCCAAGGCGCATCTGAAGGGCTGGCAGGTTGAGGTGGAGAACTAGGCCTGGAGGCCTGAAGTGTTGCCAGGGGATCCGTATCACACAGCCGTGCTGGTGTTGAAAAAGCCCAAGGTGGAGCCAATGAGCCATCTGGAATAAGCAGTGAGGATGGAGTTGAGGAGCTATGAGACACCAATGTGGCAGGTAAGTCCGGGGAATTAGATGAAGTAAGCAGAGATGATGGCAACAATGGGGTGAGCAGGATATTGGGTGGGATCGGGTTATCCATGATGTTGAGTGTAGTGGACTGGAGAGGGATGAGCTCCTTGGTGAAATTGATGAGCCAACGCTCCTCAACTGGCTCATCAGAGAACTGTCTCACCGGACCTGACTCCTCGCTGGATCTGGCGATCGGCTCCAGCCTCGGAATAGGTGTGGCAAACTGCTCTGGGGTTGACTTTGTGGCAGGCTCTAACTCTGGGCATGCAGGGGGCTCAAGCTTGTGGTCTGCAGCAGGCGCTGACTCAGGTTTTGACTCCGTGGCGGGCATGAGCGTCATCAGTGGATCGCGTGGATCAGTGGCAGGAGGTCTCTCTGTGTTTCCGGGACAATCCAGACACTGGGACGAAGTGTTTTCTCTGGAGTGGGCAGAGAGATGGCTGCTGGATGTGTTGATAGTCCTGGGGAGTAGGAGTTAATGGTGTCGTTGTCCTAAACGACTCCCACTGTGAGGGAGGATCCGCACACCCACACCCATAATCGATGAATTGATGAATGGATGTTGATCCTTCCCCAACAGCAGCATCTAGCCCAGTATATTGTCCATCCCGCTTCAGAAACGCTGTTTTAAAGTTTTATCGTCCCAGCGCGGCTCGTGATAAGAGTTCCAGGTAATCCTCCACATAATCCTCCAGCGACCGGCCGTCTTGTGAAACGCAGTCCTCATAATCCATTTTGTGGGTCGATTCTTCTGTCACAACTGATGTGGTAGTTAATAGAATCATGACGATTAAGATCAAATGCAAACTTGTTTAAGGAACACAAAGACAATATATAGACGAAGGCATAGAGAAACATAACATTAACTACTCACTATACAGATGAGAACCAACAATGAACAAAATAGAAGCACAAGCAACAAACACACAAACATATAGAGAATATATAGATGAAGGCATAGAGAAACATAACATTAACTACTCACACTAAAGATGAGAACTAACAATGACCTGAATTAAAGCACAAGAAACAAACACACTGGAATGAAACTAACACAAAACACAACATAATCCTGACAGAGGGATTCCCGGGAAGCCATACACACCAATTATTTTTGCTCATGGGGAAGGTGCAAGTGTTTTCCTTTTGACCTAATTTTTTTGTAGATACATATAAATAAAAAGAAATGAGTCAAGGATCATGGATTATTATTATATATTAAATTATTATATAATCATATAAAACAAATGAAAAACCTAAAATTTTATTAATTTGTTTTTATACAATTATGGCAGTCCAAACCCACATTCAACCCATTAAAGTGCCCACTCTGACCCCATGCCCAAATGACGCCCATATAACCGAGATAAAACCCATGTGGGGCCCACATGGGCATGTTGGCTGGACTGTCACCTCCTAAAGCAATGGGCACAGACACCTTGCTGTCGTGGTTTGAGAGGGACCCTCAATGGTCGATGTTGCCAAACAGCTCAAGAAGGTGATTTCCCACAGATGGTGCAGGAGGTTCAAGGACATCTATTAGTATTAGACAAGAAACCTAATAGATATTATCATTGTCTTATAATCAAAAAGCACAATTTCTTTACTTTTGACAATTTTATTATGTTTTACAACTGTTGTTTAATGTACAAAATTGTTAATGATTTAGTTTCTTCACGTAGAGAAAATATAAGACAAACAAGAGCTTCATCAAGAGGTGACTGTGAAGCACATTTTAGAGTGACTGAGTTTGGTCGATCAGCTTTTTCTGTAAAAGCTGTTAACAACTGGAATAATTTACCAATTAATATTAGACAGTGTCATACTTTTGCACAGTTCAAGCTGCATTTGAAAATGTGGTTAAAGAGGAGTCAGGTCTGTAATCATTAAATGCTCTTATGTTTTGTCAAGGTTTTACAATTTTGGGGGACTGATTTTGTAACATTGTGTGATGTTTTGTAGGATGTATATTGAGGTTTATTTGGTAGTAATTTGGATTGCTGTTTTTATTGTTAAGTGATGGACAATATGTTGTATATTTTCCATTTGTGGGGAGATCTTATTGTATGTAATGTGATTTGGTACTTTCCTCCCCAGGGACTTCAGATGAAATTTAGCTTTGTAGCAGGGACGTGCACAGGAATTTTGTGGGGCAGTTGCTCTGACCTGAAAAAAGGGCACTACCCCCAAAACTCACGGGCTATATGAAGGAATATATTCAGTTGAATTTTGCCCATACAAATTGCCTTATCTGACCGTGTTTATGTCCAAACGCAATGCCTCATATTATGGTCTTATTATTATTTATAAATATTGCAAACGTCAAAGATGACAGGTTTATGATATGCAACTTTGTAAACAGTATACAAAATGTATTAACAATATGTTAAATGTCACCAAAATACACATGAGAAAAAGAGTTCCTCATATTATTGTTTATTTTTTTTTATTTATTTATTTTTTTTTAAATAAATAATCTGGATTGAATTCTTGACAGATGGGGAAAAACTCGCTTCTAATAAATAAAAAAAAACGCTTAGATTTCGGAAAAAACACAATCCTTTTTTAACCTTTTGGCTTCCCGTACATTCAATTGTGCTTTTTGCTCATCTGGGCAACTACGCATGATTTGTAGTATGATTGCGTAAAGGGAACAGGAATTCCGGTAAGGAACAGAATCGACTGCTACACCCAGTGCCGATCCTGACCTCCCCCTGGGGCCCTAAGCAAAATTCTGCTAAGGGGCCTCTACCTGACCTGTGATGTCATGAGCTATGTAAACCATTTGCCATTGCCACAGTCACACCTGACACTTCAGCGCTCCCATACAATCCTCCCTTCTTTAAACAAAACAGTCAAAGAATAAGTACAACAATATAGAACAGAATGAGGTTCAAACACACAGTATTTATTGAATAGAGTATTTTCTATAGAATGTTAAGATAATAAGTGAATATTATTAAGTAAGTGAATATTAACGTAAACATAAATAAGAAGAAAATAATAAATTATAACCCTGAGCTTTGGCTTTTGGGATTAACTTTGGTTCTTTCTACAGCCTGGGCATTTTCGGCATAATTCTTGATTTATGGTTATTATTTACTGAGGGATGTGCATCCATTTTGACCAGTATGTCCAGCTAATCAACATTTTTAATTCAATATAGCCTATAAATCAATTGTCAATCAATGTCAAATTGTCAATACATTGCTTTCTATCTTGCATAATTAGTGCAGTTGTTTAGAGTTTTTAACTACACTGAGACTAGATAATCAGTGTCTTGTTTTAAAAGTATAATGTGTACTTTGATTGGGAGTGCCATCATTCACGTGCATGTATTGTACAGTATGTCTGGTCTCCACATATTTCTGCTTGAAAAATGCGAGTTTCATTTCGGCAACGCGCATATGAACGCACGATAACACACGCGACGCGGTTATGTTTTCCGAGCTGCAGTAAACAAACACCTGCACTTTGTCGTTTATCAAAATCAAACGTAATAAATAATTGTATTTTACTCTCACTTTTGTCAGCCACAAGGTGATGCAAGAGATGCACTGCCTGCCCAGCTAGGTTAGCAAGACCGAAAAACATCAAACTTTGCTGACATCAAACTTAGAGAGGAGAGAACACAAGTTTACCTGATTGTTGTTCCCGCAATTCACTCTCATGGTTTTTTTCTTCTTCCTCTTTTCGTGACCAGAAGGATAGTTTCGCTTCATTTTGTCGTGGATGTTGTAGCTACACATTTCACGGCGCGCTGTGACTATGACAAGAGATGGAGGCGTGGCCTTAAGTAATTTGCGTGGCCCTACGCCGGTCGCGTGCAGTCTATGGTCGCGTGCAGCGTTTGCCCTTCATACTGACTTTCACTTTCGGTGCCCGAATGGAAGTAAATGAGGCTTTGCGATTTTTTTTTTTAAATCTAGGCCTACGTGAAATTCTGCATCCATTGTACGATTGAATTTTTTTCTCGGAAGGGCAACTTGAGTGAGAAGGGCATATGGGCAGTTGCCCGGGCAACCTGAGCAACCCCCCTGTGCACGTCCCTGCTTTGTAGCTAATTCTGGGACAGTATCTTACTGTCCTTTGTCCCTGTCAAAAAAAAAAAAAAATTTAAATTCTTCTTGGAGACCCCTTGGCAGACACGTTACTGTTCATAACATCAGATCCCCCAGAGATGAGCAGTATTTCAGTTTTTAAAATTGTATTTTGCTTGATGGAAAATGATCAGATGTAATTTGTAACAAAATACTTTGAAAGATTGGTTAGGGTTAGGGTTAGGGACTCTATAACCGTTATATCTAAGGTAAATATCTAAGGTAACAGAGTTAAAGCTGTTACAACTCATCCTGTTGGGTTCAGCATGCTATAGTTGTGAACTGTTTGTTTTCCTTATGACAACCCAAGGCAAGAAGCTCTGTTGGAGCTCAGTGCACAATGACTAAAGGTAAAGGTAAAGGTAAAAAAAATCTATTAACTGATCCAAATATTTATAATTAATTATAAGAGTTATAAATAATTATTCATGAGCTAATTTGCTACAGAGCCTTAGTGATGGGGGACCATGGCAGAGCTGAAGGAGCACAGAGCCAAGGCGCATCTGAAGGGCTGGCAGGTTGAGGTGGAGAACTAGGCCTGGAGGCCTGAAGTGTTGCCAGGGGATCCGTATCACACAGCCGCGCTGGTGTTGAAAAAGCCCAAGGTGGAGCCAATGAGCCATCTGGAATAAGCAGTGAGGATGGAGTTGAGGAGCTATGAGACACCAATGTGGCAGGTAAGTCCGGGGAATTAGATGAAGTAAGCAGAGATGATGGCAACAATGGGGTGAGCAGGATATTGGGTGGGATCGGGTTATCCATGATGTTGAGTGTAGTGGACTGGAGAGGGATGAGCTCCTTGGTGAAATTGATGAGCCAACGCTCCTCAACTGGCTCATCAGAGAACTGTCTCACCGGACCTGACTCCTCGCTGGATCTGGCGATCGGCTCCAGCCTCGGAATAGGTGTGGCAAACTGCTCTGGGGTTGACTTTGTGGCAGGCTCTAACTCTGGGCATGCAGGGGGCTCAAGCTTGTGGTCTGCAGCAGGCGCTGACTCAGGTTTTGACTCCGTGGCGGGCATGAGCGTCATCAGTGGATCGCGTGGATCAGTGGCAGGAGGTCTCTCTGTGTTTCCGGGACAATCCAGACACTGGGACGAAGTGTTTTCTCTGGAGTGGGCAGAGAGATGGCTGCTGGATGTGTTGATAGTCCTGGGGAGTAGGAGTTAATGGTGTCGTTGTCCTAAACGACTCCCACTGTGAGGGAGGATCCGCACACCCACACCCACACCCACACCCATAATCGATGAATTGATGAATGGATGTTGATCCTTCCCCAACAGCAGCATCTAGCCCAGTATATTGTCCATCCCGCTTCAGAAACGCTGTTTTAAAGTTTTATCGTCCCAGCGCGGCTCGTGATAAGAGTTCCAGGTAATCCTCCACATAATCCTCCAGCGACCGGCCGTCTTGTGAAACGCAGTCCTCATAATCCATTTTGCGGGTCGATTCTTCTGTCACAACTGATGTGGTAGTTAATAGAATCATGACGATTAAGATCAAATGCAAACTTGTTTAAGGAACACAAAGACAATATATAGACGAAGGCATAGAGAAACATAACATTAACTACTCACTATACAGATGAGAACCAACAATGAACAAAATAGAAGCACAAGCAACAAACACACAAACATATAGAGAATATATAGATGAAGGCATAGAGAAACATAACATTAACTACTCACACTAAAGATGAGAACTAACAATGACCTGAATTAAAGCACAAGAAACAAACACACTGGAATGAAACTAACACAAAACACAACATAATCCTGACAGAGGGATTCCCGGGAAGCCATACACACCAATTATTTTTGCTCATGGGGAAGGTGCAAGTGTTTTCCTTTTGACCTAATTTTTTTTGTAGATACATATAAATAAAAAGAAATGAGTCAAGGATCATGGATTATTATTATATATTAAATTATTATATAATCATATAAAACAAATGAAAAACCTAAAATTTTATTAATTTGTTTTTATACAATTATGGCAGTCCAAACCCACATTCAACCCATTAAAGTGCCCACTCTGACCCCATGCCCAAATGACGCCCATATAACCGAGATAAAACCCATGTGGGGCCCACATGGGCATGTTGGCTGGACTGTCACCTCCTAAAGCAATGGGCACAGACACCTTGCTGTCGTGGTTTGAGAGGGACCCTCAATGGTCGATGTTGCCAAACAGCTCAAGAAGGTGATTTCCCACAGATGGTGCAGGAGGTTCAAGGACATCTATTAGTATTAGACAAGAAACCTAATAGATATTATCATTGTCTTATAATCAAAAAGCACAATTTCTTTACTTTTGACAATTTTATTATGTTTTACAACTGTTGTTTAATGTACAAAATTGTTAATGATTTAGTTTCTTCACGTAGAGAAAATATAAGACAAACAAGAGCTTCATCAAGAGGTGACTGTGAAGCACATTTTAGAGTGACTGAGTTTGGTCGATCAGCTTTTTCTGTAAAAGCTGTTAACAACTGGAATAATTTACCAATTAATATTAGACAGTGTCATACTTTTGCACAGTTCAAGCTGCATTTGAAAATGTGGTTAAAGAGGAGTCAGGTCTGTAATCATTAAATGCTCTTATGTTTTGTCAAGGTTTTACAATTTTGGGGGACTGATTTTGTAACATTGTGTGATGTTTTGTAGGATGTATATTGAGGTTTATTTGGTAGTAATTTGGATTGCTGTTTTTATTGTTAAGTGATGGACAATATGTTGTATATTTTCCATTTGTGGGGAGATCTTATTGTATGTAATGTGATTTGGTACTTTCCTCCCCAGGGACTTCAGATGAAATTTAGCTTTGTAGCAGGGACGTGCACAGGAATTTTGTGGGGCAGTTGCTCTGACCTGAAAAAAGGGCACTACCCCCAAAACTCACGGGCTATATGAAGGAATATATTCAGTTGAATTTTGCCCATACAAATTGCCTTATCTGACCGTGTTTATGTCCAAACGCAATGCCTCATATTATGGTCTTATTATTATTTATAAATATTGCAAACGTCAAAGATGACAGGTTTATGATATGCAACTTTGTAAACAGTATACAAAATGTATTAACAATATGTTAAATGTCACCAAAATACACATGAGAAAAAGAGTTCCTCATATTATTGTTTATTTTTTTTTTTTTATTTTTTTTTTTTTAAATAAATAATCTGGATTGAATTCTTGACAGATGGGGAAAAACTCGCTTCTAATAAATAAAAAAAAACGCTTAGATTTCGGAAAAAACACAATCCTTTTTTAACCTTTTGGCTTCCCGTACATTCAATTGTGCTTTTTGCTCATCTGGGCAACTACGCATGATTTGTAGTATGATTGCGTAAAGGGAACAGGAATTCCGGTAAGGAACAGAATCGACTGCTACACCCAGTGCCGATCCTGACCTCCCCCTGGGGCCCTAAGCAAAATTCTGCTAAGGGGCCTCTACCTGACCTGTGATGTCATGAGCTATGTAAACCATTTGCCATTGCCACAGTCACACCTGACACTTCAGCGCTCCCATACAATCCTCCCTTCTTTAAACAAAACAGTCAAAGAATAAGTACAACAATATAGAACAGAATGAGGTTCAAACACACAGTATTTATTGAATAGAGTATTTTCTATAGAATGTTAAGATAATAAGTGAATATTATTAAGTAAGTGAATATTAACGTAAACATAAATAAAAAGAAAATAATAAATTATAACCCTGAGCTTTGGCTTTTGGGATTAACTTTGGTTCTTTCTACAGCCTGGGCATTTTCGGCATAATTCTTGATTTATGGTTATTATTTACTGAGGGATGTGCATCCATTTTGACCAGTATGTCCAGCTAATCAACATTTTTAATTCAATATAGCCTATAAATCAATTGTCAATCAATGTCAAATTGTCAATACATTGCTTTCTATCTTGCATAATTAGTGCAGTTGTTTAGAGTTTTTAACTACACTGAGACTAGATAATCAGTGTCTTGTTTTAAAAGTATAATGTGTACTTTGATTGGGAGTGCCATCATTCACGTGCATGTATTGTACAGTATGTCTGGTCTCCACATATTTCTGCTTGAAAAATGCGAGTTTCATTTCGGCAACGCGCATATGAACGCACGATAACACACGCGACGCGGTTATGTTTTCCGAGCTGCAGTAAACAAACACCTGCACTTTGTCGTTTATCAAAATCAAACGTAATAAATAATTGTATTTTACTCTCACTTTTGTCAGCCACAAGGTGATGCAAGAGATGCACTGCCTGCCCAGCTAGGTTAGCAAGACCGAAAAACATCAAACTTTGCTGACATCAAACTTAGAGAGGAGAGAACACAAGTTTACCTGATTGTTGTTCCCGCAATTCACTCTCATGGTTTTTTTCTTCTTCCTCTTTTCGTGACCAGAAGGATAGTTTCGCTTCATTTTGTCGTGGATGTTGTAGCTACACATTTCACGGCGCGCTGTGACTATGACAAGAGATGGAGGCGTGGCCTTAAGTAATTTGCGTGGCCCTACGCCGGTCGCGTGCAGTCTATGGTCGCGTGCAGCGTTTGCCCTTCATACTGACTTTCACTTTCGGTGCCCGAATGGAAGTAAATGAGGCTTTGCGATTTTTTTTTTTAAATCTAGGCCTACGTGAAATTCTGCATCCATTGTACGATTGAATTTTTTTCTCGGAAGGGCAACTTGAGTGAGAAGGGCATATGGGCAGTTGCCCGGGCAACCTGAGCAACCCCCCTGTGCACGTCCCTGCTTTGTAGCTAATTCTGGGACAGTATCTTACTGTCCTTTGTCCCTGTCAAAAAAAAAAAAAAATTTAAATTCTTCTTGGAGACCCCTTGGCAGACACGTTACTGTTCATAACATCAGATCCCCCAGAGATGAGCAGTATTTCAGTTTTTAAAATTGTATTTTGCTTGATGGAAAATGATCAGATGTAATTTGTAACAAAATACTTTGAAAGATTGGTTAGGGTTAGGGTTAGGGACTCTATAACCGTTATATCTAAGGTAAATATCTAAGGTAACAGAGTTAAAGCTGTTACAACTCATCCTGTTGGGTTCAGCATGCTATAGTTGTGAACTGTTTGTTTTCCTTATGACAACCCAAGGCAAGAAGCTCTGTTGGAGCTCAGTGCACAATGACTAAAGGTAAAGGTAAAGGTAAAAAAAATCTATTAACTGATCCAAATATTTATAATTAATTATAAGAGTTATAAATAATTATTCATGAGCTAATTTGCTACAGAGCCTTAGTGATGGGGGACCATGGCAGAGCTGAAGGAGCACAGAGCCAAGGCGCATCTGAAGGGCTGGCAGGTTGAGGTGGAGAACTAGGCCTGGAGGCCTGAAGTGTTGCCAGGGGATCCGTATCACACAGCCGCGCTGGTGTTGAAAAAGCCCAAGGTGGAGCCAATGAGCCATCTGGAATAAGCAGTGAGGATGGAGTTGAGGAGCTATGAGACACCAATGTGGCAGGTAAGTCCGGGGAATTAGATGAAGTAAGCAGAGATGATGGCAACAATGGGGTGAGCAGGATATTGGGTGGGATCGGGTTATCCATGATGTTGAGTGTAGTGGACTGGAGAGGGATGAGCTCCTTGGTGAAATTGATGAGCCAACGCTCCTCAACTGGCTCATCAGAGAACTGTCTCACCGGACCTGACTCCTCGCTGGATCTGGCGATCGGCTCCAGCCTCGGAATAGGTGTGGCAAACTGCTCTGGGGTTGACTTTGTGGCAGGCTCTAACTCTGGGCATGCAGGGGGCTCAAGCTTGTGGTCTGCAGCAGGCGCTGACTCAGGTTTTGACTCCGTGGCGGGCATGAGCGTCATCAGTGGATCGCGTGGATCAGTGGCAGGAGGTCTCTCTGTGTTTCCGGGACAATCCAGACACTGGGACGAAGTGTTTTCTCTGGAGTGGGCAGAGAGATGGCTGCTGGATGTGTTGATAGTCCTGGGGAGTAGGAGTTAATGGTGTCGTTGTCCTAAACGACTCCCACTGTGAGGGAGGATCCGCACACCCACACCCACACCCACACCCATAATCGATGAATTGATGAATGGATGTTGATCCTTCCCCAACAGCAGCATCTAGCCCAGTATATTGTCCATCCCGCTTCAGAAACGCTGTTTTAAAGTTTTATCGTCCCAGCGCGGCTCGTGATAAGAGTTCCAGGTAATCCTCCACATAATCCTCCAGCGACCGGCCGTCTTGTGAAACGCAGTCCTCATAATCCATTTTGCGGGTCGATTCTTCTGTCACAACTGATGTGGTAGTTAATAGAATCATGACGATTAAGATCAAATGCAAACTTGTTTAAGGAACACAAAGACAATATATAGACGAAGGCATAGAGAAACATAACATTAACTACTCACTATACAGATGAGAACCAACAATGAACAAAATAGAAGCACAAGCAACAAACACACAAACATATAGAGAATATATAGATGAAGGCATAGAGAAACATAACATTAACTACTCACACTAAAGATGAGAACTAACAATGACCTGAATTAAAGCACAAGAAACAAACACACTGGAATGAAACTAACACAAAACACAACATAATCCTGACAGAGGGATTCCCGGGAAGCCATACACACCAATTATTTTTGCTCATGGGGAAGGTGCAAGTGTTTTCCTTTTGACCTAATTTTTTTTGTAGATACATATAAATAAAAAGAAATGAGTCAAGGATCATGGATTATTATTATATATTAAATTATTATATAATCATATAAAACAAATGAAAAACCTAAAATTTTATTAATTTGTTTTTATACAATTATGGCAGTCCAAACCCACATTCAACCCATTAAAGTGCCCACTCTGACCCCATGCCCAAATGACGCCCATATAACCGAGATAAAACCCATGTGGGGCCCACATGGGCATGTTGGCTGGACTGTCACCTCCTAAAGCAATGGGCACAGACACCTTGCTGTCGTGGTTTGAGAGTGACCCTCAATGGTCGATGTTGCCAAACAGCTCAAGAAGGTGATTTCCCACAGATGGTGCAGGAGGTTCAAGGACATCTATTAGTATTAGACAAGAAACCTAATAGATATTATCATTGTCTTATAATCAAAAAGCACAATTTCTTTACTTTTGACAATTTTATTATGTTTTACAACTGTTGTTTAATGTACAAAATTGTTAATGATTTAGTTTCTTCACGTAGAGAAAATATAAGACAAACAAGAGCTTCATCAAGAGGTGACTGTGAAGCACATTTTAGAGTGACTGAGTTTGGTCGATCAGCTTTTTCTGTAAAAGCTGTTAACAACTGGAATAATTTACCAATTAATATTAGACAGTGTCATACTTTTGCACAGTTCAAGCTGCATTTGAAAATGTGGTTAAAGAGGAGTCAGGTCTGTAATCATTAAATGCTCTTATGTTTTGTCAAGGTTTTACAATTTTGGGGGACTGATTTTGTAACATTGTGTGATGTTTTGTAGGATGTATATTGAGGTTTATTTGGTAGTAATTTGGATTGCTGTTTTTATTGTTAAGTGATGGACAATATGTTGTATATTTTCCATTTGTGGGGAGATCTTATTGTATGTAATGTGATTTGGTACTTTCCTCCCCAGGGACTTCAGATGAAATTTAGCTTTGTAGCAGGGACGTGCACAGGAATTTTGTGGGGCAGTTGCTCTGACCTGAAAAAAGGGCACTACCCCCAAAACTCACGGGCTATATGAAGGAATATATTCAGTTGAATTTTGCCCATACAAATTGCCTTATCTGACCGTGTTTATGTCCAAACGCAATGCCTCATATTATGGTCTTATTATTATTTATAAATATTGCAAACGTCAAAGATGACAGGTTTATGATATGCAACTTTGTAAACAGTATACAAAATGTATTAACAATATGTTAAATGTCACCAAAATACACATGAGAAAAAGAGTTCCTCATATTATTGTTTTTTTTTTTTTTTTTTTTTTTTTTTTTTTTTAAATAAATAATCTGGATTGAATTCTTGACAGATGGGGAAAAACTCGCTTCTAATAAATAAAAAAAAACGCTTAGATTTCGGAAAAAACACAATCCTTTTTTAACCTTTTGGCTTCCCGTACATTCAATTGTGCTTTTTGCTCATCTGGGCAACTACGCATGATTTGTAGTATGATTGCGTAAAGGGAACAGGAATTCCGGTAAGGAACAGAATCGACTGCTACACCCAGTGCCGATCCTGACCTCCCCCTGGGGCCCTAAGCAAAATTCTGCTAAGGGGCCTCTACCTGACCTGTGATGTCATGAGCTATGTAAACCATTTGCCATTGCCACAGTCACACCTGACACTTCAGCGCTCCCATACAATCCTCCCTTCTTTAAACAAAACAGTCAAAGAATAAGTACAACAATATAGAACAGAATGAGGTTCAAACACACAGTATTTATTGAATAGAGTATTTTCTATAGAATGTTAAGATAATAAGTGAATATTATTAAGTAAGTGAATATTAACGTAAACATAAATAAGAAGAAAATAATAAATTATAACCCTGAGCTTTGGCTTTTGGGATTAACTTTGGTTCTTTCTACAGCCTGGGCATTTTCGGCATAATTCTTGATTTATGGTTATTATTTACTGAGGGATGTGCATCCATTTTGACCAGTATGTCCAGCTAATCAACATTTTTAATTCAATATAGCCTATAAATCAATTGTCAATCAATGTCAAATTGTCAATACATTGCTTTCTATCTTGCATAATTAGTGCAGTTGTTTAGAGTTTTTAACTACACTGAGACTAGATAATCAGTGTCTTGTTTTAAAAGTATAATGTGTACTTTGATTGGGAGTGCCATCATTCACGTGCATGTATTGTACAGTATGTCTGGTCTCCACATATTTCTGCTTGAAAAATGCGAGTTTCATTTTGGTAACGCGCATATGAACGCACGATAACACACGCGACGCGGTTATGTTTTCCGAGCTGCAGTAAACAAACACCTGCACTTTGTCGTTTATCAAAATCAAACGTAATAAATAATTGTATTTTACTCTCACTTTTGTCAGCCACAAGGTGATGCAAGAGATGCACTGCCTGCCCAGCTAGGTTAGCAAGACCGAAAAACATCAAACTTTGCTGACATCAAACTTAGAGAGGAGAGAACACAAGTTTACCTGATTGTTGTTCCCGCAATTCACTCTCATGGTTTTTTTCTTCTTCCTCTTTTCGTGACCAGAAGGATAGTTTCGCTTCATTTTGTCGTGGATGTTGTAGCTACACATTTCACGGCGCGCTGTGACTATGACAAGAGATGGAGGCGTGGCCTTAAGTAATTTGCGTGGCCCTACGCCGGTCGCGTGCAGTCTATGGTCGCGTGCAGCGTTTGCCCTTCATACTGACTTTCACTTTCGGTGCCCGAATGGAAGTAAATGAGGCTTTGCGATTTTTTTTTTTAAATCTAGGCCTACGTGAAATTCTGCATCCATTGTACGATTGAATTTTTTTCTCGGAAGGGCAACTTGAGTGAGAAGGGCATATGGGCAGTTGCCCGGGCAACCTGAGCAACCCCCCTGTGCACGTCCCTGCTTTGTAGCTAATTCTGGGACAGTATCTTACTGTCCTTTGTCCCTGTCAAAAAAAAAAAAAAATTTAAATTCTTCTTGGAGACCCCTTGGCAGACACGTTACTGTTCATAACATCAGATCCCCCAGAGATGAGCAGTATTTCAGTTTTTAAAATTGTATTTTGCTTGATGGAAAATGATCAGATGTAATTTGTAACAAAATACTTTGAAAGATTGGTTAGGGTTAGGGTTAGGGACTCTATAACCGTTATATCTAAGGTAAATATCTAAGGTAACAGAGTTAAAGCTGTTACAACTCATCCTGTTGGGTTCAGCATGCTATAGTTGTGAACTGTTTGTTTTCCTTATGACAACCCAAGGCAAGAAGCTCTGTTGGAGCTCAGTGCACAATGACTAAAGGTAAAGTAGTAAAATACCATCAGATATCTGAATGTCATTATATGACAGAAGAATAGAGCAATTAGCAAATAGCTGTGCTGCTCTAAAAATGGTCAATTTACTTGGTAGTGTTGTGATGTCAATCTGTGTTCCCCTGTCTTTTCATGTTTAGCAGATCCCTGTCATGTTTATTAGTCTCCCCAGGTGTTTCAGATTAGCCACGCCCCCTTGTTATCTTGTTTAGATTGTTTGGCCTTGTATTTAAGCCCTGTGTTTTAGGCCTTGTCCACACGGACACGGGTATTTTTATAACCGGAGTTTTTCCTACGGCATTTAAAAAAAAAATCCGGTCCACACATGCTCGGTCTCCGTCTACATGAAAACGCAAAAACACGCTATCAAGCACGGTCAAGAGCATGCCACGCCAGCAGGCGGCGATATAAACCTTAACCGCAAAGCCACGTTGGCCAATCAGAAGCGCAAATCTGACGTCAAACACAGCGGATAACGGCGCACACTCTGACGACGCAAGGCAAAACCCCCGGTTTCACTGTCTACACGACAACACTGTAACCGGCGTTTCTGAAAATCCTCACCCTGGCAGGGGTTTTCAAAAATGTTCGGTTTCAGTGCGTTTTCGTGTGGACGAACAGCCGAACCGCGTAAAAAAAGTCACGGTTATAAAAATACCCGTGTCCGTGTGGACAGGGCCTTAGTCCAGTCTTTGTGAGTTCTTGTGGTGTTACTGTCGATTTTGGTTGTACTGCTCCTGAGTCCTGTTCCTGGTCTGAGTCTTTGTATTGTTTTCAGTTTATTGAATAAAGTTTGCTGCATGTGGATCCTGCTTCCTCCTCGTTTCTACCGCATCGTGACAGAAGAACTCACTGAAAGATGGATCCAGCAGTTGCCAGCAATGGAGTGCTAATAAGAATGCTTTCTTCAATGTTTCAAGATGGCCAGCCGATAGAGTGGTATGTGAGGGACTTTGTGAATTGCTGTCATTTGGGATCCTTGGATAACACCCAGCTCCTGGACCTGTTCTGGAGCGGGCTGGATGCGGATATTGCTCAGCTGATGCCGGATGACTATACTGGCTGGACCCTAGAAGGGTATATTGACCTGGACCTTTACTTGAGCGGTTCAGCTTTTACTGTGGGCTTGGCCGATGAAACACCCCGCAAGCTCACAGTACCCCCTGAGTCAGTTCACGTCAGCCCCGTCCAGCCTGAGTTCCTTCACGTCAGCCTTACATAGCCTGTCCAGCCTGAGTTCCTTCATGTCAGCCTAGCTGAGCCTGAGTTCCTTCACGTCAGCCTAGCCGAGCCTGAGTTTCTCCATGTCACGCCAACCATCAAGCCAGCCATCGAATCGGTCTATGACCGTCCAGGACTTGTTTCCAGCGTGGCTGATCCCCCGCTGATGTCAGCTTGTGCTGCCAAGAGAACCATCGCTCCCGAGCCCTTCCAGCCAGAGCCTGTCCAGCCCGAGCCTGTCCACTCAGAGCCTTCACCGCTGGTCATGTCCAGCCCAGAGCCTTCACAGCTCCACGTCAGCCCTGCCGATCCGGAGACCGTTCACGTCAGCTCTGCCGATCCGGAGACCGTTCACGTCCCGTCTGCCCAGCCGGAGACCGTTCACGTTCCGTCTGCCCACCCGGAGACCGTTCACGTCCCGCGCACCGAGCCAGAGACCATTTACACCACGTTCGCCGAGCCAGTGTCCCCGGACAAGATGGCCGCCGCCGAACCAGTATCTCCTGAGCCGGTGTCTGTTCCTGTCCCAGAGGCTCTTCCTGACTGTCACTCTCCCCAAGAATTTTTTTGGGGGGGGGCATAGGTCCTCGCGGTGGCCGCCCAAGTGCCCACAGCCGCCCGAAGGGTCGTCTCCGCCGTGGCCGCCCGAATGGTCGTCTCCGCCATGGCTGCCCGAATGGTCGTCTCCGCCGTGGCCGCCCGAATGGTCACCTCCGCCGTGGCCGCCCAAAGGGTCTCCTCCGCCAGGGCCACTCGAGGGGTCTTCTCCGGCATGGTCGCGTGCACAACCTCCTCCACCCTGGCCCCCTGAACTGCGTAGTCCACCCTGGTCTCCTGAACTGCCTGCTCCGCCCTGGTCGCCTGCGCAGCCTGCTTCCCCCTGGCCACCAGTCCTCACTCAGTCTCCAGGCCCTTTTCCGTTCCATAGCCCAGGTCCGCCCACGTTCCATGGCCCTCCATCCCTCCCCCGGGACCGCCTCCACTCCACCACCCTCCCGAACTGTGTTTCCGGTTTTGATGGGCGTCGGGAGCTGCCCATAGAAGGGGGGCTATGTTGTGATGTCAATCTGTGTTCCCCTGTCTTTTCATGTTTAGCAGTTCCCTGTCATATGTATTAGTTTCCCCAGGTGTTTCAGATTAGCCACGCCCCCTTGTTATCTTGTTTAGCTTGTTTGGTCTTGTATTTAAGCCCTGTGTTTTAGTCCAGTCTTTGTGAGTTCTTGTGGTGTTACTGTCGCTGTTGATTGTACTGCTCCTGAGTTCTGTTCCTGGTCTGAGTCTTTGTATTGTTTTCAGTTTATTGAATAAAGTGTTCTGCATGTGGATCCTGCATCCTCCTCGTTTCTACCGCATCGTGACAGGAAGCTTGCAATTATTGTTAACATAGCTATTTTGGAACTATGTTCCTATGGAACTAAAACTAAGCTTTTTATCAGATAATTTAGACTTTTTTTCAGTTAATCTTAAGTGTTGTCATCAAAACAGCTTGCGCCTTCCTCATGAGTAAGGGTGACGTTATCTGATTGTGATATAAAGTGATCGTGTCTCTTCAGAAGACTAATTTAACTGCTCCATTCATATGGATTACTTTTACTATGTGTTTATGAACTTGACATTTTTAGTTTCAATGGATAGATACAAATAATGAGAGGCTGGTAAACATATCTTCATTTGTGTTCTGAAGATTAACAAAAGTTTTATGAGTTCTTGTTTTTTTTAACATGAGGGTGAGTCGATGGCAGACTTTTGTGAACTTTTTATCCCTTTAAAATGACAGCAGTCTAATATACATGCTGTAGTATATGTCAAGCAAAAACAAAGAGAAAATCACCCACTGTTGTTGACTGAACAACTTTTAAAAGGTAGCTTGAATCATAGAGAGAGATCCTGTTTTCCTCTCCCATTGCTTTCAGTGGAAGTCTAAAGGAATATCAGTATCATAAGCTTTAAAAAGAATAAGTCTGTTGGCTTTGATAAGACAACCAATTGTTTTGGGTGTGTTGGTTAAAAAATTAGATCAAGAATAAACTAATCCGTACACCAAATATGGTGTCAGACAATTCTGGTGAGAGGAAACCCCAGAGAATCCCTTTCACTCCCGCATTACCCATTCCCGTTCGCAATTCTCTCATTATCATTAATACGGATTTTCTTATGTAAATAAAAAAGCATGTGAATATAAACCCAGTTTTTTCCATAAAATCAAAGGCTCTTGATTCAATATTACTTTTGATCCATGGTTTGTATGCATGTTGTCAAAATAACTGAATCCATGTGGGATATTGACACTAAAAAAATAGAAACCTAAAAAATATGCTTCATGTGGTTACGTCTAAATTAATTGATTTTATTCAAATAAAAAAATATATAATTTATCATTTAACATTACTGAATCAACCTAAATATTATTAGGTTACACCAACAAAGCTAAATTTAAGGGTGCGCTACCACTTTTTACAGTGTTGAGATACAGAGCTTTAACATGACAATTTACTTTAATGTTACAATTTATAGCTCTTTTTATTTTATTCTGACTGAATAATATGCTGTGCAAAGAAAAACCAAGTATTTGAATTCCGTAAGTAATAAATTCATGATTTATCGTTGGTACTATACCGCAGATATAATAAATTGGTATAAGGTTTCATGCTGAAAGCACATAAATTATGAATAAACAGATATGCCATTTGTAGTTTTCGCCATCGTTGATTACATCTGTTCCTGCCATGTCTAGGGCTATGCTAAAATAAAAGGAGCCATACAACAGTAATGTGGTCTATAATGTGTCTGGAAACAAGTCCAGCTACTTTGTATTGACGCATGTTAAAGGGGCGTGTGTACTTATTGAAATTTCTGCAATCAACCAAATCGTGTCCGCGCATTCACCGGCAGCTCTGAACCAGAGCCGTTTTGAATATCACCAAGCGTGTGCGCGCAGAGAAGAAATAGCCAACGGGAAAACGGAGACGCGGTGGTTTTGGTAAAACCGGGAAACGAAGTGCTCTTCTGAATGAAAATCAGATGTTTGTTTGTTTTTTCAGGTTATTTTTACGACAATGTGCGACGCCTCTTGCTGATGTTAGCTTTCGTTATATCTGCTCTCGCTCGTCTGCGGAAGATCCGTAATTGAGATCTTGACAGCATTACAGCCGATGAGAGGTGCACCGGATATGCTATTTATACCCAGACACATTGAGCAGCAATAATGCGAATTGTCGATATTGTCATAGACATTTACTTTGCCATGTAATCTCAGTCGTTTCGCCTGCATTCTTGCGCGGAGAGCGGAGGTGGAAAGGAACAGAACGTTGTTGTTTTTTTTTTCATTCACCGAATGCATACAACAACGCTCCAATCAATTATTTAATTGTTTCATGATCAATTCTGATGTGACAAAGGACGTACTGTATCTGGTAGGCTAAATCAAATCAAGGAAGGACACCGTTTACATCTTTACTACTTCAAATCAGACAAATCTTTATTTATCTCCAGTCAGTGGACTCGCGGCAGAAGCGCATTTCTGAGGGTACCGGTGGGGTAGATAGGGGGAGATAGAGACGCCGGAAATAGCAGAAACAAATCACAGGAGAGTAGACGGTTGGGAGCAAGCGAGAGAAAAAAATGCTACCTTCGCAAGAAGCCTCAAAGATTTACCATGACAACTATATGCGTAACTCTCGAGCCATCGGTGTCCTGTGGGCCATCTTCACCATCTGCTTCGCTACCATCAACGTGGTAGTCTTCATCCAGCCTTACTGGATCGGGGACAGCGTGAGTACACCACATGCCGGTTACTTCGGGTTGTTCCATTACTGCGTGGGCGACGGTAACTCGAACCGAGAGCTGATTTGCCAGGGAACATTTTCCGACTTCAGTTCCATCCCGTCCGGCGCGTTTAAGGCGGCCTCTTTCTTCGTGCTGCTGTCCATGGTGCTCATTTTGAGCTGCATCGGCTGTATGGCGCTCTTCTTCTTCTGCAACACCGCCACCGTCTACAAAACCTGCGCTTGGATGCAGTTGCTTTGCGGTGAGTATTTTTTATTACTGACGGTTTTTGTTGGAAATAGATACATCTTGAATACGGCATGTATCTTTTCCTCAAAACCAATGTAAACGGTTGTTGTAAGAAATGATATGCTTGTTTATTTGAATTGAGCTCATTGTGGGAGCGTGTGTTTTCAGGGGGTTCAATAAAGCTGCCTTCTAGATCATGCCTTCTAGATCTGAGGTAGCGCAGAGGGAAATGTTGTGTGTGCGTGTGTGTGTGATATTAATATAACAAAATGTACTGTTGGTTATTTCTCACTTTTTTCCCAACAGAACAAACAACAATCAATAAAGCACTGTGTTGAACCTCTTTTCATGTTTGCAATATTTAATGCTGTTAATTTCCACATGGTAGTGTTCTGATTTGCTCTAGAAGACAAGAAATCTTCTATTACTATTTTATATTCCCTGGAATGGGTCATTTAACGTTGTGAAAAAAGTATAAGCCTGTGCAAAAACAGGTCTTCCACCATGCTGTTTGTTTGTTCTGAACATTTGTTGTGTTAAGCTATTTCAATTACTTTTGTTTGATTTGTTCATTGCAAACAGCTGAAAGTCTGTACATTTGGCAAACAAAACCTTATTTGCAATGAGGGTGGAATATTTTCGATTACAACTGTACAATAGGGTTTCGGCGTCAGCCATAAGTGGCAATCATCTGGGTCCAAGCTTTTGTTTGGAGAACATCACTTAAACAGACAAATTTGAACAAATCGATCCTGTGGATGATGTGGATGTAGTTGTTTAGGTGTCAGTATCCAACTTCCTTGATCAGAGTAAATGGATTTCTTAAGCTATAGCAAATAATTCAAGATATAACATTTTGATTGACAGCAGTGGTCCTTAAGGCAAAGTTGTTCTGAGTGAGGATGCAAATCATATGAAGTTCCTAAACGTAAGTTAGGGAGGAGCGAGCCCATCCAATCTTTCAATCAACAAACAGAGTATATAAGCAGCCGCTTACCTCTAGTATCAGCTGTTCCAGTATCCCTCCACCTCCCCAAACTCCACCTTCATTTTAGGTACCTTGCCCTTTAATTAACAGGTCCTACATTTAGCCACTGGGGGGTATATCAGAGCTCGAGTTGAAGCTGCTTCATCGAGCCCCTCTCCAGCGGACAGCAAGCCAAATAAGTTTAACCTAATATCTTAAAGATTTTATGGGCAAACGAACTCGTTAAATGATATTAATTATTTGTGACAAACACTTTGTCACATGTTGCATGTATAACATGTGGCAAATACATACATGCATATATACCGTATATATGCATGTATAACATGATATGGTATTGACTGGTGGCCATATTTTTTACACATTCCTTTTAGGTTTGGAGGGTGAGGGCAGGCAGACCATGATACTGGGTATTCAAATTTATAGGCTTCATTCACAAAAAATAAAAAAAAAAGCTTGTCTCACACTTGCACATCAGTTGTTCTTGAATGTACCATCTGAATGTACCATCAGTTTGTCCTGAACAGACTTTTTGGACCAAATAACAGTAAGATTAAAGCATTTAAAAATGGTATATTCTTCACTCCAATTATTTTCCACCACAGTTTGACATTTAGATTTTCCCCCAAACTGAATAGAAATACATCACGTGAAAGTTTCTGACTATACAAAGCATGTGAATATTTATTGAGGCAAGGGACGTTCCAACTTATTGGTTAATTGTTTGTTGCTAAACAATTGGCCATTATAATCAGCATTCAGCCACAAAAAAAAAAAAAAAAGAAAAGGTAGTTGCGACTTTTTATCCCACAATTCTGACATTTTTCCAAGTTTAGTTCTCACTATTCAGACTCACAATCACTAGTTTATTAATAAATAATAAAAGGTAATTGTGACATTTTAATCTCACAATTATGACTTTTTTCTTGCAATGAGATAACTCGCAATTCAGACTTTTTGTATCTCAGAATTGTGAGATATAAACTTGCAATTATTTTGTGGCAGAAACAAGCTTCCATAGTCCCAGGTGACTTTCCTACCGATATAAACTTGCAATTATTTTTTATTTTGTGGTGGAAACAAGCTTCCATACTCTCAGGTGACTTTGGTTCATACCAAGGATTTTTCCTTAAATATTTAAACATCTTAAGAAGTTTTCTCTTGACACTGTTGCATTTGGTAGCTGTTTGGTCACTGGGGTAACTTGAGATGTAACTTCATGAATGTAAAATCTTCATGTAACTGATCAGGGTGAGTAAGAACTATGAGTGGGACTGCAGGAGCCTGATCTTGAATGATCTGAGAAATAGGCCTGACTGTCAAATGAGTAGCCCAGGGCAATTCTGTAGTACATTCTGTCATGTAGTACAAAGAAATGAAGTTTTATGATGTCATATATGCCATCTGCTTTGCATAGGACAGTTTTCAGCATTTAGAAAAAACTCAGCTGGTGTACTGGGCAACATTTGTTTTCTTTCCTTGTCTTTCCTGTTCTGTTTGACCATGCAAGTGTTTTTAGTCTTAAGTTTAAGTTTAACTTAACTTTGGATGTGTATGCTTCACATATTATAGCCTACATTAATTCAGTTACCACATGCTTTTATCCGTAGCAAATTATCTGTGTCATTGTATGCCAGGCAGTGAAGTGCACATATAGTATATGGCAATTATTAAAGTGAATGGTTTCCTTTTAAAGATGTACCTAACCAGCTAAGTTTAAAACGTTGTGGTGCAAAAGTGACAGGTGTAGGTACGCCTTCACTGTTGTCCAGGACATATCAGGACACGTTTGTGTTTATACTATAAATAAAATGTCGTCACCTTTGTTTCTTAAAAACACTGAATGTGTGGTTAGCATAACTGGATCACAATATTTAATACAGCAGCACTTGAAATTTTAGTTTATACTCTATTTCCTGAAGTAAATGTAATCTTTAGAAATGTTTTTAAAAAAAATGAATAACTCACTAGAACTGTTTCACCCACATTTTTTACTCTGTAACAGAACGTTAGGTTACTTGCGTAACCCCAGTTCTCTGACAACAGAAGTGATGTATCTCACTATGGGAGCGCCTCAGGTGTGACCGACTGTGGAAGCACCAATTACACCACGTCTGTCAGACTGACAGACCAATCGTTACAGCGATCAGGGAATCCCGCCTCCCTGGTATAACTCACTGCAGCCCGCAGCTACATCATTCTACGCATATCTTCTTCCCCGTGTAGTCTGCAAGGAGGGTAGTGAGGTGAGATACCTCACTTCTGTAATCAGAGAACCGGGTTTACGCAAGTAACCTAACGTTCTCTTTCTAACATCTGTTCGGTATCTCACTATGGGATATAGACCACTCCCGTATTGCTGTATGAACAGATGCAGCATTGAAGGTGGCAACAAGTGGACTTGGTGCTGACACTAAAGTAAAACCTTTGCCCTTATAAGCCTATATAAAAACCCTAAAGTGAACAAGCACCAGGATGTTTTACTTTTTATGTGCGAAAGACATGTGTTAAGTGCTAGGACGTTTCACGCGCCGCTCCCACATCAAGCACTGAGTCAGCCAACGATGGCTCGGTCACATCCAATCTATAATATCTCACAAAAGTGTGCGGTGATGCCCAGCTCTCCACAGCACAAATGTCCTGAATAGAAACACCCCTGAACAGCGCCCAGGAAGTAGCCATTTCTTTAGTGGAATGAGCTCGGAGCCCTGGTGGAGATTGTAAATTTTCGTCCTTGTAACACATTACAATCGCATTCACCACCCAATGAGAGAGCCGCTGACGCAAAATAGGTCTCCCCTTGTAATTGTCAGCCCTAGAGACAAAGAGCTGACTGCGCTTTCGTAACACACTTTTTCCTCTGTACACAAGTGTGCAGAGCGTGTACCGGGCACAGACAGTTTAACTGGTCTTCCTCTTGTGAAGAAAAAGGCGGTATAAAGAAACGCCAACAATTCCACAGATCTGTTTGCTCCTAATGTCTTTCTGACCTTAGGAACGCACGCCGGATTATTTTTCAGCGTAACTTTCGATCCACCCGCTGAAAACTGCATACAGGAAGAATGTACAGACAACGCATATTCACTCACCCGCTTTGCTGTAGTGAGAGCCAGCAGTAAAGCTGTCTTTAAAGAAAGACGCTGTAAACCAATACTCAGTAATGGTTCAAAATGAGGCTGGGAGAGCACACCATAGGTTGGGAGTCCGGAGACTCCATATCCATTATATCACCCTAGGTACCCGGCTCAGGTGGCTACTTAGCTGTCTCCTCTCTGGGCTGAGTCTGAGAGGAGAAGCATGGGTTCTGGGTTTCCTGCTACTGCAACCATAAGTCTCCTTTCCCGGGACTTAGTCTAAAAACCAGAAAAATTAGGGCAGCCCTCTGGGTTCGATATAGCAGCTTGGGCATGCTTAACACCCAAGCATGATATGCAGATCGCATGTGGATCTTTCGCCAAAATCCATAAGCCACACGAACACATGCATCTTTTCCTCCCGTGTTCTCTGCCGTTCTAGTAGTGGCCGTAACTCTTTCCACCCTCTTAGTTCTGTAAACGCTCACCGTGACGTGTAGGTTTACCACCCCAGAGCAGTGATATACAGAGTTATTTCTATAAGTAAACTCTTATTTTCTCGTATCAAATACGAACTGAATCGTATTCGATCGGAAGATAAGGCTGTTTATTCTCCTATGAGTGGAAAAACTTGCCTTAACGTGGACATTTTCCCACTCTAGCAAACGCACTCCTAACAGCAATATATAAGATTTACAGCTTTTGCGACGTCACCGGTTGGCTTCCTTCGTAAACTGTTCAGCAGTAAATACAATAATGCGTCAGTGAGTACAGCTACCACAATCTTCACGGGGAAGAAAGTGAGAATGATGTAGCAGTGGACTGCAGTGAGTTAGATACCAGGGAAGCGGGACTTCCTGATCGCTGTAACGATTGGTGGTGCTTCCACAGTCTGTCACCCCTGAGGCGCTACAATAAAAAAAATTTACAATACATATTGCTTTAAAGCAACTTTACAAAAATTCATGATGTTTTTGCTTATAATACCTTGAGGTCAAACATGTGATATGAATTATTTGTGACAAACACATTGGAGTATAGAGCCATATACACTCCTCACTGCTGTGTGTGTGCACTTGGATGGGTGAAATGCAGAGCACAAATTCCGAGTACACGTACAGTATCGGCTACACTTCACATCACTTCACTTTGTCATTGTCACGTATAGTCTGTTATGGTTTCTTTTTCCCTGTGTTCCGTTTCTGCCTCCCTAGTTAGTTTATCTGGCTGTTAATTAGTTCTATATCAGTCAGTCATGTTCAATATTACGTCAGAGTGAACTGACGAATTGGGATCTCAAATCTCAATCACATTTGAGTGTAAAAGAAACAAGCCAATGTACATTGGGGAGTGAGATTTGCATCGCAAACCATGCTCTGTGAAGCAAGTGTGAATGGAAGTGTGCTGAACTCACCCATTCAGCTTTTGATTGGGAGCTGAGCGTTTCTCACGATTCTGCTCTGCAATCATCGTTCAATCATCAAGTGTGTACAACGAACCAGGAAGAAGCTCTTTAGAGAGTTTTGGTGTGACGGCGGTGGTTGCTTCTAATTGAGCTTTCTCTGGATTCATTGCAGTTATCCTAAAAGAGTTGCTGCAGTGCAGACTGCCTAAAGTGGGTCTTGCACGCCATGTAGCGACCGTCCCTGTGCGCTTTAGCACTAAGAGAGCTTTTTCCCAAAAAAGAGCCAAGTTGATGGCGAGCGTCTTTTTAAAGACGCGGGTTGTCACTGCAACCTAGCGCATCATTCGCCGCTCTGGATGAGGATTAGATGTCGATAGCTGCATCGGAGAGAGGGCTATTATGCTCTGGAGATGAAGATGATGCTGAGCTTCCCCCTTCAGTGGTGTTTTCTCATGCTGAATCGGATTCAGAGTTGTTAGCCATGCTTTGCTCGGGCAGAAGCACCCCCTGGCTAAACCTTGCAGAGGTGCAAGATGTCGACAAAGTGCGCTTTCTTGATACTCCCATCTCACAAGGTGGCCTTTTCAGCAACACTGTCGAGGACGTGCCAAGGGCGTCCGTCCCCCTGTGGTAAAAAAAAAAAAGCAAGCGTTCAGTATGGCACCTTTTTTGACAGAAATTTGTAGAGCTGCAAGCTGGGCGACACCCAAAACATTTGCAAGGTTTTACAATATCTGAGTAGAGCATGTGTCCTCCCGTGCACTGGCTATAAGTAGCTAGTCATTGGGGGGGACCCGCTCTGTGTCTCGCTTGCAACGCCACACCCCTCTTAAGACGGGACAAGTGCGCTTATCTGCTCCACAGGTGAGTTTCCCGCCTGGCAACCCCTGCATGGAGATTCTTCCAGCACCCTCAGAAGTCGGATGCAGCAGAGCTGTCAAACACTCGGTCTAGCACTCGTGTGTCTGCCCAGAAGGTCAGCCCCTGTGCAAGACTAGGTGCCCATGTGTTGTGATTTCTCTACGGATGATCCCACATGTGTATGCATCCACGGTATGGCTTCCCTGTCAGCAAGCCTGTGTCTTTCCCTTGGCAGATACCTTCCATCTGTAGCACTGCCCTAATGGTCAGCCCATATGTGTAACTCCACATGTTACCTCCCTATGGGCAGGATGTGGTCTCCGTAGCGTCCACTTTAGAATAGGCACGCTTTCCCAGTGTTATTCAAATAGTCTCACTGTGTGGGTAAGAAGGAACAGCAGTGATAAAATCTCTTTCTGTGTTAAAGCCCTGTCCTTTCTCCGCCCCAGTAGGTGCGGGGGGATTAGTCAAGTCAAGTCAAGTCACATTTATTTATATAGAGCTATTTACAATACAGATTGTTTCAAAGCAGCTTTACAGAGATAACAGGAAAATAATGCAAAAAAAGTTTGTTTCCAGAAGAAAATAGCGTCACAGTCCAGCTTAAGTTCAGTGATGTGTCATTTTTGTTTTTAAAAAAGTTATTAATTTATTAGTTCATTTTTATATATATATATAGCAGCTCTGGAGTAAACCATGATGTCAACGTCCAGCTCAGTTCAGTTCTTGTATAATAGTGTCAATGCAGGCAGATCAATATTATTGTTGAAAATTAAATTAAATGTTGAATTTAATGTCCCCAACTTAGCAAGCCAAGCCAATGGGAATAAAGGTGGAAAAAGGCGACAGTGACAAGGAACCAAAACTCCATCAGGTGGCAGAATAGAGAAAAAAACCTTGGGAGAACCCAGGCTCAGTCGGGGGGCCAGTTCTCCTCTGGCCAATGAACGAACAGTGTATGATTATGATTCAGGCAGCATTATATGTCAGAAGTCAGATTGGTTTGGAACAATCAGAATATTATCCAATTCCATCTGGTTGAAGATCGGAGTCACGCCGGTGACTGTCTTGTCGATGAGGCCTTCACAGGGGAGAGTCTAGTTGACACAATCTCTGCTGACACTTCAGGGATGCATTGTGGTCGTGCCTAGGTGCAGGTCCTCCATCTGGTCTGGATACGGCCCGGATGACTACATCATGCGATGTGGTCGTGTCTAGGCGCAGGTCCACCATCTGATCTGGATATGGCCCGGATCTGGCTGACTACATCATGTGTTGTGGTCGTGTCTAGGCGCAGGTCCACCATCTGATCTGGATACGGCCTGGATCCAGGCTCAGTCGGGCTCAGTCGACTGGGGGGGCCAAGCTGGGGCCAGTTGTACTGTTAGAGGGGCCAGTTACATTTAGACCTTATTGTTGTCATATAGTTTTCTGCACTGCACTGCAGGCATAAACAGGCAAAATACCATGTTTATAATAATCCAACAATGTATTTGCATTTCCATTATATTTTTACATTTGCATTACATATTCAGTATTAGTCACAGTAACTGTAATTGCATTTCCATTATATTTTTACATTTGCATTACATATTCAGTATCAGTCACAGTAACTGTATTTGCATTTCCATTATATTTTTTACATTTGCATTACATATTCAGTATCAGTCACAGTAACTGTATTCCACGATTTTTGTGGGGTTTTTTTGCAAAAAGATCAGCAAATTATCCTCTAACCTGGCCTTTTTAGGGGGCTTTCCTCTCAGGGTGAATGAGAGGATGCATAATTGCTTTTTACCTGACATCTTTGAAAGACAGATGCAATGATTAATTAGTGCCGACGTGAATAATAATCTTAGAGAATTTACGATTAGCATTAGCCAGCACTTTTAAATTTGCTTTGATGTCAGGTGCTCTGGCTCCCGACAAACATGTGACTATGGTGGCTGGTGTCTCTATTTTCACGTTCTGTGTAATAGAATCACCAATAACTAGGACACATTCAGCAGAATTAGAGCGTCTCACGGTCACCCAGTTGCCCTGCTGCACGGGCTCTACAGCCGGAACCGAACATTGTACAGAGTTCACTAAGCTATTCGCATCCAAAGCAGTATCTAAAGCCCTTGCATTCTTACTATCCTCGATTAAAGTTTGGATGCGTGTCTCTAGTTCTGTAATCTTCTCCATCAGCCTGACTATCTCCCTGCATTTATCATATGTGTAGTCCTCACTGCTGACAGAGAAGGCTACATGTGACATGAAGTGACAATAACAGGAGAAGACATTACTCACCGTGTTTGTTCACTGATCCTACTCACCACAGTTGTTTGATGGACTCGTAAAATTAGGCGCTGGAAGGGGCAGCAATTGTGGTGCTTTGGCAGGGATCCCAATTCGTCAGTTCACTTCTGACGCAACGTCGAACGTGACTGACTAATAGGGAACGTATAGGTTACTAATGTAACCCCCGTTCCCTGAAGGAGGGAACAGAGACGTTACGTTTCATCACCACAATTGCTGTACCACCACTTAAATGGCTGGGACACCATCTCAGCTCCTCAGAGCAAAGGTTGAAGGCGTGAGTTCAGCACGATTGCATTCATACCCGCTTTGCGGGGGTATGGTTCGCGATGCAAATCTCACTCGCCAATGTCCATTGGCTTGTTTTGTTTACACTCAAAGGTGATTGGGCTCTCAGACGAGATCCCAATCTGCAGTTCACTTCTGACGTAACGTCTCCGTTCCCTCCTTCAGGGAACGGTGGTTAGATTAGTAATCTAGACATTTTCACACACCTATTACTGTTCTCCCTGATTACGTTCCCTTTGTATTTAGGCCTTGAGTTCATTCTGTTCAATGTCCAGTATCTCCAATGTTAATGTGGTTGTGTTTGAATTGTTTTACTGTTATCTTCTCTGTGTTCCTGGTTTGATTCATAATTTAAGACTTAGTGATATTCATTTGTTGTGCGCTCTTTACAGCCATTTTGTGACAGTATTGGGCATAACCCTAATTGTGTGGACATGCCTAATTGTCCACATTTAGCAGTTTAAAGCTGGGCAATAGCATAGTAAAAAAAAAAGTGTAACTTTCTAGAAAACCCCTAACAATAATAAATATGTATTATTTTGTTGTTGTTTTTTTTTTTTTTTTTTTTTGTTATTTCCACTTGGTTTCTGGTCCTTTGTTTGAAATTTTAAATCTTTTAATTTAAGACTTCAGTGTGATGCCTACTGTCATGACTGTCTATCATCTTTACATAGGAAATAAGTTACAGCGCTGTTGAGTTTCTTAATTTCTTTCTATTTTTGTTTAAGATTTTCTTTATTTTTTTCTGTTTTAAGATTTCTTCAGTTTCTCCCGGTGGACTCTCAGGCTGCCATCTCACACAACCATACTGAGCAGCTGGTCCTTGTCCCCCTGTCTTCTGCTGGTGAACTTGAAACCCTTTTTTGCTTTCTGTCTTGAGATAGAGGTGCTATTATTAACATGCTTAGCTAATGTTCAATTAAGCAAAGCTTTGAGGCGTATCAGTCATCATTTAATTCTGTCAGTCAATCTCATTGATCTCATCAATGTCAATCTGTTTGTAGATTTTAGAATGGTGACATGGTATAACTTTTATGTTCCTTGTAACATTATATAAAAACAATGAGCATTACAACAGTGAATTTAACTTCAAGTGCCTTCAAAACAGTAATTATTTGGAATAACCATATACAACATTAAATAAAAATTTACTAATCTTTCATTTTTTAATATATATATATATTGCAGGAGCTATTAATTATAAATGATTTATCCTACACATTATTTTTTATTTATCTTTGCACATGGGGAGGCTGCTGCAGATGAACTGTACGCACAGGTTACTGTTGACTGTTGATCGCACAACGGATGTTCTGTACTCGAGTGCTCAAGTTCAAAGCGGCAGTCCAAAACTGAATATAAATCATACAGGCAAAAGTTCAATTTAAGAATGACCACACTGCTGATGTGATCTTATTTCTAGCACTCCTTGTACATGTGAGTTACCGCAGGCACATAATCAACACGTTATCTTATCGGCAAGGCATATTGGCATAATTTTATGCTGCTTGTGACTAACAACAAACTCTTGCTTGTATATACTCTTGTGTACTGTATGTTCATTTTTGTTCTTCCTTGTCATTAATTCAATCATTGCTTTATTTTATTTTTAAGCATTATTTTGCTTCGCTTCAGCTATGCTATGATAAAAGAGACATCTACTCTTGCATTGCATGTTTGTGCATTTTGGGGGCCGAGAAATAATGGGAGAGGTGTGTTTGTTTGGGATGATTTCAAAGATCAACAGTGTTTCTCAGAAATCACTTACTGCATCTTTAGGCTGACTGTTTTTTTTTTTTTAAACACAGTTTATTGTACTCCTATCATCACATTACAAACAGGTATTTGTTATCATATTATTTAAATTTATTATCATAATAATCATAAACACACTGGTTTGTAGCACAAATATTTTTACTGCACAAATAGTTTTTACTGCACTACATTATTCTGCTAGTTATCTACCTACAGTATAGCGACTAATGGATCGGAAGTCTCTCACATCCAAACAAAATAGCTTACTTCCACATTGAAAAATAAGGTGGACAGAATGGTGTATAGAACAAATTCATAAGGCAAAAATTGTAAATAATAAATCAGCTCCATAGTAGGTATGTGGTGCTGACACAGGAGTCGGCCAATACTGAGCCTGTGTTCTGAGGTAGAACCCGGAAGCACTGCACTGGGTTTACAACATGAACAGCATCAGAGACTGACATGGAAGAGAAGAAATTGTTGAATGAAGTCATTATTTTGGGGGTGGGGGGGGGGGGGGGTTGCACACAAAAAGTATTCTTGATGTCGTCGCTTCAGAACATTAAGGTTGAACCACTGTAGTCACATGGACTATTTTAACAATGTCTTTACTACCTTTCTGGGCCTTGAAAGTGGCTACAATAATGTTGCAGTCTGGGCGGTCAGAAAGCTATTGGATTTCATAAAAAATATCTTCATTTGTGTTCCGAAGATGAACGAAGGTCTTACGGGTTTGGAATAACATGAGGGTGAGTAATTAATGACAGAAATTTCATTTTGAGTGAACTAACCCTTTAATCTACTCCATATATGTTTTAATCATTGTTCAGAATCCGATCCGGACGTAGTCTTTGACAAAAATGCAATTTTCTCAGCTTTTTATTTAAAGCTGCAGTCGGCAAGTCTGGCAGATTGAGTGGACTTAGGCAAAATTTTGAATGTTTACAACTCTCATGCCCCACCCCCACTATCAACGGATACCCTCCCACCGAGTTCGTGCTCGTCAGTGCGTGTGCACCAGGTTATCTGTGAACGTATGAAGGTAAAAGAGTAGCAATACTCGAGAGCACGTAGATGTGAATTTGAGAACTTGTACAATAAATATTCGTACTTGTATGTGAACATTTACACTCACAGCTCCAATGTGAAAACCTGTAAAATAAAAATCTGAAGTTGAATGTTGAAATTTGCACTCGCAGACAATAGTCACAAACCTGTATTCTGAATCTGAAGCTGCAGACAAGCAGTCACAAATGTGTAAAATGCCATTCACAGAAATACAATGACAGTCACAAACATGTAAAATATTTGCACTTCTTCTAACATTCAAATTTGCAGTACAACCTCAAATTGGCACTTGCAACTTCTCAAATCTGTCACTGCAAGTTCAAATTTCACGCCTTGACTTTTGCTACTCTTTTCGCAATATATGAGGTGCAAAATTGATTTGTGCACTTGTAACTCAGTAGTGGTGAGAGAGAAAACGGGGCGGGAGCGGGGGTGTTCAAAGGAGCCGTTTTATTGGTTGCCGCCTAGCCAATGAAATGGGACTTCTATTGTACGCGATGATGTCACGAAACCTGCATCCTCGTGGATGTTCTGAAGCTAACATGGCTTAATGCATTAGACTGATTTAAAAGACATAAATGATATTATCAAACTTAGTAAACACCATACTAATAATGTATAGTACAGAAAAACAGATGAGCACAGAATATGATGAAAGAAAGCAAATTTGTGTTGAGTGCAAATAAACCAGCTGCCTGTGTTTTATTAATAATGTATAACGAATTGTGGTTTTTTATTTTTTTTATAACTGTTGATCCATTAAGCATCATTAAGCGTTTTCTTGGTTTTCTATGAGAGGAAAATGCTTAACGTACAATTAAACGAGTTGCGTTCATATTCTGCTCAATTGCTTTTCTGTATGCTTTATTTATGGTGTTTCCTGAGTTTGGTCTTTTAATACCACTGTCTTAATTTAACGTGTTGCGTTCATATTTTGTGCTCATCTGCTTTTCTGTAGTATGCATTATTGTGTTTACTAAGTTTGATAATATCATTCATTTCTTTTAAATCAGTCTAATGCATTAAGCCATGTTAGCGTTTTAGAACATCCACGAGGAGGCGGGTTTCGTGACATCATCGCGTACAATAGACGTCCCATTTCATTGGCTAGGCGGCAACCAATAAAACGGCTCCTTTGAACACCCCCGCTCCCGCCCCCTTTTCTCTCTTGCCACTACTGAGTTACAAGTGCACAAATCAGTTTTGCACCTCATATACAGATTTGAGAAGTTGCAAGTGCCAATTTGAGGTTGTACTGCGAATTTGAATGTTAGAAGAAGTGCAAATTTTACATGTTTGTGACTGTCATTGCCTATTTCTGTGAATGGCATTTTACACATTTGTGACTGCTTGTCTGCAGCTTCAGATTCAGAATACAGGTTTGTGACTATTGTCTGCGAGTGCAAATTTCAACATTCAACTTCAGATTTTTAGTTTACAGGTTTTCACATTGGAGCTGTGAGTGTAAATGTTCACATACAATTACGAATATTTATTGTACAAGTTCTCAAATTCACATCTACATGCTCTCGAGTATTGCTACTCTTTTACCTTCATATGAACGCGCCCGTCTCATCAGCATCCATCAACACCATGGAGTATTTGGAGGTATGCTGCCCTGGCTAATCTACCGATAGATTGCAATTGCTAACGTCATTTATACTCTAAATGAGCTTACTTGATTTGTTAGTGTTTTGAAAGCGAGATACATCCGCCATCACTCTTCGTTAGTGCACGAACTTCAGGCGTGTGCATGTGATTGTAACATGCGCGAGGGGTGGTGTGCCCGATCTGTGATTGACAGTCAGATCTCACACCCCCCCTGCGCTGATTGGACCTGATGATCCGGGAGCTGTGGATCTTTGCAAAACAAATAACACGCTCCAGGTGGAGTTAGAAGCTCGGGTTTTTTTCTAAAACCACTTTATTTATGTTGTTCTGTCGGATTATAGTGTCGATTTCACTGAATATGATCAAAAAAATGTTGCAGAGAAGGCAGCTTTAAAAATGTAGATTTTTTATTTAACTTACCCCCATTATAAGCTAGAATAAAATGTTTTTGAAATGGAAAGAGTTAAAGTACAGTTAAAGGTATATTTCAAGCATAAAAAAAAAACACCTAAATAGGATTGTCACAGAAGAGAGGACCCAAGAGCGAATTGCAGAATATAATGTCTTTAATAAATGCAAGGAGGAATCCACCAATGTGGGCAAAAATGTCAAATAACAGAAGTCTTCTTCTTGAATAATCACAGAACAGAAACATCCGGTAGACCATGCAGGCAATATAACCGAAATCTTCTCCTTGAATAATCACCGAACAGAAACGGCGTGTAAACCCGGGAACGGGTGGTGACTGGCCTCTCAGAGAAGCATAGGAAGACAAGTAGCGGGAATCAGAAACTGACCGGTCTTCAGCAGCAGGGTAGCTGGGCAGAGTACAGGGTAAGCGTATTCACAGCAAACATAAAGTAGCCTAATACTGTATTAGACGCGGCCCAGACAAGACTCAGACAAGACAGGCACGAGAGAAATAGATAGCGAACTCTTGCATGAGAGAATCACGGAATAATCTGGCAAAGAGGTGAGAAAAGGGAAAGCATGAAATAGCAAACCTAATCAGCGGGAGAGAGAACTGTGTGTGGAAAATCAGTGCGATTATCTATAGTGCTTTCAGTAAACAAATAGTTTAGTAGTTTTATACTGCGAGTATAGCCTACTTCAAAGTGTAGCCTACTTTATAGAAGCTAAAATTGTGCTTCAAGTATTTGACAAGTAAACTATCAGTATACTTAAGTTAACTTGTAGTATAGTTGCAGTATAAACGAAAAACTTATTTGTAAACTAATCAAAAGTGGGCCAATTTAGTCCCAATTAGTATTGAATCAGTACACCTAATACCTCTACACTGATATTTGTATACTTACTAGGCTACATAAAATATACTTAAAAATATTAATAATCATTTTAATATTGGGGTGAGCAGGGCACAACCTAACACGGAGTTAGTTGTAACACACATGGTTAAAAAGTTTCCACACATGCCATCATGACAAAACTTAGCGTCTTTACTAGTTGCCAAATCAACATCAACACTACCGAGAAAAAAATTGCGCTAAAATTCAAAAATCTTTGGAAAATATCACTGAACATTTAACCATTAATGCTGATCTAACCAGCAGAAGACACTAGCAAGGTTTAAATCCCAGTTGTGCGGGTGAGGTACATTGTAACACTGCGCCCCGCTATTAGAACTATGCTCTTTTATGATGTTAGTCATATAATTCACATTGACAACTTATGAATTCTATTGAGAAACAAAAAAAAATATCTATTGAGAAACCATGGGAAAGAGGTGAATAAAGAATGAGAATCAATGTTCAGAAATTATTTTCTTTGATTATATTTTGAACTATGCTGTATAGTTGTGTTTTGTAGTGTTTATTGTCAAAAAAAAAAAAAAATTTAAAGGGTTGGTATAATGCCCTTTTCACAAGATGTAAAATAAGTCTCTGATGTCCCCAGAGCGTGTATGTGTAAGTTTTAGCTCAAAATACCCCACAGATATTTGTATATAGCATGCTAAAATTGTCACTTTTTGAGGGTGAGCAAAAACGCACCATTCCCTTTCGAAAAGGGACTCGCACTGCGTCAAAGCACTCAGCGTGACTGATGACTGAAACACTGTATAATCACGACAACCTTGTTGGCCGGCGTCAGCTATGACGTCATGCTCTAGCACGACCAGGAAGTATAAAAGTGCGCCTAGAGAACATGTAATCCTCTTTTCATCTTCAGGGACACTGTGAGTAAATCGAAACTATGGCAAACAAGCGGTTTAGGAAGTGTTCCGACCCGTGTGAGAGGTTTCTCACACCTGGTGACACTCACTACCTTTGCGTGCTTTGTTTGGGTGAAGAGCACTGTGACCGTTTCTCAATAAGAACACTCCGTTCTCGTCTGTTTTTCTTCTCGAGGGAAGAGGGACAGTCATCTTTGCCCCGCGGTTAGGGTCCCGCTCGTGCCGAGGCTGAGAGGAGACTCAGATCGTGGGGATCTCAGAGGGAGCTCGCCGATGAGTTTGAGAGAGGAGTGAATCTTTCAAACCCGTCGGAGGGTGACGAGAATGTGCTATTGGGCGGGGATGCGCTCTCTGAAGCATCCTCTGGTCCAACAGCCAGTGCTCTATTGATGAGCAGGATGGGGCTGAAGCAGGTGAAGATACTGAAATGGCTGAACCTGCCCAGCCCCCCTGCCCCGCGTATGCGGAGCTGGTGGAGGTGATGGAGCGCGCCACCGCTAGGCTTAAGTTGCCATGGCAGTGCGTCACAGGGGAAGCGGCTCGTAGAAATTTTTTTTTTTAAATGTAGCCCCACAGTGCCGTTAGCAGAGTAGTTGGCACTAGGTGCCTTCTCCAGTTAAAACGAACGTAGACAGGCTGTTCCCAAAAATAAAAAATAAAATGTTTTATTTACTGGGTTATTCGGCCTCCGTTCCCCTCCTGGATAGGATGGATTTCCCTTACGAGTTTGTTACAGGGCCTTTGTCGCTTCTGAGTTTCTGGTAGCCCAGATCTGAAGTCGGCTAGTATTGCAGCTGTGATAAGCACAGGTAGCAGGTTCCCTCCATGTGGGCTCAGAGGCGTGGTTAGGCTTCCTCTCACTCCAAAGAGTTATCTTCTGAGGCCTCTGCTCTCTAGTGCTCGACAGATTGTCTATAAATCTTAAGGGGTTTCTTTTTCTAACATAGTGGTTTCTCACAAGTAGAAAAACTAGTTTAAGACCACTTGGGTGCGAGTATGGCAGGCCTCCTCTTCTTAGAGACTCTTTGTAAAGGCCCCTGCTCCCCATAGTCCTGTGAGGCAGTATATGTCTCTAAATTCGAGACAGTGGTAAAATAACACCTCTTAGGATGACATACTCCCCTAGTTAGCAAGGGTGTTTTGTTAGAGTGCTCCATCTCTCAGATAACCGCCGAGTAAGCCTAGTACTCCCCTGGTTCGTCTGGGTTATTATGCAGAGTACTTCACCTCTGGTTAAGTTCTAGCAGGCCCTCACAAAATATGGGCCTCTATACTCCCAGTAGGCAGGTGTGTTACGGTGACAGGCTCCCAGTGTTAGCCTCCCTTATGCGGCCAGGCAAATGCAGACTCCAGTACTCCCCTTAAGTTTAGGGTCATCATGCTGAGTACGTCTCCAGCGGCCATATTTCTGGAAATGCACATAAGGATGTCGTAAGTGTTACGTTTTGCGTGGAAGCAAAGGCAGAAGTCGGATCTAAATGCAGCAGTAGATTTTAATGATATACAGACTCGGGAAAACTCAGAACAGGCAAGACACTCGGAAATACATACATTCAGACATACATTTAATAACTGACCATGAACAAAAGAGCAGACAGGATTTAAATACACAGAGGGGATCAGGGAACAAGACACAGCTGGGGCAAATCAGAACAACGAGCGGGACCATACAACCTAACAAGACAGCACACCTGAAACAAGGGACCTAATAATGACATGACTGGAGAAAACAGAACACAATGAACAAGGCAGAGAAACGAGGTACAAACAGAATGAAAAAACCAAAGCCAGTGAACCACAAACCAGAAACATGACAAAAATGACCAACACTGTAACAGTAAGCTTCCTCTCATTCTTAGAATTGTCATGCTGAGGCCTCCATCCTCCAGAGTTCAGAGCAGATAGATCTGGTCTCTGCATCGAGAAGTAGCCTCTCTCTTAATTCAGAGAGTTATATTTTAGGCGCTTCGCTTCCTCAGCTCTGTGTTGCGCTTAGCTAGAGCTTGGCTGATTCTTAAAGGATATGGTAGGCCTCCTCTCCCTTAGGAGAGTCATTCTGCTGAGGCGTCCATGTTTACAGCTTGTTAGCTGCATGTGTCAGGCCCCCTCTCCTTCGAGAGTCATCCTTCTGAGACTTCCATGCAAACAGCCCTCCAGGTAGAGCTTGAGAAGTGGTCCCTTCCTCTCTGAGGAGGTGTTTTAGGACCCTCGCTCACTGGGCTCTGGTGGTAGTCAAGATAGCTGTCCTATCTACATGTGTCAGGCCTCCTCGCCTTCGAGAGTCATCCTGCAAAGGCCTCCATGCAAACAGCCCTCCAGATAGAGCTTGAGAAGTGGTCCCTCCCTTCTCTGAGGAGGTGTTTTAGGACCCTCGCTCCCTGAGCTCTGGTGGTAGTCAAGCTAGCTGTCCTATCTACATGTGTCAGGCCTCCTCTCCTTCGAGAGTCATCCTGCTGAGGCCTCCATATACACAGCTTGTTAGCTACATTTGTCAGGCCTACTCTCCTTCGAGAGTCATCCTGCTGAGGCCCCCATATATGCGGCTTGGTAGAGCGTGGAAAGGGTTTTTCATCATATCTTGAGTAGTTATTAGACCCGTCGCTCCCTGAGCGTTGATGTTCTAAGAAACTCGATACCGGTGTGAGTCTGGCAGGCCCCTCTTCCTAATAGAGTTATCCTGCTGAGGCCTCCAGGCGAGCCTGTAGCTGTATTCTAGCATGTGTCAGGCCTCCTCTCTTTTGAGAGTCATCCTGCTGAAGCCTCTGCTTCCCATAACACTACTAAGCAGGTTGTTGGCTTCAGCATTAAGCATGATAGCCTCCCTGGTATGGGGGTTGACTCTGTCCCCCCGAAAGTAGCAGGCTAGGGCCCATAAGCTCTGGGCCATACTCCCTTAAAGGAACCCCTCTCTGAAAGTCGGGCTGTGATACCCATGCCCTTGAGCTGGCAAGCCCTTCATGTGATTCACAGAGTTCCCCCCTCACTTAGCATGGAGCTCGGGCAGTGGCCATAGGGAATAGTGCTACTGTTAGCCTGACGTGTAAGCAGTAAGGGGCTTTAACCCTCTAGGCGCCACGGTCGAGTTTACTCGACAAGATGCGGCACTGAATAAAACGGCCGATTTTGTCAAATTGGGTGTCAAATTTCGTTCGACCTCCCCTCCACTGGATGGCAGACATGTCATACTTCATCCCCGAATAAAAAACACGTCATGTTTCTATACAAAATGTTCGAGTTAGAGCGCATTGAATCAGTGCGATCAAAAGCGGAGCTAGTGTGCGAATGAGCCATTTTATCAGATCCTCTCCGCAATCGCGGCGACAGTGTTGTGGTGGAGACTTTGTCTAATACCACTGGGTATGTTAGACGAGGTCGAAGTATTCATAGGACAGTTAGGAGGCAACGTGGAGGCAGGGTGAGGAGTCACAATGACAATGACAGCTGTAGTCCGAGCTGTGCACACTCGGCGCGCGCGAGGCAGATCTGGCCGCGCTGCTCATCATCTCACTCATGATCTGTGCGAGTGAGCGTTTGAACTAAACAGATCTTGTCTACTTGTGTTTGTATGTCATATGAATAATATATATGTGCCCCATACATGGAATCAGAGTGCCTACTGTATTTAGTAAATGGAAAATCTCTACAGCAAAAGGCCAACCACTACATGCATTCGGTTTGTTTCTACCATTTATTAGTAATGATTTACACAGTTTGTTTACTACTTACTATATACCTGAGCATTCAGTATTGTGCAATATAGCATACAGAAGGTGATGGACATTTTGGGGGGAAAGAAGTGCTGCATTTTATCATTTAAACATGTGACTTTTCATGAAAATTCTATAATCCAAGATTGCCGCCACCATATGACGTCATAATATGCTAATTAGATGGGAAAATGGGTAACACTTTATAATAACTGCATGCTATTAATCATTTGTTAAGCATGAGTAAACAGTTAATTCATCATTTATAAAGCATTAATAGACATTAATAAGCAGTTTATAAATACAGCTATAAACGCTTTTTTCTTGATTTATAAGCATATCTATAATGCGTTTAATAATTGTATTTTCATACTTTGTTAATGATCAATTAATAATTTCTAAATGAAGTATAGCATTATTTATAAACCAGTTATTTAAGAGTTGTCAGTCATTCATAAGATCACTTAGAAAGTGTAAGTAAATGTAGTAAATACAGGTAGTTATAAAGCATTTAGTAGTGGTCAGTTAACTATTTTGTAAGCTAATCTAAAGTGAGGACTATTCATGCCTTGTAAAGCATTTATAAAGGAGATTTAAAGGCGCATCAATCTTCTAAACAGTAAAATGTAACAAACACAACACAGTGATACAGAACATAGAAATATTTAACAGCCTTTAAATCTCCTTTATAAATGCTTTACAAGGCATGAATAGTCCTCACTTTAGATGAGCTCACAAACATAGTTAACTGACCACTACTAAATGCTTTATAACTACCCGAATTAACCCTGAATTACAGCATAAATACATGTTAATAAAGCATTTATTAACACACTTAGCATCACTATATGTCTGAATAATAAGATGTATGAATGTACATTTAAATAGTTTATTAATCATTTACTTACACGTTCTAAGTAATCTTATGAACCACTGAAAACTCTTAAATAACTGGTTTATAAAAAATGCAATTATTCATTTAGAAATAATAAATTGATCATTAATAAAGGATGAAAATACAATTAATAAATAAATTATAGATATGTTTGTAAATCAAGAAGAAAGCATTTATAGCTGTATTTATAAACTGCTTATTAATGTCTATTAATGCTTTATGAATGATGAACTAACTGTTTACTCATGCTTAACTAATGATTATTAGCGTGTAGTTATTATAAAGAGTTACCGAAAAATGTAATCCCTACATAAACTTTGGGTCATCCTTAATATTTCTCTAATTTACAGAAAGTCTATCTTTTATCACTTTTAAGATATAGCCTTTTGAAATTAAGATGTCAAAATCGTACGTTTTTGGAAAAAACCTCTGGCGCCTAAAGGGTTAACGTTGAGTTAATGTGTTTTTGCTTGTAGCCATAGTTGCTAAACCATCCCCTCAGCATGGCAGCGTGTGTAGATCGTTCCCCTAGCGCTTTGACGTAGTGCGAGTTCCCTTTCGAAAGGGAACGTCTCAGGTTACGACTGTGACCTATGTTCCCCGAGGACAGGGAACGAGACACTGCGTCTCGTCGCCATGCCTCCGGTCTGCTTTTACAGTACCTTCAGACGAAGAAGTGGATGACATGTTCTCTAGGCGCCCTTTTATACTTCCTGGTCATGCTAGAGCATGACGTCATGGCTGACGCCGGCCAACAAGGTTGTCGTGATTATACAGTGTTTCAGTCATCAGTCACGCTGAGGCGTTTCCCCTAGCACTTTGACGCAGTGTCTCGTTCCCTGTTCTCAGGGAACATAGGTTACAGTTGTAACCTGAGACGTTTTTTTGTGTCTGTCCCTTTAAATGCAAATAAGCTGCTGCTCGTGGAACTGTGGAAATGTTGGTAGACCCCAAATCAGTTGGAGATCAGAGCCCTGTGACCATCCATGGTCATGACATCAGGCAGGTGACAATCCTTTAAATACCTAGGAGTGTTTATTGATAATGACCTGAGCTGGCGCACACACGTTACAAATGTCTGTACCAGAACTCATCAGCGCCTCTATTTTTTTGCGCAGACTTAGAGTGTTTGGGGTCTGTAAAAATATTATGCTAATCTTTTATAGAGCAACAATAGAGTCCATTCTTCGGTATGGTATCACCAGCTGGTTTGGAAATGTGACGGTCAAATCAAAAACTCTCATGTGTTGTTTTCAAAGTTTGAGCTATTGAGCTCAGGAAAGAGGTACAGGTTTCCTCTGGGCAAATACAATAGGTATAAGCGCTCATTTGTTCCTCTCTCAATTAAGCTCATAAATGATCAGCGATGAATGTGTGACCATGAATTTATTAATGTATTGTATATCTGTGATTGAATGTCATGTATGGACATGATATGATATTACTTTTGCACAAGTAGATTTTAGAAAATGGTGATTTGCTATTTGCACAACTCCTTGAGTAGCCTAAATGTTTTATGTACTTTTTGTCTCTTAATTGTTTTAACCCTGTATATATTGTATATCCGTGATATCTGTGATTGAATATTATGTATGGACATGATATGATGTTACTTTTGCACAAGCAGATTTTAGAAAATGGTGATTTGCTATTTGCACAGCTCTTTGAGTAGCATTAATGTTCTATGTACTTTTGTCTTTTAACTGTTTTAACCCTATATCTGTGTTTTGTCTCTGATGTAATCTGTTTGTAGCAATCTCTTTATATCCAAAACTAATTTCTCCTCGGGGAGACAAATAAAGATACTTTGACTTTGACTTTGACTAAAACTTTTAGCCTTTTATGTTCAAACATATGTTTGTTTATGTTCAGACAAAGATGGAAAGACTCAAGAAGAAGTGACAACATGTAGACAACATTTTTGAATGGTAACTAGTGGTTAGTTCTGAATCTATGTAGCTTATGTGTAGATATCTTCTAGTCATTGATTAGCATATTCTGTCATGATAATCTATAAATCGCGTTCCCGGGGGCGTGGGTTTATGTAAATTTTAGGGTTTGTGATGTCACTAACCCGGGAGGAATTTTTTTTATTTGACCTTTATTTAACCAGGATAATCTCTCTCAGATTAAAAATCTCTTTCACAGAAGTGTCCTGGCCAAGAATGGACAGCAGTTACAATTACAAACTTAAAAATCAAAACAAAAAGTATAAAATTAAAACACTTAAAAACAATTGCACATCATTGAGTCTTCTTCAAGTGACCGAATAATAGATTTAAAATGTTCCATAGGTACCAGAGTTTGTAATTTCAGTTTTGTTTGGAGTAGATTTCATTAATGTAGGAATGTCATGTAGTCCCTACCAGCCGTTTGTTGTAGTCCTTAAAAGCAATTTCTTTAAAAGAAAATATCTCCCTTTGCTTTGAACTTTGAGCGTCGTGACTTTTCAGATGTTGTTTATGCTCAAACAGCAACATTACACACTACTTAAAGTTAAAGAAGTGAAACCATAATCAACCACCCCTTTAATTAGCAAAAAATGCCTAAAGTGACTTGTATTTTATTGACAAAATATTTTAGTTTGTCTTGTTTTTTTTTTTTTTTTTTTTTTTTATTAGATCAGATAACATTATTTATTAGATCAGATGTCATATGGTCATGTTACAATGTCCCCCTCACATGTTACAACTACAGTCTATGGTTAGGTGGGGCATGTTGTCACATTTTACTTCCATTCTTTCGGGGTAAATGAAGAAAAAAGTATACACTGTATTAATGAAACAAAACCACATAATTGTACTACACATGTGTGAAATTAATGTTGGAAAAAATAAAAACTCTTAACCCCAAGTGGATTTAAACAAACTGAGAAAGTCAAAAAGTGTCAGGTTGTGCCCCGTTCTCTCCCCTACTTTAGAACTTTACTTTACTTAAGTATACTTAATAAAATTAACTTAAAGTAGCCTATACTTGTTTTTTATAAGGGTTCGGAGGTCCATGTTTGTGGACTCTTTTCTTCAGCCCATCCCACAGGTTTTTTTATGGAGTTTGGGTCAGGGGAAACCTTCATTCGTTGTCAGTGAACCTTTCTGTTGTTGTTTTTTTAAATGTGCTTTGGATCTTTGTCCATTGATCATGCTGGAAGATCCAACCACTGCCTAGTTTAAGCTTCCTGACAGGGTCAGTCAGGTGCTGATATATTATCTGTTGGTACTTGATGGAGTTTATGATGCAGTGTATCCTAACAAGTTGTCCAAGAAAATAAGCTGTTTCTGTCCATACCAAATCCACCTCTGGGGCCTGATGTATAAATGTTGCGTATGCACAAAAAAGGCATTGAAATGTGCGTAAGCAATCTTCCATGCACATATCGGGATTAAAAAAAAAAAACTTAGAGTAAATATGTGCGCACTGTATGAACACTAGACCATGTGAACACACTCTTTTACTGGAGTGAGATAAGTAAGGAAACAGAATGATTTAAACTCTGTTTTACATCTGATATACAAATTTAGATTTAATATTCCACTCTCATTAATGGAGTTAAGCACTGAACTTTCATGAAATCATTATCCAAAAGTTACAACTTTTTTTTTTATTAAATAAAAATATTTGTAGTGAATTTGCTGCTTTTGAACACTTTTCCTGTGGCATGCTGTGTTTTAGTGTTTTAATGTTTTAAATACAGCGAGTGCTTGGTGCATGATAATTCCGCTTTAATTTGTGTTCCAAATAACAGATGTTCTGAGAAAATATTTCCTCGCAAATAATAAGACTAATTACACAAGACGCGTCTCCTTATTGTTTTGAATGGGAAAAAGTGCAACGCTCAATAAGGCAGAATAAGTCCCGCCTTCTAAATAAGAGCCAATCGGCGATTGGTAAATTCATCGCGTCACTACAGCTGCCGTTAGAAGGTCCGGAGTCAATCAGACGCGCGCTTCGACTGCGCATGTGCATTAACTTGATCCAGCCGGAAAAAAATCGTTTTCTGTCATGATTTGAGCGTTTGAAACAAAATTTATGAGCCAGTTGTTGTCAGATTTCATGGGTGATTTCAAATATAAAAATGTAATCGTAAGCTTAGCGAACCGTTTTGGAGAATTTTACGTTTCCTAAAAGATGGGAGCTGCACTTGCATGCCCGAGAGGCATTTCAAAGATGGCCGCAGAGTGAAATGGCTTGTCTTAAAGGGACTTTGATAATAATCAATGATGCACAATTGACTCCGTCTAAGCAGATGGCTTAGCAACAAGACGACAAAATGACAAAAGACACCGAAGGACTCGCTCTGTGATCGAACGGTCCATTGGCCGGTTTGAATAAGTCCGATAACACAGTAGCCTCACTGTACAAACTCTGGTGAACGCAGCTGTGCTGTTGGTGTCATTTCGTGCACAGACAGACGGTAGGGATCCACTTTTGCGACACGACTGTCGCGTGGTGTCGCGACGCCTCCCCACATTTGTACTTTGATGGGCGTTCCTCAAGTTTACCGATATGGGCGTGTTTTTTGTAGTAGGACGTCTTGAACAAATGGGACCCACGAGAGACTTCCCCAGTCTCCATGTGCTCTACTTCTATTGGATGGACGCGTCGCGTTCAACGGATTCATTTGCATAAAGATGGGCATCGGCCAGCTTTTTGACACGCAGCATTTTTCCAAATGAAACGCCACCTTCCCGGGATGCTTTGCGGGTGCGTTAAAGTCGTGTGACGTTTTTTATTTTATTAAAACATGTTTCTGTGTATTCCCTATATTTATGCGATTACTATAGCAGCCACACATTACAAGTAGATATCATGTTCTGGTTTGGCCCTCTGCGATCCACTCCTAAAGGTCCAGTTGCCCCCCCCCCCCCCCCCCCCCCCCCCCCAACACCCCCCCCCCCCCCCCCCCCCCCCTTTGTAGTGCCCTGCTGCTTTGCCTCTTTCAAAAGAAGAAAAGAATAACAGCAGGTTACTGGAACTGGCTGTGAGTATAATTGGTGTTTTTGCCTTGATAACATATATACTGACCAAATATGTTTTTTAGTCTCCATGTCTCATTATTAAAAATACACCTAATTCAACTCATCTGTAGAGACTCCAAAACCTGAAATGTTTATGTCAGATTAAAAAAAAAAGGCATCAAAAATGTGTACACTCTTCATTTAGGACTATAGAGTGTGAAACTAAAAGAAGAATAAACTAGAGCTAATATGCATTAGTTTCAGTACCAGTTTTGGCCAAAGACCTTGTTATGGAGATAAATGCCAACCTTTTTGGCCTGGGGGCTGTGCTTTTGCAGGAATAAGGCTAAGTTGTAAGGCTAAGACCTTTCTAGTAGGGGGCTTAGACCATTTGAAAGAAATATACAAAATTAGATTCTTATGCTTAGATAAGCATTCTCGGAAAACTCCAGGAAGTATATTTTAGGTGCCTATGTAGTGTTTACTGATAATGATCAGTCTGTCTCGACACTATATGGAATCTGGGCAAACAGGTTCTTGGGGAGAGGGTAGAGAGATGAGAATGTCTACCTGTGTTCAGTTTGAGGTTGCAACTCCCACTGTTGCTTGAGTGCAGACCATTGTTGCAGGAGCAAGAAACAGTTGTTGGACCCTCTTGTACCTTCATATCTCACTTACAGACATCCTTGAAGCATAGATGAGGGTGTCCTTGAGCTGCATGTCTTTCCAATGACTTGCTCTCCACAGAGATGTTCTTTTATGATCCTCCCTTGTTTCAGTCAGTAGACTAGGCACAACAAGCAAAGTCAACTCTGCCTAAGGAGCATGAACAAGTTTGGGTTGTTACCACTGTCCAAGACCTCTTTGTTTGTAACTCGGTTGGTCCACTTGCTGCCAAGAATGCGCCACAACCATAACATGTGAAAAACGTTTGAACTTTTCTTGTTTTCAATAAAGGGTCTAAGATTCACAGCCATACATCAAGGTTCTTAGAGCACATGCTCTAAAAACTGTCAGTTTGGTGTTTTAACAGACATGCATTTTCAGCCTCGCGAGTAATGAAGTCTTTTGTCATGTTTTTCTCAGCGTCCATGCTGAGGCTGTTTGTTATATTAGAGCCAAGGTACAGTAACTCATTATAATTGTTAATGGTAATTGAAAGGGGATCCTCAACACCTTGGCACATCACGTTTGTTGTCTTCATATTAAGCGGCTCATGTTATTATGAATATATTTGCGTTTTAGAATGCTCGGGTAGGATAACATAACATTAGATCAGCAGAGGTCTGTGCCGTCTTGACTTACTTGCTGTCTTTCATCACTTTCGCTTTAATTCTCGTGCATTGACTCATTCACTAAACTGAACATCCAATCAGATTTCCCACTCTCCCCGACGGCCCCGACCTCAATTCAACATCAGGGAAAATTGCCGCTGACATTAGCACTGCATTCTAACACCACCAGGCGAATGGAGTGTTAAAAGGTACAACTAATCCCTCAAAAGTGGACTGCGTGCACAACTTCTCCCAGACATATCTGTATCATATCACTCAACATACTACTATGTGTGTGTGGATTCCACTACTGTATTCACTTATGCAGGATAGGAGCTTAACATTCCTCTGACCAAACCTTTGACCCTCAAACATCATTGTGCACATCGGGTTAAAGACATTAGTGCAGAAACACCAACAAATCATGAGGATATGATGAACAACTTTGGGCCAAAGACACTACAATCAAAATCTCAGACTGGGACCGGACTATTCTCCTCTCTAGGTCACTCATTAGTTGGGGCAGAAGACATGTCAGTGTTTGATGATTCGCACTGTCATGCTAGTTGTGTCTGTGAAGTGCCAACCAACATAGTACCAAGACAGTAAACTAGAGGATATGCCACTCCTGCCTGACATTAAATGAGTCAGCAGAGCTGTGTCACTGTGGGGTGGACATTCGATGGGGCTGGAATTGGAATCACAGTCACAGTAGTAGATATCTCCCTACCCTGAATGCAGATGTGCCCAGGTTATCTAAAAGGCTTGTGTGGGCAAGGAAAATAAGTATTTATAAAGATTTATCCATATTACAATTAGACATTAGACACAAGATTACTGATTTTGGTCTTTCTTCTGCCTACTTATTTTTATTACAGTCCTGGAGGTTTTATGAGTGGGATGGGATTATAGATAGGAGAAAGTATGAAAGAAAGAGACTCAGTGATTAGAGTATGGAAGTTGACTGAGGGTTGTAGTGGAATAGATAAAGAGTTCTTTGTGGAACTAACTTAAATGCTTTTAGCAAATTATGTGAATGCTGGCGTTATTGAAAAATTAGTTGGAAACTATTGATTATGAAGGCTGAGGTGAACAGATTAAAATTTAAGGCAGCAGCAAGGTGGAGGTTATATTTGTTTATTTATAAATAAAACTGAGGGGACTTGAAATGCACACTATAGTCTTCACAATAGATTGACATTCGGCTAGTTAAGTGCGTAGCCAACATTATTGATATTGTAAATCTCTCAGACGTGTTAAAGACAATTTATCGAAGAGGTCTATATGTCATTTTATATGTTCAAGTAGATAGATCAAGTCATTTTTTATTTCTCAATGCATGACCCCTTTAACTAGTACTGATTAATCACACAGATTTTGAATCTGACACCTCCTGCAACCTTTTCATCCTCTAAAAATAGTTGTCACAATTTATATTAGGTGTATTTAACTATTATGTACTTACATCAACAAAAAAAAATCCAGTGTACTTAATGTATTCATGTTGAATTGTAAAACACTTGTGCTGCTATTTTAGGTGGATGTAAGATTAGGGACAGGTTTGGTGGTATGGGTATAGGTTTAAGGGTGGGAGGGGAGGGACAGCCGTGTAACTATAGATGTAACATAAATTAATTACAGAAGTAATTATATGCAGGTAACTAAGATAATATAAGTACAAAGTAAAAACATGTATGTAGATAATAAGTACATTGTCTCAAACAGGTAATTAAAATGTTAGACCAAAATAGTTATCGGAGTGCTCAGTTATCATCAAATTTGCTGGACACCTGCTCTACACCTGTACAACCCCATAGTTTAGGAACAACCTGGGACTTTGAAAACTAGTGTATTGAGGTGCATTAAAGCAACATTAGTAACAGCGTTGTAGTATTATTATATGGGCCCTAGTGCATTTCCCTACAGTTTCCCTACCACCCCCACACCCTCATTATTTATTATCAATTAAATGAACTACAAGCAGTTGCACAAAAAATTACAAATTAAGAATGTGGAATGAATATTAAGAATTAGGAATTAAGAATGAATATGTACTAGTGCAATATTACAGTATTTTTACAGCTGTGTAGATACACAGAAACACTGTAAAATAAATGGTGATCAAATTTTTTTCAAGCTGTTATTGAATTGTTGGACAAAACTATTAATTTGCCTTAATTGATGTGTGATTAGTGTACGTATAAATCACACATCTACTTCTTTTTTTAATGTATATTCTTTTTTGTTAATTTTTTTTTTGTTAAATCATCCTTTGTCTCAGTCTCTCAACCTTTCTCTCTTGGCAGCTGTGTGCCTGGTGCTGGGCTGTTTGATTTTCCCAGATGGCTGGGATGCAGAGGTCATCCGGGATATGTGCGGAGAGGAAACAGGAAAGTACACACTGGGAAACTGTTCAGTTCGCTGGGCTTACATACTGGCCATCATCGGCATCCTAGATGCTCTCATCCTGTCCTTTCTTGCTTTTGTCCTCGGAAACCGCCAGAACGACTTTATGCACGAAGAAATCAAGGCTGAAAATAAAGGTGAGGGGTGGCCTACAGTTCACTGTTTATGCATGCAACCTTATAAAATAAGCAGATAACATCATTCATAGCCAATTAATAAAGTGGTTATTGTTTGATATGACAAAACGGTTGCAGTGTTGCTGTGGATTTTTGTTATATGTTTGGGATAGCTTCAAGGTGCCATCATCTTGTTTTGTTTTTTTGCTCCTCTTTGGTAACTGATATGATGTGTAAGTAAGCTTGAGTGCCTGGGGATATTTACACTTGGCCATCATAACTATTCAACCATGAACAGACCAAGTGCATTGCAATCCAATCTTAAATCAATTCAGGTTCTGGTTTAAGAAGAATTATTGCAGATGCAACTCTCAAATGTAAAAGCATCTGCTTGTTCATGTCACATAAGCTGTAGGCCTACTCCTTCCAAATGGGGATATGTAGGCATGGAATATTGGTAGCCCTAGATCCACATGTGAGTGAGCAATAATGGATGAGACTTATGGAGCAACCGCAAAACTCAAACATTAATTGAAGAAGAGAGTGTTATCATCAGCACGGAAGTGATACAAGTGCAAAATGTGCACAAAAAAGTGCAAAAGTTGTATTAAGAGGTACAACAGCTTGTCACTGGGCAAGTACCCTTAAAATGACAACCCTTGTTTTGCGCATACATATTTATGTACGTAAGTGCAAAGGGAACATTCTCAATTGGATTACAATTAGATCAATCAAAAACGCATGAAGTGGCCAGGTGTAAATGCCATCTTAAAATCTGAATAAGAACACCCCAATTCCTTTAAAGGTGGTATCAGTAGTTTTTGAAATATGCTGTTGGCCAATGTTGATATTTGAAATAAACCCCAAAAAAACACACCCCTTCTTCATTGCTCCGCCTCCAAAACTCACAATCCAATCCTAACAGCCCTTAGACTTTCTCTAACTGGACTCACGCAATCCAAGAGTGGATGAATGTTTATACAGAAGTGCAACAAAATAATGCTTCACGAAAAATAAAGCGCAGATGATGAACGAATGACAAGGAAGCACAAAAAATGAACGTACATTACACAATAGTAATTACAAACAAGAGTTGGTTGTTAGTTGCCAACAGCACAGTAGCTCCAGACACACAATGACACTCAAACCCGTGTTACTCATGTGTGGACCCGAATCAATGCAACATCCGCATCTTCTTTTTAGGCCTTCCCACGTAGCTCTCTCCAGCGCTGGACGGCGTTTCTAATATTAACATGGGTCATAAAGCTATTGCCCAGACATAATCCTTTATTTTCCAGGAATTTCCTCTGAGCTTTTCTCTTTTATATTGTGTCTCATCTCTATTTCTGCAGTCTTTCTTCAGTTCAAATCTCCCTCTTGCTCGTTCTCTCTCCTCCACCGTCATACGCCCCCTAATGCTGATTGGCTGACACGTTTGTTGTTCGTGTCGGACCGACTAACATCCAAACAGCATATTTCAAAACCTACTGATCCCACCTTTAACATATTCCAAATCAACTAGGGAAGTTGTCATGGTTACATGTCAGTTACATGCCAGATTCCAGGAAGATGGGAGATTCTCCTTTTCTCTCCCCAGCAACTTAGCTATCCATAGCTGTCATGGCACATGCATGTCCTCTATCACCCTTGCTTTCTGCTAACTAATTTGGAAAGAGGGTACATGTAACAACGACAGAAATCAGAAGAGAGTGTGTGTGCACAACATCTGTGATTTCTGGGCCATAGGTACTGGAAATCAACAAAAAAAACTTTGTGGGAGGTTGCCAAACCTCCCCCACCTTCCATGTTCTCTCTGCCTTTAATCCACTCTACTGTACTTGACCCCTAAACATAAACCCTTCATTAAATCTTATTCATTATTCATTAACCCCTGTCTGTAGAGTTGGTCTACTTTGATGTACTCAGCAAGTACATAACAGTTCCTTAGAAAAATCTTTCTGGCTGGTTTACTAAACAGTAGGGAAGGGCCCCAAAATCACCTTAGACCCCAGAGGGTTAACTCTACCTTGAGGTCCACTTTCCTGCAGAGTTAAGCTCCAAGCCTAATCAAACACACCTGAACAAGCTAATCAGGTACCTATTTTGAATAATTACTTCACAACCACTAAAAAAGCACTTTCTGTATAGTATGGATGTATGTAATAGGACGTAATGCTTTCACTGTGATATCACTGTCATGTGACCTAACAGTGTCAGTTACGTCGCTTCACAGCCATTCACAAATCCCCTTATGGGATAGTAATGTGTATGCACACTTCAGAATCTTTAGTAGGTAATCCATTTCGGCTGTACAGTTGATCAAGAAGAAAATAGCGTCATAGTCCAGCTTAAGTAAGTTCAGTGATGGTTAATTTTTATTGTAAAAAAGTTATTAATTTAGTTTGTTTATATATATAGCCGCTCTGAAGAAAACAGTGATGTCATTGTCCAGCTCAGTTCAGTTCTCATATAATGGTGTCAATGCAGGCAGATCAATAATATTGTTGAATATTAAGTGTCTCCAACTAAGCAAGCCAAAAGCCAAAGGTGACACCTTGGTTGTTTATGTAGGACACCAATGCTATTTTGTCTGAGATGTGGTATCCTTTCAGGTCTGTCAGGAAGGTTCTGAGGGCCAGAAAGACTGCCTGCATTTCTAGGCAGTTGATGTGCAGCCATTTTTCTGTGCTCGACCAGGAGCCAGAAGTCGGCCTGCCCTCGCAGAGAGCTCCCCACCATTGTTGGAGGCATCTGTCGAGACCACCTTCCTTCTGGAGACTGACCCCAGGTTCACGCCAGATTGGAACCGACAAGGATCCTTCCAAGGGGCCAGGACCCTTGGAAAATCTCCTGGACACACTTAGGAGAGGATTTGTTTCAAATGTTAACATCTTGAACGGCCATTTCATAAGGCCGCGGTTCAGATGCCTGAGATCGAGGGATGGGCTTGAGGCTGCCATCCTTTTTGACAAGCAGGATATGGGCCGGCGTGAGCTCACTTAGTCCCGTTCCCTCAGCCCTGTAACTTCATTGTTTCTCCATCTCATGCATCTCACGCTTTAGAGAAAGCGGTCCGTGAATGCAGCGAGGCGAGACTCACGCTCTCGTAGTGAGAGTGTGTGTCTTTGATAAACACGGCTTGGCGAGGGGGCAGCCCCAGCAAGTGACGCGCTCAGAGGTGCGGCATTTTGAAACAAACGGCGGGCGAAAAGATGCTCTTTAAGAGATATAAGCTCTGTTAGACTCACCTGATAGTAGCAGGGGAGGAGCGTCATTCTCAGCCACCGTCAGCGGAAATAAACTCTTAATTCGCTCTTATAGTAATCGCCAGATAGCCGCAGGGGAGACGCTGAATCAGCTTGCGTGCAGAGTACAATCAATCAGCTTGCTCACAGAGTGCCGCTCATTAGCTTGCTGGCAGACTGTCAGCTTGCTTGCAGGGCACTGCTGGGTCAGCCTGATCCACTGCGAGGCTTGTTCGACGGCAAGAAGGCTTTTTCTGACTTGTCTCGGAGTCCAGCGAGGAGAAGATCTTCGTCGCTGAAGGAGAATTAATCTGAGTTCCTACGGCGGAATGCCCGCTTATATAGACGGGTAAAGCCTGCCCATTTTGGCAGGCTTTAGTGCCGTAGGTTCGTGCAGCTCCGCTGTGTAGCCATTGGTTCGTGCAACTCCGCGCCATAACCATTGGCTCATGCAGTTTCACTTCATGATTCTATAAGGCTTCAGTAATCAGAGAAAAATTAGTTTTCCCCAATGCAGCTAGTGACGCAATACGAGTGAACCGCATCGATAAAGAACTGTATATTCTATCCCCTACCCCTAAACCTACCCATAACAGAAAACGTTCTACATTTTTGTATTTTCTAGAAACATCACTTATTATGATTTATAAGCTGTTTTCCTTATAGGGATAAAAAAAAATATCCTCACAAAGACAAGGATTTCAGATATTGTCATCTTTGTGGGGACATTGTGTCCCCATATGGGGTTCACCAGGACCACACACACACACACACATACACACCTTACTAAATAACCACTTCTATTCTGTCTTCACAGATTTGGCAGTATCCAGGGTAAGTTGTTCTGCTGCTATGAATCTTGTGGTTGTGTGAAGTTGTTGTGGTACAGAAAGTCTTGTAGTCTTGTAGTACCTTCCTTACTAGATGTACTCTTTGTTGTCATGGTTAGAAATTAGCTTAGATTAATTAATCCCCATTTTAGCACACATATTATTTATGAATGTCACTCAATGGGTAGACAATAAACAAAAAAACATAGCAACACACTTCTTGTTTATAGCAGGAAAAGACTGCATGAAAAAAAGTGCATGTGTCAAAAGCTATGTTGCAGAGCATGGAAGCAAATATCTGTCATGTCCTGTTCTATACTACATGAATGTAGTTCCTTTTGAGTCTAACATGTACAAGACTATTATATTATAAAACATTGTGCACCAAAATTGATAAGTAAACGTTTCTCTGTGCTAATGAAAGCTTCTACAGTATACAAAGGCATTTAACACACATGCACACACAATATTATATTTGCAGTGTTAACAACTCTACACTCTGCACATTTGGTACACCTGATTGTTGGTATTTTATGTATACAGTAAAAATGTTATCAGAATATTATTAACAGCAATTTTCATCCCCAGCAGCCTCTACGTGTAGGCTCTTCTCTTCGTGTGGTTGGAGTAGATTTAAGTTTAACTTCACTGTCTCTTGTCAATTGATCCATTACCTCCAAAAACGAAGCATGCAATCATAGCCTGTAGCTTTAATCCTTAACAAGGAACTTCACACATGGAATATTTACTGATTCTGTCGGTTCCCGTGATTATGAAATGGTGGTTTACTCTCCTTTGTTTTGTTGTTTTGTGTGTACTATAAATTCCTTGGCAATAGCATAACTATTGTGAGTTTAGGTAAAGCAGTCACACTTGGTCATTTCACATTGTTATGCATTCACATGTCCTACTTATTAAAGCATCACATTATTAGTGCTTCTCAAACCTGCCCTGGGGACCCCAGCACTGCACATTGTGTATATCTCTCTTATCAGACAACCAATGCGAGTCTTGTATAATTCTCTACTAATGAACTGATGAGTTGAATCAGGTGTGTTAGATGAGGGAGAAATATAGGACAGGTTTGAGAAGCATCGTTTTGTTGTCATTTACATCAACATTTACATTGTCATTTACATCAACCCGCATAAATATGCCGTTGAGCACCATCATAACTATGCCAAACCTATGGGCGGCAGTGTAGGGAGAAGGATAAAGCCATGCAACCCAATCAGAATCCTCAGAATCGACAACAACGAATAACACGAGCGACTTCCTGTTCCTTTCAAAACAACAAATATGGCACAAGGTTTGTTTGTGTGGACAGACAGTGAAGTTGAGTTACTCCTTAATGTCGCGTTAGACTACAAGGCAAGAAAGCCTCTACTCCTCGATATAGTAGAGTAGTTGTATTTGCAAATGCAAACAGGCCAAAAGCGTTTGCACAAAAGTTAAAATGAGTACCACCTTAACAGCATCCGTGATCAGTAGCCAAACAAACTGTAAACATAGGGCGCTCACATGACGTTAAGCATTTTCTGGCGCATAATGTGACGTTTGAGAACCTAAAATCCCGTTTCTCCCAGTTGACACATCAACACATAACCGGCGTTATCAGAAATCTCCACTTTGGCCGGAGTTTTTAGAAATAATCGTTTTCTGTGATAAAAACTGGGTTTTCGTGTAAACGAGAGGCCAAACCGCAGGGAAATATCTGCGTCTTCCCTTCGTTTAAACGGGGCTTTAAAGGGCCTGGAAAATGTTTCGATCAGTGGTGTAGTCCTTAAAAAAATAGTGATGTACTATTAACCAGTGCCTTAAAGTAAACACTCCCCACTAGGGGTGTAAAGATTCACTCAGCTCACAATTTGATTAAATTCATGATGCTGGAGTACACAATGCGATTATCTATTCTTACAAGACTTAGAATACATTTTTTAAATGTACTTCTGAAACACGCAGACACTGTTTTTTCTTACAGTCAAAGCTGAATCTACTGTTAAAAAATGACAGACCTTAAAATTAAAATGTTAGGAAAAAAAAACATCTTCAAACAGTATTGTTCGAACATATTCAGTGTTTAATTTCTAGTCTTTAAATTGAACTTTTAAAGCATTTGTCACTGAAAAAAGCTGAGGACTTCTAAGGAATCATTGCAGATAAATATGATCCTCTTCTGAGTGCTTTACCTACAGGTTTTTGTGGGGGGTCTTTTTGGTAATTTTAGTAAAAATCACATTCTACAGCCAAATCAACTCTCAAAAAATTAAAATAGGAACAACTTGTATAAAAACTTGTGTGCAAAGCCGAAATGACCAACTGGTTGTTAAACTGTTTATCTTCTCCAACTATAGGCTGGATTTGATGAATACTGTTATATTTATAGGTTTGTCTGTGTGTAGTCCCATCCTGCATAATACAATGACAGAAATTATAGGGATAGTTCACAAAACAATTTAAATTCTGTCATGTATTCACCCATTTACTCCTCATTCCAAACCTGTATGCACTGGTGGCCAAACAGTTTTGGTGACCATTGACTTCCACTGTATGGAGGAAAGGGGGAAAAACACTACAAAAATTCTCAAAAATATTTCTCAAAATATCTCGTTTTATGTTCCACAGAAGAAAGAAATGCAAATATTTGGATGAACTACTCGATTAAATTGATATCCTCAAAAAAGTCTCCATCTTTATCATCCTTAAACTCTCAATCCAATGGCTAATTTCTGTACTTTACTTCTATTAACTCAGTTTTGCCATTAAACCCTGCAACCACCCAGTGCTTAATTATGAGTCGGATCCTGGTGGATCCTGTTCCAGAAAATGTCAAACCGTTCTAACAGAAAAACTCTTAAAGCGCTCCGGCCACCCATCTGTATAAAACAGTGCCTGGTGTCTCGAGAACGCACCCCCTGAAATAGGTTCGAAGGTGCAAACCGTTTAAAAAAAAAAAAAAAAGATTATCCGTTATCTCTACGCAAACCTCAAAAACGCAAACCCGCGAAAACGCAGACTACGCGCACATGCGCATCACGCGCTCAGTCCCTAGGTATACTTGTTTGAATATATATGTGCGCAGGCGTGTAGTCCTTCTTCACAAATCAACCCTCAACAAACCACCTGTCTGGTCTTAAAAATTTACAATACAGAAATTGTTGTCGCGTCTGCATAGCCACGCGAACCGGTAAAGGGAGGGAGGCCTTCACAGGGGAGAGACTAGTTGACACTTCAGGACTGTGTTGTCCTCATATCCAGGCGCTGGTCCTTCATCAGATCTGGATACGGCCTGGATCCAGTGGACTGCAGTAAACCTCGGGATAAACAGAGAGACTATTATTAGCGTAGACGCCATCCTTCTTGTGATGTACCAAGTACATCAGGATTTATGGGAAGTGTTCCCAGTTCCGGCTGATCTAAACTATGCAGCCTAACATTTAATTATAGAAGTCTATAATGTGTTATGTGTATGCTTGCTAGGCCAAAGAGATATGTTTTTAGTCTAGATTTGAACTAACAGACTGTGTCTGCTTCCCGGACAATGTTAAGAAGATTGTTCCAAAGTTTTGGTGCTAAATAGGAAAAGAATCTACCGCCAGTAGTCGATTTTGATATTCTAGGTATTATCAACTGGCGTCTCTAGCGTCTGCATTTTGGACCAGCTGTAGTTTATTTATCAAACGTGCAGGGTAACCACCCAGTCGAGCATTACAATAATCTAGCATTGATGTCATGAACGCATTAACTAATTGTTCTGCATTTTTAATTGAGAGCATATGACGTAATTTAGATATATTTTTAAGATGAAAAAATGCGGTTTTACAGATACTAGACACGTGACTTTCAAATGAAAGATTGGTATCAAAGAGCACATCCAGGTTCCTAACCGACGACAAGGACTTGACAGAGCAGCCATCCAGTGTTAGACAGTATTCTAGGTTATTATGTGAGGACGTTTTTTGTCCAATATTTAGAATCTCAGTTTTTTTAGAATTAAGTAGTAGGAAATTGCTAGTCATCCATTTTTTTATATCAGCTATGCATTCCTATAATGTTGTGGATTGGTAAGTTTCGTCAGGGCGTGAAGAAATATAGAGCTGAGTATCATCAGCATAACAGTGAAAACTAATGCTATGCTTCCTAATGATATCTCCTAAGGGTAACATGTACAGAGTGAACAGCAACGGTCCTAGTACTGAGCCTTGTGGTACACCATACTGAACCTTTGACCGATAAGACATCTCTTCATTTACTGCTACAAACTGATAATGGTTAGATAAGTATGATTTAAACCATGCTAGTGCAATTCCACTAATGCCAACATAATTTTCGAGTCTATTTAAAATAATGGTGTGGTTGATAGTGTCAAATGCAGCACTAAGATCGAGTAACACTAATAGAAAGATACAACCACGATCGGATGATAAGAGCAAATCATTTGTGACTCTAATGAGAGCTGTCTCAGTACTATGGTACGGTCTAAATCCTGATTGAAAATCCTCGCAGATACCATTTCTTTCTAAAAAGGAACATAGTTGTGAAGATAATGCCTTTTCTAGTATCTTTGACAGAAAAGGTAGATTCGAGATCAGCCTGTAATTGACTAATTCTGTAGGATCAAGTTGCGTTTTTTTAACAAGCGGTTTAATCAAAGCCAGCTTAAATGTTTTTTTGGTACGTATCCTAATGACAAAGATGAATTAATGATATTAAGAAGAGGATCTATGACCTCTGGAAGCATGTCTTTCAGTAGTTTAGTCGGTATAGGGTCTAACATACATGTTGTCGATTTAGATGGTTTAACGAGTTTAGAAAATTCATCCTCTCCTATAGCAATGAATGAATTGATTTTTCCTCAGGGAGACTACAATGCACTGCCTGATGCAATACTGTAGTAGACGTTGCATAGTTATAATTTCCTGATATTATCAATCTTGTAAGTAAAGAAGTTCATAAAGTCATTACTGCTGTGCTGCTTGGAAACGTCTGGGCTTGAAGCTTTATTTTTCGTTAGTTTAGCCACTGTTTCAAATAAATACCTAGGGTTTTGTTTATTTTCTTCTAATATGGTTGAAAAATAAGAAGATCTAACCGTTTTTAAGGCCTCTCTGTATGCAATCGTGCTCTCTTTCCATGAAATGCGAAATAGCTCTTGTTTTGTTTTCTTCCAGTTACGCTCCATTTTTCTTGCTGCTCTCTTAAGGGCCGGAGTGTGCTCGTTGTACCATGGCGTTGGACTATTTTCTTTAATCTTCTTTAAGCGCAAAGGAGCAACTGTGTTTAAAGTGCTGGAAAAGAGAGAGTTAAAAGTTTCTGTCGCAATATCGAGTTCTTCTAAGCTATCTGGGATGATGAGATGAGGAAACTGATCAGGAAGATTATTAATAAAGCAATCTTTAGTGGCAGAACTGCATATTTGTAACACGGAGTCGGCTTTGCAGCCTTGGCTAAATGAAGTTTACACGAGACTAGATAATGATCTGAGATGTCATCACTCTGCTGCAGAATTTCAATGGCATCAACATTGATTCCATGTGATAATATTAGATCTAGAGTATGATTACGACAATGAGTAGGTTCTGACACGTGTTGTCTAACTCCAATAGAGTTAAGAATGTCTTTAAATGCCAATCCCAATGCATCTTTTTCGTTATCTACATCAAAATCACCAACAATTAGGACTTTATCTGCAGCCAGTACTAACTCTGATAGAAAGTCAGCAAATTATTTGATAAAGTCTGTATGGTGCCCTGATGGCCTGTACACAGTAGCCAGCACAAATCTCAAACGTGATTTATCATTTACACTAGATATTGTTACATTAAGCACCAACACTTCAAAATAATTATATTTGAAACTAGACTTCTTAGTAATTCTGAAAATATTACTATAAATTACAGCAACACCTCCCCCTTTGCCTTTCATACGAGGTTCATGTATATAACCATAATCTTGGGGGGTGGACTCATTTAAAGTAATGCAATTGTTTGGTTTTAGCCAGGTTTCCGTCAAACACAGCACATTTAGTTTATAGTCTGTAATCATATCATTAACAATAAGTGCTTTTGAAGTAAGGGATTGAATATTCAGTAACCCGAGCTTTATCATTTGTTTATTTGTATTATAGCTGTTTTTTATTTGTTGAACATCAATTACATTTTTACCCTTAGATGGGTTTGGAAGTTTTTTGTATTTCCTAATTCGGGGAACAGACACAGTCTCCATATGATGATATCTAGGTGAAAGAGTCTCTATGCGATGGGATTTATCTGACCTCAGTGACGTGAGACAGCTGGCAGACGGTCGGTTTAGCCAGTCTGTCTACTTCCCGACCTGAGCCTCAGATTGTCATGTTTGAGCTCTAAGACTATGTGCCATATTACTAGAGAGAGGAGCAGCACCATCCCAGGAGGGATGAATACCATCTCTTTTTACCAGGTCAGGTCTGCCCCAAAAACTTTTCCAAATGTCTATAAATTCTATATTATTTTGCGGACACCACTTAGACAGCCACCATTGAGTGAGGACAGTCTACTAAGTATCTCATCACTCCTTTGAACAGGAAGGGGGCCAGAGAAAATTACAGTGCCTGACATCGTACTTGTGAGTTCACACACCTCTTTAACATTCATTTTCTCCGACTGGCGAAGTCGAACATCATTAGTGCCGACGTGAATAATAATCTTAGAGAATTTACGATTAGCATTAGCCACTACTTTTAAATTTGCTTTGATGTCAGGCGCTCTGGCTCCCGGCAAACATGTGACTGGTGGCTGGTGTCTCTATTTTCAGACTTGCACTCTTACATTAACCTCAATTAAAGTTTGGATGCGTGTCTCTAGTTCTGAAGTCTTCTCCGTCAGCCTGACTATCTCCCTGCATTTATCATATGTAAATCCTGTGCTTACAGAGAAGGCAATGCTATATATGTTACATGAAGTGCAAGTGACAATAAGAGGAGAAGATGACATAACTCACCGTGTTTGTTTGACTGACTGATACTCACCACAGTTGTTTGATGGATTTGTAAAAGGCGCGAACGCGCGAGCGAAATAAATAAATAAATAATGAGCGCACGGATTGCACGCTAACAGGCTAGCGAATTACTAGCGTGTTGTGCTAGCAACGATTTAGATTGAAGCTAGCGATGTCAGGTTAATATGTGATGTTGAGTAAGTTATATTAAGCAGTATAAACAACAGGGAATGATAGTAAACAATGATTCAAAACAGAAAGATATACTTTGTACTTACAGACGCAAACCAACTCAACAGCACCAGCAGGCAGACAGGCAGACAGGAGCAATCGAGCAACAGGACAGGAGCCATCGAGGAAACATTCAATTCTAGTGACAGTCAAGCTTATTTTCATTTTCCATATCCACGAGTAAAGCTGATGGTGTTTCTGATCAAAGGAGATCCCAAAGATGGATATAATACTAATATCATGTCATCATTTACTCACCTTCAAGCCTGTATGAATTTCTTTGTTCTACTGATTACAAAGGAAGACATGTTGTCTTCACATGTAACCAAACAATTGTGGGGCACCGTTGACTTCCAAAATATGGACAAAAAATACTATGGAAGTCAGTGGTGCCCCACAACTGTTTGGTTGCCCATATTCTTGAAAATATCTTCTTTTGTGTTCAACAGAAGAAAGAAACTCATACAGGTTTGGAACAACTTGAGGGTGAGTAAATGATGAAAGAATTTGTATTTTTGGGTGAACTATCCCTTCAACAAGTTCATTAAATGATGGTGATAGTGTGTGTGAGAGACCGAGAGAGAGTGGGTTTATGCAGATATATTTGGAGGTTATGTTTTGCTATTGGCCCTCAGCATATATATTTTTGACCAAATTCAAAATCACTGTCATTGGTTGGTGCTTACTGCTTATTGTTTTGCATGCAGTAAAGCATAAAGTTTGGAGAGAGTGTATATACCTGACAACTTATCCTAATAAAAATAAGTAAATATCGCCAAAATGTCAAAAAGACAGTCAAGCTTATTTTCATTTGCCATATCCACGAGTAAAGCTGATGGTGTTTCTGATCAAAAGAGGTCCCGAAGATGGATATACTAATACTAATACTAATCAGGATACCGGGAGTTACAAGTAACGGGAGTTAGATCAGTCATAATCAGAATTCGATGTAATGGAAGAGGCAACAATGTCAAAGGTGAGAGAGAATAATATGTTTTGGTCTCAACATATTTGCATGTAGATAGGGCCATGCAGAATCGTATAAATGATGCTCTTATAGTTGTGCCATCACTGTTTAGTGACGTCATTCCTGGAAAACTGAAGTTGCATTGTCAGTGTCGGTCACAGCACCTTTTAATTGCTGTTTCTGATCCTGCAATTATTCATTTACAAAGTAAGCACTGTGTAACGAAGAGGCAGAGTCGTGCGGATCCATTCGCAGTAACTTTATTAAACAGAAAAGCACACAGAGAGAAAACAGGGAACCAGGAAAACCAGGGATACTTGGAAATGTCTGCAGGGCAAAACAAGACTTCGCAATGGACACAGGGATAACTCAGGCTTAAGACAGGTGCACTAAACAAGATAATAAAACACAGGTGCATAAAATCAACCATAATCAGTTCAGGGTGAAACATAATGGAAATAATAAACTAGGAAGGAGTGCCCCCCAGAGGCTCAAGCGGGCACTCCAGCCGCAGATCATCACATAGGAGCGGCTTCCAGATGCTCCTAAGAGCTCCGGGGGGAGGTCAACGGGGGCTGGGATGGAGGGCCAGGCCCGTGCAGGGGAATGGGACCCGGAAGTAGCCCAGGCGGGCCTGGGCCGCAGAGCTTGGGCGGACCAGACTCGGCCGGTGACCAGGGCGGAGCAGGATGAGACGAAGGCCAGGGCGGAGCAGGACGAGACGAAGGCCAGGGCGGAGCAGGACGAGACGAAGGCCAGGGCGGAGCCCCCTCAGGCTTCCCTGGGTGTGAAGACCTCTCAGGCCGCCATGGCAGAGAAGACCCCTCGGGAGACCATAGCAGCACGACATTCATGGTCCCTTCGTGGAGCCTACTGGCGCAGAGGCGGGGCCGGCAGGGCGAGGCGCAGAGGCGGGGCGAGGCGCAGAGGCGGGGCCGGCAGGGCGAGGCGCAGAGGCAGGGCTGGCAGGGCGAGGAGTCTGGGTACGCTCACCGGAGCCTGGCGAGCCGAACGAGTCCTCCTCCTCCTAATGCGGCGGCGCGTCACAGGGCTTGATTCACTCGATGCACTTGATTCGGCACTCGATGCACTGGACGATGCACTTGATTCACTGGAGGATGCACTTGATTCACTGGAAGATGCACTTGATTCACTGGAAGATGCACTTGATTCACTGGAAGATGCACTAGATTCACTGGAAGATGCACTAGATTCACTGGAAGATGCACTTGATTCACTGGAAGATGCACTTGACTCGGCGCTTGGCACGCTCGACTCGGGATTCGGTTCACTTGACTCAGGATTCGGTTCACTTGACTCGGGATTCGGTTCACTTGACTTGACTCACTCGACTCGGCGGCACTTGACTCACTTGACTCGCGCTGGCACGCGCTCAGACTCAGTAGAAAACTCTTGAGGCAGGAATATAACAAAGCTTACGTGAAGTGTTAGAACATCGGGATTCACATGTTGCGTGTATACGGCGGACCCTTTACGAAGCGCTGGTTCAACTGGGCTTTCATGTAGCGCAAACTCGGCGGAGCACGTGGGATGCGCTGGTTCACCGGGAGACAATTGATGCGTGGATTCAGTGGGTACCTTGTAAAGTGGCGAATCGTCAGGTCCCTTGTGAAGCAAAAGTTCCAAAAAATCCACAGTAAAAGGCGAACCGCTCATGGAAAGGGCCAGGTCAATATATTGGTTCAAAGTGCAGTCAGGTTCAGGGTAGGGCATCCTTGAGCGAAGCGGTTCGGACAACCCTCCGCGGAAAAAGATCTTTAAACATACGGTGGTCATTCTCGTGAAACGTGCAAGTTCAACAAACTCCTCGACATACCACTCAATCGAATGACCCTCTTGACGTAAACACATGATCTCAGCTCCAGTATCCGTGTCGTACTTCACTGGGCGAGCTTGACGTGGAACCCGGATCGCTTCAGGGCTGACAACAGTGGAGACGGGTTGAGTGCGCAATGGTCCCGGTGTGGAGAAATGAAGACCGCGAACCATCTTAGCCAACCTCTCCAACGACGAGGTGAGTGGATTCAGTTGAACCTGCTGTACAACGCTCAGATCTGCATTGGCTGACTGGGAGGCATACAAGGCTGCTGGATCCTGTTGTGGCGAAGTCTTCTGTAACGAAGAGGCAGAGTCGTGCGGATCCATTCGCAGTAACTTTATTAAATAGAAAAGCACACAGAGAGAAAACAGGGAACCAGGAAAACCAGGGATACTTGGAAATGTCTGCAGGGCAAAACAAGACTTCGCAATGGACACAGTGATAACTCAGGCTTAAGACAGGTGCGCTAAACAAGAAAATAAAACACAGGTGCGTAAAATCAACCATAATCAGTTCAGGGTGAAACATAATGGAAATAATAAACTAGGAAGGAGTGCCCCCCAGAGGCTCAAGCGGGCACTCCAGCCGCAGATCATCACACACTGCAACCACCCCTGAGGGGTTGCCAGGGTTTAATGGCAAAACTGAGTTAATTATGATTATTTACCTCAAATTTAACTTTAAAATGCAACATTTAAAAATAAGTTAACAGATAGTGGTAAAAATCCCATAAAGTGTTTTTTGCATACATACAATCCTAGTTACACAACTGAACCCAATAAAACTTTTCCAATTAAAGCATAGCCTCGTATTTCCAGCCTAAGGATTTCTTGGAAACACAGTTTTGTAACTCATGTTACAAAGTTGAGATGAGATGTGCCCACAGTCATAATAAAGACATCTTAAGGGAAGAGTCAAGTATCAGCTTCTAGCTTCTCATCATTGGTGGTGATTGAGGAGAGATTCCCTGACATGATTGTAAAGTGCTTTGGGTGTACAGTAGTACATATGAAAGCGGCGCTATATAAATGCCTCATTCATTCATTCATTCATTCATATAAAAATACTGATCAGAAACTGATCCTGATCAGAAACTTTTTAGTTTACGAAAAGTAACCTCTCTGATAATCTAACAAAATTCCAGTGCCGAGCCTAGTTATACTGAATTTAAGAAAGGTGTACAATTATGGGTGTAAGTTTAGCCCCTTTCACACAGCGCTTTGAACCCGGCAAATTGCCGGCAAATTGCCAGAGTGCCTTCTGTGTGAACGCAAACACGACCCGGGATTGATGCGGGGATCGATGCCGGGTTGGGGACCTAGTAACATTGCCGTGTTCAGACCCGGAACGCGCGCTGTGTGACAAAAGTGCCGTATAAGGGGTGTGTCGTAGTGAGGATTCACGAGCCTTTGCAATGACGTAGTTATCGTGCGGCTCAGTTACTCTAGAAGAAGGTTTGTGTTTGTCATCGATACAAGAAAGAATGAAAAAATGTCTGCAAACTGGACTGAAGTAGAGACCCGTCACATCCAACGTCACGCGTCTTTCCGGAACATACACGGGTTGTGTGTGAACGCGCTCTCTGATTCTGGCAAATCACTGGCAGTGTGAATGAAGCAAAATCAAACGAACCCGGGTCAAATCCCGGGTCACTTTATCCTTGTATTTTCCGGAATCTCTGTGTGAAAGGGGCTTTAGACTCATTGCCACAGAGTTAAAAGTGTCATATACAGATTATTAGTGGTTTTATATTTTATTTAAATATAAAATATTGCTTGTGTATGGCAAATTATTGTTTGTGTAAATCATCCTTTACTGTAAATTGCATTTGCTCCCAAAACCCACAATGATTTATTATGACTCATGTGTGAAATCTCATTTTTGTTAAATTGGATGATGTTTCCACATGAGTCATCAGAAAGTTATATTATTAAAACAGCAAGGAAGACAGTGAACCTTTCACTGAAGTCTCTCTTATCTGACACACAGAGTTGAGTTCATGGAGCTCTCTCCTAATGAGCTGATGATTTGAATCAGTGGCCTGTTGCACAAAGCTGGTTTCAGTTGATACCCAGGTAAGTTCGAGATTCGTTTGAGCAAACTGCTTTTTCAGGCTGAAGAAGGTGGATTGGTTTTTAGCGGTGTTCATCCCCATGGTAACTTGCTACACGGCTAACCTGCTCCGGAGCAGGTTTTAGTCTGAGTTAGAGATCGCAAACCCAAACTGGACCAATCACCTGTGAGCAAAGTGACATGTATCTGATGCAATAAAGCCACTCCCCCGGCCTGTCTCGCTCCAAATTAAAACAGTTTATAGTGAAAAAATATTTTGCTGCTAATTATTTATTATATTTATATTATATGAATTATAATTACTTTTAATGAATCTAATATATTCATATAATTATTATAGCCTATTAATTGACAAGTCATATTAAACTTTTCTTTTAAATTAATATAAATATAATACATGTATTCATAATGCTTTTAAACAACGTGTATTCATTTGAGCTCTTTGTGAACATATAATTATTGGGCCCATTTCTTTGATTTATATCATGCATTGATAAAGTCAGATCTTTTCTTTCAGCTGCCTTCTCAAACTTTGGCTCAGCAATGTTTATTCTTGCCTTGTAAACGCTTTTAATTTCATGATAATTTTCAAAATGATCTCTTAATCTTCAGAAGAGAAGTGAATTGTGCCGTTTCTCGCGAGAAGTGAATCAAACTGATGCTCTCCATGTTATGTGTGATTGGCTGTTTGCCGCACATGTTCCACTTGCAGGTGCACACGCTTCAGAGTTAATCACAAACTCTGGATCAAACCTGAGTTGACGGAGAATGTTTATACCAAGCTTTGTGAGATCACTGAACCTGATCTAAACCAGGTTGGATTTGTCAACTCTTAACCTACTCTGAACTCAGAGTTTGTTCAGCTAGCTTTGTGCAACAGACCACTGGTCTGTTAGATAACAAACAAAATGTGCAGAGTGGTGGTTCCCCAGGACCGGTGTTCAGAAATACTGCATTAGGGAGTTTAAGTATAATGTTTGTTATTTATTATGTCACATGCATCTGTTTTTACATATAGACTCCCAACCTTGTGGGCAATTCATCATTTAAGTAATCACTCGTGTCCGTCTTGTTTCACCTGTCTTGCCATTCCCATTCGGTTAATTCCCCATCCTTTGTCTTTGTGTTTCATTGGTTCCTAGATTCTGTTTGCATGCCTTGCTGCCCTGCAGATACCCATTGTTGGCAGCTCTTTCGGTTTGCCTTTTTCTGGATAATTCTCATTAAAATCTGTGAACTGATCATCTGCTAGTGATTCCTCGTTCAAACTTGGCATTACAATCTAGCCAGCATGGAATCAGAGGAAGGCTGTCCACTGAGGCTCAGCAAGGTTTTGGGAAATTCTGAGATTTATGCAGCTAGTCTCATCAGTCTCAAGTTGATTCCTCTTCCAGTGTTTGCTGGTTTCCATCAATCAACCCTCAAAGCAAAGTTCATTAACATCATCATGCTGATTACTGCTGGGAGTGGCCGTGCAGGAAGACCGCTCCCCTGTAGTCTTTTTTTTTTTCCAAATTCTCCAAGGAGATGAAGAAGTATTATCGTTTAGTTTACTGCAGGGAGGCACATCTTCTATTTCACCTTCATCAGGGGAGTTGAATATTGGACAATGTCATTGAGTCTAAATGGATTGTTGTTGAAAATAAAGGATAAGATACTCATCCGTAACTTTGTTTGTTTATGTTGCAGCAAGCCATTAGTCATTATTCAGCTGCAAGCTTTGTAAAAGAAGATGCTCACAACGTAATTTCAGGAGGAGAGAACCTATCTAATCTTTCAATTAACCGCCGGAGCATATAAGCAGCGGCTCACCTTGCTCTGGCATCAGCTGTTTTGGCATCCCTCCACCTCCCCAACTCCACCAATATAATTTAGGCATCTTGCTACCATACTCATCATCCAAGCATTAGTAGTCCCATCTAAGCTCAAGTTGAAGCTGCTTCCTCGAGCCCCTCCACTGTGGACAGCAAGCCAAATACGCTTAACCTTATTAATTTAAAGATTATATTGGCAAAGGAACTCGTGAATTCTGGGGTTAATGAGAACTTTTCTCAACAGCACTGGCAGACAAATAGGGGCTAACTGTTACTGAGTTAAGATTCCCTTTGAGCACCAGCGCCCTCAATGGTCAATGCCTGGCTTAAATCTCATAGGCAACAACTCCAGAGAGTATTCTCCTTTGCAGTAACCGCTGAAAGGAGATTGATTTATTTTTGTTATACTCGTCTGTATATTCCTGCACATCTTTGCCTCATGGTGGCCTCTTCACTTTATATCTTTACATCATGGTTTACTTTTCACTTTATCTGCACCAGTTGGACCCATGGAAAAATGCATCTCGGAGGTAGTGGTAGTCAGCCTAATCTATCCCTATTCATGGCCTGCGGAGCCAGGTTTATTCTTCATGAGCAAGGTGGGTGTCTCTCTGCCACCACATATTCACTATGAAGGACTTGTCTTCTGCTCTGTAACTGCAAGGAGCCACCATCTTTACAAGGTTGGATGTCCTGAATGCATAATACCTGGACTGTATTAATAATGAAAAGACTTTGAGTATTTGGTTATGCCCTTTAGTTTGATCAATGCCCCAGTTGTCTTCAGGGACTAATCAATGGCATATTGCAGGACTTTACCTTCATCCATAACAGTGGATCTCTTAACTCTGGTCTTGGGGACCCACAGTAGGCTACTGCACATTTTCTATGTCTTCTTTAGTTATATCCCTTATTTAAATTGTCAGCTCCTTAGCATAGAGCTGCATGAACTGAACTTGGTCTGTCAGATAAGGGGTATATACAAATGTCCAGGTGGTGTCATTCTTGGGGTATATCATCTTGCCTGAAAGTGTTCAGATGGAGTCAATGATCTCTTGATTACACGGGTTTGTCAACTTCTTACCATGGTTTGTCTGGAACTACAGCCAGGTGCCCCCACTCATAGCTTTTCTCAGAGGGCCTTGAGTGACCTTAAAGGACAAGTTCGGTATTTTACACTTGAAGCCCTGTTTCAAGATCGTTTCTGATGAAATAGAACGGTTAAGATTAAAATTTGGACACATGAATGAGAGGCAAAATGTAAAACGCTTTGGTGGCCATTGGGTCTGTGAAAGCGCTATATAAATGCAGTCCATTTACCATTTACCATTATCGCCAACAAGTGCATTTTTGTTTAAACTCACCTGTTAGGGCTCGACAGTAAGGACTGCCTTATGGCCCTGGGTGAGAGTGAAAGGATAAAAATAACTCACTTCTTTACTCGCACACTGTGTGTACGTAGCGTGCGTCAGTAGCGCACACACATGGAGCAAGTTCCGTTTAGGTCTTAAAGGGGTCATATAATGCCATTTTTGTACAAGCTAATATGATTCTTTAGGGTCTAAATTAAAAGTTTGTAATATACTTTAATTAAAAATTCTCATTAGTATTGTAAGAAAACACTTATTTTGTATATAGAAAACATGCCGTAATGTACCCTGAGTGTAAACCTTAGACGCATTCATTGTGAAGCGTGCAGCTAGCGATTTGCAAAGATTAATATATTAATATAAAGTTTAATAAAACGTTACACTCACTTCCGTTCTTCTGGAGATTCAGCAGGAACACGAATATCTGGTACCGATCCTTTTTTCATGAGCAGCTTCTTAGCAAATCCAGCTTTATACTGATCCTCGTTTATAAAGCAGTCTGGTGTGTGAAATTATTTGCGCAAACATGAAAGCATTGACGTTGCTCGTGGGTAATATTCCCTTCGAAAACAAACACAGCCACTGCGTCTTCAGCGGTTCGGATTTAGGAACATTAAAATGACTGCTGTGTTCGTTATTACACCCAAGAACAGAACACCACAATCGCTTAGACGCCATTCTGCTCATAGACAGTGCTCCAGCATATCAACAATGACCGCGCCGGTCCGCGCCACGCAGACTATGATTGACAGCTCCCTCATGAGCGAGGGCGGGTCTGTGTTGAAACGCTCCTGTCAATCAACAATCGTGGGAGGGGCGTGCGAGCTTGTGACGTCACAGGCTCGAACGGCTCGATTTGAGGCAGGGGAAAACATATAAGGAGATTAAAACAAAACCACTGGATGGATTTTTATCATTATATGATGGTTTTGTACAGACACTGCCAACACACATTTCAGTACAATCAACTTGTAAAAGTGCATGTACCATTATATGACCCCTTTAAGTGAACACAAGCAGTTGAAAAAGAAAACGCATATGTAACAGTATATTGGATCCGTCCATTAGGTCTTAAAGTGCCCAATGAACCTGCTGCTGACTGTCCTTAATGTAGATCGAACAACAAAAGAAAGAAAAAAAATCTCTCACTACTGTTGTCTGAATAACATTTGTAACTTTAAAAAGGATTAATCTATATTAATCTATAGTTAATTTATACAAGACTTGGTTAAAACCAGACCATTTCGTTATGGTCTGGTAAAGCGTCATAGACAAATCATTTCCAGAGGGGCGTCACCAACGGACGTCGCGGATAGACCTAAAACCAATCAGAGCGATGAAGGAGATGACGTATGCAGAACGGCAGAAACATCTCCGAGTGTTGTTCTTTGCCCGGTTTTTAACAAAAAGGAAACGTTCAAATCGCTTAAAACAGACGCGATAGCTGATTCGAACGAGTGATGTTCGACGGTGGCATCCATCTTTGTATTGTAGGCTACAAAATCTGCTTCAAAATCCCAGCGCTGTCGTCATCGTGTAAAGCCCGCCCCAACGTTTCTGATTGGTGCCTCGATTTCGGCAGATTGGAAATGAGCTTGAATGAGCTCTTTGCCAGACTAACTTTCAGAGCAAATCTAAATTTGCCGGAAGTTGTCTGGGTTTTCCCAGGCTAACAAGACTATGGAGTTATTTTACATTTGATTACTTTATTCAATTTCTGTACCAATTACCTGAAAACTTCAGTTAGACCTACATGAAAAACCTGAAAAGCACTGTTTATTTCAGTTGCGTCTTACTTCTGTGGTGTTTATTTGTGCTATTGCTTGTCATTTGGTTACAATAACACTAGTAGCCAGTAGTGGTCAGTTCACTTAGAACTTGCATTGATTTATACCTGCAGGAACATTTTCTTGTTTTGCAAAAAAAAAAAAAAAAATACATTCACTTATAGGCTATAAGACCAAGTAGGATTCTTTAGTAGATCTTAAGTAGGTATGAAAAAAATTTGAAGAATGTCTCATGTTAATTGCATAAACAAAAGGAATGAATGTTTGTAACCCAACACATATAGAACACTAGAGTGAGATAAGATCCATTGGGAAAGTGTATGTGCTTGTTTGATTGAACAGACAGCACTAAATACAAGCACTGTGTAAACTGTAGTTTTACCACATTCACAGACATATTGTAAACCCGTGTTTCCTTTCCACCTCAAGAACTTTCTCCAGGAACTAGTGACTTACTCTGTGTGTTTCAACCGCAGAAACCAGGGTCTAAATGAAGTTACGGGTAAACATTTTCCCCTTAGAAAGTCCTTGCTTGCGAGGTAGTACTTTTTCAAAGTTCTGGAACTTTCGGGTGTGGGACTTGGGCTGAGATTGGTTGAGTTCATGCCGCGTTTTAATTGGTTAACATAGCATTGTAACGTAGCATTTCATTTAAACCCCCATTTTTAAAAATCTGTTGCGGTGCGTGCAGTCCTACATCACCAGACTAATTTGCCTAATCTTCACCGTACTTTAGACCGCCATAGAAATGCAGAAAGTAACAGGTCTGGGGGTAAAAGTTCCTGGGACAAATTGTTCCGGATAATTTCGGTAGAAACGCGGCTTATGTCTATTAAATGAGCTATAGATGAATTGTTTATTCAGAAAACATTTTAGACTCTCTTTAGCTGTGGTTTGGTATTTGTTTTCCACATGTTCTATAAGATCCAGATGCAAAACAGGGACCAAAGTTGGTTAGGAGGTAGGAGGATCTGTTATCTGTCTGAATGAAACCTTTCCCTTCCTTTGTGACTTTGTGCTGACCCAGGCTATGCCATACTACTCCTGTGTCATCACTTGTCCATTTCCTCCTTTGTTTGAATGTTCTCAGACAACTAAATATTACAAATCAATACGGTATTTAGTATAAGCTCACTTATTGCTCCTGATTAGATCAGTAATTTTATGCTGTACTAATTCCCAGGGGTTTGGATTGTTGCGTTGTGTTGTGATCTTTACCAAAGGGATGTTGGTGTAATTATGTATACATGAAATTAACAGATGTTTAATTTCTTCTCACTGGGCTTAAAGAGATAGTTCACCCAAAAATGAAAAATTTTCTGTCATTATTTGTTCACCCTCATATCATTTCAAACTTATATGAGTTTCTATCTTCTGTGGAACACAAAAGAAGATATTTTGACGGAGGTTGGTTACCCAAATATTTTGGTGACCACCGGAAGAAAAAAAAACTGTGACATTTCTCAAAATATCTTCTTGTATTCCATAGAATAAAGAAACTTACATCAGTGTGAGTAAATAATGCCAAAATTTTCAGTTTTGGGTGTACTATCTCTTTAAAGTATATATAATTCTTTTTTTAGGTCTTCACTGCTCTGTATATAATTATTTCTCTCTCTCTCTCTTTCTCTCTCTCTCTCTCTCTCTCTCTCTCTCTCTCTCTCTCTCTCTCTCTCTCTCTCTCTCTCTCTCTCTCTCTCTCATTCTCTCTCTTGTATGTTTTAGATTGAGATCCGGGATACCAGGGACCCTCGATTCGGTGTCCAGCGGTTTCCGTAATGAGACAGCATCCTCCCTACTTTATCTACTCCTCCATCCCTCTCTCCTTGTCCTCAGGCCTGTGTCTCTAAACTCAGTCAGGATGCTGCTAGTGCAGCTCTTTGTAATATAGAAAAAGACTGGAATACACTTCAAAAAGAGAACATATTCAACATACACCAGTTTAAAAACCATGAGAAATTAAAACCAATAAAAAGAAGAAAAGATCAGCTTTACATAAACCAACAACTCTGGGAAAGTAAAAAGTTACACGAATTACTACTGTTATTTAATAATGCTTTGATGACAATTATGATGATAGTCATGATTATGCTTGCAACAGCGATATTATGTTCAGACTTTCATATTTTATCTAAAATGGGGAACATATTTATTGCTTTAAGAAAATATAAGGGAATCAATGCATATGTACAAGAGATTGGGTGCTACTCTGGACATGCAGATGAAAAGGAAAAACATCAAGCCAAAAATTTAAATAAACAAAAAAAAAGAAAGAAAAAAAAGAAACATTTTGTACAGCACCAGATGTAATTTTGAAGACCATCTTTTTCTGACAAATTTTGAATTCCCCTCTTTGTACATGTGGTCAGCAATCAGAGTTAATTGATGAATTGAATAGTTAAATTGTAAATTCTATATTTATATGGACACAGGGTACAGCCATTAAGCATTTATTCACCCACATCATATTCCTTCTACTAACTGAAGTGGATTTAACAGATTTATTATTTTATCTCTCATTTCACCTGAAGGTACCAATGGTCATTCTATGACTGTGCTGCAGAAAACACTGAACAACAGCTGAATACACCGCTATCCCGCATACATCTAATTTGGCATGCAAATCTCTTCTTTTCTTGATATTTCCTTTATCAATTAACTGTTGTGAGATTTATGATTAGTGATTTGCACATGAACATTGTTTGGACTCAGCTACATTAATTTCATAATTGTACGTTTTCTTCAGCTTTTTGTGTTCATTGGACAGATCATTTTTTTCCCATTAATCATTTGTCTTGAGGAAAAGCCCTGCATGCTGCATTTTACTCAGGCCCTTATCTGCCATATACCACACTATAGAGCATAGTGGTACAGCACAAAGTTAACCATAACACATCTAGCTGACCCCTGCTGAAAAATATAGCATATAAAACAGCATGAATTTCATGTTGGTATATTCTAGTTTTAGCTGGTATAGTGATGGTCTAGCTGGTGGACCAGCATAGTGATGCTGTTCTCAAACAAAACAGCATGGTCCACCAGTACTCCGGCTTCCCATGCTGGTGACCAGCAATGCTGTATTTTTTCAGCAGGGACTCCTGAGACTTGGTATAGTGTCATGAAAATGACTACCTCTTTGTTTCCAAGATGTGTTGCACAATTATTCACAAAATTTCTTAGCATAAAGTCACATTACATTAAATGGACTGGTGTCCCTTAATTCTTCACATATGCAAAATGCAACAACTTATTCTCGTAATAGAAATCAATGAATAAGAAAAATCGGAATATTTTGTTATAAATTCCTTAAATTTTTGAATCATGATGAACCATTCAAACAAAATAGGAATTTGTGTGCAAAATCAAAATTCGTCTAAGGTTGTACTTGTATTTGTGTTTTTATCAACACCTCCCTCCACTTTGTGTTAAACTTTATCTTGTTATCTTGTTATGGCATAATTTCTGCTGTGGCAGTGGCTGGAGCAAACAAAGACCCTCAAGGTGAACTGGAGAAGAAAGTTTACACTAATTAGGATCATCTCAAGAGGAAAGCCCTGTTGGGGGTATGTCTGGCCCCTAGTCTGCAGCCCCTTTTTGCCGGATTTTGGAGATGACATGAAATGGACATACTCCATGGTGCTTAAATCCTCCTAACCTTTATAAAAAGACTGCTTTGCTGCTCCCCATCTACCTCAGTCTTGAACCCCTCCTACTCTATTTTCTTGATATGCTCCACTGGGAAACCAGAGATGAATGCTGAGATCAGATGGAGAGTGAGGCTATGAGGAGCCGGAAGATTAGACTGCACTGGACTTGGCTTTCTATTCCGTAATCCTAAAACACAGCTTCTCCATAAATTCCCATACATTTCTACACTACCATTCAAAAGTTTGGAAATGCTAAGACATTTTTTGTTTTCAAGAACATGAGTCTTTGATTCACCTAGGATGTATTCAATTGATCAGAAATGAATATAAAGGCATTTACAATGTTACAAATGCTGTATTATATACAGTTATAAATGCTTCACTATTTAAACTCTGTTCAAAGAGCCGCATTGACAGCTTATTCATTCTAGCAGTCAGTTTATTAATATATTCAATTGAAGTTTCATCTCTTGCTTTCTATAGCACTAGGTGTTTCTTGTGAACCTCGGCTCAACACTTCATCAATCCAAAACACCTTTTAAAATAATCATAATACCTTTACTACTCGTGCATCTGCACCATTCACTGCTCTCTTTGTGCTGGTTAGATTCCAGTTTTCATTTTTCTTTCAAGACAGCAATATAAATAATAGCCTTCATCTCTCAAAAGAACAGACTGATTTTATTGACTGATCACTTGCAACTGTAGTCCATACTTTGTATATACAAACTCTACTGTAGGCCATCAAATGTACTGCTGTTTCCACACAACCCTCTGGGCTTCTTCGCAAATGGGTTACACTTAGCTTCCTCCCGGTCAAAAACGGACGAAGCCTTAAAATGTAACTTTATTTTTTCCCAGGATAACCAATCAAATATATTTTTGTTCTATAATATTTTCTGATTATTATTTAGAATTTTTAGAGTTTTTTATGATACTTTGCATTAATTATATAATTTTTATGAGCTATTTTTTTTTCCATTAGAATTAATATATAATTATTAGTATTTTTTTATTTTTTTTTACATAAAAATAGAGTCTAGGCCTTCAAAAAAAAAATTAAAGTGAGAAGAGCGCCATCTAGTGGATTTAAAAATATATAAATGTGTGTCATGTCCTGTAACCGCCTGTAGGCTCCCATAGCTTCCTATATAAATACATAGAAAGGCTTTTTGATTCCTATTGTTGTTTTAGACATGATTTCTCTATCTTATTCTTTTTTTTTTATTATTTAGATATACATTTAGATATTCTAAAAGACTACTTCTTTATTTTTTTAACAAATTTTTTTAGATAAGTATCAGGTTTTGCATTATGATTACAATCAAACTATAGCATTTGGTTAGAAAGGGAACACAATGCAAACATTTTTGTTACTCAGTATTTGATCATTCAAATAATTGAACAAAATAAGGGATGGTTAGTGATAATTCAAAACACTTTATACAGACATTTTCAATAAATTGGTATTTTTTATTAATTTTAATTCATTAATTTGCATATTCTATAAATTTGCTGTTGCAGTCTTGCCTTCTCTCTCTCTCTCTCTCTCTCTCTCTCTCTGTGTGTGTGTGTGTGTGTGTGTGTGCGTGTGCATTTGAGCGAGATTTTTTTTTCATTTATTGATTTTATTTTCCATATTCTATAAATTTGCTGTTGCAGTCTTGCCTTCTCTCTCTCTCTCTCTCTCTCTCTCTCTCTCTCTCTCTCTCTCTGTGTTTGTGTGTGTGTGTGTGTGTGTGTGTGTGTGTGTGTGTGTGCGTGCATTTGAGCGAGATTTTTTTTTCATTTATTGATTTTATTTTGCATATTCTACAAATTTTCTGTTGCAGTCTTGCCAGTTTATCTGTGTATGTGTGTGTGTTTGTGGTGTTTGTGTGCGTGGGTGTGTGTGTGTGTGTGTGGTTCTTATTTGCACTCTTGATGTTTTAGAGTGTCACCCCTTCATTGCTGTACACTTTTTTCTGCACAGTGGCTGATCTGTAGCTTGTACCACCAAAAGTTTCTCTGAGTTTTCCTATTTTTTTCGTATTTCCCATTCATTTCCTATGTCGGTCATTTTTGACCGGGAGGAAGCTAAGTGTGACTATTTTTTTTACGACCCTTTAACATATCAGAATCATCTCCTTGATTTTTTTGTGTGTTCATATAGCTAATACAACAAAAGTCACCAAGTTTCACCCCCATCCGATGAAGCAAAAAAATTAAACAATTCAAAACTTAAAAGTTTTCGTCCGTTTTCGGACGAAGAAGCCCAGAGGGTTAAGCTGCACAATTATTTTCAACTGTGCAAATACTAAAACAAATAACTCATCGAATGCCAAACAGACACATTCAAAGGAATTCTTCAATATTACACAGTATAACACAAGGTTTTCTTAATGGACTGGAGCAATGGCTTTGCAATGCTCTGTGATCACAGATAAAAAAAATAATTTTAAAAATAGAAAAGTTATTTCAAACCGTGTTAATAATTTACAATATCACTGGTTTGTTGTATTTTGTTTTGATTAATTAAATGCTACATTGGTGAACAGACGGATGAATTTCTTTTTTTTAAAAACATAAAAATGTCTTGGTTTTGCCAAACTTGGTAACGTATTTCTGTATTCATTCACCGTAGGTCATACATACAAAGAAATTCAGAGCCCAGCAAACAATACATATTCAATAGTAATTTCATCCTGGGTGCACTGTGCTGGTCAATCTTTATTTGACAGGAAAAACACAAAGCAGAGACCCCAATGACAACTAGTTATTTCTGAAAATGTACACCTCAGGGGCAGTGTATATCTGCAGTATTCAATATAATTTCTTCTCTAAGCCATTTATATTTTGTGTTTGTCTCACAGAACATTAACATGAACATTGCCCAGATGTTTTTACAAATTGACCGATTTATGCAACATTTTTGTCTACATACACAAGAAACTTTTAAGAGAAACGTACCAGTATTCTGATCATAGTGTAAAACTAATTTGATATTTATGTGTTGGTCCTTTTTTTCAGTTAATCTCATGTGAAACAACATTGTCATCCAACATCTAGTTATTAATATTTCAATTTAAAAAAAAAACAATCTTTGATAGGCCCATGTTACTGAAGACTTAGTAGTGTTTGTTTAATTTATTTTGTATTTTTACTTTCTTTCCTGTCTTGCAACACTTTTTCTTAATCTACTATTTAAAAAAAAGAAAAGAAAGTAACAAAAGAAAGAATTAAATGTGCCAAAATTACAAAACAAGACTACTGTGGAAATATACGACAAGGTTAATTTCTGAAGTTTACATTGTCTTTTCCTGTGCTTCACGTGTTTAATGGCTCTCTTTTGGAAATTATGTTTTTTGCTTTAGTTGTAAATGTTTTTTTTTTCCCCTCTGATCTTTCTGGAATGCTGTATTCTCTAAATTAAACAAAAATGTATAAAAAAAAATATTTCTGCAAGTCATAGGGGAGTGCAACATAACTGACATCGTCACCATCACTGAAACATTGTTGGTGTTGTTTAAAATATATTTAAAAAAAAATAAACATTGAATACCCAGTTTTGGGTTTATTTTGGGGGAAGATACAAATTTACTCAGGTATACAAAAAAAAGGGTTTTGGTGCCAAGCAAAACAGATGGAAAAAAGCAGACACTGAAAGGATTCCTGATCAGTGCTTCTGATCCACATTCTGAACGATTTGTCCAAGTTTGTTGTTTATCTTTTTGCATTTTAAAAATATTATGCTTAGCCTATCTCTAATTCATGGCTGCGCAACATACAATTTACAACCTACATATAACATCATACAAATCATGCAGGTAAAATGGCCATAGCTTAAAATCCACACACAAATTATAACACAATAACATCCCATTTAACTTCCTGTAAAACTAGAAAAAGAGGTCCACACACCTGACTTATTTATTTTGATTAAGTATGAATTTGAGTGAGTGTTATATTTAGCTGTATCTGGACAATAAAAAAATATGCTGGAAGCCTGTTGCAAATTATATAACAATTATGAAAAAATGTTGTCTGTGTGTCCAGTCAGGCAACCTTTGGCAGAAAGCCACCTCCTGTATTGCTCATTAACAGCACTAGGGGAATGAAGGACTAGATCAAACGAGCGAGGGATGATGAAAAGGAAAGGCTGGGCACTGGCCAGCACAGACAGGATGGGTCATGGCCAGAGGAGGTGCCAACATATCAGCAGGCATTAAACGCATATTTGGTACAGCCAGGTGCAGCAAGCTGTGCTATACAGAGAAACTCCTCCATCCTGAGAGTAATTACAAGTTGGCTTCTATGAATGCCAAAAATGTGACACTGCCACAGTGTGTCACAAAATGATACATACTGCGTTCCAGTACACCAAGTATTGCTGTATATTTCCCTTTATTGCTATTTTTAATTTCATTGTCACACATAATTTCATGTAAACATAACTTGCGGATTGTATGGATCACATGAAGCAGTCACACTTTATATTGGGTGTCTTTAACTTCTATCCATAGGTACAATGTACTTCTTGTGTTAATATTGTATTGCAAAATACTTTTGCCGCTATTAAGGTTGGATACGGGTAAAGGTTAGGGACAGGTTTGGTAGCTATGGTTAGGTTTAAGGGTGGGTTAAGATGTAAGGAAAGGGTAAACAGTGTAATTATAGATGTAATCAACAATTAAATGTTGATAAATAGTAGACATGTACTATAAAATGGAACTCATTAAGTATAAACCAAAATTAAACCACAAACTAAATTTGATTTTAAATGGAACACCATGTCTGTAACAGTGTTATACATGTTGCAAAATGTAATACTTACTTCAACTAATACTAAATATAACAGGCCTTTTGATAATACTTGATGCTAATCTTAAAGTTCAATATCCTGATGAAGGAAATCTGCAATAATTTGCTTCCTGTGATTTTTATTCCCTCCACAGCCCTTGTTCTATCTTTGACATATGTGGCTGTTGCATATTAAAATACCATTGCTAATGTAAGAAAGCAAGCTCAACCATAGAGTCAGTGGTGTCGCGGTGGTCATCAAAGCAACAAGATTTTCCCATGAAGCAGATTGTGGTGAATGGTATATATATATAATAATTTTTTGTTAATTCTGATGTCACGAGTGAAGGAAAAACTACAAAAACTGACAACAGACTCTTCACAGGTACACTTAATATCTATATATATATATACTGGTGTGTGTGTGTGTGTGTGTGTGTGTGTGTGTGTGTGTGTGTGTGTGTGTGTGTGTGTGTGTGTGTGTGTGTGTGTGTGTGTGTGTGTGTAGTGTTATGCAGTTAAGTATTGTGGAAATATTTCATAACAGTTAAGGCGACATACAAGTTTCTGTTACAGTAGCGGTCTGCTCATTAATTCATGTGTATAAATCTTTCATGTAAATGTTGATTATGTTAATGTTTAGTTAGTATTAAATTATTATAATTTATTAATGTATTCAACTAATAATAACTGTTAGACAATTCATATGTTTGCTACAATTTCAAAGTCAACTGAAAGTAAAAGAACTCAAATATATGAGAAAATAAATGTCAGCGCCACTCAAGGCTTGCTGTCAGTTATTTCAATGTAAAACCATACTAGAGGCTATGAGGTAGTAGACAGGACTTTTTTTCAACTATACATAAAAAACAATTTTTTTGATCATTAATTACATTTAACAAAGGTTTACTATACAGAAAATACATGTACATGACTAGAATAGTGTCATGGTTCGTTGGTCTTTGTGGTCACTGTCATGTCTTTGTTGTGTTTCTGTCACTGGTCTGATTGCCTGTTAGCGTTGCCTGGTTACCAGCTGCACAGACAAGCTAATCAGACCAGCCGCACCTGCAGCTCATTGTTGTCTCCAATATCTACCCTTGTGTTTGCTGTGTTTGTTGTCAGATCGTGCTCATGTCTTGCCGTTCTGTTCCCTCAGTAAGTATCTCTCAAGTCTTCTGTTCCTGTGTTTTTTGCTTCCTGCTTGAGTCCGGATTACTGTCTGCCTTGTCGTTTCTGGATAATCACTGACTTCGTTGATCGGCAGACATCATTCAGCCCATTGCAGTCTTCTCGTTGCCAAGACATGCAGCTATTCCTGCACGATTACATCTGAACACCCTGCCTTACTTATTTATCTTGTTTATTTCCAATAAACTGTTAATTTGCATTCACAACTGGATCCTCTTACCCTGACATAATGATTTGAAAACAATGGATTCAGCGAGTGAGTGCTTTGGAATTGAGAGACATATTATTAAGCAACAACACTCATATGGAACGTCAACAGCAAATGATGGCTACGGGTCATCCAGTTTAGGCTTTGGTAGTGCAGGTTTCAGATTTGACCATCCAGATCCAGCACTTACAGACCAAGGGCCCTATTTTAATGATCTAAGTGCATGGTCTAAACTAAAGAGCACGGCGCAAGTGCACTTTTGCTAGTTTAACAACAGGAAAAATGGCCGGCGTGCCCAGCGCATGGTCTAAAAAGATTGTGCCTATTCTCTTAATGAGTAATGGGTGTGTGTTGGATGTAACATGCAATAAACTAATCAGAGTGTAATTTCCCATTCCCTTTAAAAGCCAGTTGCGCTCGCGCCATGGCGGGCTGCTATTTACATGGCGGAATTTGCAAGCGGAAAGACTGAACGCGTCTCCAGAGAGCTAAGGTTAAAGCATGCAAGCAGACCATCTACGGATTCCACCATATCTTTATGTACACAATATTAATCTTTTTCATTGTAATCCTTTTATTTTTAACATTTGGCTATTTTGTGTGCTGCTATTTGCGGTCTATTTCAGTTGCCTCAAAATAACAATGCGCCTGAACACAACTTGTTTTCAGACCAGCATGCCCATGGGGCACAAATGGGCTCAAATGCATTTGCTATTCAAACGATGTGGCGCAGGACGTAAAAATATAACTGCGTCGGGCTGAAAGCAGCAAAAAACACTTGCGTCATGCCTGGCACTGCATTGCGCCAGGTGTATGAAAGGCACTCAAGTCTGCCCATTCGCCCACTGTGCCCAACCCACCACCTGCTGTTTCATCTGAAGAACACACCGCTCGCTACAATGAACCCCGATTGCCACTTCCAGCTACTTATTCTGGTGAGCCTCAATTATGTTGTTTAGTTCTGGCCAAGTACTCCTTGTTTATTGCTCTCCAGCCTTCGTCTTTTCCTACGGAGGAGTCTAAAGTGGCTTTTTATGATAACGCTGTTATCTGGTTGAGCAGCACTTTGGGGAACTGCGGTGTAGGAACAAAGACACCAGTATTGCTCATCGTTCCAGTCTTTCAGTGACAAACTCAAAAAGGTGTTTGATCGTGCAGTCCCAGTGTGTTGGCGCACCTGAACTGCAGTCCCAGTGTGTTGGCGCATACTGATTATTCCATCGAGTTTTGCACACTGGCCGTGGAATGTAACTGGAACGTTGAGGCACGATGGGATGGGTAGGCCAACCATATCTAAAACAAGATCTACACGCTGGAATTACGGATGCAGCTTTGAGATCAAAACGACTCCCATCAATACGGTCTGGCCCCTTTTTCGATCCTGAACCCATGCAGGTGGGCAGAGCTCATCTTACCCGGGAGTAGAAGGAGCGATGTAGGACTCATGGACTGTTTATATTGTGGAGCTGGGGGACACATTGCAGCCAAGTGTCCCGTAAAAGCCAAAGCCTGTCAGTAGGCATGAGGTTACTGACGGGTAGTATTGCTTTTGAAATATCCTCTCTAGATGCCACTCTTCTCCCAGTCAGACTGCAATGGCCTGCATCTAATCACACCTGTCAAGCCTTAGTGGACTCTGGAGTGGAGGGGAATTTCTTGGACGTTAACCTGGCTCACAAACTCAAGATCCCTGTGGCTTCCCTCACTCACCCGATTTCCGTCAGTGCCCTTAGTGGTCAATCTCTCCCGTCCATTACCCATCCAACTGGGCCGGTGAGCCTCATCACCTCAGGCAACCACAATGAGGAAGTTAGTTTTATTTTAATAGACTCTCTAATAACTGGACCAAGGCTCCAGTTGTCCTTGGTCACCCCTGGCTATGCTCCATAACCCTCGTCAGAATACTGTTTTGTCATGCTTCTTGTTTGGTGTCTGCGTGTTCTTCTGTGTCTTGTTCTTTGTTGTGTACCAGTGAGTACCTCGACCTGAAGGAAGTGTTCAGTAAGTCTTGAGGTGCTTCTCTTCCTTCGCATCGTCCCTACGACTGTGGTATAGACTTATTGCCAGGTACGTCTCCGCCTAAGGGCAGATTATACTCACTTTCCGCTCCGGAAAGGGAGGCCACGGAGAAATATATTTCTGATTCACTGGCAGCCAAACTCCTCTGCCATTCTTCTTCCCCTGGAGGTGCGGGTATCTTCTTTGTGGAAAAGAAAATGGTTCCCTGCGTCATTGCATTGATTTTTGAGGACTGAACTGCATCACTGTAAAGAATACCTATCCTTTGCCGCTGATGTCTTCGGCTTTCGAGAGATTGCAGGGGGCTTCCTTTTTCACAAAGTTGGACCTTAGTAATGCCTACCATTCGGTTTGCATGAGGGAGGGAGATGAGTGAAAGACTGATTTTAATACCCCCAGGGCGAACTCTGAATATATTGTTATGCCGTGTGGGCTGTTCAACTCCAGAGAACAGTGAGAGATATCCAGAAGATTTCACATAACAACTCTCACAGTCACAACAGACACAGTCGATCAGTTAATTTATGTCTACCTGGATGACATATCGAGATCTCCAGGAACATGTTCAGCATGTCAGATGAGTACTTCAGAGGTTGTTAGAGAATGGGGTTTTTTTCAAGGCGGAGAATTTTTTTTAAGTCAAGTCACCTTCATTTACATAGCGCTTTTAACAATATAGATTGTTTCAAAGCAGCTTTACAGTGATAAGGAAATTAAAGGAACAGAGATTGTTTTGGCTTTACAGCAGCACTAGAATAAAGTTATTGTCCGGCCTTAGGGGCCACTAACACGACACCGTTCTAACAGAAAACCCTTAATGCGATCTGGCCGCTCATTTGCACAAAACAGTGCCTGGTGGCTCGAGAACGCAAACCATGAAATAGGTTCCGAAGTACAAGCCTTGAAAACTTTATAATACAGAATTTTTTATCGCTTCCGCGTAGCCACGTGAACCGGAATTATCCCGACAGCGTACAGAGGTATCTGTACAGAGGTAAAGGGAAGGGAAAGAGGCCTTCACAGGGGAGAGAGTAGTTGACACCTCAGGACTGTGTTGCCGTCGTGTCCAGGCGCAGGTCCTTCATCAGATCCCGATACGGCCTGGATCCGGCAGACTGCGGTAAACCTCGGGATAAACAGAGAGACTAATATTAGCATAGACGCCATCCTTCTTATGATGTAACAAGTACATCAGGATTTATGGGAATTGTTTCTGGTTCTGGGCTGACCTACTGCAGCCTAACATTGAATTATAGAAGTCTATAATGTGTTATGTGTATGCCAGGTTAAAGAGATGTGTTTTTAGTCTAGATTTAAACTGACAGAGTGTGTCTGCTTCCCGGACACTGTTGGGAAGACTGTTCCAATGTTTAAGTGCGAAATAGGAAAAGGATCTCCTGCCTGCAGTTGATTTTGATATTCTAGGTATTATCAACTGGACAGAATTTTGAGATTGCAATAGACGTGAAGGACTATAATGCGTTAAGAGCTCACTCAGATCCTGGGGAGCTAAACCATTTAGTGCATTGTAAGTTATCAGCAATCGTTTTAAATGTATACGATGTTTAATAGGGAGCCAATGCATTGTTGACCGGGCTCTAGCTGCTGCGTTTTGGACCAGCTGTAGTTTGTTTATTATGAGTGCAGGGCAACCACTCATTAGAGCATTACAATAATCTAGCCTTGAGGTCATGAACGCATGAACTAATAGCATTTTTCATTGAAAGCATATATCGTAACTTAGATATATTTTTAAGATGGAAGAATGCGGTTTTACAGATGCTAGAAATGTGGCTTTCAAATGAAAGATTGGTATCAAAGAGCACACCCAGGTTTCTTGACAGTATTCTAGGTTATTACGTGCAGAGGTTTTTGGTCCAATAATTAGAATCTATGTTTTTTCAGAATTAAGTAGTAGGAAATTACTAGTCATCCAGTGTTTTATATCAGCTATGTATTCCGTTAATTTTGTGAATTGGTAAGTTTCGTCAGGGCACGAAGAAATATACTACAGCTGAGTATCATCACCAGTGAAAACTAATGCCATGCTTCCTAATGATATCTCCCAAGTGTAGCATCTACAGAGTGAACAGCAACGGCCCTAATACTGATCCTTGTGGTACTGCATACTGAACTTGTGATTGATATAACATCTCTTTGTTTACTACTACAAACTGATAACGGTCAGATAAATATGATTTGATCCATGCCCATGCAATTCCACTAATGCCAACATAATTTTCGAATCTATTCAAAAGAATGTTGTGGTCGATACGATAGTGTCAAGTGCAGCATTAAGATCGAGTAATACTAATAAAGCTGTCTCAGTACTAGTACGGTCAAAATCCTGACTGGAAATCCTAGCAGATACCATTTCTTTCTAAAAAAAGGAACATAGTTGTTAGGATACTGCCTTTTCTAATATGTTTGACAGAAAAGGTAGATTCAAGATCGGCCTGTAATTGACTAACTCTGTAGGATCAAATTGTGTTTTTTTTAACAAGCAGTTTAATAATAGCCAGCTTAAAAGTTTTCGTTATGTATCCTAATGACAAAGATTAATTTATGATATTAAGAAGAGGATCTATGACCTCTGGAAGCATCTCTTTCAATAGCTTAGTCGGTATAGAGTCTAACATACGTGTTGTTGATTTAGAGGATTTAACGAGTTTAGACAATTCATCCTCTCCTATAGCAATGAATTAATGGAATTTTTCCTCAGGGAGACTACAATCCACTGTCTGATGCGATGCTGTAGTAGACTTTGCATAGTTATAATTTTCTCTCTAATATTATCAATCTTGTAAGTAAAGAAGTTCATAAAGTCAATACTGCTGTGCTGTTTGGAAATGCCTGGGGTTGAAGCTTTATTTCTCATTAATTTAGCCATTGTTTCAAAAAAATACCTAGGGTTGTGTTCGATTTCTTCTAAGAGGGATGAAAAATAAGCAGATCTAGCAGTTTTTAAGGCCTTTCTGTATGAGTCTTGCTCTCTCCACGAAATGCGAAAAACATCTAGTTTTGTTTTCTTCCAGTTGCGGTCATTTTTCATGGCTGCTCTCTTGAGGGCCCGAGTGTGCTCGTTGTACCACGGGGTTGGAATATTTTCTTTAATCTTCTTTAAGCGCAAAGGAACAACTGTGTCTAAAGTGCTGGAAAAGAGATTCAATAGTTTCTACTGCAACATCGAGTTCTTCAAAGCTATCTGGGATGCTGAGGAGATGAAACTGATCAGGAAGATTATTTATAACGCAATCTTTAGAGTTAGAAGTGATAGTTCTACCATATTTGTGACAGGGAGCCGGTTTTGCAGCCTTCATGGCTAAATGAAGTATACATGAGACTAGATAATGATCTGAGATGTCATCGCTCTGCTGCAGAATTCCAACGGCATCAACATTGAATCCATGTGACAATATCAGATCTAAAGTTTGATTACGACAGTGAGTGGGTCCTGACACGTGTTGTCTAACTCTAATAGAGTTTAGAATGTCTCTAAATGTCAATAACAATGCGTCTTTTTCATTGTCTACATGGATATATAAAATCGTCAAAAATAAGGACTTTATCTGCAGCCAGTACTATGGACTATCTTAATGGTTCCCTGGTGGCCTGTATACAGTAGCCAGCACAAATCTCAAATGGGATTTATCACTTACGCTAGATAACGTTACAAAAAGCACCATTACTTTAAAACAATTACATTTTAAACTAGACCTCTGAGTAAAACTGAAGAAAACTAAAAACTAATTCGATAGTGGTTCCCTCGAAACTTTCCTATGGGGTTTTTTCAATTTATGGGTAATATAAGGTGGTAAACATAACTTGACGATACTTTTTGTTCTACAAAATAAACTGCACACACTCACACCCCAAACGTACGTTGGAAACATGTTTTTTTTCTTTTATAAAAATAACTTTCAAAATGTGTGTTTTCGATATGGGTGTGTAATTTACGTTTTAAAGCAAAATGGTCAAGTATTGTCAAGTTATGTTTACGTTATGTTACCACAGAACTTATATTACACATTGTGGCGAGCAGGACGAGGCAGAGGGCCGTGGGAGAACGGCGCGAGACTGGTGGCGTGATTAATGATAAGCGACACCTGTGCGACACACCGGTCTCGTATCTCTCACGGAGGAGCGGAAGCATAAAGGAGAAGCGATGACAGTGAAGATTGAGAGAGGAACAGGCCAGGACTTATGTTGTGTTTTGTGATGTGACAGCAGTCGTCCATGAGGGGCTGCTTTCTTTACTTTCGTTTTGTTGTTTGGATACGTTATTAAGGTCTTTGAATGTTCGCCAGTTCCCGCCTCCTTCTTCCCATAACATCTAACTGCATTACACTCATAAATTGAAATACCCCACTTTAGGAAAATCTCTAGGGAACCAGTGGTGCTAGCGAATTGGTCTTCCAGATTGACGTCATTCCTGCTGCACTCTATGGTGTTGATTCTTTCATTTAAATGTGCATAAATTCCTAATTCTTTCATAATGGTTATCTTGTTCTTTAGGCTCAGGCTCTATCCATGAATTTGTGCCATTCAATCAATCAATCAACATTTATTTATACAGCCCTTTACAACACTCAAGGTGAACCAAAGTGCTTTCCAAAAACAACAACAACAATACAAAGCAAAATATAAAAATAAAATATATAATCAAGATATATAATAAATGTAAATGTATGTCACAAAGAAAACAAAGAAAACAAAAAAGGAAAAGAAAAGAAAACACAGAATGACTCAACCAATGCTACGATATAAAAGCCAATCTAAATAAATAAGTCTTAAGCTTCGCTTTAAAACGGCCTAGGTCTGTGGTTATTCGTAAGTCGGCAGGTAGCTTGTTCCAAAGTCTTGGCCCAGCTACAGAAAAGGCCCGGTCACCCCAGAGTCTGTACCTTGTCCTTGGGACTTCCAACAAGAGTTGAGTTGTTGATCTAAATTGTTTTTATGCACATGTTAACTCAAGATCTGAGGTGAGAGGTTTTATAGTTTTGTGGAAATCAGGCTGAATCAGGACAACAATTTCGAACAAAACTTGAACGTAAGGAACTCTACTATAAAAGATGAAAACTATCTGTTACCTGTCCATCTCAATGGCAGTTGCTCTGGCACTGAAATCTCCTTGAATTAGCCATATTTTATCGTAGTAAAACAACAAAAACAACACCTTTTTTAAGCAATCACCAAGCTGTAAATGCTGTGTAACTAATCACTAACAAAGTTGATTGGCTGATGGCAACAACATAACTATCCTGTGACATAAAAGGCAGCAGACAGGGGGAAAATTAAGCTTATTTCACACTTCTATGAGTCCTTTCAAAAACATCTACCACACTATAATGAAAAAATAGCTGTATATGCTGTTTGCAAACTTTGTTGTTGTCATCCATTCACATTCAGGCTAATTTGGATAGTTCACCAAATGAGAAAGATGTTGCTTGCGTCCAGATGGTGTAGTTATGACATCTGTCAACAAGTCCATACTAACCACCCAAACCTTGGGTAGGTATCATTATCACCTTGTTCTGAGGGGAATCCCTTCAGCTTTGAGACAGGGGCTGAGTTCGAAACCGCATACTATAAGCTATAGTAGGGAAAAAGCAGTAGGCGAGCGAAAAAGTATGAACGAATCTTTAGTATTCATAAAAGAGTAGGCGAGAATTACCTGTGTGACGTACTAATTCTCGCGAGATTCGGGTATACTAATAGTGCATTCGAATATGTCTACTTACCTACTAGGAGAAAACAGTACGTGAAAGAAAAAGTATGTTCGAAACATCAGTATTCATAAAAGAGTAGGTGAGAAGTTCCCAGATGACCAACTGCTTCCGCCCAGATTCTCGAGTGCTCATCCGATGGATACTTTTCTATCCTAGGAGGCCCCGGGAGAGGATAAAAAGGGAGTTAACACATTAGCAACAACCTCAACATGTAAATGTAGTATTGAGCACATAAATCACAGAGGTAACGTGAATCTTTTCTGGATGTTACAGGGACAGATGAACACGTGTGTTTATTGAGCTCATAAATCATAGAGGTAACGTGAATCTTGACTGGATGTTACAGGGACAGATCCAGTGGAGAGTGGCTGATGAAGCCGAATGCTGCCATCAAAGGCTTTGAGTGAGTATACTACAGAAATGAATTGCAATCTATTTAAATATTAAGTTGTAGTTTATTTTAATTATTGTAATTTCAAACAAAGCTATTACAGCACTTTTCTGATTCTTGATTGCAGTGCATTTGCTGCAGATATTTTGTGGTGGAGCAGGGCCTGCAAGAAAAGATGATGGCGGCATTTGTGGGGGTGGGGGGTGGGATTTTAGGGATCTTGCTAAAATATAAAGTAAGATCATTTTTTTACTTCTAATACTGAAATCAAATGACATTGGGCTGTTAAAATGACTGCTTTTGTATTATGTTTGTGTATTTTTTAGGGCTATCAAACGATTAATTGCATCCAAAATAAAAGTTTGTGTTTACATAATATATGTGTGTGTACTGTGTATAATTATTTTTAATACAAAAATACCCACACATGCATGTGTATTTAAGAAATATTTGCATGTATATACTGTATATAGACTGAGTGTAGCCTATATATAATGTATATTTTATATAAATATAAACATTTTATATATAAATAATATATCAATTATTATACACAGTACACACACATATATTATTTAAACACAAACTTTTATTTTGGATGCGATTAATCGTGATTAATCGTTTGACAGCCCTGGGATCTGAAATGTCTGCAGACTGGTGTGAGCACAGAGCTGAATCCTGGAAATAGTGTCATGGATGAGACCCTCCATCACTCCACCTGCCCTTATTGCCTCAGATTGTGAAGCACAGCGCAGCTCGCAGCAACGTCCGGCACGAAGGCACGGCTCACCTCTGGTGGTCTGCTGATTCATCAGAATAAAGCCGTCGAATGGTATGGGAACCGCTGTGCTGAGATGGCAGTAGAATGTGGGAACCCACTGAACCAGTGCTTGTAAATACATGCTTGTTCGAATAAAGCTTTGTTTCATGTGTTGTTGACTTGTATATGCATTTGTTTATTGCGATGGTTACTTTTATTTGTTCTTTTACTAATTTATTCATATTTCTTATTGATGTGAGTAAATAAAATATAATTTAATTAATTGCTTTACTGAAACTTGATATGTTCACTATGTACACATCTAGTGTGTATAGCATGTCATATGACATGACAAATTACATTTTGTTTGTTTTATTGAATTATATCATTTTCAGTAAAAAGTCATATAATTAATTATTGGTCAGCATTTATCATTATTATTTTATGTTTTGGGGTGGGAGAGCAATACAATTCATTCTTAGGTAATATTAATTTTAATATTAATGATACTTACATTTTCGAGTATAAAATCAAGTTTTCTCCAAAGGCGAGATCTTCACACAGCTGCTCAATGTCTAATTTGTGCAGACATTACAAACGCTGAGGAAAACGTCTCAGGTTACATATGTAACCATGGTTCCCTGAGAGGGAATGAGACGCTGCGTCAAGCGCTGCGGGAACGCCCCTGCGTGATTGTGTCATGAAGCACTCGTGAAATCAGTCCAATGGCGTGACGAGACGTCATAGGCGGGTGACTTCATTGACCAGAAAGGTATAAAGCACCCCTGAACCAAACAATGTCAGCTTCTGATAGGTCGAACAAGTTGGTCACAGGCATGCCAGGAGTATGGCAAAGCGACGCAGCGTCTCGTTCCCTCTCAGGGAACCATGTTTACATACGTAACCTGAGATGTGAGATGTTCCCTTTCAAGGGAACTCGCGCTGCGTCAACCTCTGCGGGAACTGAATACCCACGTCGCCATAATCCTCAAGTGCCTGTATATGTGAAATCGTAATGCACATTATACTAGAAACACCCGAGAACCCGGAGTAGAAGCCACATCCAGGTTATACAATTTTACAAAGGTGTGCGGAGAGGACCACCCTGCCGCATCACATACCTCTTGAAGTGAAACCCCTGACAACAGGGCCATAGAAGCAGCCATACTCCTAGTCGAGTGGGCTCGGACCCTTAGTGGTGAAGGATGACCGGCCGCCTCATATGCAAGCGTAATAGCCTCGACTATCCACTTACTTAAAGTCTGCTTAGATGCGGGCTTCCCCTTACTCGGGGACCCAAAACACACAAACAATTGATCAGACTTGCGCCACAGGGCAGCTCTGTGGACATAGGCATCTAAAGCCCTAACTGGGCAGAGTAAATTTAATTTCTCCTAGTCCGGATTCTGGAATGGAGGCGGAGAAAAGGCCTGCAGCATTATTGGACCCGCCACATTAGTGGGGACCTTAGGCACGTATCCTTCCTTTGGAAACAGGAACGCTTTCACCATACCAGATGCAAACTCAAGACACGAGGGAGCAACTGACAATGCTTGTAAATCCCCAATTCTTTTAAGAGAAGAGATAGATAGAAGAAACAAAGTTTTTAATGTGAGAAACTTCTCTGGAACCTCTTCAATGGGCTCAAAGGGGTCCAGGGCTAGGCCTTCCAAAACAATGGCCAAATCCCAAGTCGGCACCCTCGAGTGTGCCGCAGGCCTTAGCCTCAAAGTACCACGGAGGAAGCGAGTTACCCATGGGTGTCTTCCCACTGACGCACCCTCTATAGGAACGTGATAGCCTCGTCTGTACCATGGCATCCAACCCCAAAGGGGCTGGATGCATTAGGGAATAATATAGGGGACAGTGCGTTGTCTCTCGAGACGCAAACAGATCCACCTGAGCTTGCCCGAATCAACTCCAAAGGAGCTCCACCACCTCAGGGTGGAGTCTCCATTCCCCCGGCACCACTCCCTGCCTCGACAGAGAGTCTGCCGTCTTGTTCATGTAACCCGGAATATACAGTGCTCGAACTGATAGCAACTTCCCCTGGGCCCAAACCAGAACTCGATGTGCCAATTTCCAAAGTCGGCGAGATCGTAAACCCCCCTGTTGATTTATGTAGGAGACCACCGCTGTGTTGTCCGTGCGAACCAACACATGGTGGGCCCTGAGGTCTGGGAGAAAGTGTCTGAGTGCCAGAAACACGGCCATCGTCTCCAACTGGTTTATGTGCCAGGAAAGATGATGGTCGCTCCACAGACCCCGAGCTGAGCGACCACTCATGGTCGCCCCCCAACCGGTGAGGGAAGTATCCGTCGTTAGCGTTAAGCGACGACAAGGAGCTCCCAGCACCGGACCCTGAGACAAGAACCAAGGATCTTTCCACATAACTAAGGCACGTAGGCATCGCCGCGTGACCTTGATCATGCGAAACGGATTTCCCCTCGGGGAAAACCCCCTAGTCTTGAGCCACCACTGTAAGGGTCTCATGTACAGCAGGCCAAAAGGAATCACGTTGGACGCTGCTGCCATCAAGCCCAAAATTCTCTGAAACTGTACTACAGTGAGTGACTGGCCTAGTCTTATCCTGCGCACGGCTTCCAGGATCGATTTTATCCTGGCGGGCGCCAAACAGGCTCTCATGGTCTTTGTGTCCCATATTACGCCCAGAAAAGTGGTGTTCTGTTGTGGAACTAACACGCTTTTCTTTACATTTAGCCTTAACCCCAACGTCTTCATATGAGCTAGCACAGCATCTCGATGCTGGGCCGCCTGATGTTCTGACTGTGCCAGGATGAGCCAGTCGTCTATATAGTTCAGCACACGGATGCCCTGGAGTCTCAAAGGAGCCAGAGCTGCATCCACGCACTTTGTGAACGTGCGGGGTGACAGTGCTAGGCCAAACGGAAGAACCCGATACTGGTATGCTTCGCCGCCGAAAGCAAACCTGAGGAACTTCCTGTGTTGCGGAAGGATGGAGACGTGAAAGTATGCATCTTTTAGGTCTATTGTGACACACCAGTCCTTGGACCTGATCTGACACACAATCTGTTTCAACGTGAGCATTTTGAATTTTAACTTCTTGACTGCCCGATTTAGCTGACGCAGATCTAAAATGGGCAGCAGCCCCCCACCCTTCTTTGGAACTATGAAGTATGGGCTGTAAAACCCTGACTCTCTGCTGTGGGGAGGAACCCTTTCCATAGCCTCTTTTTGCAGAAGTGTCCGTACTTCTCCTTCCATCACCAAAGCCTGCTCGGAGTTTACTACCGTGTGTACTACCCCGTTGAACCTGGGCGGGCATGACCCGAACTGAATTCTGTACCCTTTTTCCACTGTACGCAGGACCCAATCTGAGATATTTGGCAGAAGTTTCCACGCTGCCAGGTACTCTACTAAGGGAACCAGCCTCTCGAGGCTGGTCTCTGGTGTTATTTGAGCGGCCAGCTCGGTGACCTGAAACGGCGCACCGGCAGGAAGCAACCGAACTGACCCACTTCGAACTCTCCTCGGAGGGTGCGAGCTTCCCCACGCCGCTACGTTTCCGGGCGGACATGGAGATAAGTACTCGCTGGGGACCGCTGCGCCCTGAAACACCAGAGGTGGCAGGGTTGGCAGCATGGCCCCCTGATGGCACCGAGAGGAAACGGGTGCCTCGACACACCGATTCCCCCCGGAGGGGGCTACCATCGAAATCCTGGCGCCCTTGGCGTCAGGACTTCTTCGCCGAGGCCTTCCTGGAGATAATTACAGCCCTCAGATCTGCTCTACCTCGGGAAGACCTTGGCTGAGCGCGCTGTCCCGACCCCCAGTCTCTCTGTGGGGGGGCACGGACAGCCACGCTCACCTTTTGCTGGGCTCTATGAGAGGAGGACATACTCGGCTGGGGCTGCTCCCACCCAGCAGCCCCAGAGACATAGACCTTACGGGGAAGAAACTTTTGAAATGCAGCTGCCTGCTTTTTCGCTTCTTGAAATCTTTCGACGACCGAATTCACTGAATCGCCAAAAAGACTGATAGAGGAGACAGGAGCATCTAACAAAAATCTTTTATCCCTTTCTTTAATGTCAGAAAGATTTAACCATAGATGCCTCTCCGTGGCCACCAGAGCTGCCATAGAGCGGCCGATAGATTTTGCCGCTTCCCTGGTGGCCCGAAGAGACAGATCAGCTGCCTTCCTGATCTCCGCTATTGTATCTCTCCCCACTTCCTCACATTCATCATCTATGTCTTTTAATAAATCAGCCTGATATGCCTGTAGGACCGCCATAGTGTGTAAACTGGCGGCCGCCTGACCTGCTGCCGAGTATGCCCTACCCACTAAAACCGATGTCGTTCTTACTGGTTTAGTGGGCAGCTGCGGGGCTTTCAGCGACGATGCAGACTCGGGGGAGAGATAGCTCGCGAGCGTCTCTTCCACCCGAGGCATCGCCGCATAACCATGTTTTTTTTTAAACCTACTATATTTGAATATTCAGATGTCGCTTGGTTAAAAACTCTGAATGATGCTGGTCTAATCCATGACCTCGACACCTCAGTATGGAGGTCAGGAAAGAACGGTAAGCCCCGCTTTGGAGGTTGCGACCTAGATAGCAGAAATCGTTCGTCTAATTTACTTTTTGATTGACATGACTCCTGCTCACCGGCTGGCCAGTCCAATTTAATCTAGCAACAGCGCGAGTGACAACCTCCAAAAGCTCCTCTTCTGTGTGTGTGATGCAAAATCCTCATCTTCCAAGCTCACAACATCCAGTTCCTCGGAACTGGAGTGCTGCTACACTTGCGCTTCAGCGCGAGCAGAAGAAACCGCAGCGCGTGCTTCTGACTCGCGAACTGAAGCGTCGGATTCAACAGTTAAAGGAAGAGATAGGGGATCACCCGTCTCTAACCCCGCCGTTAAATCCATTTGTGAACCCCAGGACGAGCGTCTTCGCTGTGCCTTAGCAGCAGCAGAACCCGAGCCCTGGGGAACGCGAGCCAAAGCACTCTCCTCAAAGAGTGCTCGGCGGGACCGGAGAGTTTTTATTGCCAGCCTCTCACAATGCTCACAGCCAGCCCCCTCGAGGGCTGACTAGGCATGCTCCAGTCCCAAACACATCACACAAAGCTCGTGTGTATCCCCACCCGTGATGAAACGAGGACAGGGAGTGACACACTGCTTAAATTGCTGCTTTTCCATAATATATAGAGAGACAAACACACATCAAATAGACAGATACCATTTTTACATAGAGCGCTTGTGAAGACACAGAAGCTGACATTGTTTGGTTCAGGGGTGCTTTATACCAAGGGTTTCCAACTTCCGAAAATAAAAATGCGGGACATATTGCTTAGGGCTGACTTCTAATAGTCGAGGATTCGACGATTCGATTCGGAGAGGTCTGATTCGACTATGAACCTCATAGTCGAATAGTAGGCAAGTGTTATGAGGGGTGTGACGTGAGACCGACAGTTAGTTGAACACCGTCATTAGAACTCTATAACCTCTATAAACTCTATATCACTGTCATTATACTCTTTATATCTTGGGCTTGACTGAGACCTGGATCCGTCCAGAAGACTCAGCAACCCCTGCTGCTCTCTCTAACAACTTCTCTTTCTCTCACACCCCTCGCCAGTCGGGGAGGGGTGGGGGCACTGGTCTTCTCATTTCTAACAATTGGAAATATTCAACTCTCTCTTCTCTATGCAATAACAACTCATTTGAATATCATGCTATTACACTTACAACTCCCATGAAGATCCATATTGTAGTTATTTATCGCCCCCCAGGTCAACTGGGAAGCTTTGTAGAAGAGCTGGATGTGTTGCTGTCCTCTTTCCCTGAGGATGGCATCCTACTTGTAGTCTTTGGCGATTTCAACATTCACCTAGCGAAGCCGTATGCAACAGACTTCATCTCTCTCCTAGCCTCTTTCGATCTCAAACGGCTCATCACCACCGGTACTCACAAGTCAGGCAACCAACTGGACCTGGTTTACACACGCAACTGTATCACAGACAACATTTTGGTGAAACCTCTCCAAGTTTCAGATCATTTCCTCATTACTTTCAATCTACAACTCACTACCCATGCTCCACCAACCTCCCCACCATTTACTTTCAGACGAAACCTGCGCTCACTTTCTCCATCCCATCTTTCCTCTGCTGTGTCATCTTCTCTTCCCTCACCCTCACATTTCTCATATCTGGATGTGAATACTGCAACGGATACTTTATGCTCCATCCTAACCTCTTCTTTAGACAATTTCTGCCCTCTCCCTCTAGGCCAGCACGCACCACTCCCTCTAACCCCTGGTTATCTGAGGTTCTTCGTGAACACCGGACTGAACTCAGGGCAGCGGAGAGGAAATGGCGCAAATCAAAAGACACATCTGACCTCAGTAGGTATCAATCTCTGCTCTCTGCCTTCTCTGTTGATGTTCACGCCGCAAAATCTTCATATTTCCACAACAAGATCAACAGCGCCTCTAACACACGTTCACTGTTCAAGACATTCAATTCTCTCCTCTGTCCACCTCCACCACCACCCACCTCCTCTTTAACTGCTGATGATTTTGCTAACTTCTTCACTAACAAAACTACAACTATCACTCCACTCCACTAACCGAGGAAGTAGTATCTAAACTTCTCCTCTCCAGTCATCCTACCACCTGCCCTCTAGACCCCATCCCCTCACACCTTCTACAAGCCATCTCTCCGACACTTCTACCAGCTCTCACACACATTATCAACTCATCCCTCTACACTGGCATTTTCCCTACAGCATTTAAGCAGGCTCGGGTAACTCCTCTGCTTAAAAAAACAACATTAAACACATCACTTCTCCTACCATTCATTGCGAAAACACTTGAACGAGTTGCTTTTAACCAAGTATCATCCTTCCTGTCTCTGAACAACCAGCTGGATGTCAACCAATCTGGCTTCAAGAAAGGACATTCAACTGAGACTGCATTGCTGTCAGTCACGGAAGCCCTGCGGATCGCAAAAGCTGCTTCCAAATCATCAGTTCTCATTCTACTGGACCTGTCTGCTGCCTTCGACACTGTGAATCATCAGATCCTCTTGTCCGCCCTCTCATCACTGGGCATCACTGGAACCTCCCTCAACTGGTTTGAGTCCTATCTCACAGGTAGGTCCTTCAAGGTCACATGGAGAGGTGAGGTATCCAAAGCACATCAACTGACCACAGGGGTTCCTCAGGGTTCAGTTATCGGACCGCTCCTCTTCTCCATTTACACCACATCACTGGGACCCATCATACAGGCACATGGTTTCTCTTACCATTGCTATGCTGATGACACCCAGCTCTACCTCTCATTTCAACCAGATGATCCCACAGTAGCTGTACGAATCTCAAGCTGTCTGGCGGACATCTCGGCATGGATGAAGGAACATCACCTGCAGCTCAACCTGGCAAAGACTGAGCTTCTTGTCCTCCCTGCCAATCCGTCTCTACAGCACGACTTCACTATCCAGCTAGAGTCATCCTCAATCACCCCATCAAGGTCAGTCAGAAATCTTGGAGTAATCTTTGATGATCAGCTGACCTTCACAGACCACATTACAAAGACAGTTCGATCATGCAGGTTTGCTATGCACAACATCAGAAAGATCAGGCCTTTCCTAACTGAGCATGCAACACAACTTCTCGTCCAGGCCCTGGTCATTTCTAGGCTTGATTACTGCAATGCTCTTCTGGCTGGACTTCCATCATGTGCAACTAAACCTCTACAAATGATCCAGAATGCTGCAGCTCGTCTTGTCTTCAACGAGCCCAAAAGGGCCCACGTCACTCCTCTGTTCATCTCTCTGCACTGGCTACCACTCGCTGCTCGCATCAAGTTCAAGGCTTTGACACTTGCTTACAGATTGACCACAGGTTCAGCTCCCTCCTACTTCCACTCACTACTACAAGTCTACATCCCTACCAGAAGCCTACGATCGGTCAATGAGCGACGGCTCGTGGTACCATCACAGCGGGGCACAAAATCACTCTCCAGAACATTCTCATTCACGGTACCATGCTGGTGGAATGATCCCCCACCCTCATCCGGAATGCAGAATCCCTGACAGCATTCAAAAGACAACTGGAAACTCATCTCTTCCGGGAGCACTTAACATAACACAAAAAAAATATATATATAAAAAAAAAATTCATTGCAACGTTTTTTTTTATGTGTTAAGGATTCATTTAATGGAAAGCACATTCACTTCTAGTTGTCTTGCGGTTCATTTAAATAAACGTAGAGCGAGTTGTCCTATATAACAGACGAACAGTTATTCAACCGAACGTCTAACGTTAGCTGCTATCAAAAAAAAAAAAAAAAAAGCTTCGACTATCAGTCGACTACGGCAAAATCTAACGAATCAAGATTCGAATATCAAAATCCTTAGTCGAAAACAGCCCTAATATTACTAAATTTTGGCGATATATATGGGGGATGGGGGGGGTATGGGGGTATCTCGCAGGCAAGGTCTCTCGCTCTCTCACTCTCTTCGCTGTTTGCCGCTGACACACATACAGTAGGCTATGTTCTGTCTCGCATGCGCAGCTCTAGATTCTAGGAGATTTGAACTAATTTACGTGTCGTGTTGCATCAGTCAGATCAGCGTAGCACTCAATAATCGGGACAAGACAGGTCCCGATCGGGATAAAAAAATTAGGCCCAAAAATCGGGACGTCCCGGCTAATTCGGGACAGTTGGCAACCCTATTTATACCTTCCTGGTCAATGACGTCACCCACCTATGACGTCTCGTCACGCCATTGGATTGATTTCACGAGTGCTTCATGACGCAATCACGCAGGGGCGTTCACGCAGCGCTTGACGCAGCGTGAGTTCCCTTGAAAGGGAACCGTTTTAGGTAGGGCTCGAGTTACTGATGTTATGAGGTGTCAGTGCACCTGTCATTCAGATTATTATTTTTATTGCAGAACCTATACAAGATCAGGGAAAGATACCATGGTTGTATCTTTAACAATAAACAATCATAATGACAAAAAAACAATTAGGCCTAACATAAATATCATGGGTTTGCGTAGCCTATAATGTGAGATTTTATACTCAGGAAAAAAATAACTGACAAGGTTGATCTATCTTAATATATATTTTCTTGAATAATTCATTATAATACATTTTTTAAAAAAAATGTGTTGTTATTTATAGGCCTGAGGGATGAAACGAGAGTTAAATTCAACAAGAAAAAAGGGAAAACATAAAAGGAGATTTAAGATTTTTGCTTGTGGGTGAAAATTTTGGGATATAAAATAAAGCAATTAACAACAAGAGATGACGATTTGGGGATTTCGTAATAAAAATAAAAATGTAAACTTTCATTTTTACTTTTTATATCATAATTATGACATGTCGAAATTACACATAAATTTGAAATTGTGACATAGCAAATCAAATGGTTGGTAACATAGGGTTTAAAAACATAAGAAATTTAACTCAACCCTAAATGTATTCACAAAATAAATGGGCAGCAGTTTCTTCAACAAGACCACAAAATGAGCAAGTTTCATCAATATCAAGATGAACAAATGGGTGAATTAAACCTGTCGCTCATATCTTTTAAGTTGCGCTTGTGATACGCAGAGGTGTAAAGTCCAGGGGTCAGAAAGTAAAGGTCCTGCCATAATTCCACCCATGACCTCAGCCAGCTGATTTCACTAATTAGTTCTATCTCCTGGCTGAAAGACAGTGCTAATTAGCAACCCAGGTGATTGGAACAAAATACTGAAGCCTTTTACTTTCTGAACCTGAACTTTACACCTCTGCTTTTTAGGGTAACAAAGATTATATATTTGAGTTCAATAATGGGTCTCAAATTCATAGCTCTTCAAAAAATTATTTTAACCATCTATTAATTTAGGTTTTGGTTGATCACAAACATCAAGACCATGTGTCTCAATCATTTTTCTCAAGTAAATTTAAGATGTGCTTCACATAAATTGTCAATGCATTGTTATATCAGAGACACTGAAGAAGTTCTGTGAGGTCTTCTGCATGTAGGTAGGCTATATGTAGGTCATGCGCTACTCCAGTTATTTCAATCAAACCGGTAAAGCTGAAAGTAACCAGTAAAGTTTAAGCCTTTGTTTTTAGCAGTGATTGACAGACAAGTAGGTGGTACTTTGCTGCTGTTCAAACTAATTTGACTACATGAGTATTTATACTGTAAATGCTATGTGGTCACATGCATTTTCTACCACCACAGAATGTGGTTGAAAGTAGTGATGGTTTTGGACCCCATTTACACCTGTATTTAATATTGCCCATTTGTTACTGGATTGCCCAACACACATCTTAATATCTGGCATAAAAAGAGCTTTATGAGGGCAATTCTTTTACATTTTTAAATTGACTTATTTTGTAACTATTCCATAGGGTGTTTTTTTATGGTTATATTATCTCTCAATGTCAATATCTAATGCAAATGAGCCTTTATAATATCGCACTCTCATCTCTCTTTCCATTCAGCAATGTTAAGCAAATGCTTAAACTAGTTATAAAAATGTTCACAAACATTTTATTTAAAAAGCAAAATGTGATGCATTTTATGTCATGAAAAGGGGAAGGGTTCAAATTAGGTAAAAAAAAAAAAAATACAACAAAAATATGTCAATGGATGCTAGAAAAGTGCCAAATGTTTGTGGTGTTAGGAAGAGGAGAATCTCAATCAAAACCGTATCCCAAATAAACCCAACCCTAACTGTTACAATGACACAAAAGAAATATCATGCAGCAAATTTGGTGTACTATATTTCTCTGAGAACAGAATGACACTTCACCCAAGTACACATGATCATGTAGTTAAGGTGCTGGTAAATTTCAGATCACATAGTCTTTTTTCTTTTTTTTTTTTCTTTCCATTATATGAAAAAGACATTCATATAAACCAGTGAACTAAGGCTGAACACATTAACCCGTCATCATTTCAAGATCTTTTCACATTAGGGTAAAACAAAAACAGACATAATCTTTTATATTGTTGTATTGTATAAATCCACCAAGCAGACAACTATAGTTCTCTAGATGCAACAGGGGCATTGGTTTTGTTTGAAGTGGGGTCAATATCCCACTACTGTGGTCTTCATTGGCACATGAATTGGTGACCTTACCATTTATAAAAGGCCCCATTCAAGGAAGGTACAGTACTATGCCTATTTTGATTTTTTTTAAAAGGCTGTCCTGTGAGCAGCTATTTAATTATAAAAACACTTAAATTTGAGAGACCACAGCAGCGGCACACTTGCTTTGTCTTTTTTACTGATCAAACCATTTGGCCACAGCATTTCTTTCCTCTCTTCCTTTCTAAAATGGTGGTTGGAATGCAAGGACTGGTCAAAAAGGAGAGTAAATTAATATGAAGTGAGAGAAATGAAGTATACACTTTACAGGATTTAAAGGGCTTGGGAGGGTACACATACTTTTTTTAACGGAGTATAAACAAAAACATTTCTGCAAATTTTTTTCTGCAAAGTTGTGTGCTTTGCTAGTCACAAAGAGGGGCATTTAACAATCATTGGAAACAAGTTAAAAAACAAAGTTTGAACTGACAATTGCAAGTTTTTACCTAAAGAGGCCATCATGATCACATTGGGAAACAAAATAAACAATTCAAATGGACCAGCTGAAGCACCATAAGATCTGCTTGTCAAGTATTATATATCAAGTGAGTAGTGATTTTATGACACTAACGAGAATTCAACAGGCCAGAGGCCCGTCGGACCCTAACGATAGCTAGACACTGGAATGATTCAGAGTGAGGAAATAACTCACCGTTCACTAAGAATTGCTTTCATGTGCATTCAAAAACACCTTTCTCTGAGCCAAGTGTGCCATCTATGAGCACACTACAAAAACTGTTCTGATGACGACTACTGATAAAACTGAAAATCGGAGAATGTACTCAGAGTCAAGCGTGTGAAGCATCTTAAAGTAAGAGTGCCATTTCATATGGTCATAATACCATACATTAGACATGAAGATCAGCATGATCACTTTTACTCTTAGATAAGTCTTAAACATGAGAACCCTACTTAAGAGAAAGTTGTGTTTCACCACTGATGCTTAACTTTCCTCTTGAAAACTCAGCATGAACACATCATTGTAGCATTTGGGTGAATTTTCAAAATACATTTAAATCTGGTTATATACTCCAAACTAGTTACTTTTAATGTTCCGTTGATTTGATTGTTATGAAGTCCACACTAAGTTACATGTAACCGCAGAAATTCAGTTTTTGGAAAAAGATCAAAGGAACTGGGAAAGGTAAAGAAAAAGAAAAAAGTAGACCATCCATACAGAACTCAATACATCAAATTTCTGCTAACAACGCAGAGCTTCTCCACAGGTAAAAGTAAGGAGGATATCACACACTTCTCTTTCTGACACACACACACGCGGACACATGCGGGCGCATACACACACACACACACACACACTATGGGTCCTAAAAGGTCCCCGACTGTGTCCATACCCCTGGACCCTGTAAATTTCGTTGTGGATAGTGCTGTGCTCCAGAAGCTGTGAGATGTCTCGAGTTAGCCTGACTGGGTCTGTCTGTTCTCTGGCTGTGCACTCTGGACGACTGGGCCAATTTGGAGTCATGAGCACCTTGTGTGTGTGGTACTGCAGTGCTGTCCATTTTAAGGTGGCCTAGACCTCTGGTGGGTAGAGAAAGAGCAGCTGACAGGGTGCTGTCCAAAAGTTTAGCTTTAAGGCTTGAGGTGTCCATCCCACCTCCACTGCTGCTGTGAGGCTGTGGCGCACACATTGTTGAGTCCACTGAGGAGATGGATACTGTAGAAGAGGGCGGGCTTGCTTGGGCGAGTAGGCTGTGTGTGGGCAGCTTTGAAGGATAGTAACTGGGCCTCCCGGAGCTGCAGCGGGGAGGAGAGGGGCTTACAGAGGGACAGAATGGAGAAGAGGAGCCCTGCTGGTCGAAGACGGGGCTTTCCGAGCGCTGATGGGATTCTGGCTGGAGAGGCAGCATCTGCTGGGCGATCATTAAAGACAGATTTAACAAACTTCCGATCAAACGTTTGTAGTGTATGGGTTTCATGGCATTATCTGAAATATCTGTTTCTCAGTTGTGCATTGTGAATATCCTACCTGATGTGGGTGTATAGAAGGACTCTTTATGGGAGAGGCCAGAGATGAGCTCTGAAGATCATACCTGTCCATCTCAACAGCATCTATCAAGACACAGAGAAGTACTCAAACTCTGCAGCTCACAGCATTCTCAGTTTAGTTACTGAAAACATGCAGTCCGATTCATACCAGTGCTCTTATCACGACTGCTGATTTGGTCATTCATTCCGGCATCTGCTCTTTTAAGGGCACGCTCTATGTTTAGATTACCCCTCAGGACACGTTCCAGAGCACCCTGTCCCTCCCTCAACCGCTCAACTGATGTAGGGACCATCCTGATAAACACACATTCACAACAACCGTTCATTAGGGATCTGTGAGAATGTGTATGAAGAGCTAGTGTTTAGCAGGACCAGGGGTTTTATTGTTAAATTAAACTATTAAAAAAAACATTCATTGAAATAAAGCTGAAATTAAAAATATATTTCAGGAAAAACTTTGAAAATTAGAAATGTTGTCTTTGCAACTAACTGAAATAAGTTTAGGTTAAAGCCCTAAAATTAATAACTAGAAATAGAAACTAAAACTGAAATAAAAATAAATTAAACCCAAATCAGATTGACATGGCTCATGTGTATGAATCTGTTGTGTTCTCACCAGTGGTTGGACTCTGGTCCACCCAGTACTGTGGTCTGTGTGTGGTTTCCAGACCGGATGCCAGGAGGACTGACCTCCTCTATCTGTGGGAAAGTGTGCCTTTCTGGAGAGAACGAATTGTGCGGAGAGACTGAAGGTTGAAAATGCATGAGCGGCTGTCCTGGAGACTCTGTGCGAGGGCAAATGGAGCTGATGTTTGTGACGAGGGGTGCTGGGTCCCGTGGCCCTTTCTTTCTTTCCCTGTACTCTAGCAGAGAAACCTAGAGGGAAAGAAGGTGTGTAAGAGTGACTAAAAGTTGCACATAGATGATGAACTGGCATGCAGTTCTGTCCTTCAGTATAATCTCTTAGTATACACATGCATCGTAACATTCACATGTTCACAGAAAGCAACACATGCATGATCAATTGATGTAAAATGACATCATCAATAATTTCAACAAGTATGATACAGCATGCAGTACCCAATGCTGCCATTTAGAAAAGCACCACACTAAATACCACCACATTAAATGCTCATATTAACCCACTCAAATGCTGTATAATAAAATAAATACATGTGTCTTCAATTGCTAGAACCCTTGCAAATATAACATACCATGAAAAAAGTTTGAAACTAGGATTCTAGACTCTAGAACAAAAGCAAAGAAAAACCCACATACAAATACAGACAGATTCACCATGAGAAATGTTTGTAGATTACAGAATGAAAGCATCTGTGTCTTTGAATGAATACAATTGGCTCTGCAGCTGCTAACTTTTTTTTTTTTTTTTTGTTAAATAAATTTGCCCAATACAGATGAGGGAGTACATCATCTGGAGATGCAAATGTTATGGACATGCACACTTCTAGATGGAGGCCACTTATTTCATATTCACCATGTTTTGCCCTGGCTTGAACTGGCCCCTTACAGCTAATGCCTGGTACCCAGACAAGCCAGCCAGCTGACTACCAGCACTCACCATGACCCTCTGCCTTGAGAAAAGGGTAAAAGAAAGATTTTGCAAGAATTTTAAGAGTGAAGAGAAGAGAGAAACAGGGAGCAAATCAAAGACAGAGCAAGAGATTCATGCCAGATAGAGGACCACTGTTCATGATTTAAATGTATGTGAGGAAAAGGAAGGTAAACAGCAGTTTTTTCCAAGATTTTAGATGAGTTCTTATTTTATACTATGCCAAGTCAAGAAATATCCACTCTGTTAATTACATTTGTAAAGGTGGGATTATGCGAAGGCACATTGATAGGTTAACAGTAGGATTCTCCCCAAATAATTGAAGGTTTATTTCATCTGAACAGTATAGTATGGAAGCTTGTTTCCACCACAAAAGTAAAAAAAAAAGAAAAAAAGTTAAGACTAAAAGACTTTTGATCGAACAATTGTTAGTTTAAATGAACATATATATATGAGATAACTCCAAATTTCAAGAAATAAAGTCAGAATTGTGAGATATAAACTCGCAATTCAGACTTGTTTTCTTGCAATTGCTAGCTTATATCTCGCAATTCTGACTTTATAACTCGCAATTGCAAGAACTTTTTTTTATATAAAAAAAGCTTCCATAGTTTTGAGGTAAAACAGCCTAATTTATTGTCATTGGATAATAGTGATGTGGGAATTTTTTTTTATGTTGGAAATTAAGTTATTATGTCTGTTTGTTAGTGGGTGATTTCTGAACAGAAAATGCCATTTAGATCTGTATGGTATGGGAAAAAAAGTTTTTTATTTTGAAGTGAAAAGTTAAAAGTAGACACTTGGAGTAAGACCCCCCAACCTCACCCCCATCCAATTACAATCAGATGACAGTTGGGATAAAGGCTCCGATACACAGCAATCGAAATCACAGAATGAACTGATGTGATGTCATTTTTTAACAAAATCACACCAAAAAGAAGTTTGTTTCGTAAGTTTGAAACAGCTTGCCAAAGTGAAATTTATGGCAAAAAGTTTGAACTATCATCGGTCCGTGGTGATTATGTAATAGGTAGCTGTGCTTTGGGGCTCCACCTGCTTTTTGACGTGGAAATCTTCTATGGTTAATTTCCTCTGTTCAGTTTGTCAAGGTCACACATGAGTAAAAACATGAACACACTGGAGAGTTTAATACTATAAAGCTGCTTGCGTTAAAGTAATCTATTGTATAAACTGCTATTTAATAAATGTGACGTGACTTTACTGGAGTGCTGAATGGCAGAGCTTGTGCAAACATGCAGATCACTATGGATCAGATGCTTCCTTAACAGCTGTTTTCTCACCACTGTCTTTTATTGAGCTTATTTTGTTGCTGAGAGGAAAGTGCACAGCACATATTTACATTTTCATCTAAAACCACTGCTAACAGTATGGGAGATATCGTGATGTTTGCTATTTCTGCTCAGGTATTTTAATCCTTTTTTTTTTACCCCCAAGCGAAGAGCGAAAAAGAACTTCGCTGTGAGTATATCAGGGTCTTAAACTTACCCTTGGGGTCATATTACCCCAGTGGTAGGTCAATAATATTGTGCTATAAGAACTTAACTTAAAAAATCCATTAATTTTTACATAATGTGCTAAATTAAAAACATATATGACTTGTACATGGACAAACTAATGTGGCCGTAGTACTTGCCTTCTTCTTCTGTGGTGGATTGCTAGGGTGAGGGGATGTGCTGCTCTCTGAATATCCGCCTCCGAACTGTGTGTCCAGATACAGCGAGAGAGAACCCGAACCCGCCTCCATCAGCAGCCCCTGGCTGCTCATTGTGCTAAGGTCAGAGTCAGCTGTGGAAAAGCCCTCTGATTGTGGGAAGTGTCTGTCACTTACAGGACCAGTGGGTAGACTGGCATTGAGGGGAGAGCAGGTGTAAATGAGGTTAAACTCTGTCCTAAAGGCCTGTTCTGGGGCCTGTGCCTCACTGGCATGCGAAACCAAGGAAGATTCACATAGAGAGGACACAACAGCTGAGCTGCGGGGAGTCCCACCACCAGATCCATTGAGTGAGTCTTGAGCAGCAAGTGAGAAGTCTTCTGACACAGGAGCCGGGCTTCCCCGGCTTGTGGAAAAGTCAGGGAAGCCAGTGACTCGTGAAGTGAAGTCTGGTCGCAAACAGGGCTGAGAAAAAAAAAAGGTTTAAAAGAAAAATCAGGAAAATATTTCATTCTGTTTCAAGTATTTTAATGAAATATTTAACTGGAATTTTTCGGTCCACAATATATACCAAGAATGCAAAATATTGGACACAATTGGATTCCTGCCGAATAAGGGAGCTACATGAGCCCAAGTTTACTTGTATAGCGCATTTCCCACATGCCTGTAGTCATTTTCGCTTTAAATACTCTTATTTAGGCTTGCCGTTTATAATAATTAAAGTGGCATACTGGCATTTATTATGTAAACATCAATTATGTTTACTTTATACCTGCATTTTCCATTCCTGTTCTGGATACTTTTAAATTTAAAGGATTTGTTGTGGAGTGGGAACTATAATATAATATAATACATGATTATAGTGTTTATAATGTTTTTAACTACCGGTATTTTACATTATTTCTGAATGAAACAATAAAAGGTAATATACACAGATGATACACAGTTATTCACCATTACAACATGTTTTTTTTCTTTCTCAAACAATGCAATTTTGACCTGGTGTGACATATTTTCCAGAAAAAAAATATGTTAGATACTATGCTTTTTGGAACAATTTTCTTTATCAACAATCTAAGCAGTTTTCTTAATTTTAGTCAAACTACACTTTCTGCACAATTTCATTAGAACCTTAGCATACTGACTCATTTGATGCGTGAACAAAACTTCACCAAACATTAGTAGCGCACCTCCCATCCAATAATCGCAAAAAGCTTTGTGCTTTGTTACTTTTGATACAAAGTAGTCCAAAATTTGATAAATGAATTATTTTGCTACTTTTTAATATGCCCTCATACTGTAACACAGTTTAAGCAGCAGCTCGGATCAAGCGCACATGAACCGATCGTCTCATCTCCTCTTTTCCACAGCATAAAATAAACATGGGTGAACACCAGTAAATATGTTGAAAGATACATTACAACTTATCGAAATGAATCATGTGATCGCTCAATCAGTGTTTCAACTAGGGAAATGCGTCAATAAAACAGCTTGTAGGCTATGTCCATAAACTCATTAGTTAGCTAGAAAAAATAACTCCCTTTGCTAAATATATACACTATTACATATTCATTATATTTTCCTTAACCTGTTAGGGATGTCTTCATTGTTTAAAGTATGTTTGAATAAATCTGTCATGAAAACAAGTTATTACTGTTTATTGTCGTTTAAATGTTAATATTACACCAACTGGAGTAGATACAATTATTATTAAAAAGTTAATTTAAATGTTTGTACAACTTTTGAATTTTCATTTAAGTGCATCCCTACTCTCAGAAATGGCAAAGCCAGCCTTCCAAATTTGAACATGCTATATTACAAGCAAGCATTAGCCCTTCCATGTGCATGTATAAGCATTGAAACTTACTTCTGGAGTCAGAGATTCTGATCTGTGCACAGGAGAAGCCTCAGGAGAAGAGATGTTCTGTGAAAAAGAACCAAGTTTTATATATATATATATATATATATATTTATTGTTTTCTATGCCTACAGCAAATCACAACAAGAGAGAAGTCCATTTTATATGTGTGTTCACCTCAAACTGTAGAGGTGTATTGCAGCGGCTGGTGGGCCGGGATGTGAGTGGAGAGAACGGAAGCATGGTAGCATTTAGCTTCTCCACTTCCCCTCCTAAATAAAGCGAGCAAGGATTTAGGAGCGAATGAAGAGGCGTCATTGGAAGTTCAGTGGGCAGAGGTGGGGTGATGGGGGACAATGGTCGTAACAAGAGTTCAGAGGGTGGAGCTGCAATTTCCGATGGACACTTCAATTTCCTCTTCTTAATGGGTCCTGCCAGCTCTGAACGAGAGGCAATATCAAAAACAGAAAGAAAAAAAACATGAATTAGAACCCTGAATACAATTCACATTCCGCTGTCTCAACAGTGGAGTGAGAGCCATTACCAGGTTTAAGCTGGAGAGAGCTGCTGGTGCTGCTGCTGTTACTTTTGTGGGAAGAATTGGACTCCGTTCCATCCTCCAACAGGCCAGATAACATGCTCTCATCCAGCGCTTGTTTCATCCACCTCTGCTCAGACAGACATACACAAAGGCATGCAATGTAGCCACAATAACAATAACGTTAAGTCCACTAAGTCTTTGGTCAATTCAGCTACGTCTAATCCAATCTATGTCTAAAAAAACAAATATGAGCTGGAGAACTCTGCTTTGTCATTCAAGTTTCCCCTGAAAATGAATTTGTAATTAACTTGTTTAGTAACTCGTTCTAACCTTCTTGCAAGAACCATATGCTGGGTCAATCATAAAGGGTCGCCGGCGTCTTTCAGGGTTAAAGGGGGAACCAAAACGAACATAGTGTTTGGGGGTGGTACAAATGAGAGGTGAATGAGATAGTCCTGGCAGCATGTTGAGGGTGGTGGCCAGAACTGTGGGGTCAGTGGTGATGCGTAAAGGGCGTTCCACAGACTCCTCCACCCGCTCTGGAACCTTGTCATTTAACCACTCGGTCACCAGGTACTTGTAAAAGAGAGAGAGAATAAATGTTAAATGACTACATTTACAGCTCTGAAACATAGCCTGACCACAGTATGAATGTAGCCATTTTTGACCGTTTTTATTTTTTTATGTAATATTTGAGCATTTATTATAAATGATTTATCCATGGACATCTAATTTTTTTAAAAAATTCATGTGCCCTCATAATATGTTATCAAATACATTGATATCCCTGATGAAATGTACACTTTGCTCAATACCAAGCAATAATCCCCCCTCTCAAAGCAACCGGTCACTCACATGAGATCGCAGCAGTTAGCAAATGACAACAATCCAATGATCCAATCTATTCCTGATGGACAAAATCAAGTCCAGTGCTACATTTGCTGCTACAAATCAAGTCCAGCGCTACATTGCTAACTTTAACTAGAGGTATTGAAAAAGTACTTGTACTGTACATCCTCAAACCTAAGATGGCAATAAAAGAACAGAGGAAGGGGGGGGGGGGGGGGAGAATTTTTGCTTTTCATAGTGCTAAAGTGTTTCCCTGCCTTCAGCCCTAAGCACTGGAATAGGCTCCAGCATCCCCATGACCCTATAGAAGACAAGAAGTTTGTAGAGGGGATGGAATTAATAAATAGTGTTAAGGCCTGGACACACCAAGCCGACGGTCGGCCGGCGGGCAATATCGGGCCATTTGAGCGCCGGTCGGCTTAGTTTTTTCGGTGTGTTCCACACCATTGGCAGTAGTCAGACACAGTCAGGGTTTTTTTGGGCCGATTCAGCATTTTGAATCGGTTTCGGGCCGTCGGTGAGAGAGAGAACTCTGATTGGCTGTTCAGCTTAGCGAACGAGCCAGTGCACGAGAATAACAGCAAAAGGGATGAAAGCAGGCAAATAAGTCAAGACGGTACAGACAGAATATAATTTTACAGAATTTAAATTATAATTTTAGATCATCTTACCAGAGCATTCGAATGCACAAATATGTTCAAAGTGATAAGAATGATTGATATTCAAAATAGTAAGCAAGCGCTCTGTTTACGGTTTGTATATCTGCACTAGCCGACAAGAGGCAAAATTGTGTCATTTACTCACCCTCATGTTGTTCCAAAAGACTATGTTTAATCTTTAAAACACAAATTAAGACATTTTTAAGGAAACCGTCAAGTGCAGGTAACCAAAAGTTAGAAGATCCAAAAAGGTCAAAGCATAAAATTAATCCATATGAATCGAGCGGTTAAATCCAAGATATAATCGCTTTATAAGGTGAATAGATTTATTTTAGGCTTTTATTTTCATATAAACCCTGATCGACACGCATACATTGAGCATGTCACATATGGTAAACATGGAAGCTCAAACATGATTGCGTGATGCACGAGAACCAATGAGGTTTATTTTAGTGAATGACGCATGCATGAGTTTCTAAATTAAATCTGTTCATCATATTAGGTGATGCCTTTCATACGTTTTTGAATCTTCTAAGTTTTGGTTACTTGGACTTTCAATGGAGGGACAAAATCCTCCATTGAATCCTCCACAAAAACAAAAGGTTTCATTAAAAATATTTTTAACTTGTATTTCAAAGATTAATCAAAGTCTTATGGGTTAGTAACAACATGAGAGTGAGTGAATGACTGAATTTTCATTTTGGGTGAACTACCCTCTAAAGCCACAACACTGCAGTTCTGAACAAGATTTATGAAACCCACACTAGAGTGGCTAAGAAAAACATGACCATTAACCTGTGTAGGATTTAGTGTGTGAAATGATCTCACCTTTTTGGTTTTTGGGTATCTGACATGTGTCTTATTACCCATCCCTGCAGAGGCAGCTCCATATAGCTCTCCATCTTGAAGATGGCCATAGTTCGGCGCTCCCTCTCCCTGGCTCTGCTCCCTGAGGGCTGCCCCGGCACTGCCCTCTTCACCCCCCACCAGAACTCCCTCCGCTGCTTGCTGGGAAAGAGCCTGTCGCTGTCTACGAGCACGCTGAGCTGAACTGGAGCGGTACCTGGAGATACGGCTCTTGGGACGTGGTTTGGAACTACGGGCGGGTTGTGGTTTAGGGGCAGGACTGGGTGTAGCAGGGGGCTTCTCAGGGTCAATGTCTGTTGTGTCCTAATGAAGAGACAAGTAAAAGTGTGTAAGAACACAGCCATTATGATCAAAAATTGAAAGTAAAAAAAGTAAAAAGTAACTACCACAGTGGCAAAGGAGGTGCGCCGTGTGCTGACTCCTCCAACTGCTCCTGTATTTGGTACACAGCTTCCTGCTGTAAGTGAGGGCACTTCTGCCTCCCCCACTTCCAGTTTGTTTTCTTCAGCTGTACCCTGCGCTGAACCCTGACCACGTTTCTTTCTCCTCTCAAGGTTCTCGAACATGTGCATTATGGCCTCTGCCTTGCGTTCGTCACGAGACTGAGTGGGGCAAAAAGAATGAGTGGTTGATATGGTGAGTAAGGCCCTATGAAATCTATTTTATTTCTATCCATATTCCATAAAACCTGTTTACCATTTACATTTTTCTGGATTCCATTTTAATAGTTCTAACAGTAAAGTTAAAGTCAATAAATATCTAATTAATGAAAATCATGAAACTTACAATTTATTAACATCTTATTAAAAGTTATAAAACAACAAATTCTTTTTTTCTAAAATTCAGTTCTTTCAATTCCATGTTTTCCATTTTTTATTTTCTGGATTGGGTTTTAATAGTTTAATTAATTTATAATAATCAAAAAGCATGTCAAATCTATGGAATTTATAAAATGTGTAATATAATAATTTATTAAATTGATTAAAATTGGTATTATTATTATTCATCAAAATAATAAGGTCCTTTGAAAAGGTTTTTATTTATTTATGTTTTTTTTTAGAAATTCTGTAAATCAATTCAGGAAAAAACAAACACATTTATTATGAAAATTGGTGGTAAACCAATGAAGCCATGAAACATTAACGATCTAATTAATCTTAAAAAAAGTTAGCAAATGAAAATGTAACAATTCCTTTTATTTTTTGAATAAATACCTCAAGTGTCACTCATGCTTGAGAATGTGTAGTAGATGAAACTGTGCCACATCTTTTTTACCTTTAATATTTACAGACACTGGTCCACTACAGCATTTTGATTAAGTGTACTGTCCTAATTTTGATTTATCCTTCCAAAATTGGCTAAATTCTGTGACATTATACTGTTTTTATTTTTTTTTTTTTTTTTTTTTTTTTTTTTTTGACATGTTTATTCTGTGTTAGCATGTACAATATACAATGTGACTTCCTGAGGGAAATACCTTAACAGAAAATCTTCAAAGTATTGTGACAGGTTTCGTTTCAAATTAAATACACAAACACCTCCAAAGCAAACCAAAAATAGCACATAAATTATAAAAGATACATGTATAAACATATTCAAAAAAAAAAAAAAAAAAATAGATAGATAAACAGGACTACAGTAGCAAAGCAATAATAAAAAATAAAAATAATACCAATTATAAATGATAATGTTGGTGACTAGGTTAGTCACAAAGTTTAACAATCAAAACCTACAGAAAGGCACATTAAAATATTTCCCATATATAATCTATCATCAAAAGATTCCAGCCTAAAGAGGAGACTGATACATGTCAATTGGAACCAAAAAAAACATCAGAACACAAAAAGAACCTAGACCATTCTTTGTAAGTTGCAAAGTTGCAATGCCCACCTCCAAAAGGAGGGACGTCACACCCCAGAGAGCCCTAATTGGCACACATGACTATTTTTCTCACATCCAAAGGCAGGTGATCTATAAACGGAGACCATAGGTTATGAAAGTTCTGTGCATTACCCCTAAGCACCGCAGCCAGTCTCTCATGGGGCAAAACTGCAAAGATCTCTCTATACCACTGAGTCACAGAGGGGGGAGTATCATTGATCCATCTGATAAGGATGCATTTCCTTGCCACAAGTAGTAGTTTATCTAACAGTTTGTATCCTGTTGCATCCAGTGTAAGTGTCATTGCCTGCCTCTTGGATGGAAGCCCCAGGAGAAAAAGACCAGGATCTTTTTTCAATTTTATCTGAAGAATGGTATTAATTTCGCAAGCAATGAAGCTCCAAAATCTAGAGATATACTCGCAGCTCCAAAAACAGTGAAAGTATGTCCCCAACTCTGTGTGGCACTTAGCACACAGGGCAGATATAGTATGATCAATTTTATTCATTATAACTGGCGTTACATGTAACCTATGCAATATCTTATATTGAGTTTCTCTGAGCCGGTTACAAGTAAAAGTGGACCTCACACATTTAATGGCCTCCTGCCAGTCATCATCTATATATTCATTGCATAGGTCTTTCTCCCATTTGTGAGCAATTGTATTCAAGAGTCCAGAGGCATGAGAGTATATAAAAGAATAAAACCTAGACAAGAAGTGAGCAGCATTAGTTGTGTTGAAGAGGAAACCCTCCAAATTGCTAAGAGCTGGCGAATCCAGCGCATATCTTCGCTTGGAAAAAACATAATGCCGAATTTGTAAATAACCAAAGTGGTGTTGCTTTGGGAGATCAAACTTCTGTCGCAATTGTTGGAAGGACATTAGGGAGCCATCCTGGAACAAGTCCCCTATTACACGGATTCCCTTCATGTGCCATGCTTTAAAGATAGACAAGCCTAGGCCCGGGACAAAGTCCTGATTCAAATAAATTGGACTCAACATAAACAAAATTTCACCTTTCCCAAAGAACCTTGAGATCTGACGCCAAACTTTAACCGAATTGTAAAGTATCGGATTTTTCCTCACTATATCCACATGCTTGTGGGGGCAAGCAAACAGGCTCCAAATAGAGAATGGGGAACAAGCCCATGAATCCACACTAGGACACAGATCACAGTAGGACCTATACCACTCCCAAATCAGTCTGGCATGGCAAGCCCAATTATAATATAGAATATTAGGCATAGCTAAACCACCCAGTTCTACTGGCAACTGTAAAGATTTAATCTTTTGTCTAGGCTTCCTGCCATTCCATGCAAATCTAGAAAATGCACTTTCCAGCTCTGCAGAGACTTTCCTGCTTAACCATAGGGGCAGCATCTGGAGAGGGTACAATAATCGAGGAAGAATATTCATTTTGATTAAACTTATCCTACCGAGCAGCGAAAGAGGAAGAGCTTGCCAGCGGTTTAAATCTTTTTTTACAGTATGAATAATCGGGGCACAATTAAGTTTCCATAATTTATTCAGGTCAGTTGACACATTGATCCCAAGGTAAACAAATCCGGATTTGGACCATTTAAAGGGGAAGTTAATCAAAGATTCTGTAATAAAATTGCCTAATGGTAAGGCTTCCGATTTACTAAAATTAATTTTGTACCCTGAGATAAAACCAAACTCGTCAAATAAAGACAGCATTGTTGGTATAGATAATTCGGGTGATGATAAAAACAACAGAATATCATCTGCATACAGTGCTATTTTGTGCTCTACACCCATCATAGAAATACCCGTTATACCTCTATGCTGTCTGATAGCCTCCGCTAGAGGTTCCAAAGCCAGCGCAAACAAGAGCGGACTCAGCGGGCAACCCTGTCTGGTGCCCCTAGCAAGTGGGAAGGGATCTGACCGTAAACCATTAGTGATAACACAGGACGTAGGGGAATGGTAGATAGTCTGAATCCACTTCAGAAAGTCACCATCTATACCAAATCTCCGTAAAGCCTCAAACAGATACCCCCACTCCACCCTGTCAAAAGCCTTCTCTGCATCCAGAGATACAGAGATAGCCTCACAATTCTGTTGGTTTGTATATTGTATTATATTCAGGAGCCTTCTTATATTTGTAACAGAAAAACGCTTCTGAATAAAGCCAGTCTGATCAGGGTTTATAAGGTTGGAGAGAACCGTCTCGAGTCTTCTGGCCAGCAATTTAGAGAGTATCTTAGCATCAACTCCAATTAAACTAATAGGCCTATAAGAGCTACATACATCAGGTGGTTTATCCTTTTTAAGATTAAGTGAAATATTTGCTAAATTTAAAGTGGGTGGAAGCTGACCATTTTTTAACGAATCTGTAAACATTTCAGTAAGTGATCCTACTATTTCTTTTCTCATTTTTTTATAGAATTCTGGGCAAAAGCCATCTGGCCCAGGGGCCTTCCCTCCCCTCAGAGAGGTTATAGTGTTAAGAACTTCCTCTTCTGTAATTGGCCTACATAGGTCCACTTGCTCCTCCAGTGTGAGAGAGGGGAGCTTAATGTTATTAAGAAAATGGCTCATCCTTTGCTCTACGGAATGGCATTCTGATGAATAAAGATTTTGATAAAATTCTTTCATAATTTTATTAATGTATCTGTTTTCAAATCTATTAGCCCCAGAATTATCCTTTAAAGATGAAATTAGATTGGTCTCTGTCCTCCCCCTTGCCAACCGTGCAAGGAGACGGCCTGGTTTATTTCCTGATTCATAAAGTCTTTGTTTGGCAAAAAAAATAGATGATTCTGCCTTCTTAGTTAATAACAAATCTAAAGCAGAACGGGCTGCATTAAGCTGCTGGGATATGCCTCTGGAGGGTGACCCTTTGAAATCTATCTCCAAAGTCTGAATTTTCTTCTCAAGATCTGTTATATTTTTCATAGCCTCTTTCTTTTTAGCTGAGGTATAAGATATAATTGCACCTCTCAGGTAGGCTTTTGCTGCCTCCCATAAGATGGATGGACTAATTTCAGGAGATTTATTGATGTCAATAAAGTATTCCCACTGCTGTTTAAGATATTGCATAAATTTAGAACAGCTCATCAATGAAGGATTCAGTCGCCACTGTCTACTGTACGGATCTCTATACGGGGGATGAACTATTATTGTAATGGGAGAGTGGTCAGATAAAGTCCTAATTCCAATAGTGCAATCCATCGTTCTGTCTAATATCCCTTGTGATGACAAGAATAAATCTATACGTGAAAACGTTTGGTGAGGTTGGGAGAAAAAAGTATAATCTTTCACCCTTGTATTCACAGACCTCCAAACATCAAACAATTCAAGATCCTTGCAAAATTCCAAAAGCCTAAAACTTTTCCTTGGTTTAATACCTTTTGGAGGAGACTGGTCTATGGATGGGTCTAGTACGCAGTTAAAATCCCCTCCCAAGAGTATGAGAGAGCATGAGAATGAAGATATGTCAGCAAGTAATTTTGGAAAAAATGTAGGCTCATAAGCCGTGGGGGCGTAAATGCAGCCAATCAGCACATGTTCCCCATATAAAAAACCAGAGAGAAGTACGTAGCGACCATCATTATCTGTAACCGACTTTTCTAATTTAAAGGAAAGATTTTTATGAAGAAGAATTGCAACTCCCCTGCTATTGGACTTATAAGAGGAGAAAAAAACCTGGCCAACCCAGTTTCTACGCAGCTTCATGTGCTCTATGTCAGAGAGATGGGTTTCTTGAAGCAGCGCAATCTGACATTTCTCCTTCTGAAAAAAAGAGAGAATTTTTTGCCTTTTGACAACATGGTTAATGCCTTTCACATTGAGGCTAATTAATTTAAGATCACTCATTGACAAATTTTACCATAGGATAGAAATAGTCTTAAAACAAAAAAACGGGTATAAAAGAGCTCTGAGGTGTTAAAACAGCACAAAGAATGGTCATAATAATGAACAAAACAACCCACCAAACTAAACCAAAACATCCCTGCCCCGTTATCAAAAAAGATTACAAACCTTGCATAATAAGCACATCCCTCCCCCCCAGCCAAGCTTGAAAACAAAAGTGCGGAGGACGTGAAAAAAAGCAGCCACATTACACCGAAAGACGGAGTTTAACTCTATCTAGCCCCCCCCCCCACTCCCATCACACGTAATATTACGTAACAGCAAACAAGTGGCTAAAATTACTGTATGTGCCCTAAGCAGAACACGCTTTTTATTTATATATATATTATATTAATAATAATAATAATTAAAGAAAAGGATGATAAAAATAATTAAATGATAAGAATATATATATATATATATATATTTTTAGATAAATAAACAATTTACTGGAATAGGAATAAGCAGCTGGGTAACAACATCACTCAAAACCACACTGCTGCTGAGCAGTAAATGAAAAGGAAGTATTTAAATGCCGCGTGAACCTAAACTGGTACTGAACAGTATAAAAATAAATAAATAAAAATGTACCGTGAAAACTGTCTGTCCAAGCATTTACCGACTGTAGTAATGTCCCAGCCAAACAAGTCAACATAATATTTTAGCCCAATCCGTCCAGGTACGCCTGTGCGTCTTTTGCAGAATGGAAGGAGTGGTCAGACCCATTATGGTTGAAACAGAGGTTAGCAGGGTAGCGCATCACAAAACGGACACCTTTTTGAATAAGCTGACCGCAGACGTCATTGTATGCCCGTCTAGCCTCTCTGACTCTAACTGACAGGTCCTGCATGATAAGAATGTCACTTCCCTCATATGCGAGACGCTGCGACTTCTTTGCAGCAGCCAGGATTTTACTCTTGTCCGAGTAGTTGTGAAGCTTAATCAGCACAGGGCGTGCGCGGTTGGGTTTAAGCGGGCCCAGTGTTCTATGCGCCCGGTCGATTTTAATAGCGCCATGTTTTGTTTCAATCTCCAGCAGCTTGGGCAGCCAGGTTTGAAAGAACTTAACAGGTTGGCGACCCTCCGCGCCCTCTTTCAGACCGATGATACGAATATTGTCCCGCCGGCTGCGATTTTCGGCGTCTTCTGCTCTCTCCGAAAGGGACTGTACAGTTTTTTCCAACGCCGATATCTTGTTATGAAGTTCCGCCACTTCATCCTCGGTCTGGGAAACACGGCTCTCCGCCTCTGTGATTCGCTTCGTGTTATCCTCTAATCGGGTTGTAATTGTGTCCAGCGTCGACTCAAAACGAGCGAATTTCTCGTCCAGGAGAGCGCTTAAATTATCAGTTACGGCCTGTACCAGACTGGACTGTTCAGCTGAAGAACCACCATCTTTGTTACCTTGATTAGCAGACGGTTGGCCTTTTGCTGTCGTGCGGCCCCTTCTAGTTTCTTGTTGAGAAGCCGCGGGACCTGATCCTGACATGTTTACGAGTTGGATGATGAAAATTAAATTAATAAACAGCCACGCAGTTTAGTGTAAAAATAAGAAAATAACGCGATGGTCGCGGGAGCTCGGCGAAAACGTGCCACTTAGAACAAGAGCATCACGTGACCCCCATACTGTTTTTATTACTGTATTTTGCGATTCCATTCGTGTTTTCCACATTTTGGAAATCATAGGGCCCAAGGTGAGACTACAGGATCTGTGTAAGAATTAGACAGTATGTATTGATTCATGACTGTTCTCATATGATTAAAGCTTACACGTCTGTTTGGTATTGGCACTCCATTCTCGTCTAACTCCTCTCCATTCTCCAACTTCACACTGTCAATAAGAGCATCCTGTAGCACAAAAACAAGCTAAGCTTCATCATCATGTGAGATAATCATCATTAGAATTTCTCAAAGTATCTGCAATAGAGAAGTAGACATTGAGAATTGTTATTCCACAAACATGCACCTCTGTATCGCTAACTCCCTGTGTCTCGTTTGCATCTTCCAGCAGGTGGTTGCTCTCATCAGACACGCCGGTTACGAGCCTGTCCCCTTCCATCTCTCTGCGTCGGGCTCGTCTTTTCCGTGTTTCTATTCCAGGCAGGGCAAATTGTGAAGACTGAGGGGATGGTAGTTGGATGGGGCGGAGATTGTGTCTCTGCACAGGACAATCCTGATTGCCCTTATGACATGCACAATCTACTTTATAATTACTGTAGGAAGAATCGAAGGAAAAGAGTCAATACAAACAACACCAAATCGCAGTTTATCTAAGACTCATACTAGATCTTAAGAAACGTATTAGAGCGACTAACCAGCAGCTAAACTCGTAGTCAAACCCGATAGTGACTTCAGAATCTTTTGAGATGTGAGCAACAGCATAGATACACAGGTGAATCATCCCCTCTGCAATCATGTGCCGCACCTGTGTTTTAGCGTATACAGGACAAAAAGAAACAAATATAATCAGGCTGCCACACAGAAAAAAAATTGTGAACAGAATATGCACTAATGAAGCAACCCTACGACATCAGTAGTTATCAGATAACACCAGATTCATCTCACCTCAGCATTGGGTGTGCATGATCTTCTGATAAACCGTGCATCATTGCCAAATGTCCGGGCATCCACACACATCTCCACTTCATTAAACTTGGAGTAGAACAGGACAAATGGATATGGCCTGAAGTGGAGTTAATAGAAGGAATCAGGAAGGACAGTCAATTTGCAATAAACATTTTACAAATGCACGGTTAAAATTAGATACATTTTTTTTATATAATTTATAATTATTAAAATGAGATCAAGATGATGTTGATAATATACATAGATACAATCACACAGAAACACTTACTTTTTGAAAAAATGTCCGTTGACTTCAAACTGCTGTCTGAGCATGACTTTGCCTCTATACTCAATGATGAGTGTTTCAGGGTCTAAATTCCGTGCAGCTCTGAGAATCTTCCTATGTTTCTGCACACGTGTTACACGTCCCAGCTGTAACTACAAAAGAATTAGATATAAAAATAATTATTAAATGAAAAAGTACACGTACTGAATTGAAAACTTGCTTCCAAATGTAAAGTCACTATACAGGGATGCACAGTTTAAAAAAATAAAACATTATATGTGACAGATTATCCCAGATTAACAGAACACATTTGTGGCCTTAACTCTGCTTATCAGTAAAACGGTGTATCTCCAAGTTTAAAATGCTCAAGATATGTTTTCCACTAACAGTTTTCAGTCTGTGCATTAAAGTTGGCCATATGTCAGTGACCCTTTCTGCAGGTTACATTGTTACACCAGTAGGTGGTGACTAGGGATGCACGATATATCGGCCACATATCGATATCGGCCGATAAATGATCTTTTTTGATGTTATCGTTATCGGTCCGATAAGAAAATTGTGCCGATATATCAAAGCCGATAGATAGATTATTTACTTCAGTTGAGAGATGCGCGCTGTTCGCCATGATGGTTCTGAATGATTGGATTCACTTCGAAAAGGAAGATACAGTTCAGCGCAACATGTGCAGCACAAATCTGTCACATAGGCTTCATAACATTATAATAAAAACATGCAAAAGAATGTTGTGAATTGTTCGCCAGTGTTTCAACGCGACGAGCGCGTTGTGGCGGAATGAGCGCGTGACGCGCGTCTATGGAGTTTAGCCTTCATGACAAGCAGTCAAGTTCTCTTGAGCATTCGCAGCATTCTACAATATGTTTATTTTGTGTATATATATATATATGATTAATCTAATATAGGATGCGTTTGGTTGAGTTAATGAATGATGCAGTAGCGCTTCATCATCTTTGCTGATCATCTTTGATCATTTTAGCGTTGCACAGCTCAAACAGCAATACACATTTATAACTATAATTGGGACTGTCATATACATGCCAATATAATGAGAACACTATTGTAATAAAACGTTGTGAATTCTCTGTTTAGTTGCCGTTTCAGCTAGGGGTGTAACGGTACATGTATTCGTATTGAACCGTTTCGGTTCGAGGCTTCCGGTTCGGTACGCATACAACCCGAACGATTCCTTGGACCATTTTTCTTGCCGACAAAATTCGCGCTGGCACGATCACCACAACGTTGCGCAACATCAAATGGCAAACGTAATGAAAGCGGAACGAAACTGCGCTACTCATTATATTGTGCTTCACGGATCGTTTGACCAGCAACATCTGTGCAGCGCGAGCCGATCTCGATCAAGCGACACTGTTACAACACAGCGCTAAGAGATCCAGTGAAGAAAACATTTGAATTCGCCACTGAAGTAATAACATCGCTGACAGATCTAGTGAGAAGCATTCAAATTTCTCCGTTATTAACCGTAGATCTCTATTAGATCAAACAGCGCTGACGTGGAAACCAGGAGAAACATTGTGCCGTGAATGAACTAGTAATACTTTACGTCCACAGACCAGCAACATTCACCATGGATTTAATATAGTAGGCTAACACTAACTGTAACCAGTTTGGCTGGAATAGTGAACTGCTTTCAAGTACTTCACACATCTTTTTCCAGCTCTTCAAAACTCAAATAATATATAAATAAATATATATATATTTAAATGTTATTTTTAATGTGATGACCAAAACATTATTTGTTCATCCTTCAAAGATGACCCCCATTTATAAACCTGAAAGTTTCAAGATGTAGGAAAACTCAGTTATTTAAAAATATTTTTTCTTTTAACTAATAAGATTTCTCTGGCATTTCTTTCTTTTTGCTGTATCGAAAACGTACCGAACCGTGACTTTAAAACCGAGGTACGTACCGAACCGTGATTTTTGTGTACCGTTACACCCCTAGTTTCAGCGCGTTGTTGTGAGAATAGCACGTCCAGAACAGGGATTAGCCTACACATTATGACCAGCGCAAGTTCGATTATGCATTCACGTCATTTTGTGCAGATAAGTCGTAATATAAAGTTGATGTAATATAAATATCTGATTAATCTCACATACCGGTATGATGCGTTTCGTTCGTGGATTTAAACAACCTGCTAGAAAAGTTCTTCAGTTTTTGCCGGTGCTCGTTCTCTTCAGCTTCAGCGCGCGCAGATTAAACAACAATGCAAAACATTAAAAGCTATGATTGGGACTGTCATACAATTATAATTGTATTCACTATTGTAATACATTTGTAAATTCTTTGGGTTTGCATTCTTCAACAACCGTTGAGTTGATTAACCTTCTAGCGCGCAGCTCACACAGCAATGTCATTTGAAACAGTATAAGCTATTAAAGATGTTTATTATCAATGTAATATTAAAAATGTTTAATTTTTTTCAAAAACATTGCGTTATAATTAATAACTAACATTATTTTGTTCTCGTATTATTGTCATCAACGATTATAGTTTGATTAAATATTTTTTTCTTATTGTCCGTGTGGAGGCGATTCCATTTCCATGGGACATGCATTTTGTTTTTTTTTATATGCAGCCCAATGTTATCCAATGACTTGTTTGCATTATTTATGTATTTTATTTTTTGTTAGGCAATAGATTTTTTGATAACACTTTACAATAAGGTCTCATTTGTTAATGCATTAACTAACAGAGAGCAATAGCCTTTGTTATTGTTAGTTAATAAAATATGTGCGTTCATGTTAGTTCACAGTGCATTGACTAATGTTAACAGATACAACTTTCTTAAAAAATGTTTTATAAAATTGTTGGGTCATGCTAACTAATGCTAACAAAATTAACCTTATTATAAAGTACCATTTTTTAATAAAGAAAGTTGTCCATATGAGTGTAAAATTAATTTTAAAGGGATACTCCACTTTTTTTGGAAATAGGCTCATTTTACAACTCCCCAAGAGGTAAACTGTTGAGTTTTACCGTTTTTGAATCCATTCAGCCGATCTCCGGTTCTGGCGGTACCACTTTTAGCATAGCTTAGCATACATCATTGAAGTGGACAAGACCATTAGCATTTCTCATTAAAAAATGACCAAAGTGTTTCGATATTTTTCCTATTTAAAACTTGACTCTTCTGTAGTTACATCGTGCACTAAGACCGACGGAAAATGTAAAGTTGCGATTTTGCGTAATGATATGACGCAGCGCCTGAAACTAGGCCACCTTCCGTCAACACAACGGAACTATTTTCAGGCGCTGCGTCATATCATTACGACTGCTGCTCTCATGATACGGCAGTGAAGTTTCTTGATTATTACGCAGGAATGAGAGTATAGTTCCTAGCCATATCAGCCTAGAAAATCGCAACTTTACATTTTCCGTCGGTCTTAGTGCACGATGTAACTACAGAAGAGTCAAGTTTTAAATAGGAAAAATATCGAAACACTTTGGTCATTTTTTAATGAGAAATGCTAATGGTCTTGTCCACTTCAATGATGTATGCTAAGCTATGCTAAAAGTGGTACCGCCAGAACCGGAGATCGGCTGAATGGATTCAAAAACGGTAAAACTCAACAGTTTAACTCTGGGGGAGTTGTAAATTGAGCCTATTTCCAAAAAAAGTGGAGTATCCCTTTAAAAGATAAGGAATCTTACACTGGTTCAAACTAGGCTAATACTGTATTGTATAGGTTTGATTTATGTTAAAAGTGTTTGAGACAAGGCTTTTAATGGTGAGCCTTTTGTTATACAGGCTATCAAAGTATATACAAATTTTAATTTAGATTTATCGGCCAATATATCGGTTATCGGCTTTCAAATGTAAAGAATTATCGGTTATCGGTATCGGCCAAAATGTTCATATCGGTGCATCCCTAGTGGTGACTACTTATCTTTATTAGCAAACACTGACTAGTCACAATTGCTTTATTCAAAAACACTGATTCATTCAGGAACAACACACCACCACGCTTTGTTTGGAAACATTTTCACTTCTGGACCCAAAAAAAAAGGCCAAATGGAGTTTAAAATGGATGTTACTCCGTATATACTTGTTATTTCTTCAACTGTGTAAAAACAAAATATTACACTCGCAATGGTTACAAATTTTGCTATGAAGTGAACATGGAGTGGGGTTTCTGTAGTGAGTGGGACGGTGAGTGTGGAACCAGAATGGAAAAAAATGTGCAATGGAGCTCAAATTTAGTGATTACAGAACACTTTGAGCAAGTTCAGTATGGAGTACTGCAAGGCTCAGTACTAGGACCATTGCTTTTCACCCTGGACATGCTAGACCTTGGGAGATATCATTGGGAATCATTGCACGTTAGTTTTTTTTTTTTTGCACTGTTATGGTGATGATACTCAGCTCTACATTTCTTCACACTCCGACGAAATTTACCAATTTACAAAATTAATGGAATACATAGTTGATTTAAAAAATTGGATAACTAGTTATTTCCTACAACTTAATACAGAAAAAAAAGAGGTTTTATTTATTGGACCAAAAACCTTCACACATTATAACCTAGAATACTGTCCAACACTTGATGGCTGCTCTTTCAAGTCTTCATTGTCAGTTAGGAACTTGGGTGTGCTCTAATCTAAATTACGACATATGCTCTCAATGACAAATGCAGAAAAGGATATTAGACCGGTTCTGTCAACACTGCATTGGCTCGCTTTTAAACACTGCATACATTTTAAAATCTTGCTAATTACTTACAAAGCACTAAATGGTTTAGCTCCTCAATACTTGAGTGAGCTCTTAATGCATTATAGTCCTTCACTCAAAATTCTGGCCAATTGATAATACCTATAATAATAAAATCAACTGCAGGCAGGAGATCCTTTTCCTATTCAACACCAAAACTTACTTAGTCTTCTAAGCTTTTTTCTGGAAGCAGACACACTCTGTCAATGTAAATCTAAAAACACATCTCTTTAACCTAGCATACACAACACATTATCACATTTCTATAATTCACATCCGTTAAAGGATTGTTAGGCCGCATAAATTAGGTCAACCGGAACCGGGAACACTTCCCATAACATCTGATGTACTTGTTACATTGTAAAAAGAATAGCATCTACACTAATATTAGTCTTTCTGTTTATCCCAAGGTTACCGTAGTAGTCAGTCGTATCCTGTCTGTATCCAGATCAGATGGTGGACCTGCACCTGGACATGACCAAAACGCAGCCCTGAATGCCAACTAGACAATCCCCTGCGAAGGCCTCGTCGATATGACAGCCACCAGGCCTGGTTTCTCCAAAGTCTTTCTTTTCCATTCTGTCAACAACACCGGACGAGAAGCGCAGCGCCGCGTCGCGCCACGTCTAGGACAACTCCAGGTATCGCACACCGGACGCGCACATTCTAATCGCGCGAGCACAATTTTGAATCAACTCCTGGTAGAAGAGCTGCATGATGTGTGTTTTATCTTGATTTATTATTTATTTTTTTATGTTCATTGAATAATAGCTGATGTTTGAACGTTAATCAAGTAAAAGTGTCTATCACGTTGAGTCTTTTATTTTGTTGTAACGTTATCCGTTGTCTAGGCAACTATGTCACATAATACAATAGTATTTATTTAGCTAGCGTTTAGCTAACCCGAGTGAAAACAGCACAGGGTGAAGCCATGTACATTAACGACGATTTGAGACAAATAAATGGAAATTTGATATAAAACTATGCAAATGGCGCTCTGTGGCGCGGCAGGGTTTTGAACAAGGTCCTGAGCCGTAGCTGGGCGCCGCGGACAGACGCCGAATGGCGCCGCCGGTGTGTGTACACTCATAGAGAATAATGTGTTCGAATTTTAAAGACCTGGCGCTGCGCGACGCGGCGCTGCGCTTCTCGTCCGGTGTGCGACCCCCTTAAGTGTCTGTCAAATGTCTTATCTTGTAGAATCTGTATTCAGCACTGCCACTCCCTATTCACAGAATACACGCGATCGCGAAAGCGCGAATAAAACGCGAGCGTGCATTCAAACACGATTTCAATACCCTGCTCACTGACACGTCTTCCAATTTCAAAACTATCTTAGACTGGGCTGTGTAGTTGTAACCATCTCTTAACTCTGTATCATGCTTGAAGAATAAATTGGTCTCTATTTGCACTTTGAATATTGAGAGAGTACTTTGATTATGGTTGCGCACTTATTGTTTGCACTTAATAAGACTAAGAGAAAACGGTGTTATTCATTTTTATTTCTATGATCATTTTGTGGAAAGGAGTTCAATTAGGAGGTCAAATGTTGTAGAAGCTCATAAATCATGTACATGTAAAGTCTGAAGACACTCATAAAATCATACAGGAGAGAAGCCAGTCAATTAAGTTTGTGGCAAAACCTTTTACAGTGCTTGAGTATTGTTGTCTTTCAATGTATATGATAATTCATACTCAGAAAGTAGAACTGAAATGACATTCATTACAAGATGACTTAGTTAAAACATTTCAAATGCACATGAAGACCATTTTTCTAGTCATGTATTTCGTCATTGAGGATTTCTAAAAAAAAAAAAATCTGCAAAAGTCTGGTCTCATCTCGATCTCGTAAACCCAATCTCATGAGTAAACGGTCTCGTCAAACCCCATCAGTTGGGGAAGCTTAATATTCAACTCCATTCTTTGCCCAAAGCCATGAATCGTCTTAATTGACACTATTTGGTTCTTTCCCAAATTTAAGATGTTTGAAAACGGACGTTATTTTTTTATACTATTCATGATATTGATGACTTGATACAGTCTTAAAACCTCAAGACTTAAGACGATCCATGAAAACCCATCTATACCTGCATTTGTGAGCCCAACACAGTGTTGTTGCAAGCCAGTTCTGTTCGATTAATGGTGTCCATGGCGACAGTAGACGGGGATGGGGACGAGTTGCCATTGGCACAGTAGTGTTCGAGGAGGGTCTGTATGTCAGCACTGTACTGGTTAACGAGAGCTTCCTCATACTGATCAGTCCACTGCCGAATTCGTGTCTCCCATCCTTCTGTTGTGTTCTCATCCAGAACACTGGCCTCAGACGCAGAGTTCTGCAACAATCAGAGGATAGATTAGATTAAAGATTGACCAGATAACAAATGGAGGAAGAGGAAGATTTCAGTCTTTGGCAATTAATAATACTAAAACTAAATGCGCACTACAAGACTGAAAATTGTTGCATTGAACAGAATAAAAGACTCACATGTAAGTGCGCACACTTCACAACTGATCACCATCTAGATGTGTCAATTACAAGACTATCTTAACTATTGTAGCCATTAAAAATACATTAACAAACTTGCACATAACATGACAGAATTTCCACATTGTTTTATATGATTTCTAGAAAACATGTCAACCAACTTGCAGATTTTGCACTGAATTGCACAGAACAGGAAAAAGAAAAGCAAAAAAAAAAATCTGGTGATGAGCTTGAGTCTTGCTGAGTGCTTAAAGGGATAGTTCACCCAATATTGAAAATGATGTCATTAATCACTCACCCTCATGTCCTTCCAAACCCAAGACAAAGACTTTCGATCATCTTTGGAATCATCTTTTTGATGAAATCTGAAAGCTTTTTGTCCCTCCATAGACAGCTATGCAACTACCACTTTGACGCTTCAAAAAGTTCATAAAGAGATCATCAAACTATGGTAAGGGAAGGTCAACTTTATTATCCCCAAGGGACAATTTGTTTCACACCAAGCAGTAAACTATACAACCAACAAAACAAACACACAACACCCCAACACATATACACACAGACAAAAAAGATTTCCATAAATAGATTACCTAGAACAATTTTAAAAACCAATGGCAGCTGGTACAAAGTAATTTTTACATCTATTTGTCCGACAAAATGACAGATAATATCTACGAGTAGAAGGAATTTAATCCATATAAATTAAGTGGTTTAGACCAAATTTTCTGAAGAGACTTGAGACATATGATGAACACATTTAAAGCTGCAGTCCGTAGCTTTTTTTGGGTTAAAAATTATCCAAAATACATATTTGAGAAAATACATAACCAGCCAGTGTTGAAAACTATCTGCTTGCCTTAGCTCGATTCAAAGCGGTAAGCTATGTTTTTAATTCCAGTGGTACTGGTGGATTTCCGCGGGAGATTCGAGCATGTCTTTGCGTCATTACGTCACATCTGTACACATAAAGAAGGAGTCTCGGCTAGTATAAGCTATATTGCGAGTGATGATGCTGGAGGTGGAGATTTACAGCCTTTTCTCACAGCACTTGATATAATTAAACTTATCAATTTGATGGCGGATCCAGGAAGGTTCAAACGACAATCACCAGTGACAACTGGAGATTCACCCGATGTAAAATGCAAAAGACTTCGTTCGGACTTCGTAGTGGCTACAGAAATAAAGAGACTGCAACCGGACCCATGCGAAAACAAGGATACATATCGGAAGGACATTACATGTAGTCACGCAATGCTGATGTTGTTAACATTAACAATTTGAGAACAAAGTATAATTTGCACGGTTTTGCGTGATATAAGCGATTGTTAGATTTAATCAGTGCGATTTACTGCAATGTCAGAACCAGAACAAAAGTGGATGTTACTTACTTGTTCAGATGACATTTTCCGGTGAAAATTATTATGTTGGTCATACTTCCAAAAATAATAATCTGTGATTCTTAATGCCAGTATCCACACCGGCACAGTGACTGACAGCCTCACACTCTCCTCAAACATTGTGTTCATCCGCGCTGTGCCGTGTCGAATTACAACTCACGTAAAGTTGATAATTCCGCGAATAACTGCAATTGCAGATTTCGAACAGAGATGGAGACAGAAGAAAAACTGCAGACTACAGCTTTTATTTAGGCCTTTATTCACAAATAAACATTGATCGGCGAACAAACAAGCTCAATCAAACCTGCTTGAAACGCGATAACAAACCTCTTGCGGAAGCTTAAAATGACACACGAGAATAAACTTCATTCACAGCTTGAGCTTCCGTTGGTTTAACACAACTGATGTGTGTGTTGATTGTTTACATGTGAATAAAAGCCTCAAAAATCTGTTCATCATATAAAGCAATCATGTCTCTTCAGGAAATTTTAGACTAAACTCAATTTATATGGATTAGTTTTACAATCTCTTTATGACCTTTTTGAAGAGTCAAAGTGTAATTTGCGTAGCTGTCTATGGAGGGACAGAAAGCACTCAGAATTAATCATCATTTGTGTTCTGAAGATGAACGAAAGTCTTACGGGTTTGGAACGACATGAGGGTGAGTAATTAATGAAAGAATTTATACCTTTAATGAGTCACTATGCAAGCAAAATGCTATCTTCAAAGGAGATCCAGACACACAAGTCAGCAAACTGAACTGCTCTTCCCAGTTTAAGACGATGTCTATAATTGTACATATTACACAATAATATTTCCTAAGAAGATATAGAGGTGGATCATTAGATAACACTGCATATTTGAGTCCATACCTTCATCCTCATGGATTTTCTGGAACCCTCTCTGTAAGCCTGTAATGAGAACATACATTTTTATTATATTTATTATCATATAATACAGACGATGGGAAAGCTCTGACAGATGTGACAATTAGTCAGTTACTGACTTTTCACATTCATCATTTTTTGTAGGCAGCATTGTGCATGTATTTGTTGTTCTACCTTAACTTTCTTGGCTTTAGGGGTAGTGCGCGTTTTCTCTGTGCTCTTCTTTCTCTTCTTAACTTTGTTATGTTTGACTCTTTTGACAGTGAGAGTGATGCTAGTGGGTGTGTGTTGAGTGGCTGTGTACGACACAGCAGAGGCTGACATGTCCTCATCTCCACTCTCTGTAGCACTGCTCTCGCCCACTGTAAAGGAAAATGCACATAAGAGAGCAGTGACACTGGTGAGTTTGAGTTATTTTAATTCTCCTTCAGTGTGATAAATGTAGAGATATAAAAGAGAAATACCCAGAAAACTCTTAAACTTCACTCCAGATTTTGTCAGAAACGTCAAAATACAGAAGTGAGACATCTGAAATTCATTTACGTACTAAATTACACACATCTGTTCAACTGTAATTGTATTTGGTACTACTCAATATTCAACAATATTATTGATTTGATAGCACGAACACTATAGGATGAGCTGAACTGAGCTGGATGACATCACTGTTTTCTGCAAAGCTGCTTTATAGACGAATTGAAAGAATTTCATATTTGATGATCTTTACAGTTTTTGAACGGAACTGAACCAACAGCGAACTGACTACAGCTGTACAATGTCACTATTTGATGAGAACTGAACTGAGCTGGATGATGACATCACTGTTTTCTGCAGAGCTGCTTTATAGCTGAACTAATTGATGATCTTTACAACGGAACTGAACTGACTTCAGCTGAATAATGACACTATCTTTTTAGAGCTGCTTCAGAGCAAAATTGAACTCTGCATAATTTTTTGGGTAAATCACTGTAAATCTGCTTTAAAAAAGCCTGTATTGTACAAAGCGCTACAGAAATGAAGGTGACATGACTTGACTTTTATTGCTACTATCAGTGTTGAGTAGTAACGGACAGTTGTTTTCTGGATAATGTATGGTTGATTGAAAAAGTATCCTATATGAAATTAAAGGAATAGTTCACTTAAAAATCAAAATTCTGGCATCATTTACTCACCCTCAAGTTGTTTCAAACCTGTGTGAATTTCTTTCTTCTGCTGAACACAAAGGAAGATATTTTGAAGAATGTTTGTAACCAGACAGTTGATGGACCCCACTTACTCTGGAAGTCAATGGGGTCCATCAACTGTCTGGTTACCGACATTCTTCAAAATATCTTCCTTTGTTCAACAGAGGAAAGAAATTCACACAGGTTTAAAACAACTTGACGGTGAGTAAATGATGACAGAATTTTCATTTTAAAGTGAACTATTCCTTTAAATATACATACTAATTTCCACAAATAGATGGTAAATTAAAGCTATATAATATACTATGGAAATAATGTCTATAACAATATGAAAAATGTTTTAATAGGCATTGACATTTGTTTGTGGTGTTATGTTGCATTTATTGTGCATTAGCCACTACTTATAATATCCTGGGACGGTCAGTTGCAGCACATCTCAATTCTCACAAGGATGCGTTCTGTGTCCTTCCGAGTTCGTTCTTTCAAGGTAGCCTGGCATGACCGGTCTCCACTAGAACGTGAGTCCATTCTTTGTGTTCTTGGAATTGAGAAACAGCCAGTTTTACCTGAAAAATTCTCTCCTTTTCTGCGTTGCCCGTCTAGCCCTTTCTTCTTCTCCAGACCCCTGCAATAAGAACACATTCAGTACAGATTCTCTATCCATTGATCAATAACTAATTGCCATGATTCGCAGTGAAACTATTGGCCACTGTTCTTATGAGGCCAATAACTGCTATGATGATTCAGCTTATTTACATTTACACAGAGCTGATTTAAGGCCTAGACATTTAAGACCGGGCACGAACGTGAAGATGTTAAAAATGAAACCATGGACGTCTGCAAAAATTCCAAAATATACCAAAAGTTTCAAGTCCAATAAAGTGAATAAAGTTTTTGTCATTGGTAATTTATTTGTTTTTAAGGTGAAAAACACAAAGCCTCATCAGCCAGTAAGATATAAGCTTAGGGGAACATGCTGACATTTTCCTATAATCAAGCCATCACAACATATCGAATATATTTTAGAAATGGACTGGGCTTCGCATTAAATTAAGTGAAATCCGTATTTTCATATGGGGTGAAAAATGTTCATTACTGAAGTGTACTGTACTTTTTTTCAGGTATGTAAACTGTTCTAAAGGGGGTGACAAAAAAAGTGTGTAAATAGTTGATGAAAAAATGCTTGCCATTTGCAGATACCACTAAAGCACAGTACAATCTGAAATGAGATATCTGAAATACAAATCACCTACCTGCAATTCTCACACTTAATAAGGAAGCCATCCTGCATTAGACGGCACTGACACCAGGGAGGTGGAACTGCGCCCTCCACAACCTCCTCCTCCGATGAACTCTCGCTGTCGGCAGAGTTGTCTGGTTCATCGGTGGGGAAACAGGGTCGTGATCGTCCCAGAGTGCCATTGCGTTCCGTGTGGGAGAAAATGGTCTGGGAGAGTGGGGAGGCAGGAGGGGTGGGAGGGGGTGGAGCTCCATAGTTATGATCCTGACAACACACAACGGAAGACTGTTGCATCTTCAAACAACGGTGTTCAGGCACAACAAAAGAGAAAAGGAAAGAGAGAGAGGGGGAAGAGAATGAAAGGTGGGGAGCATGGAAAAGGGGCAGGAAGAAAGAAGAGGTGGGAATGAAAAACAAAAAAAAATGTGGCATTCAAAAGTAAACAGTATTTAATGTTGCTAAGAATGTTTGGGCTAAACTTTCTTAAACTGAAACCATAAAAAACAAAGGAACTTTATTTAAGTAAGCTTGATTTTTGAAAAAGTGAGGAACACTACTGAAAATATTGTAGGATCCTGGCTGCATGACAAGACAAACTCCTTGAGATGTTCCTCATTTGTGAGTTGCTTTGGATAAAAGCATCTGCTAAATTAAAATTCAAATATAATAATATCTGTCCAGGTTGGTTTGTAGTAATGTTAAAGAGAGAGGTATTGAGGTAATGAGTTTGTGGCTATGGGTGTTATACAATAAACACTTTTCATTATAAATGCATGATTCAGTTTAATCATGTGCACAAAACAAAAGTAGCATTATGCAAGAGTTTTTTAAATATGATTCAGCTCTATGCATTACTTAGGTGCTATTAGGTTACATCAGTGGTTCTCAAAGTGTGGGGCACACCCAGCAGGGGAAAACAAAACTAAAAAAAGAAAAGCCGTTGCAACAGCGTTCATGAGCGTGAATAGTGGTTGCTGCTCTGCTTTTATAAAGTGGCAGCGTACGCCAATTCCACTGAATCGTTCTTCTTTAGAGCTCTTCAGCGGACGGCATGACAAGCTGCTATTACTAACACCCTACTCCGCTGCCATGTTTTCCGACGAGAAGACATAAAAAAAGCTGAGCTTGTGAGCCACTGATTATATATTGTTCATCCAAACATTTACATTTATTGTTTATTTAAATTCAAATGTATGTTCTGCTCTATTATTCTCTCACTGTATTTTTCAATGATTCGATGATATTACAAAATTAAACTATTGCAGGTGTTTTCATTGCATTTTTTAATTTAAAAAATCTTTTCATTTTTATGTTTTTTAGAAAAATTATGTATGTCAGAAGGGGAGCCCGATTTGAAAAAAACAAAACAAATATAAGTTTGAGAACCACTGGGTTACACAGTGATGCTAAAATGACAATAACTCATAATATAACTAACTATACTCCATAGGCTAATCTGTTAAAATACAAACAAGAATAAAAAGAACTTACAGCATAGGGCAGGCCACCATATCCATGATTCTGTGTGTTCCCACAGCTGCGATTTGAGTAATTTTTCTCGTTTACTGCTGGGCTTGCTTCAACTGACTCAGGACTGAGAGAAAGAGAGATTTTTTTAAATGATTGGAAATAAAACGCTAGTTAGTTACACAAGTAACCGTGGTTCTGTAAACTCCAGATGACCACAAGAGGCAGTGTTTAGCACTAGTGGATCATTGCAGCGCCAGTCAGATAGACAGAGAATATACCAACAAGACATGTCAAGAAATAAACTTGTCATTTTAAAAATGACAAAGATCTATGGCAGTCACTTAATTTCAGTTTTCAATTAAGAGAACCACTACTGTTGTTTCATTCCTCCTGACCACCAGAGGCAGTTCTAAGCACTAGTAGATGACCCATACCAACACAGACACAAGGATCGCTTCTCAACTGAAAAGTAGTTAAGGTCCACCATAGTGATCTGCAGAACTGAGCATGCTGAACTGAAAGAGTAAAAATGAAATAGTGGAAGGAGAAATCCAGTTCGCCAAGAAAACGAGACGGTTCTAGTAGAATGACTAGTAGAATGACAAGTGATACCACCAGGTAGGGCCACTGGGCCTTCCTGCAGATTAGAGTGATCACCACTTCAAGAGGTGGTTTGAGACGCATTCCAAATGAAACTGGACAAGTGTAAATGCATTTGGTTTTTGAAACCACATATGTAAATTTGACTCCTCCCAAAATGGTAAAAACTAAACCTGTAAGAGCGTGTTAGGCTACCGGGAGATACACCGATATGACAGTGCTACAGCAACACACGTTGCCTCATTTACAGCATGCCACAGACGAGTGAGTATCTTTTCAGCAAACCAACGTGCAAACTGTCGAAAATGAAACAAGGCTCAGTGTCGCATCCTGAAGCTTAACACACAATCACCATTAAAAGGTAGTGAGACTAAATTATCTTGCACTCGCAATTTGAATTTAGCGCAGGAATTGAAGATTGAATTTATGTTCATTTGCGGAGACACATTTATGTGGCCAAGTGTAAATGGAAGTTAACAAAACAGATAGCTATCCGATCAGTAAAAATGGATAAAGTGACCAGGTGTAAACAGGCCCATTGAAGGATAAGGACTTTTGGAAGGAAACTTGGATTAGGTAATGAAACCTTACTCCAGTAACCAACCTACAAGTAACACCGAGTGTTTGCCAAGGTCACACTAGACTATGAGCATGCAGAATATATATGGATACCGCATGAAGCAGGCCTTGCAGGATCACCGAGGCAGTAAGTATCACTATCAGTATAATCTAGATGCATTCTGTGCTGCAAAGTCACTCTTAACCAGAATTGAGCAAGAAGCTGCAAAATGCTGGTTACCCAAGCATATAGCAGGGTGGTAGACATTGTGGGAGAATCCGGTGGTATCCCAATAAATATAATGGACTGGAACCAGACAACACTTTGTCTCGTTTACAGATAGACTAAGCTTTTGAACATGTAACAAAATTGTCTGGTGTTGCAGATAGTTTGCTGCTTCGCACACTTAACATCTCACATTGCTGCTGGTCTAGAAAACTTCTAATTGAAACATTCCCTGCGTCTCAATGTCCATACTATCCATCCTAAACAGTATGTGAGATTAGAATAAGTGTGTCCCAAAGTATAGTATGTTGAAAAGAGTATGCCAGAAGCCTCCAGATGGTCTACTATTGGGCTAAACTTTTCAGGTGGATTTTCTAAGTGTGGATCCGTGCACACTCTAAAGGCTAATATTGCCCACAACCCATTGCGTTCTGGAGGAGGAACTCACAAACACGAGTACAAAGTGTTAAAAAAAACTACAAAACATGGCGGAAATGCACAACCGACGGTGAGAGGTTTAGATAAAGGTTGTGACTAATCATAGTTTAACCTGCTAAAAAAATATTTATTTAATGTTATACGTGTTATATTTCATCTGCAATAACAATGTGGACTTCTATAAAGATCTGTTTGGCCATTAACTTTTAAATGCATCATTATGCATTAATATGAGGAGAGTCTCCACATGAAAGACCTGCGACTGTAGATCAACGTGCAACAGCATTTCTCTCCGATACGGTAGGAAATGAAATGTGGAGGATTTCAACTGTGACAAGATGATTGACAGGCCAGAGTACATACTTTTAGGGCGCAGTTTAAGTAGGCAAAGTGAGACGGAGCAATTGTATGTTCAATCTAACAAGTCATCCACTTTGACTTTAAATTCAGATCACTGCCCTCTGCAGGTTAGGTGGAGTATCACAAAGCAGTCATAGTGTGCATACACAAGAGAAATAACCACAGGCTAGAGGACAAGCTGCAACACTAGGGATGCGTGAGACTAGTCGACTAGACAATACTATTTTTTCACATTTATATTTTGCTTTAAATCTTTAAAAAGGCTACATTCAAATGTGTTGACGTGTTAATGTTACATTTGAAAAATAATACATTATTTTAAAAAGTGAGTGGAAAACAAAACCATTTTACCTCAGACCACGCATGCGTTCGTCTTCTTTGTGTCACTTGTGGCGAGCTAAACAGCAATGCCTACTCAGAAGGTGAGCAAGGTGAGGGAGTATTTTGATTTGAAAAATAAATGTAAAAAATTGATAACGAAAAATCTCTACAAGGCTTGAAAGTAAAAGAGGCTGAGTGTTGAGCTACCGCAGCTTATAATCTTTGGCCTGTCCCCATGACGTTGTTGGCATATTCTGCCATATCTGACTGGTGCCACAATGTTCTACTAATCCTTAGCACTTCCTTCGGCAGACAGGAGTAATAAAACAGTACAGTGTTCAACAGAAAAGAGGCAGTGGTTATGGAAACCATGTTTTAAATTGATCAGACCATAATCACGTCCTCTGACTCGATCAGTGTTCTCTCAACTTAGTCAATTACATAAACCAATCACATTTTTGTAATGCTTTTTTTTTATAAAATGTGTTGTAAAATTATGAAAAATGTGCTCCAAAAGAAATATAGTGTGGGTGAACATCAGCCAAAGGTTCTAAGACCTGATTCAGGAGAGAAGAAAAAAAAAAAAAATTTCACTGAATAAAAAACATTGAATAAACAATGAATAAAAAGCAGGTTGTGTAACCCGCAACATCTCAGTGCCCATAATGAGCAAATACACATAAAAAAAATAAAATCAAGTATCTGTACTTGAAACATTAATGACTTTTGGTTTTGTTCCCTACAGTTTGAATAATGGTAGCAAGGCACAAAAAAACAAGGAAAGCCATTCATATCTTATGTTTAAATTGTTTAATGTAAAATATTTTTTTTAGGGGGTGATAGACAGGTGATAGTAAAAGAATGAAGTCTGCACACTGCCCAGCTAACAAGCAAGACAAAATTAGTAAGTCTATTTCTCTCAGTTTAAAGTAATTATTTTGCATTTGTCCACTGTATATTTCACATTTCTCTCTGAGTGAAACAGATTAAGAACGCTTAACCATGGAGAAACAAAATGCACTAAGTAAACAACCCTCATTACCCCTTTTCCATCAAAATGGTTCGGATTCTGGTGCCAGAAACCCATTCTTGGCCAGCGCTCAGCCGGGCAAATTAAGCCTTTTTAAATCCAGCCCTATGATTCCACAAACTTGACATAATGGGTTTTGTTGCAACGTGTTTTGTGACTGTGTCTAAAAACAAATGTGGCGTGTTATACAGTTAGGCAGTACTGACACTTTTGTGTTATGTGGTCTTTGCTCGAAAGCTTTTTGAAGTGGGAGAGACAACTAATTTTCAGCCTTTTATGCTGTGTAAACCTACGGAACGGATTGAGAACGGACACCGATCAGGAACCCGCATCAGAACCACATTAGTGGAAAAAGTGCTCATAACTGAAACTTACTCTGATCCAGCGGCCATATCGGTGTAAGGTGTCTCAGGTGTGGTGACTCCCAGTGTGATTACTATGCTCATGACGTCGAGAGCAGCAACGCAGGGAAGGGGATGGGGGGAGGGGGAGGGGGCAGGGAGGGGTGAGGGGAGGGAGAGGAGAGGGGAGGGAAGAGGAGAATCAAGGGATCCTAATGACAGCAGTGAAGCACTCCTCAGATGGGGCGCTGCTATACCACGTCACACACATCAGGAGACCTAAAATCAGACACAACCACAAAAACAGAGAGGATTAAGTATGTCATATGTGTAAATGCAGTTAAAAACCGTGCAAACTTTAGCCGCTTTTCCACCGTTGGGCCGAACGATTCTAAGAAAGGTAAGGAACGGTTCCAGTTATATTTCCACTTGAGCCTGGTACGGCACGATTACAAACCGTTCGTTCTCTGCCCAGAATTCTCAGCATGGTTGGTGCCGACCGTGCTGATAGAATGCATTTAGTGACGTCGCCACTTAGGATTGGTCACTTGTCTGTTGCCTGGCTAAGCAAGCTATTTGAGCAGCGTAAACAAATTAATAATAAAATTAAAATAAATATCTGATCATCCTCCATAACGTGGTCACTATTTACATCTAATAGCATCTGTAAACTCTTGCGTTACCAAGGCAACGACTGATGCATTTGTAATACATTCCAAACAGTAGCAAGATGAAATAATTTCCGCATTGGATTGGCCTGCTCAACACGAAATGGAATGGTTAGGCAAAGAGAACGGTTTGGCCCAATGTTGGAAAAGTGGCTTTTATAGCACCCACAAAAAAACAACAAAACAAATTATTTACGTAGCTCATCAAGGATTGTGCCCTTTAGATAAGCTATAGTGTGTAGTGGTGGGTGGTGTACTACTTTAAACCAAAAACTGGAATAGAATTTTCAAACGGCCGATTTTGTTTTTTAAATATATACACTAGGGGTGTAACGGTCAAGACAAGTCAAGTCAAATATATGTATCAGAGATTATTTATATAGAGACATGCCACTTCCTCAATCCTTAATACAACTATATAGTGAAAACCCGTAACGCCAAAGATGGCGGTTGTATGCACATGTCCCGCCCCTCCCGCTGGAAAGCCAATCGTCTGCTTTTAACAGTCAAGCCGGGAAACATTTAAGCCTATCGTCTGGTTCCACTGACGCATGCGCACAGTTGAGGTTTGTGACACCGGAAAATACGTTACTTTTTGAAAAGGCGGCAGATTTGATATGTTGTGTAAATATCAGACATCCCAAGTCTCCTGGAAGTTCCGGGAGTCACCCGCAGATCGATAGCGGCTCCCTGATGCCCGCAAATTAGTTCAAATCTCCCGGAATCTAGAGCGAGCGAGCAAGAGCGCGCACATACTGTGCTTCAAACTGTGTAGCGCGAGCACGAGAGAGAGGGAGATAACCCTTGCGCATGCGTAGTAAAAGTATAACCTGTGGGGAAAAAGGCGTTTTAAACCTTATTTTGGGGCAAAGTCATCAAACTTTTTAAGCGATTTTTATCATATTTTACTGCTGTTTCTATACATGCAGTTTTTATGTCCCGGTGACCAGTGAAACTGCAGTTCTGACTCTCTGCCCATTCATTTAGATAGGAGCCTGGTCTTGTTAGTCCGAAATAGCTGCCCGGAGGCGTTGCCGAGATGGCGGCCGAGTGGCATGACTTGCCTAAAAGGACTTTGATATGTATATAGCGCTTTTCACAATACAGATTGTATCAAAGCTGCTTCACAGTATCAATCAAAACAACTTAACAGTGTTTATTACTGGAAAAGACATTCAAGTTTGGTAGAGCTGATCAGTGGTATGATGGGTCATTTAATTTGAATATCCCCAACTGAGCAAGCCAAAGGCAACAGTGGCAAGGAACCGAAAAACTCCATCAAGTGACCCGATGGTGTCCTAAAACACCATCAGATGACCCAATGGAGAAAAAAAAACCTTGGGAGAACCCAGGCTCAGTCGGGGCCAGTTCTCCTCTGGCGTTTATGAAGTAGAGGCCGAATTTACAGTAACTGTAAGATAAAAAATTTATATGAATGCCTGGCTAAATAGATGCGATACATGTAACGGTACATGTATTCGTCCTGAACTTTCACGATACAGACGTCACGGTTTGGTGCATACAGTCAGATGGCAAATACAGTCAGTCACAGGCGATCCACACTCCAATCTAGAAGGTGGCACGTGCAGGAATGTAACGCTGTTTGCTAACCACCAAAACAGGAGAAAAGAGCAGAATAAGTAAAGATTTATGCATCGACCCAAAACGAGTTCAGATGGCACGCAAGAGCTTGCTAAGTAGCCTATACGCTGAGTTGATTCATTTTTGTGATGCGCTCCACAAACTGCACAGAAAGGAAACCGGGATGGCAGAGAGTTGCATCCAGTTTGTTTTCTTTATTTTACAGAAGCATTTTTTTATTGTGAGTGTACAGTTTCGAATGATGTCTTCCTCTTATAACCATAAATAAATCATTTTAAAATAATGTCCACTGTAATAATGAGACAAAATCATTGTGGAAGTCTACTACAGTCCAGTGATGAAATATGCGTGTCCTGGAAATGGGAAGCCTCAGTTGCCACTTCACTCCCTGTCTTCTGGTGGAAAGGTGAAGTATTAAGGGTGTGGAGGAAGACATGTAAATGTACAAACTCGTATCAAACCGTGACCCCAAAACCGAGGTACGTACTGAACCCTGACTTCTGGTTCACACACACAAACAAGCAAAGTAAACTTTTGGCTTGACTCAGGTGTGCATCTTCTAAACGGTAAAATACACACAAAAATGTCAAAATGCACATCTTGGCAAGTATCTAAAATCCAGTTATGTCTTAAGTGAACAAACAGTCTGTGGGTGGGGAAATAATTTGTATAATATATTGAATCTTAGACAGCAGCAGAGTTATTAGGCTGCTGTCACTTTGTCATTAAAACAAGAGAAAAATCACTCACTGCTCTGAATAAGTTGTTGCTGTAATAAGGATCAGCCTATATTTAATTCATACAGTGTTTTATTTTATGTCTGATAACTAATTAAATTTCTGTAGTATTAAATTTAAAACACTTTACTTAAATGTATATATCTGTTCTGTTATATTTATTTGTCTTATTGTTTGTCATTTGTTTCTTATTTTATTATTGACTGTTTACTTGTCTTTATTAATTGCTTGAGGACTTTACTTATAGCCTAGTATATTAGTTTCTGTACTATCAAAACTGGTATCAAGAATTGTGAAATTTCAGTGGTATCTAAAATTCTGGTCTAATAACACAAATTGTCAGCAAAAATAAAAAATACTACCGTATGTTGTGATAGTATGAGATGTATAGTTTATATAAAAAAGCTCATATTGCTAAGTCATATCATTCACTTCTAATAGCGCATCTTCAAACCTGTGAGTGCAAAAATCAGGTCCTCAAATTTACTCTCAGAACTGAAGAAAAGCAGCAAGAGATGAGAGCAAAATAATATACAAATAATAGGAAAGTATTAAATAAAAAGCACAAACTAAAGGTCAGAAAATATAGCTTTTTCATTCATAAGACATAATCCCATATTATTTTGTGTACTATGTGTAAGCTAACATGAGTGAGTGAAATTGCAAATAACATGAAAAGATAATATTGCCCTCAGTTCTATAGAAGTGAATATGGAATTACTTTATGTAGAGAAAAACAAAAATGGTGAAACTGCAGAACTAACACCATCTTTAAATCTGGCTAAACATTCTGTTCTTTGCTCGTCCTGAATTATACGAGATCAACATGTCTGCAACAAGCTATGCATGGGTCGATATTCTTCAGCAAATACACTTCTCTAATAATCTAAGGGAAACACTGTAGTCAAACTGCAGTTAGCTACACATATTAAAGTGAGAGTTGTCGAATGCCATCAATTATCCTTTGAATTTTTTTTCCAATCACGAAAAAACGTAAGAATTCTGTTGTATCCTGCTGAACCAGCTTGGAAAATATGCAAAAAAAATTTATGCAAATTCTACAGTGACTGTCAGGAAGTAGCAAGACATTATCTCAGATAACTCAAGTACAGAACAGTAAATAGGCTCCAATAAGGTAAAACTGTAACAAATATGCATTTTCTGTCAAACAAATGTCTCGTTTTCTGTGGGTTTATTATGTTCACTTGCACTAATCTGACTGTTAATGGGATGTTTTGTGCAGAAACATCAATTTAGTGCCTGTTATCTGAAGAGAACGGATGTGTGTGCTACTTCAAATGATCTGTAGTGTTGATATCCTTGGTTGAAATGGCCTTAAGGTGGCAGTTTACAGACAAATCCACACACAAGTACCTACCTGTATGAACAACGACTTGACTATTGACAAGAGACTAAATAAAATGTCACAAGTTTATTGTGTATTGTGAAAAGCGATTTACAAATAAACGTAAGATTTATTGTTGAAATTGAAAGGAGGAAAAACACTTTCACAGAATATAAAAGTATACAAAGTATCTACATACTACACTGTATTCATACACTTGCTTTACAGTGTGTGTTCAATGCGTTTTGCAGTTGTTTAAAAAAAAAAAAAAAAAAAAATCTTTCCAAAAACCCCATAAAAGAGTTTTGAAAATGACATGTGATCTAGGACTATAATCAATTCATGTCTATCCCTCACAGCCTTGTTTTGACTTGGTAAAATTCAATATGGCGTACACCCTGACTAAGATCTATAACTTGAGTTTCCATGGTCTCTAAATTATTTAGAGTGAGTGTTTTTGTTGGTCAATGGCACAGTCTATTTCCCTTGCCTCAAAATAGCAACACACCAACAATACACCCGAACACACCTCGTTTACAGACCAGCACGCCCGTGGGTGAACAGATGGGCGCAAATGCATTTGCTATTTAAACAACGTGGCGCAGGACGTGAAAATGATAACAGCGTCGGGCTGAAACTAGCAAAAAACACTTGCGTCGCGCCTGGCGCTGCATTGCACTGTGTGTATGATAGGGCCCACGGCCCAGACTGTTTCACCAATTGTTCCAACCCAGATGTAGTGCTACAAACAATCATTATCTGTCTCTTTGATGGCTATACATACATGATCCATTACAGAATATTTAATATCATATAAAACATTTACTGACAAACAGAAGTTAGAAAAAATAATTATACGTTTTAATTCTGTAACCAAATTTTAGTTTTGAAAGTCAACATTTTGAATTGTTATTGTTTAAATATTGTAGCGAAAAATTGGTGTTTTTAATGTGCCATTTATATCAAAAGACCTTCTTTGGCAAGAGCTCTTTTCATCTTAGTGTTGTATATTCTTGGATTTTTTTTCTTTGTGTTCTCCTCCCTGTTAAAACAATATACAGCCATTTCCCTTGCAATCTCCTCATCAAACTTCCACAAATACAGAGAACAATATCTCATTAATTCTATTTCTACTGGAATCTTTCAATCCTCTTACCAAATCCTCTATTTTCACAGTCTTTATCAACTTTTATCTCTTATTTGCATCCTATTTACAATGGTAATGTTTCTAAAGTAAAAACAAAATGGATCGGATACCCTATTTTCTGTCAAATTGGTTGAATCCCCCCCACTCCCCATTTATACTGGTTTGGACAAAGCTGAAGTGATTGCCATATAATTTAGGCTACTGTTGTTAACTTGTGGGACATGCTTGATATTAAAATCGTAATCAACCATGACATAAATCTTAATTTGGTACCTGCATTCTGTCTGACACGCAGCTGCCTGTGTGTGTTCCCTCTAAGACGGAGCAGAACGCCCAAAGCAAAGCATACTTTGAGCTTAACTTGGGTGTGTGACTAAATGATCAAATACACACAAAATGTGTTTATACCTCCCCTTTTCCCCATTACTTCGGAGAAAATTCAGTTAGTTTATGTACGCAATTCCATCGGACAGTTTGTTTGTGTGTGGTATAAACATTTTTTACATTGCTTCTACAGTTTTGATAAATGTTTAAAGAAATATTTTTGATAAATGTGCTTGCAAGAACTCTAATGCTTTAGCACTACAATAAAAAAATAAAAAATAAAAACATGACTAAAATACTATAAACTGGTCCATCAACAATTTTAAATTAAAACAGTTTGCAAGAGCGTGAATACAAACAATCACAGCTCCATATGAGTGCGCGGCACTAGTATTATATAATTTGTCTCATGGAAATGAATATTTGACAGTAAATCATCTGGCCGAGTTGGGAAAATTTACTATTATTCTTCTATTCATAGTTTGTCATGTGACCAGCACGGAGCCCTGAAGGGCAAAATGTCCATAGAACTACAGCGAAGGTTTGTTTTAAGCCACAAATATTAGAATCACCTCAAAATTTTGTAAAAAAGAAAAAAGAAAAATTAACAAAATGCATGTTTTGGGCCCTTGTGATCCATAGCACCTGCTGCAGTATTTCAATCATTCAAACAGCAGGACATTCTAAAATGCATATAACATGAAAAACACTTAAAGTCCCCCTGTGGTGAAAATCAAGTTTGTCTATATGTGGTGTTTTTAATGTGCTTTAAGACAAACTGCAAATTCATAAGTAAACACCATTGCTGAGTATTTTCTCCTTAAAACTGCAGTGAACTAAAGACAGTCTCAAATTCGCAGCTTGAAATCGCTGGTGTTTCTGATGGCACAAGCTACCTTGTTACCAATCACGTCAATGAGTGGATCTCTGACCCGGTGCGAGTGGAGACGGGGCTAATTTGCATTTTCATAGAACTAGCTATATTTTGGTGATCAAAGATTAGTTTTTAAGGTATACGATTATTGACTACAGGAAGTGTTTTAATGTAATAAAAGTGTAATATTAAAAGATTAAATTCAGTACCTTATTGATGACGCTTACTACATGCGAGCAGATGAGCCAGAGTATGAACGCATTAACACAACGTGCTAAATGGTCGTTTTCTTTATAGCCTTATTAACCTAATGGTTTTCTAAGGAAAAACACAACAAGTTGCATTTATATTCTGGGTTCATCTGCTTACAGGTCTTTAGTATGCATCATTAATAAGGTGTATATTGAATTTGGTCTCTAATATCATTGTCTTACTACGTTGGTTCTTAATACTACAAAGCAAACCTGATAAAAATGACTGCGGCAATGAGGAAACGCTTGTTTTGCCCTCTAAGGATAACATAAAAACTGAATAGAATCATGCATTTGTAGACAACCACAGGTAAAACCATGCATGGCTCCTCACTACCACAGCAAAAAAAAAGAAAAGAAAAAAGTTCTATAACTAACTATGGTATTAATGAAAAACAATAAAACATTATCATGACAAGATAAATCAAATTCCTTAATCTTTTGACTAACAAGAGGTCTTAAAACAACCTGCAACATAGCTTAAAACATCCTCGTCAGCTCAAAAAAAGCATTTATGTAACCAATTTCCAAAAACCGGATAATTTGGATGTTGTATGATTTGTGACGTCACACTGACAAATACATTTGCATGCGTCTTGCTAGAGGCAGTCAATAGACACTTTTACATCATTCACCATAGACATTTGACACCATGTTCCTACTATTTTTAGTGTCAGCGCTTTTAAGAATGTCAGTGCAGTTGCATCTGGCTTTAAACTATGAAACTCAGTTCAAATCACTGAGACATTTGGCTTTTGTAACAATTCTGCATCAAATGCAAATGCTTCTCACTGGGTCTGCAGTGCGGTTTAGGTCATGTCTACATTAAACTGGATACATATAATATGCTTACTATCCACACAACTATTTAAGCATTTTCCAAATGTTTCTCATCCACACTGAAATGTTGGAAAAAACTTAAATCATCTTAATGCGCAAGTATAACATGTAATAAAAGCTCACTGAGATTATACCGATACCAGACATCATAAAGTTCTCACGTTATTCTTCAGGTACAATCATTATATTAGCAAAATATAAATTTTAGTCTCACCGGCACAAAAGTGAAAGTCCATGGAATAAGTAAAAAAATGTTTATTGTTGTGCCTTTGGATGTCAGAATTGGAATGCAAAAACAGATGGCCTTCATTTTAATAAAAGAACATCAAAGACGCAGACGCTTATGGTTGCAGACCATTAAGCGGACAGACTGGCAGAACCTGCGATGATTACCCTACTATTAAAGCATGAATTTGATGTAAACAAAAATAAACTATGATTTAGCCATACAGTTACAGCATGAAATAATAATTAAACCGTTTCACATAGGTAACATTTAAAACTAACATCTCAAAATTCTTACTTTACTCGCAATTGCGAATTTATATCTCCCAATTCAGACTTTAGTTCTCACAAATGCAAGTTTACATCACAGACCAAAAAAAAAAAAAAAAAAAAAAAAAAGACAAAACAAGAAATTCTGATTTTTCTTCACAGATTTGTGAGAAGCAATAAGTCAGAATTGTGAGATATAAACTCGAAAAATTAGCTTTTTTTTTACTCTTATTCCATGGCGTGCATGCATATATTGCAACTGCAGAACTGGCTCCGCCCACAAACAAAACAAAAAAAACAATCACTGTTTGCAAACACCCAACCAAATGGTCTAAAGACCCACACAGCCGCCGGCGGCTAAAAATAACTATTGTTCTTAAATGATTAATATCTTTTATAAATATAAAAGCCACTTTTGCTTCAGTGTTCTATTATTATATAACAATGTTTCTATTTATTTTACTTCCTGAACTTTTTTTGAACACATCTACATTGTCAGTAAATAAAAAACACCAGCTTTTCACTGAAAAATCACCTATAACAATGTTGTAATAAATGGCTATAACTTGCTTAAGGATTGTTACATGTAGACAATTTCATCTGGAAATATAGAATATCCAAGTAAAACTTTTTAAAGGAAAAAATCCAAACTTCAGGGGCCTCATGTACAAAGACTTGCGTTGAATTCATACTAAAACATTGCGTACGGACAAAGCGTAAAATTGAGCGCACATGCACGAGCACGACGCTCCACCCAGTCTCCTACCCCAATTAAATTAAATATGGTATAGTCCAATTTGGCAAAAGAAACCTGCAAGAACATGGCTAAAGCAAGCAAGAAACGAAATTTCACTGAAAATGTCTTCTATGTGAATATATAGTAAAGTGTAATTTATTCCTGTGAGATTCAAAGCTGAATTTTCAGCATCATTTCTCCAGTCTTCAGTGTCACATGATCCTTCAGAAATCATTCTAATATGATGATTTGATGATCAAGAAACATTTATGATTATTATCAGTGTTGAAAACAGCTGTGCTTCTGCTTCATATTTTCATGGAAACCATGATATAGTATTTTCAGGATTCTTTAATGAATAAAAACTTAAATCAAACAGATATAAAAGAATAATCTTTTGTAACATTATAAATGCATTTACGGTCACTTTTACTTGTCAATTCAATGTGTCCTTGCTGAATAAAAATATTCCTTTTTTTTTATCTTTACTGACCGAATTAATGAAGTTTATTTTTTATTCCTAGTTAAGCCAATGCTGCCATTGCTAGACGGGTTGTATCAATTTGGACATGCTTTGTATATGTTCTTACTTAATTGCCTAATATAATATTTTAATAAAACTCGTGACAATAATATGTCAAATAATTTATCAATTACAAATTATAAGCAATATCTGACAGCTGGTGGTGCGATAGAACAATTTGTAGTGTAATGTTTGCCACTTCACTTTATTGCCTCTATGAGTCGCCAACGGACAAAAATCACAACAAATGTACGTACGCCAGACATGAAGTTTACTTGGAGGAACGCACATTCTTACGTTAATTTCACTGTTAGTACATCTGGCCGTGAACGTGAAAGCTGGCGTACGCTGTGTTTTTGTGCGTACGCAGTGTTGATACATGAGGCCCCTGGAGGTTTTGTTTGAGTTGAGTAAACAAAATATATTGCAGTTTTTCTTAAATCTGGTATATTCATCCATTCTAAGACAAAATACATGTAAAATTGGGAATTTAAATGAGCTACATTGAAACTTCAAGTTCTCCTGTTTAAAATGATACATGGCACTTGATGCTGACTGCTATAATGGGTTAGAAAAACTAAGAAAAGAACAGGAGAGTCAGGTGCTAAAAAAATGTTCTAGGTCTTTAAGGGTTAAGCCGCGGTCACACTAGACTTTGAGCACATGAAATTTCTACGGACGCTGTAACAGTCGTGATATGACAGTGCACTGCTGCGTCTTTTTATAAACATTAATTCAACATATAACAAATAGTAATACATTCAAAATGTAAAAATATACAATCTACTGGTCACACGACTTCACGAAATGCGCAGGTCAGAGTTCACCAAACTTGAACTTTGGAAAACAGCAAAATGCTAAACTTTTTGCATGAACTTGTGTTTCCAGTTTGGCACATTCACTTGTCAATGGAACAAAATGTGTAGTGTGACTGCTTCTTTATTCAAAATGGAAATAATGCATGACTTTTTAAGGATACAGATGTAAAATGTTAGTTAAACGCTAAGGAAAACTAGTCCCAGACTACCAGAAAGTATCTCACATATTTTATTTTAAGTTTGTGCTTGTTAGCTAACATGGAGGGAATTCAGTTTCACTTTCCCCAACATCACAACAAATGTCTTGCTTGCTAATCTGGAAGATAATATTCGCTCTTACAACCGTTTTCTGCTAGTATCAGTCTTATAAATGCACAAAACAGGACATGACACCATTACTAAATATGGTGAAGGCTATATGCAGGAAATACCCTGATATCAGGAATACTGGAAATATCCTATGATGTCATGACTTTTCAAAATCAAATTTTCGAATCCAATAGGACGATTGTTATTGTTTTTAAAGCCACACATACCCAACCAAGTGAAAGAGGCTTTTTTTTAGCACAAAGGCTGATTGACAGGGGAGTAAGGTGGTCGTTCTGTTGTCTGGGATGCATAAAGCAGCATTGGATTGTGGCCACGTACATTTCTGCCTACAGTTTGTAAATGATTCGATCATGAAAACAAATCCTACTGTATCCTATAAAGACTTCTGGGTATTTGTGATATCACCAGATACCGATGTAAAAATTGTGTTTAATTTAACTAAATTCTTTCTGTCAGCTTGTTTTCAAGATGACTGACCCACCCTTGCCAAATACCTGGAAAATTGTTCAAGAGATAAAATGGCCGCACAGGGCGCATAGAAACAAGAGGCTAGAGAACCTTGACTGACAGAGCATATGGATACCGCATTATGTTCTGCTCCCTTTCAGTTAGAAAACATTGTTTATGCTACTAAGAGCTGTTTTAAGACTGTGCTGTAAGTTGTTCCAAAGCACTGGTTAGGAAGGGGGAGAGACAGAGACAGAGAGAGAGAGAGAGAGAGAGAGAGAGAGAGAGAGAGAGAGAGAGAGAGAGAGAGAGAGAGAGAGAGAGAGAGAGAGAGAGAGAGAGAGAGAGAGAGAAACAACACTCCAACGCATCTGATTGGCTGAGGCTCTCTGAAACCATCCAATCACGAAGCAGAAGAGGAGCAGGCATCTCGGCAACTATTTTTTAGCCCCATATAAGAGAACAAGAGCTAAGAACCCACAAAACTACACACAAACACTATTTTCTCTATGTATTTTTTACAGTTAAATGTATTTGTTTTTTCATTAATACAAAAAGAAAGATTTCAAATATCCCTTTTTCAAAAGCATTGATCACAATGAGCTATGTTGTGTTCATGCACGGGTTTAGGGTTAGAAATCACCTATCATGTTGTCTAGACTCTAAAGACGACAAGAGCTTGGGTATCAACCAAACATTATTTTGGAAGAAACCGGTTGTCCTACCAGTTAACTAAAAAAAAAAGTCCTTAAAATGCAATTATAATAATCATAATAAATTACAGACATTTGGCCTGAGTATATCAATTATATACGTGAAAAAGCATCACAACAGTGCATTCATTGAATCATCATTTTCTATTAAAAAAGCTGGAATCGTCAAGATCAAAAAGTATTTAATAAAGTCACAATATTTTAACATTGGTAATAAAAGGTATTACATAAATAGATGCACAAACAAAACTACATAACGTAAAGAAACGAGGACAAAACAGAAAGGTTTTGATCCAGAAAAAAATGCTTTGCATACTTGGCAAGTCTCGATTTGTGGTACAGTGTCTCTAAATTCATATATTAGGCTAAATGGTAACCAGTAGTTTGATACTAAAATGCATCATCTCATTTATTTTATTTTATTTTCGAATATGCTAAAAGTAAAGATTTTCCAAGCTTGTCCTTTGTCTCTGGACAAAGACACACGTTGACTTTAGATAACGAGTCGGGTGAGTCACAGAAAGATCAGGTTTCACAGTTCAAGGCGAACGAAAATAAAACCTGAAAACATACTGGGAAAATGTCGGACAAGCCCAATCACACACTTGCAGTTGCCAGGAAGCTCTTCAGGAACTTAAAAAAAAAAAACATTTCCTTTCTAAGGTTTTAAAAGCAGATCCAAATACGTATATACAGCTGTTTGATTTTGAGAATTAAAAAAAAAAAATTGTAGGTACAAGGCCAGTCATTATTTTTACTGAAGCTGTTTAACTGTTCATTCGAACAGCATTAACGACGACAACAACAACAACAAAAAAACATATGTCCACCAGTTCCCCTCTTATAGGCCGACAGTTTCATTTACAGAACTGTTTTACCTGACACAGTCCATGCAAATAGCATACAATTTCAATAAAGTGTGAATTCTATCAGGCACTGTTATGGACACTCTTTGTTCAGGGTCCTGAACTCCTGATGATATCAAATTTATCAGTGAACAACATACAGAAAGGGCAGCATACAGCCAGAAAACCGCTAAAATAATGCAATGCGTGCAAATGCAAAAGTAACCCTGAGTATGGAGTACGCGGCCTTGCCACAACAGCAGGCGTTTCCTCAAGGTTCATTTTACACGCTAGAAAGAACAGCAAATGTTACTTGTTACTTATTTGCAGCGCATCGAAAACTGTCACCCAAAAACTATATATAACGTTATATATATAGTGAGGGAATATGATTGAGTTCACTCTCAGTCGCCTTCTCTTCCTTGTCGTTTCCACTCACTTGTTGTTGAAATAAAAATGGAGGCTAAAAAAGGAAAGGCGAGTTCCCCTTAGAAATACCACCCATTTCTCATGGCTCGAGTTGGGGGTTGGTTGATGGGGGAGGCGGAGGTGAAGAATGAGAAAAGCAAGTCACGGTTCTTAGGGTTCGCATTATTTTCGTTTCCCAAAGAAAACACAGACCAGATCAAGAAATTATAAATACATCCAAAGTTATCTCATAGTCAACGAGATGGAAGCAGGCTATGTCAAAAATATAGATGTAGGTTAACTTAGAGAATCAGAGAGCAGTGCTCAACAGGATATCTGCTTATCCGACAAACTATCTTCTTTTAGAACAGACAGAAAATAAATCCACTGTGAGTCTAACAAAGTACCTCCAAGTTGCTAAGCAATACAGTTAAGCATCTGAAAACATAATTTCCAATGTTTTCGGAAAACTGAGTCTTATCAAATTCGATTCTGACAAGCACTAATGTTGTAAATACAAACTCTACCATGTCTGTTTCCACATATAAACTTGATTAACACAAGAACAAGTCAACTAACACTAAAATGCCCAGAGTCACAGTTTCTGCCACGAAACCCACTTCAATCATTTCTCCTCTTATTTACAAATAAAGATCCTTTGATTTTTACCACTTTAATGCGTTTAAATCGTATTAGCTTTTAAGACAGCCTCTCTCAGCTAAGCTAACGGCTAACTAAAATGATACCTTTGCTCACTTTGATAATTCATTATGTTGAGTGGCACGAATGCTATTAATGTGATATAGGTGCAAAGGGTAAGAAATGCAGCATAACAATAGGCCGATCACTGAATGTTTACAGCAAAAAAAACAGCTCTTAGCACGAGGTTGTTGGCAAAGTGTGATTGTGATTATAGCTAGTTACATCAAGCTAACATGCAGACCAACCAACACGGTGTTACATCATTAATTTTGGGGGGATTTGATTAATTAACGTGACAGCAGAAACATTCAACCAAGAAGAGTTGAAAGAGGAAAGCTACAATTCATGTTGATAAACAAGAGCTGATAAACTGAGCTCCCAACTTCTGCATCAACTTTGCCTAGTTCATAAAAAAACATAAGCTATTTGCCATCAAAACCTTCATTGAAATAACAAAATACCTTACCTACAGCGTCCTCCCAACGTAATTGAAATTCAATAGCCTATTAAAGGTATTTTGTGTTTTCAAAAAATCCAACATCAATGCGAGGCAGAACAGGAGGCCTTCTCTTGCAACCTCGGTGTTTCCTGTGAACTGTAGACCGCGAGGCTCTCAGGCTATCTTCCAAACTTCTCAGTGTCCCTTACGCAAGAGTTGAAAGTTTCACATTTTCTCCCATTTAAGACATAGTGCGGTCTTCAAATGTTCACGTTGAGTTGCTAAAGCATACATCAATGTACAATGTTATTTTACAAAATTATAGTCGATATTTATATGGGTATGTACAGCACTTGGTGATTCAAGGCTGTGATTCAATCTCATGTCCTTTACATTTGCAGTATTGCCCATCCCCCTCTCTACACCGGCATCAACCGCGGCTCCCAGCGAAGCCTACACACAACCATAACACAGGGTTTCCTCCACAACGGAGCAGGGGTTCATTATGAAGGCGGACTTTCAGCTTTAGCTCGCGCCCTCTGGTACGCTATAGGGCAGGAATGTGTCAATCGGGGTAACAAACAGGAACGCGAATATGCTGTTGGATCGTTGCGGAGCTTAATGTTGTCGTAGACGGAAAAGAGGCCGAACCTTGTTTTTTTGTAGGTGCCTCACTTCTCTAGTCAGCATTCTGCAGCGTGAGATGGCGTTGAAGGGCTGCAGGAGATATAGATTTCGAAGACGAACACCTAATTAAACTGGATACTTTCGAAAGAAGTGACTGTGGATTTGGGAAAAGATGTTGTGTTACTAAATACACAAGCCGTGGAGTTTAATGGTCTTTCATATAAGGAATTATTATTGTTCTTTTATCCGTGTAAAAAGGAATAAGAGTGTTGCGTTATACAACTGTAGCTGCACGGGGTCTCATGGGCGCTTTCGCAGGGACCGCGATACTAGAGCGTCAACAATACTGTCTGCGTGGAATATATGAGGGAACCGGTTTGGACTGGACGTTTGATTTGGTGCAGGATTACATTCTATCCAAAATATTAACCTAGTTGGCGAACTGGTCCACTATTTTAAAAAGACAATGACAAGGGGACCAAACATGGCATGGGCCAAAATAATAAACCACGCCTAGAAGACCGAAAAACCATTTAAATCACTCCAACTGTAATGGTTGGTTGTAAATGCGATTTTCGTTGCCAGATGATAAAAACGTTAATTTTAGCAATAAGTGACAACGGGTTATTAAAAAAAAAAAAAAACACTCTTGAGTTTAAATGCCACTAGAATATTTTAGAACTAATAAATAAGGCTCGAGCAGCTGTGTAGAGAAAGCGTGATGCTTGCACGCCCTCCGCAGTTGTTGGACTGGACTGCGTCTCTACAAAAGCGTAGTTCCATTACCTAAAAGAATATACATTTATTTTTAAAGTTACACAATTTATTCGTAGTTTTTGCCAATTTCAGAGCAGTCTGTTTACCAGCTCACATCGTCTTCACCGACTTTGTATTGTGGTAACCAGGATTAGCAAAAATGAAAACGTCTCCTAGCTGTCGCAACATATGCAAGTACATTTACCTTTAGATGTAGGCCTACTATACTAGATATATTAAATTAATACATGGATAAACTTATATATATTTTTTAAACATTGTGATGGATTGGAAATGTAATTTAACAGCATGCGCCTCCATTTGTTAATACGTTTGTCAATATTGCAAGTGTCTGTCTGTCTATCTATCGTACGTTTTTTTTTTGGTAATATTTTTTTATTAATACTGTGGATTTGAAATACTTTTTAATCATAAGAATTTTAGAAATCCCCAAACTACCCATCTAAAAAAGTCAATGCAATAATAGAAGGCAACTTCAGAGGACAGCAACTGACATTACATGTTTCTGTGCATTCATTTCTACTTTTAGTTCAATTTCCATGTCTGTCTGGGACAAGCTGACACTCTTGTTTTCTGAATGTTTCTCGGGCCATTTTGATGCTTGTACTGTAACAAAGTAATTAACCATTATTATACCTTTGAATCTGTTCAAATGAAATGAGCAAATATATATATATTTAAGGTATTACATGCCAATTTTATACGTACAAGGTAGGGTACAAAACCCTAAAACACATTTTTGAGATGTTGCAAATTACTGAAAACTGTTTACTGCATTGTATTTATCTTATTTTTTAATAAATTAGTTGAACTTTGAGTTTGCATTCAATGTCTACGCTCGCAGCTAAAATAGTTCTGGGAAAAGCAAATTATCAAAAATAGTGCTAGGCTGCTGAAATCATTACAAGTAAAAATGACCAACACAAATATTAACTTACATTGTCACAAAGATACCTTGTGGCAACGAATCAAGGAATATAATTTTAATGGTTGTCTCTAGTTCTTCATTGCCAGTAATTGGTAACTGACCAATCCCAGTGTTTGCAATCACTACATGGGTATGCACATTAAGTGGTGCCAGAAAGCCAGTTTAATGTTGCTGTTCTATGCAAGAGACATTTCTCTTATATGATTAAAATCGCATAATATGTGTTCAGGATGAGTGTCTCACCTCATATTTATACCATCTACTGCAACAGGAAGCCATTCCCCGTGTCCGAATATGCCTACATCCCAACTATATAGTAGCAACACGATAAATAATGTCTGAATTCACAGTATTCATAAACGGTAGGCTAAAACTACTCAAATAACATACTGCTCCCGCTAAGCAGAGTATCCAATTAACACTACTCTTCCATGAAGGAAGAGTAGATGAATTTTAAATAAGTAAATCGACTGACTTTGTGGGTCACATAAAAACATGGATCTAATATGTCTGCATTGACCAACAAAAAAAAAAATCATCCTTGTACTTAATTTCACTTAGAAAAAATGATACAATGATACATTTGATTTAAACTGTTTTTTATCATAGTAATGGATGTAAATGATTAAACATGTATCATCTGAATCAGTAGATTGTCTTGTTTAAGCTGGTTACTTGAAATGTTACTAGAAATAGAAACGTCAAGACTGATGACCCCAAGCTTAACAAAAGCTGATACACATAAACAAAGACATTCTGAGGATGCACACCAAATTGTCAAATTCCACCTAATATGGGGAACTACAGAAAAAAGAGAGAGAGAAAGAAACGTGCATGTAATTTATGTGCAGGTTGGACAAAACCTGTGAGAAGAGTATGGTGAAAATGTCAGAAATCTAAATTGATAACATGCATCACCCAAGGATCCAGAGGAATTGGTGCTTGGCTCCAAACATGTTTAACAGTATGATATGTATAATAACAGAGTATGTTATATAATAGTAATAGCCTTTAAATATAATACTGTATCAGTATTCAAGCTAACATATTTACATAAATAGCTACACACAGCCAGATTTCATCATCACAAAGGGATTGGGTACGTTTAATTGTAAACAATAAAAAATAACATTCACACAATAAAAAAAGAAGAAACATGTTATACATTATACTTTGACAATGGCTATTTGATTTCACAATCATCAAAACATTGGGTTCTACAGGCACATTAAAGGGATAGTTCACCCAAAAACGAAAATGTTGTCATTTACTCACCCTCCTGTTGTTCCAAACATGTATGAATTTCTTTCTTCTGCTGAACATAAAAGAATATATTTTAAAGATTGTTGTAACCAGACAGTTGACAGCACCCATCAACTTTCATAGTAGGAAAAGAAAATACCATGAAAGTCAATGGCTACCGTCAACTGTTTGGTAACCGACATTCTTTAAAATATCTTCTTTTGTGTTCATCAGAAGAAAGAAATTCATACAGGTTTGGATCAACACGGGGGTGGGTAAATGATGACAACATCATCATGTTTGGGTGAACTATCCCTTTAAGTATAACACTTACATGTGATTATAATTCATTGTACATTTTTATATGTACAACTCCTTTTTGAGGAATGTTTTTTTTTTTTAGCTCTATAGAAATTCAGGGACCTGTTGATAATATCAATTAGTTGTCTTCTCACTTAATTTAAAAGCTTTAAAAATGCAATGATTTGAACATGTCTGTTGTTGTTAAACTATTTAGGTAGGTTTTACTTTTTCCCCCCACAGGTTCACTCAGTAATTTCTTCCTTCAATAAAAAGTTATACAAAATAAATAAATTGTAATATTGAAACTATGTTCTAATCACATACACCCACATAAGATGAAGACTACAATAATTTTAGTGGCTTAATAAAAGCCGTTTTATTTTACATAGAGTGGGTCACCTCATGTTGAGTCGCATTATCAGTCGAATGCTACTCATGTCATCTCAGTAATCCACCTCCCTTTTGCTTGACATGTATTTCTACAAAGGTATTGATAGGGGTGGGCGATACAAGCAAAAAATGTAACGATATCTAGACCAAATTTTATTCGGTAACCATTTCAATTGTCCACTTTAGACATTCTTCTAACTTTGCAGCTACATGTCAACTAACTCTCATTAGAGTATTAGTAGACTCTCTGCTAACACTTTATTTTTGTGGTTTCCAACAGACATTCTACTGACTATAAGTAACTTTGCAAGTACGTGTCAACTTATTCTACTAACCTAACAGTCTACTAATACTCTAAAGAAAGTTAGTTGACATGTAGTTGCAAAGTTACTTATAGTTAGTAGAATGTCTAAAATGGACCATCAAAATAAAGTCTAACCTCAAAAACTAATTAATGGTAGATCTGTCACTAATTTGATGAATTTAGATTTCGAAAATAATGTTTTCACTGCAAGCAATGAGGCGAAGTAAGACGTTTTTATGTTTTTGAAGCCTCATCTCCACTTCACATTTTGAATAACCTTTCATGTCAATTCTTAAAAATTGACTAAATACAAATTACCCAACAGAATTTAGTTTTAATTTTTCAAACTCAATTCCTGAAGTAAATCACTGTGTGATCGCTTTTCATAAGGGATTAAGTGAAAGTGGTTTAACATGCCTGGGTTGCTTATGTGGTCATGTAAACGCATAAGAGATGTTCTTTAATGCTTTTATAGACATGCGCATGTAAATGTTACAAACATACAAAATGGTAACTCTTAAATATATGCGAGTTTTGTTGAGTGATTTATTTATTATAAGAAGCAGCTTATTTAAATCATTTGTTTGTGAATCTGACTATACCGCACTGTATGTTTGTTTTTGTGTGCAGCTCCCAATAACAAGTCATTTTAATTTTGCAATACACTTCCTTTTCACATCACAACCAACTCACATTCACAATTGGTGTAAAATACCGTATAGTTTTTTTTTTTATCGTAGTACTGGAGATTCAGCCTTGCAGGACACACGGGCATAACCACAATAGAAACAATACTCAAATAGTTATACTGGTTGACAAATATTTCTACCGGTATAGCGGTATATCGCCCACCCCTAGGTATCAGTAACAGAAAATGTTTGCTTTTGCGTGAAGATGCATTCACGTCGCTAGCTGTCAGTATAAGTCATCACAACATAAACAAAAAATTACTGAGTGCACCTTTATCTTGAGAACCATGCTACTGTGGGCAAACGCTGACCCCTGTTCTTTCTGTGGTACATCACACATCTACACTTGAAGAGTTTTCCCTCAGCGTTACAGCAGTTTCAGGCTGCCTGTGACGTTATTCACCATCTCCTCTTCTCCTATGATGGCAAGCACAGTGCATGAACCTGGCTCCACCTGAACACACAAACACAATCCAAAAATCAATTCCAGGCGTTATCAATATAGTCACACAAAATTGCATCAGACAAAATGCATCTTCCTCTCATACGTCTTCCTCTCCATATAGTTTCCTTTTTTTTTGTCAAATACATGTAAGAAATTAGCATATACAACCATAACCCAAGAACAAATGTAGTGTCTCTAATACTTTTATATTCTATTTTAGGTTGTAAACTTATAAAAACAGAATAGTACAGTCCCACCTTTTGTCACAGTAAACAAACACAATTGTCATGCACAACTGGCATGTGTCGCCAACCTGTGTGTGTCCAGCGTCCTGTACCAGCTTTGTAGGAAGACTGAGGCTCATAGCAAGAGCCTGCAATTCCAACAGGTGTGCCATGTTAGTGCCTTGTAACACAATCTTCTTGGATCTAAACAGCCACAAAAACATACAAATACATGTGACTTAGGTTTTAATACATGCTTTGATGATGATTCCTTTTTTAAAATCTGAATACAGATTGCTTAAAGCTGCAGTCTGCAGTTTTTCCTCTTTGTCGCCATCTCTGTTCGAAATCTGCAATTGCAGTCATTCGCGGAATTATCAACTTTACGTGACTTGTACTTCAACACCCTCGACACGGCACAGCTCGGATGAACACAATGTTTGAGGAGAGTGTGAGGCTGTCAGTTGCCGTGCCGGTGTGGATACTGGCATTCAGAATCACAGATTATTCTTTTTGGAAGTATGACCAACATAAGAATTTTCACCGTAAAATGTCATCTGAACTAGTAAGAAACATCCACTTTTGTTCTGGTTCTGACATTGCAGTAAATCGCGCTGATTAAATCTAACAATCGCTTATTATATCATATCACGCAAAACCGTGCAAATTATACTTTGTTCTCAAATTGTTAATGCTAACAACGTAAGCAAGCATTGCGTGACTACATGTAATGTCCTTCCGATATGTATCCTTGTTTTTGCATGGGTCCGGTTGCGGTCTCTTTATTTCTGTAGCCACTCCGAAGTCCGAACAAAGTCTTTTGCATTTTACAACGGATGAATCTGTTGTCACTGGTGATTGTCGTTTCAACCTTTCTGGATCCGCCATCAAATTGATAAGTTTAATCATATCAAGCGCTGTGAGAAAAGGCTATAAATCTCCACCTCCAGCATCCTCACTCGCAATATAGCCTACTAGCCGAGACTCCTTCTTTATGTGTACAGATGTGACGTAATGACGCAAAGACATACTCGAATCTCCTGCGGAAATCCACCAGTACCACTGGAATTAAAAACATTATTACAAGCTTACCGCTTTGAATCGAGCTAAGGCAAGCAGATAGTTTTCAACACTGGCTGGTTATGCATTTTCTCAAATATGTATTTTGGATCATTTTTAACCCAAACAAAGCTACGGACTGCAGCTTTAAATAGGGCCTGTTTACACCTGGTCACTTCATGCTTTTTCTCTGATTGGATAGCTATTTAATCGTGAAAAGATCAGGTGTAAACACCCTCTGAAACGTTTTCGAGAAGGTTAAATCCGATCACTCCAACCACTTAAGGAGGTGGTTTGAGACGCATTCCAGATTGTTGAAACCACATATGTAAATTTTACTCCTCCCAAAATGGTTGAAAACTCCTCCAAAAAAATATGTGAGAACGTGGTATAGGCTGTATGACATTAGTGAGTATCTCTTCAGCGAGCCAAAGTGCAAACTGACACAAATGAAACTAAAAGTTCAGTTTCATTAAACGTAGTAAGACTCATTTATCTTACAACTGCTGATGCCGCTCTCTCTCCTATTGTGGTCTTTGATCTTGAAATTAGCTGATAAAACACAGCTCATATCTGTTGCTTTTGTTGACGTGAACTTTTTCAATTTTCATATAGCACGGGAATTGAAGATCAGATTTATAATCGTTTTGCAGAGACACATAGATGTGGCCAAGTGTAAATGAATCCATTTGAAATCAGTCATGACAGGAGAAATCAAACTTGCCTTGATCTTTTGACATACAAGTGCCCTTGTACCATTTAAACATCCTTCAAGTTCATAGCTTAAAACATTCTCCTCAATCAAGCCTTAAAGGCTTGTTTGGATATTGTGAGTCTCCAGAGCAAGACATTGACTCCACCCAGTGGTGTTCAGTCACTTAACAGCTAACACTTGCCTACACCAGTTACGAGCATCGCATTGCGTCAAAAGCGAATACAACCCATTATATAATAACTGACGCTGTCTGTTTTGTTTTGTAAACAAGGCACAATGTCAGCTGTTTTGAATCTGACAGCAGCTGCATATCAAAACCGCCAGTAAACGGGTAAAACTCTGATTTGCTGTTCAGTTTAGCAAACGAGTCAGTGTACGAGAATACATGCAAAACTGATGAAAGCGAGCAAGAACGAAGTCATGACGGCACAGACAGAATGTTGTTCTAATTTTACGTCATCTTACCTGAGCATTCCACTGCACAAATATTTTCATAATAACATGAGTGGAGTGGAATAAAGAACGTGATAAGCATGATTGATATTCAAAACAGTAAGCAAGTGCTGCTTTGTTTATGGTTTGTATACCTGCAGTCTTGGTTTCGCTCTACCTTTTTGAATGGCGAATATAGACGAATATATCTACTTAAATAGACAGTTATCTCTGTTACACGCAGAACACACATGCTATTTGACAGTCGCCTGTAGTCCTTTCGGTGTATTCAAACACAGTCAGCTTTCATCAGCGCTAGTTCTTTGGCGTAGGTTGGTGTGTCCCTACCCTTACTCACGTGCTATAGTGAGTGGGCATTGATATTGTTTCCTATGCAATGATGTTAGCCAATCATCACAGTGGCCATTTAATGACAAATCCATTTCATGACCCATTGAACAAAACAGATAGCCACCCGAACAGTAAAAATTTGAAGTGACGAAGTATAAACAGGCCAATGGACTACCAGTCAAAAAACTTTTTTTTTGTGTACGCATAAAATAAATTAAAATATTTTTTTATGATTTTGAAAGAAGTCTCGTGTTCAAAAGGGTTGCATTTATTTGAATCCAGTAAAAACTGTAATACTGTGAAATATTATAACAGTTTTCTATTTAAAATTTTAATTTATTTCTATGATGCCAAAGCATTTTCAGCAACCATTACTCCATTTGACGCATACGGGTTAATCCCGCACAAGCTGGTGGAAACCTCACTGATTCGACACCATGTTCCAGACAAGTTCAGGGACCTCATTCTGAACTATTATAACTGCTTTAATTTGAAAGTCGCCTCTGGATCAACAACATCTGGATTTCATAGGCTGGAGAAAGGAATAATCACAGGGTGCACTCTCAGTGATTTTGTTCGGCTTAGCCATGAATATGCTAGTTAAGTCAGCAGAGGAGGAATGCAGAGGTCCACTCATCCGGTCAGGTGTGTGTCAGCCCCCCATCAGAGCTGATCTGACGGTGACCACAACATCCGTACCAGGATGCAGATGGATCCTCCAAGGCCTCGAACGCCTCATCAGCTGGGCCCAAATAGAATAGACTTTTAAACAGCCAAGTCCCAATCCCTTGTGGTGAGGAAGGGAAACGTAACTGACAAGTTCTGTTTCTCCCTGGGAGGAGTCCAAATAACATCAATCACAGAGAAGCCAGTTAAGAGCCTGGGAAAAGTCTTTAACAGCACACTTAGGGACACAGCCACACTTCATGAAACCGGAAAAGAGTTGCATGCCTGGATTGCAGCAGTGGACAAGCCAGGGCTTCCAGGAAAGTTTAAAGCCTGGATTTTCCATTATGGCATCCTGCCGCAACTCCTCTGGCCACTGTTGGTTACGACGTCCCCCCAAATACCGTCGAGAGAGGAAGATCAGCCACTCTCCGCGTAGGTGGTTGGGTCTCCCTTGTACCATTGCCTTGTTCGGTAGTAAGAACAAGCTACAACTCCCCTTCAGCAGCCTGTCGGAGGAGTTCATGGTTTCCCGAGCAAGAGAGAGGCTGCTGTAGAGAGAGTCCACTGACATCTAAGTCTCCTCAGCTGGCATAGAGCTGAAGACAGGTAGGAAGTGGAGGGACCAGGAGGCAGTCGACCAGGCTGAAGCGCGTCTGCAGCACAGTGTGCTAGTGAAGACAGTGGCATCAGGACGTGCAGGGCTTAGCTGTATCCAAAGACCGTGATACGACAAGGCCCAGAAAAGGACAGGCGTCAACTGGCCCATGAAGAAATCAGAGCAGGAGTAGAGGAAAAACGCATCAGCAGGATGGGGGGATCCGACAACAAGGGGCGTGGACTCGATGGGAACAGGTGATGGACCGAAAGATCTCGTGGTCTGAGTTGTAGAAAGTGAAGTCATACCAGATCCAGTTCCTTATCCTATCAGTCTACAATGTCCTCCCCAGTCCAACCAACCTCCTCTCCTGGTGCCTGATAGACACCCCTGCATACCCCCTATGCCAAAAAAGACGATCCCTAGAGCACATATTAAGCTGCTGCCCTAAAGCCCTGGGAGAGGGATGTTATCGGTGGCACCACGACCAGGTACTAGGGGTCATTGCAGAAGCCATCAGCACCGGGATCTCTCTCAGCTAGGGCTGGGTATCGTAACAAAATGTTCGGTACCGATACCGATACCGATACCTTGACTTCGATACCGGTTCCTGAACGATACTTTTTTCGATACCAATTTTATGTAACCAGGTTTTGCAATATAACATTACCTAATTTTTTTTTCAGTTTGTTGACTTTTTTACACTCATATTTTGAGTATGTAAAAAAGCACCAATGCTAAAGTTTTCTATGTTTCCTAATCATTTAACAACATGTATTCTTTACTTCAATGAGCTCATTGTTTCTGCTTTAACTTAATGCATTAATTAACGGTGAAACTGAATGAAAATTAATTGAAATGCATTACACTGTCACCTCTGATAACAGATCACTCTAAATTGTAATTTAGACATGCATTTTCTGTAAAGCTGCTTTGAAACGATATGTATTGTGAAAAATGCTATACAAATAAATGTGATTTAAATTTAATATAGGCTACTGGGGGGCGGGATATATACCTGCACGTGAAGCTTGCAGCAAAGCACTGGCAAAAGTAGCCTAATGATTATGGATGTGGAAACAATAGCAAGGAGATATTTTAATTATTTATTAATGAACAAGTGTTTACTAATGGTGTGTTCACACCGAACGCGAATTTAATTATTTGTGCGAGTAGATTACATACATAGTCAATGCAAAGACGCGAATAGACGCATCATTCGCGCCGGGCGATAGACGCGTATTTGACGCTCTATTCGCGTTCGATGTGAACACCATTACTCTCAAGTGTATTTTGTGCGCTTCAGTGCCTAGATTTACCGTGTTGCCGGTCTTGGCAGCAATGATCTTGTCGAAAATATTGCATCGCGTGCATCTGGCATCGAGTCTGGCACATGACATAGGTACACTTTGGATCATTTCCACATATTTTCTATCTATCTGGGTTGGGACGCACGCTTACACACACACACACACACACACACACACTGCAGCCTCACGTGCGACGAGCCGCGTCTCTGGGCAGCCGCGTAAACTAGTGTTTTTCCGCCACAGCCAATCATGCTGCATGCTTATTGTTTCACTGACGTTGACGAGATTAACCACTTAGGTACCGAAATGTGGTACCGAAAAACAAGACATGTTTCGATACTCGGTAGTATCGAGGCAATTCGGTCGGTACCTAAAAAGTACCGAACTCGGTACCCAGCCCTACTCTCAGCAGGCACCAGCAGCCAGCACAGCACTCAATCGCATTTGTCAAGGCTGGAGAGAAACCACTACGAAGCAAGAACCCAGCAGGGGGACTTCCGGCAACAGCCTGGGACTGGGAGCTAAAGGTCAACCTGGGAAGGTAGCTCAAATTCCCAGAAACCATCGCCACGACCACACTTAGGCCTGACATGGTCCTTCTTTCAGAATCATCAAGGCAGGTGGTCCAACTGGAATTGACTGTGCCCTGGGAAGACCAAATGGAAGAGGCGTTTGAACGGAAGAGGGCCAAGTACGAGGAGTTGGCAGATGAATGGCGTAGCAGAGGATGGAAGACCCGCTTGCTCCTCATCGAGGTTGGCTGCCGAGGGTTTACTGGCCAGTCGCTCTGCAGGGCCCTCAAGCTCCTGGGAATCAGGGGACTGCACAAGAAGAAAGCCATCAGGAACATCACGGATGCCGCTGAGAAGGCATCTAGATGGGGCTGTGGATCAAAAGGGGTGATCCATGGATCACACAAGCTACCTAGACACAAGTCGGGGACTGGTCATCCCTGGCTGGATCACCTGGGCGAGGATGTATGATGTTGAAAGACCCGAAACACCTGGTGACCCCAGGTTACATCACTGATGATGTGTCTATGTTGCACCTGTAAGGTGCGTGTTAAAATCATCACATGATTCTTCAGAAATCATTCTAATACGCTGATTTTATGCTCTGTTACTTATCCATTATTAATGGTGCTCAATTATTAATAATGGTTCTTATTATAATGAATGTTTTCAACATTCATAATAATAAGAGATGTGTCTTGAGCACCAAATTAACATATTAGAATGATTTGTGAAGGATTATGTGACACTGGAGTATTAAAATTCAGTTTTGCCATCATGAGAATAAATTACATTTTAAAAATTATTAAAATAGAAATAAGTTCTTTTAAACTGTAATAATATTTCACAATACTAATGTTTTTACTGTATTTTTGATCAAATAAATGCAGCCTTGGTGGGCATAAGAGACTTCTTTCAGAGACACTAACAAATTTGTAATTATTGCAACGTTTGACTAGTAATGTATTCAGGAAACAATCTAGGAATCAGGCTATGGTAGAAGGATGAGACGACATTGGCATCTCTTACCCAGCATGGTCCCATCTCCAAGCCATTTCCCTCCAGCTGTTTTTCTCCTGCAAAGCCTGATACAAACCCACTGCAGCATGACCCACCTGCGCCGCCACCTATAGACACATTGCTCATCTCAATTCTATTGAAATACACGGAACACACACAGGACATTGTTCTCCAACAAATACTATTCATTTAAATCCAAAAGTTGTCTAGATTGACAATAGAATCAAGTATAGAAGCCCTTTTAAAGGGTGTAAAAGCACCTGTGCACATTAGAGCTAAACTCTAGCTTCTCTTTTTTTTTTCCAATGCACAAATATTTGTGTTTTCCTGCTTTGGAGCAAGACACATCTTTCTCATTATTATGAAATGTTAAGTCATCATTATAAGAATATTTTTTTAATTTTATGAGATACAAAGTCATAATTATAAACTAAAATTTGATAATATTGGGGGGGGGGGGGGGGGGCGGGTTATGAGTTACAGGATCACATTTTAAAACAACACATTTGTGGCAGAAACAAGCTTCAATAATAAATAAACATAAGACAACTAAAATGTCCGCTTTGAATTTCAGAAAAGGTTTTCTGCAATCACTGAGGAAATGAAATTGTGTTGATGTTTATGGATGGATCAATTTTGCTGATAATTGAGGACAAATTGAAAGGGTCATGAAACCCTGAAACACATTTTTTAGATGTTAATTATGTTTTAGTTAATTATAATAATATAATAATTATTTAAAACATTACATTGTATTTTTTAACGCATATTATTTTACATAATTTGACAAAAGTAGTTGATTTGTTATTTATTTGTTAAGCAATTTTAATTCTGCCGTTCCAAAAATAGAATGTGACCTCTTTGTGTAAAAATGTCATTATGATTGGTACAAAGAGTACAATATTGCACTGTTAGATTTTCACATAATTCATGAGAGGGAACACCCTCCTGATACATGAGATCACAAAACAGAGAAAAACTCAAACACACCCATACACACAAAAACACAGACACACCCTCTATCTCATTCATCTCTATAGTAAGTGTGTTGTAAATTTGAAAATTGTTAAAATAATATCTACCTTCCCGACACCCATGGACAGCTCCATATTTACAACAAAAACCATTTTGAACATCAGGTCCTCATCACCCTCTTCCTGTAAATTAAAAAACAACAACAAATAGTGTTACACAATTAAAAAAATAAATAATAGTAATTGATTGATCATGGCTGCCTTGATTACACAGCATTCTATTTAGATCTATCCCTGTTGAGACAAAAGTGTCTATTTATAAAAAATGTTTTGCAATGTTGAGAACTGTACCCAGTGAGTGGAGGAATACAATGGCCAATCAGAGATGTTTAAATAGGTCACTGCAATGACGGTATTTGCTCAAAATGTCAAATTTAGTTGAGCTTGAGTTCTGCACTTTTGCAAATGCTCTCATTATAACCAACAAATTGTAGACAGAATGTAAGTAAGAGATTCATTGTGTAGTGTAGACAACTTCACTGATTATTAATAGCTCCAGTTATTATAAAGAGAGTGATCTGCTCACTTTCTATAGGCCTATATATTCTTTCTATTCACTATTTGAATAAAACTTTTGTTTTTAATGCTGCTAAGAGGACCAATTCCCATGTATACACTGCACAGTTTCAGACAAAGCAATAGTATTTAAGTGCAGGATTAAATACACTAAGTAAGTGGTTCTCAACTAGGGGCCCCACCAGATTTAAGACTTAAACCACTGGTTTCACAGACAAAGGCTTAAGTCCCATGTTTGAGTTGTTTTAACTGAAAGCAACTTGCACTGACATATCCTAAAATATGTAATTGCCATTGTTTTGTCTCAAGGTGCACACCAGTAATGTTTTTTTCTAAGGCACGTTTATAAAAGCTACTTAAATGCCGTAAATGAACTAAGGTCTAATCCTGACTTAATCTAAGCCATGTCTGTAAAACCTTAAAACTAGGCAAAAGATGCTTTAAAAGAAGCTGAAACAACTAAAAATCAAGATCAAGATTTAGATGTGTCCCCTTAACAACTGTTTTTTTTCTTTATTTTACTCTCATAGCGCCCCCAGTCTTGGAAAGCTGGATATATGAAGTGTGAATTCTAGACCAGGGAAATTAAGAAAATCTTAAACCACCATGGATTTTTTTTTCATAATGGATATATGGGTTTCTTCTAGTTATGCAAAGGTCTAAAACCTTTAATAAGATAAATTGAGATTTAAAAAAAAAATTATTACAAATATCTTATACTATTCTTATTCAGTTCATAATGAACTGTTACACCTAGTTACACCTAGTTTCTGTAAATAAAACATTTGAAAACAAGCAGATTTGTCATTACGAGAGGAGATATATTAGCCTATGAAAAGTGAACAAATTGTTGTGGAAACCACTACCATAAATTGTACCATGTGAGACAATCCTGAAACTTTAATGAATGACACGGTCATAAATGCAACATCACTACTGATTTATAAAATTTATATAGATTAGTGGTTCTCAACGGGGGCGGTACCGCCCCCCAGGGGGCGTTCAGAGAACAACGGGGGGCGTTAGACGCAAGAGTCTTGAAAGGGGGGCGTTCAGGTGTTAATGGGGGGCGTTCACGAGTAAAGCAAATTTGTGTTCATTTACTGTGATTCATTTTAAGCATTTAGTAATTTATTTGTAATAAACACTTTAAGTGGGCTATTTAAAAACTGTTAGGACCATATATGTTAAATTATGTTGTAAAACACATGCGTAGATTGTGATGTCATATTGTGTGCGCGCGCGCGTCTATGGTGCGCGTGAAAGAAAACGTCAGCAGCGCTCAAATAAAAAAAAGAAAATCATTCGTCAGCGGCCGTTCTAGCCTACTCCTGACCGCAAGTCCACCGTCAGTATACTAGCAGTTTTTTTGTGTTCATTTCTATTGCATTACGATTGAAAGCAGTATCAATAATGTCAAAAATATAATGTGCATGTGCAGTCATGTTCGGGTGTGAATGCTGTTTAAATGAGTGTTCTCACCGACACGCTTGTTGTGATTCTTCTTCCAGTTTACTGTACATGTAGCCTAAGCTATGTATCGTTACTTTTGCAACGACTCCATTATTTTTCCAGTTATAGACCAGCGCTCTGACTAGAATCCAGCGCTGGCTAGAATCTGCATTCACGCGCTCAAACATGTGTTTCGCGCTGACAACAATCCAGCGCTGGCTAGAATCACACAGCGGAGGAATGGAAAGTTGACAAGCCATTAAAAAGTATTGACTTAAGAAACACTTCTATTTTTTCAAATATTTTCAATAAATCATGTTCCCATTTACTCCGGCGACGAATTTCAAAATTAAACTAAATTCTATTTATAAGGTAAAACTTTAAAAATTGTAGGCATTAACTAATTCCAATGCCTAATGCCAAAATGTTTTCTTTGTTCACCAAGTAATTTACTGGTCAGGCATTATTGTTAAATCAATTTGAAAATGACAATTTGATAAATAATTTTTATATTATATTAATATTTAAATATATTCTGCAATCACATTTTGGTAATGTAGGCTATTCATTCCGCCATCACATCTGAGAGCGAAACGCTGCTTGGGTAACGTTAGTTTCAAGATATAAAAACAATTAATAATACAACAATAATTGAATTGTTCATATGTGTTTATTCTTGTTAGAAGATTTTTCTTTTTACTGATTATGAAAACAAATTAATCACGACAAACCAAATTAATTGTAATTGTATTAATTATACCTGATAACAAAGTATTTTAGGCCTACAATAAAAACATAATTTTTCATGAAAAATCATGATTGTATATTTATTTTTTCGAAAGTAAGGTTAATGTAAGCAGCTTCTTGCAATACTCTCCTAAATGCATAATAAAACCTACGAGCAAACATTACCACTTTAATGATCGTCCTTTATTTTTCAGTGCATTTGTTTTATAATATATGGCTATTTATGTCATGGGACTAATATAATATAACTATTATTATGTAGTAGTGCAATGTAGACAAACACAACTAAAAGAGGTTTGAATTTTTCTTTGTTTAATTTGCACACTGAATATGGGTTGGAGCTTTTAATTTTGAACTGTCAGAGTACACCAGATTGATGCATTTAACATTAAAATGCACACATTTTTCTTACGGGGGGCTTGCCCCCGAACCCCCCTAGAAGGCCCGAGGTTCACCCACAACAGATTTACCAAAAATCCTGTGAGAAACACTGCTATTGCTATTCAATGTAGTTTATAGCTTGTTTTTTGGATTAATCGCTGTGGAGTATAGTTCGATTGTATTAATAAATGACAATTTTGTACTTATTTCATCTGTTAATCGTTCCTGCTCGCTCATTAGTTTGGGGGTGGGGGGCGGTCGGGGACCTGGATATTGGATAGGGGGCGCTGGCCCAAAAAAGGTTGAGAACCAAGATAGATAGATATCTGCTTGTTTATGTATGTATTTACAATACATAAAGAATCTACCATGATGTTTCTTTAAAACAAAAGTATTTTACAGTAGATTCAATGAATCAACATTAATAATCACAATAATGAGGGAAATGGTTGAGTTATGATTTAGTTAAATTTGTGCAGTCCTACAGACAAATCTGTATTCAATGTAAAGTACTTTAAAGGGATAGTGAATAAAATCTCATCATATAAATTGATTGTGTCTCCTCAGAAAATTTAGGACCAAACCGCTTTTAAATTCATTTGGATTAGTTTTACAATCTCTTTATGAACTTTTTGAAGCATCAACGTGTCAGTTGCGTAGCTGTCAATGGAGGGACAGAAAGCTCTCAGATTTCATCAAAAAGATCTTCATTTGTGTTCCAAAGATGAACAAGAGTATTGCGGGTTTGGAACGAATTGAGGGTGAGTAATTATTGACAGAATTTTAATTTTAGGGTGAACTAACCCTTTAAACAATGTCTGTCTGTCTGCATGCATGTACCTCATTCTCCAGTTTGTTGAAGTAATACATTGCAGCCTCTTCTGCAGACACATTCTGTGTGTGTAAGAGTGCCTGGAACAGATCAATAAAAGCATCTCACTACAAAAGACAGCCATCATGACATAACATTTATATTTTACGTACATCAGCTTCTGCTACCACAAACTGTATACAAACTGTTCGGTTGCTCAAAATATTTAGATGTTTACTATGAGAAACAACCACTTTAGAGTCAACCAGTACTGCAAATGCACTGCCAGTTCATTCATTGTATGTGAAAAATGTTGTGTACCTGTTTGGCTGCCTCCTCAGGTATGTCCAACTCTCTGAGCTGCTGCAGGAATACAGGGTTCACTTCCTGCTGGGACTCCATTTCTAAAATACAGACATGCACATTATAAACCCCTTATTAACATACTGTTTTCTAACAGATTGTAAGTGATATACTGTCAGGTTTAAATTGAAGATAGCAGCCTCTTCTGTTGAAGCATCTCACTGAAGCATTAGGTACAATTAGGTCAAAATGAACGCAATGTCTTTCACTGCCGACATCTCCAGAATCATTCAAAATCAACTGACCATCCGTTATATATGAATTAATATTTTCATGGTACATCAGGTTTGTAGCTGCTAATGCTAATGCCAGTATTGCCAATAATTTTGGGGAATTTTTAAACAATCTAAGTGAAAGCAGCTCAGGGCAATTATATTCTGTAGTTTAGGGTGTTAACGATCGTGTCTCTTACCTGCTTTACTGAACTACTGAACGAGCGATTATCCCCCAATGCGACTGTGAGCTTCTTAGCGAGCGATTGTTTCGTCTTTTTACTTCCAAGGGGGCATAGAGTCATTTGTGATATTTGCGATTATTTTTAACCTCTCATTTCCATTCAACGTCGCTTATAGTTTTAGAAAAAAATGCTGCAACAATAGCTTTCTACGCAAACGTGAACTACACATTACCGTATACACCGAGTTCATGGGTCACGTCGGTTACATTTCCGGGTCACCTTACTCTACAACTCCAAAGCCGCTTCTACTGCTTCTACTCTGACAAACCTCCAAGATTAATCGTTTTGTTTTGAAGCTAACAAACGAAATGAAATCATTTCAGTTAATAAGACTATATCCATCCTCACGCCGCAGGTAAAATTGACCACGCGTTTATTCATTATTCCTACATAGTGGATGCACAAAAAAATAGAAAACAACTACAAACATGGCGGACATTCTTGGGGCCGACGAATCGTACGTCAACGTCGCCTCTTATAAGTGGACTGTAGATTAGAAACGATCATACATATACATATCTGACTAGTTGAGGTTGTACCAACCGTTTTTCCAAGAGACTGTACCTCCTCTGCTTATTATATTATTATAGGCTACTATTTATAGCCTACTAAATTATTGCACAATTAATTGCTTCACTATATTTTAATTTATTGACTATATTATTCCACAATTTATACTACATCAATTTGCTGTTATCATTAGTAAAATATTACTATTATACTCATACTCCACTCAATTGTATTTATGGGCTATTAATAATAATAATAGGCTAACTGTTACTATTTTTACCGTATCGCATAAATGTTCTACCGCTGTAAATCTGTTCAAAGGGATGATTTAGGGGTCCACACACCAAAGGTGTATTGTTTTTGTACTGGTTTCTTCTTTATGTTTCTGCCCTAAAAGTGTATGGACTTCAGAGACGCCTCTAGACCCCAAACTTGGCAGGATGGTCCCACAGACACATACCATCTGACACTAGGTGGGGCTATAATAAGGGGATTTGCATCACTTTGGAACCATAAGGACTAGAAACAAAATGCTTTTCCCCTTGATTCCTCAAGCCAAGTCAAATATCCCTAATATCAAAATGTGTATAGATTTTTTTCCATCCCTTTGAATGGAAATAAATGCATAGATTTAGCTCATTTGTAACCATGGTGTACTGACAGTATAGTTTTATATAATTAGTGTAAATAGAATTTGTGGAATACTTATAGATAATTAAATGTTTACTGTAACTTATAGACCCAAATAAAACATTCAAGTTGCCAGACATGATTAAATATGTTGCTGTCCATTTAAAATAAATGAAAAGACAATTTTATTAAAAATTATAACATTTTTACAAAGACAGGCTTATTTTTTGTTGTGGTATGAATAAAACAAACACTTCTGTGTTAAAACTGCAAGCATAAGTAATCATACAGTCTCGTTCTCACATTCTCGTATAACCCGACACCAGCTCAGAAGCACCTGCACCCCAAGAATTATTCAATTTATTTACATTTTGTTTCTGTCCAATGTTTTTCAAAGCATGTATATGTTCCACAGAAGACAGAAATGCATACAGGTTTGTAATGGCATAAGGGTGATAACAGAATTTTCATTTTTTTGGTTAACTATTCTTTTAACAGATTAGGGCTTTTTACAATGCACTATCGGTCAATTTTCTTAACTCTTCTCCAACGTAGGGTTTTAGGCCCAAGGCAGGGAAACACCCTTGGCAGGTAACCAGTCCATCACTCCAATTGTATTCTAACATATTCAGATATATCATTTACTTTTCATATCATATGTACACAAAATTAAATGTTTAGACGTCTAGAGTAGACTAAACAAAATTGGCACCTGCATACTGTTTGAAACCCTCAAGGAAGAACAAGATACTTAGAAAAATCTTCAGATTCTTCATTGAGAAAGTGCGGTTCATAAAGTCTAACTAAGAAGGATGCATTGTATTTTATAAGCATGCTGTGGGCAGTCCAGAGTGTCAGTCTTACAGTCTCAGAGGTAAGAATTACCCTCGACTGTGGGCTCCAACCTAGTTCAAAAAAACTTACCAAATAAGTTTTAAGCACCAACAAAAAACAGAGACTGACAGAGACTCTCCAAATGTAAGCTTTATTTATCCTAATTATTAAACTGATGCCATCATGTTCACCTTGAATGCCCAATACAATGTACATCATTTTAGTTTTCAAGTGATGTTATATGGAAAAGACACCTGATCATAAATTGTATTCCCACATAAAGCATACATTCAGAAACGAAAAAAAAACTATAGAACAGCTTAACACTAAACTTGTAAGCTTATCATTAACCCTTTTTTTTTAAAGAAGTGTTTTATAATAATTTACTCTTTTTGAACTTGCCAAGAAGCTACGTAACAATTGTCATTATTTACAATATTATACTACACTAAAAAAATTAGTCACTTCTTTCCTTTGACCATTTCTATTTATCTCAAATTTTCATTGTTCAGTGTTTGAGAACAGTCTTTGATCAGAAGAAGTTAATTGCATCTGAGAGGCCTATTTACCTATGCAGTGGACCAGCACTAATATATCTGAGCAGAACTTTCACATACAGATCATATTTTCTCTCGTGAAAGCTAAAATTTCACAATACTATCTCTTTTAAATGTACCTACATAAAATGATCAGTCTTTAAAATTCCTTATTGATGAAATGTTAGAGGATGTGGTAAGAGATGAGTAATTCATTCAATCCTATGTTGGCACCTCAAATAATAAAAAAAGATACCAAAAGATCAACATTAATCGAAAAAAAATACATATACCACTGGCTAAACATGATTTGACCTGACTGGTTGAAACAATGACACTATATGTAACAGATAACAGTGTCTGCTTTAAACATTTTAAAAAGTAAACAAAACAAAGACTCTTTCATACTGTATTATTCCAGTGACACTTACTAAACAATGTCAATTACAATTTACAATATCATCATAAACTATAAATCTTCTAAAACATTTTACTACAGTGTGTCAGTCATAAGATGTTTTTGCTTTGACAGTTTTAGCAACTTTGCAAAAATGCTGAATCACATTAGAGTTTTACGCCCAGTGGAGAGGAGAAAAATTACAGCCGCACTGAGAGGAAGAACTTTCACATGAACACATACACACTGGTAGATCCAGAAAGCGGAGGTAGACAGTACAGAACATCTAAAGTGTTCTGTAGTAAGGCCACGACCAAGCAAACGCTTGTGCATGTATGTGTTTTTCATGATAATCCCGCAGAAAAAAAAATGCAAAGGGTACTGAAATGGGAATACGTAATTCCATATAGTTTTAAGAGAAATCATCCCATGACCATATTCAAGTTAAAGACCACATCTTTCTGTCCCAACACATCAGAATAGACTGTAGCTCTTATTTTATCTTCATTAGTAGATACCAAAATGAATACAATTTGAGCTTTGTGTACACCTGCTACACATAGTAGCTTTTCAACTGATACTGTACCATGTGTTGATACAACAACCCATCAGTGTCTTTTACTTTCACTTTTCCCATGATCACAAGTCTGTCACTTTATTTTCTACAGCTGCAGCGATCTGTTGAAGCCGATAGCCGAGCTGCATCTTCTGAGCGGTGGAATCTTCCTCCAAGGCAGTGATAATCTAACATGTATAACACACACATGTGCAAACAGGAAAGAGGAGTTCAATTAGAGCATAAATACTTAGAGCAGCAGATATTAGTCCCTAAAAATGTATTTTTATACTAAAAGTGGTAACACTTTATAATAAGGTTTCAGTAGTTAAAGGGATAGTTCAACCAAAACTGAAAATTAGCCCATGATTTACTCAAGTCATCCTAGGTGTTTATGACATTCTTCTTTCAGGCGAATACAATAGGAGTTATATTAAAAAAAATGTCCTGGCTCTTCCAAGCTTTATAATGGCAGTGAATGGCCGTTTCTGTTTTGAAGTCCATAAAAGTGCATCTATCCATCATAAAAGTGCATCTATCCATCATAAAAGTGCATCTATCCATCATAAAAGTGCATCTATCCATCATAAAAGTGCTCCACACAGCTCCGGGGGGTTAATAAAGGCCTTCTGAAGCGAAACGATGAGTTTGTGTAAGAAAAATAGTCCTATTTAACACGTTACAAAGTAAAATTCTAGCTTCCGGCCAAACGAACACAAGCAGTCTACTTGCACCTAAAGCGCAACTTATGACGTCAGAAGTAGCGTAGTGTGTCATGGCGTAGCGTAAATATCAGCAGTAAGTCGCATTACTCGCATAAGTTGCGCTTTAGACTCGAATCCGTATGTTCGTTTGGCCGGAAGCTAGTTATTTTACTTTATAAAGTTTTAAATATGGATATTTTTCTTACACAAACGTATCGCTTCGCTTCAGAAGGCCTTTATTAACCCCCCCAGAGCTGTGTGGAGCACTTTTATGATGGATAGATGCACTTTTATGAACTTCAAAACAGAAACGGCCATTCACTGCCATTATAAAGCTTGGAAGAGCCAGGACATTTTTTAATATAACTCTGATTGTATTCGTCTGAAAGAAGAATGTCATAAACACCTAGGATGACTTGAGGGTGAGTAAATCATGGGCTAATTTTCAGTTTTGGGTGAACTATCCCTTTAACTACTTTAGTTAACATAAACTAAGAATGAACAATAGCTCTACACCATTTATTAAACAATGTTAATTTCAACATTTACTAATACATTATTAAAATCAAATGTAATATTTGTTAACATTAGTTAATGCCCTAACATGAGCAAACAATGAGCGCCTGTATTTTTGTTAACTAGATTAACAAAGATTAATGAGAAATGAGAAGTATACGCTATGGTTCAAAAGTTTGAGGCTGATACGATTTTTTAATGTGTATGAAAAGTATCTTATGCTCAGCAAGGCTGCATTTGTTTGTTCAAAGATATTGTAAAAAAATTGAAATATGATTAAAAAAAATGTCTTTCTTCAAATCCTTTAGCTGAAAACAGTTGTGCTGCTTAATATTTTGTTTTTGTGAAAACCATGATGCCCTTTTTCAGGATTCTCTGATGAATACAAAGTTTAAAAGAACAGTGTTTGTTTGAAATATCTTTTTTTATAGTTATTATATACAGTATACGTATTTTCTTAACAAATGTAAAAGGCTTTACTGTCACTTTTGATCAATTTAATGTGTCCTTTCTTTTTTAATTCCTTAAAAAAAACATCTTTAAAAAAACAACAACCTTTGAACAGTAGTATTTTTTTACATTTATTATTCAGTGTTAAAGGGACAGTTCACCCAAAACAAAAATTCTGTCATCATTTACTCGCATCATTTATTCGTTTGGAAGTTGTTACAAACCTGTATGAATTATTTTTTTTCTGCTGAACACAAAAGAAGATATTTTGAATGATGTCTGTAACCAAAGAGTTGACGGACCCCATTGACTTCCATAGAATTTTTTTTTTCATACTATGGAAGTCAACTGTTTGGTTACCCATAATCTTCAAAATATCATCTTTTGTGTTTAGCAAAATAAATAAATTCATACAGGTTTTGAACAACTTGAGCGGCATGCTGAAGATGTACATAGTTAGTTCATGTCAACTTACAGTAGTTAACTGATGTTAACCAATGAAACCTTTAGTCACACTTTATTTTAAAGTGACAGTTAAATTGTACTTACTCAAGTAATATTAATTAACTACATGTACTTACACTTAACTGTGTTACGGTTAAGGTTAGTTACTTGTTATTATTATGCATAATTTACTGTTATTACTATAGTAAGTGCATGTAGTAACGTGTAATTACGTCACCTTAAAATAAAGTGTTTGTAAAGCTTACACATTGTCTTTTTGATCAATTTCAGCCTGTCATGACTCACCTGGTCGTAGTATTTGTTGATGTACTTATAGAGCTCATGAAGGGCCACCAGGTAATTTAATTCTCCAGAATAATTCTGACAATCAAAGATAAATGTGTAAATCTTATGAACAACATTTGTATGTGCTGCAAAACATAATGACTAACCCATAATAAATTAATGGCTAACATAATGACTAACCCATAATAAATTCAAACATAATGATTTAATAGTCATTAAAACATAATGACTAACCCATAATAAATTCACCTCAGTCAATATGACTTTTTCAAATTTTACAAGTGAAAGGAAGTAAACTGATGACGGACATACCCTGGAAAGCTCAGCCAAAGCAGAGTTCATATCCTGATCGCTGGCAGAGATGGTCTGCTTGATGTCGGCATAATAACTGTGTAAGAAAAATAGTGAGATTCAGAACTAGATGACTTTCCAATTTAGCCTTCATAGTAATAAAGTAGTGTAAAGTAATTTTACCGTTCCACCATCTGCTTATAGCGAGGGATATCTCTGGCATACAGCAACTTATTAATAGGTGAATCCTAGATAAATAACAGAATTTTTTTTCAGTTTCTTTCAGTCTTTCTATTGGCTTCCTGCTCCTTTCTCTGTGTGTGTCTTACCCTGCCGAGTTTATGCTCTGTGGTAGTGCAGGAGTCCATGAATGTTTGAGCGATTACTGACAGAACCGCGTCCACATTATCCGACACCTGCACATCGAAGATGAACTGAGGGTTCTTTACAATGTTGATCCAGAACCGCAGAGGCAAACTAGAAACAAAAGACAGAACCAAATCAGATCATGAAGAAAACGGCATGTGTTTAACATGATTACTCCACTCGTGGGCAGATGCTTGAGTGTTTTTATCCTCTTAAGGCTTTCAATAGCCCCTTTCACACATACAATATATTTACTGGTAAATTACCATTAGGAGATCATGTGTGAACAGGCCCTTTTCAAAGATGCTGGTAAATCAGTTCTGACAGTTTCCCGGTATGAGAAGTTTTAAAATTGCCAGTAAATTACCGACATGATGCTGTGTGTGAACAAAGATTGAAGACTTCCAGTATGAGCACATAGGAGATCAGAATGCGCTGATGTAAGAAGTTTGCTTTGGGCCAATCATAAATCTCCGACGGAGCTGTTTACGGTAAGTACCACTGCTTTTAATTGTCTTACTATGTAAACATGCGCAACATCATTCACAATTCCCTACATTAGTCAACTAATATATTTCACTTAAGGGAGTGAATGAAACTCCCTGAGTTTCGCACTGAGTGCGCAGGGGGGGCTGCCGCTTTTGCAGTTTGTGCTTGCAGGCAGTTCCAGTAGTAAGATGAAAAGATTTATCTTGAACTCTGTCATGGAAACTATGTATAAACCTTAATTAAACAATTTCATGATCGATTTAAAAGGAATTTATAGCGGTTTGGAAAATGGATGGATGGGCGATTCATCTGCGGGCGCCATCTTCTGGCGAGACGTGGGAATTAATTTGGCACGACTCTCGCTATGGTGCATTATGGGTACTCTCTAGCAGTTGAATGTACATCGGTTGTACACTCGTTATTGCGGTGATTTGGGGGATTGAACGAGTACACTCGGTAACCTTTAACAGACATTGCAGGTTCAATATAAAAAATGTGACTTAGGAAAAAGACATTGCTGATATGACAGTTATATTTATTGTGCATAAATTAACCCGTTTAGTTAAGTTTCTTGAGCGCAAATGCACCACCATTCCCAGACTGAATCTAACATCTTTTAGCATTTTATTTATTTAAAGTGTTCACTAAGTTAATTAGTACCTGTTTGTTTTCCAGATGTGAATAGTTTCAGAGTCTGAAATCCCATGGCGCGCTGCATGATCATCAAGCAAGTCAAAGAAATATTTGATTGCCAGAGGAACTGGCTGACTAGTGCTGAGAATAACCGTGAACAGATCATCCACAAACTTCTGCAGTGTACCCTACAGAAAGACCAAGACAGAGCAAGTTAACAGGTGTGTGTTGAGTTCATTTGTTTTTTTATTCAGCCAGAGATGTACAGGAACTGGTATGTGTTTGGCTTCTCTTTTATGTTTTTACCTTCTGGCTGTCTGAATGTGTGTTTGTTGAGATACCTTCATTGACAGTAGCCGTGTGAGATAGATTTCTGGTATGGTCTTGGCTCGTTCTCGTTCTTTTAAACTGCCTCGTCTGTGTTTGGGTAACTCTGGCTCCTCGCTGGCCTTCACTAGATGCCACAGCCTCACTCCTCCCTCATCTGCATCCTCTAGCATGGGCGTCTCTGCATAGTGAGGATAAACATGGTTTAAAAAATCAGTATATTCCAGTGTTGAATATAGAGACCATAATAAAAACAGAAGTTATGTGTTAAAAAAATGCACACTTTTATTCATTGGTTAATCTCATATCATATATGTGTAGTATGTGCTAGAGTAAAGCTACAATTACTTTTTTTAAAGGACCTCAATACAAATGAGATATTTTCTACATTTTATAACCCATTTTCCCATGAAGTCAACTTATGTTTTGTACATTTTGTTTTTCAGTTTATTTTTTTGCAGGAAAAGACTGCAAGGCTGTTTTTCATAATCTTTTCCCCCATTTTAAATAGATATGGAATGAGTGGAAGATACAGAGATTCCGACTACAATGCCTAATGCACAGATCTTTTTATGCATCAAATTCTTTTATGCTGCCTGTTGGATTTACTAAAGACAAACAACTGTGTTCACATTATTGATCTGTGTCATTATGCTGTCAATCATTTTTTTTTATATATATACATTACTGTATTGTTTCAAAAGTAATTAAACAATCATGAGAAACAGAACCATGTTTTGTGCATGTGTGTGAACATGAACATTATAGATAGACACATGGACTGTACTCACTCTCCCCTGCAATGTAGTCATGGGTATCATGGTGAATATGTTTGCTATGGCGTGGAACCAAAGCAACAGTTGCTCCATCTGGAACCTAAAATCCCCAAAATAAGTAAAGAATTAAAGTAAAAAAAAAAGTAAGTCACTGCAAATAAGGTTTATTACCAAAACGTACAGACCTTCAGCTGTTTGCAATGAACAAAGCTAACAAAAGTAATTGAAATAGCTCAACACAACAAATGTTTCAAGTTGTTTCTGCAAATTCAACTGAAAATGCTACTTTTAATGACTTCTGCAGTCTCAAAATGATTCAACCCCCTGAACAGAATCCCTCACAACAGCACAAATCTGCAATCAGATTTCGATTGAAATGACTTTATTTCGCCCGCAAAAATTACCTGAGTGTGCCTGCAGAGTTTTTGTTCTGCGTCACCGTCACCTTTGGGTTGCTCACTAAGAGGATTTCTAAGGTACAATTTCCTCTAATCAAACATACCTTAACAAGCTAATAAATGTCATCAGGATTACTAGAAAGCTGCAGGTGAGTTTTTAATCAGGGTTGGAGCTAAACTCTGCAGGACAGTGGCCCTCCAGGACCAAAGTTGCGTATCCCTGATATACACGAATAGCATTTTTCACAAAATTCACACTATACGTTTACCAACAGCTTGCCTGCTTTATTGTGTTATACCTTATAATGCTGGAGCGTGTTGAGGCGTTTCCAGTTGCCCTGAACCACAGATGTTAGGTCTTCATCTGAGAGGATCAGGTGACCTGCTACACCAGAGCGCCATTCTGGAAATTTTAAAGACAGGAAAGGTTTAAAAGAAACAAATAAAGACTGAAAGAATGAATTAATGAATACAACTAGAGAGTACAACACAGTGTGTTCAGATATGTAAGAAAGAGGGCAGACATGTACAGTATGAATGTTCTCACCCAAGTCCACAGAGTCGGTATGTGGTCTATGAGAGTATGAGGTGCCCTTGTACACCTGGTCCAGTATCTTCTCTTTCACCTGGGTTATAGTGTCACAATCTAAAACTTTAGCAGCAACTGGCTGAGCTTCATTCACACCTATTCCCTGCATCAAGACATCCACAGTCTAAAGAGAAAAAGAATGAGAGAGAGTGTTAAGTATTTTTGTAAATCACATTTTTACTATCTAAATTTTATGTCAGCACAATAAAATCTGCTTATAACTCTGTAATAAATCTGTGAACTGATCTATTTATTTTAAATGTCCCAGTTGTTGTTGTTTTTTTTTCATTTTCTAATCATTAATATGTTTAAATTGCACATTTGAGTTAATGTATATGAGTTTGAGTAAAATGTAATATTTGACAGCACTGTGTTGACACTCACAGTTGCATAATTCAATGCATAATTCTTACAAACCCTTAACTTATACAATCTCCTGCTTCTACCTGTCACAGTGTCATGATTCTGCCATCATGTCCGTCATTTTCTAGTATTGCGGCAGGATCATGACAGACCCATGTTCTGTGTGCAAGCACATGGCCTTGTGTTTTGGTCATGTGCTTGTGTTGTCTCGTTTCCAGTCTCCGCCCCCTTGTTATCCCTGTCTTGTCATCATTGTATAATTAGTATCACCTGTCTTGGTCATTAGTGTTCCCTATGTAATCCCCGTGTTCTCGCTGTCTTTTGTCGGTTCATTGTCTAATCAATGTTGACTGTCTAACCTTGTCAAAGCCTTGTGAAACCTGTGATACCTGTCTCGAGTTCCATGTTTATCGTTCGAGTTGTGAGTTCCTGTTGAAAGTCGTGTTTGTAGTAGTATCAGTTTATCCTGTCTTGTTTTTGCCCCTTCGTGGGTTTTTGCTTTCTGTTTTATCGTCATTAAACCTTGTTTGAGTTACTCGCTGTCTGCACTTGGGTTCGTTCCTCACCACATCATAACACACAGTGGGTTCAGGCTAGGATGAGGAGATGCAGAGGATTTAACTGCAGCTATAACAAAGATAATCTAAGCAGTGGTGGACAGTAAGTATTTTTACTTCGTTACTGTACTTAAAGGGATAGTTCACCCAAAAATGAAAATTAGCCCATGATTTACTCACCCTCAAGTCATCCTAGGTGTATATGACATTCTTTTTTTAGACGAATACAATCGGAGTTATAAATAAAAAATGTCCTGGCTCTTCCAAGCTTTATAATGGCAGTGAATGGCCGTTTCTGTTTTGAAGTCCATAAAAGTGCATCTATCCATCATAAAAGTGCTCCACACAGCTCTGGGGGGGTTAATAAAGGCCTTCTGAAGCGAAGCGACAAGTTTGTGTAAGAAAAATATTCATATTTAAAACTTTATAAAGTAAAACAACTAGCTTCCGGCCAAACGAACATACGGATTCGACTAAAGTCTAAAGCGCAACTTATGTGAGTAATGCGACTTACTGCTGATATTTATGCTACGCCATGACACACTACGCTACTTCTGACGTCACAAATTGCGTAAGTGTCGCTTTAGGTGCAAGTAGACTGCGTGTGTTTGTTTGGCCGGAAGCTAGAATTTTACTTTGTAACGTGTTAAATATGGATATTTTTCTTACACAAACTCATCGGCTTTATTAACCCCCCGGAGCTGTGTGGAGCACTTTTATGATGGATAGATGCACTTTTATGATGGATAGATGCACTTTTATGATGGATAGTGGATAGATGCACTTTTATGATGGATAGATGCACTTTTATGGACTTCAAAACAGAAACGGCCATTCACTGCCATTATAAAGCTTGGAAGAGCCAGGACATTTTTTAATATAACTCTGATTGTATTCGTCTGAAAGAAGAATGTCATAAACACCTAGTATGACTTGAGGGTGAGTAAATCAAGGGCTAATTTACATTTTTCAAGTATCTGTATTTTACTGGAGTTGTTTTATTTTAAGAAACATTTACTTTTACTTCACTGCATTCTAAAGCATAATATTGTACATTTCACTACAATTCCTAAAAAAAACATCTTGTTCCTTGTTACTTTGAACTAAAAAAATCATCACATGCTCCAAGACACGACAGTGCTGTCCGATTCGTGAACGAGCTGATTCTTTTCAATGAGCCTGTTGAATCGATTTGCAAATCGCAACAAACGATTCATTTGCGAATTGAATCTGATTGCAACTGTTCTCGAGTCAACAACTCACAAAATGATACGTTCAGAGCGAGTCTCCAGTTAACTGAATTCAGAAGTCTAACTGAAAATTAGCCCAGAACCTGGAGATCCTCGGAACGTGAGTGCAAGCACAACCTATGGCATGAAAAGTAAGTCACAAATGCTGAATTTTAGGATTATTATAAATGAAAATCATATTTAGACTGTCAGTTGTTTGTTTTCCTTATTTTTAAATACTATGCTATATTTTGTACTTTTACCCTAGTAAAATTGAAGAGGAGTACTTAATACTTATACTGGAGTAATATTTTATAAGAGTATCTGGGCTTTTACTCAAGTACTTGATTTGTGCACTTCGTCCACCACTGAATCTAAGGGTGTATTCACACCTGTCTTGTTTGGTTGGATTGAATCAAACTCAAGTTCGTTTCTCCCCTTGGTGCCGATCTTTTAAGCAGGTGTGAATACAGCAATCGCACTCGGTGCGGACCAAACAACCGGACCGAGACCCAGCTAAAGAGGTGGTCTCGGCCCGGTTCCAAACGAACTCTGGTACTGTTCGAATTTCTGTCCAATGAATGGATGACCTTAACACACGTGTGGTTTTGTTTACAAATTTTGGGTCACTTTCAAAAAGGGCAGTGTGAAAGCGAACCACACCAAAAAACGAAAAAAAAAAACGAAAAAAAAACATTGTATTTGGTCCGGATCAAAGCAAGTGAACTAGCAGACTTTCCTAGTGTGAATAAACCCTAAGGCAAAAGCATGGAGAGACATAATACATAAAGACAATACTTGACAAGGAACTGAGGAAACAGATGTCAATAAATGAGGTAAATGAGGAAGTAAATGAGGAACTCAAGACACAGGTGAAGATAATTTGTAACCAAAGAAAAACTAGAAAAAAGGTACCAAGTAAACAGGAATTAAAACACATGAAATGACCCTTCCCAGTTTAATCTAACGCAGTACGTGTATTATTATTTTTTTATAAAGATAATAGATATAGAATAGAAGATAAAGTGTTAGTATTGATGGATCAAGTGTTGCCGAAAAAGATGCGTCTTCAGCCGTTTGTGCTATTGCTTCAGCTCCGTTGTGCTATTGCTAATTTGTTTATTTGTTCTTATTTAATTATTGTGTTTACTTGTCTTTAACAATGCTTGAAATTTTTATTAGGTAGGGTAGTTTTGCTGTGGTATTTTTGTTAAAACTATAAGCAAAAGTTCCTTGTGTACGTGTTCTTTAGCCGGTTGAATTTTGTTCATGGTATTCAACTGCAACGAAATGTTTTGCAAAAATACTTCTCTCTTTTTTTTTTTACCTTATTGGAATCGAAACGTCAAAATTCAAATGACACCCAACCCTAGTAGAGAAACCACCCTTACAATACTCAGAAGACAGAAACCCTGGTTTAGGAAACTCACTGGTAGAACCATGTTAAATCTACATTAATGTTTACACTATTTTACATTGTCTATGTACTTACTATGGTAATAACAGTAAATTATGCATAATAACAAGCAACTAACCCTAAACTGAACTCTAATCTATAATCTCTAAAACTCTGAAGTACATGTTGTTAATTAATATTACTCATTTCTTATTTGTGTAATTACACTAGAACAGTAGCTATATTTCCATCCACCAATTTTCTTTCAACTTTGTTTATCTTATACTTAAAACTAATAAAAAAAACTAAGAAAATAAACATAATATATGACTATATCAAAAATGCAGCTCAATTGAGGTGGATTTTTTTTAATCCGATAAAACGACACACAAATAAACTACGATGGAAACACATTTACTGAATAAATTACTCAATGTGAAAAAGAAAATGTAATTTGCCTAAAATAAAACATATGCGATTTTCCAATTTTGTGCACAAGTTAAATTTGCAACTATGGATGGAAACACCTTAAATTAAAGTGTAAATGAACATAGTGACTAACTAATAGTGGACACAATTTGGAGCTTAGATGGAGAAAGTGTTTCAGTAATATTAAAAAGGTTTGTTACAGATGCTTTTTTGGCAGAAACACTGATTACCAAATTAGACTAATGACCTAATATTGTATACTGTATAAAGACATTCAGTTAAAAAATTCTAACCAGAGTGCGGTATTCCAGATCCTCTCTCAGCAAGCGGTTATCATTTAAGGTGTATTTGGCTTTGCCCGTCACTGCATCCACAGGTCCTTTATCCACCTGGTGTTTAATCGCTCTGAAGAGCATGTACAGAGACTCCCCAGCAGAATACTGAACACAGAGAGCACAAATACAATCATTTATGACATGGATAATCTACTCAATAAAACACTAAGAAATGATTTTATAATTCTCTCAACTATCCTATAGTAGCAACTCTCCTAGTTCAGTGAATTTTAATTAAAGCTTATGGGGGTACAGAAATATATTAATTAGGACCTCCTGGGTTTTTTATTTTTTTATTTTTTAATCCTAATGCACAACATTGCTGGGTCTCAAGAGGTTGATTACATTCTTGGACAAGTATTTTACATTGGTAACTGTAATCATATTTTTCAGAACTGAATATTTGTGTTATCGAAATAAAACAATTCCAAATGTCTCATCTACAAAATATCAAATTTTATCCACAGTAAATATATGTATTAAAAAACCAAACAATCCCACCAATTTTCATACACACCCTTAAGAAGGCATAGAGACAGATGGATATCCAGTTTGTCAGGAGCTTTTCAACTACTGTCTCAGTTCTGAAGAGAGAATTAAAGCCTCAATCATACAGTCAATTTTGTTGATTCATATTAGTACTTATAATGTCAGTTAATCCATCCTTCTTACCTCCGCAGCATGAGTTTAGGGTTCTTGGCAATATACTGTTCCACCAGATCGTTCAACAGGGTTTTGAGTATGTCAGTGAAGTATTCTAGTTTGCTGTGAAGAGCCACAGTGAGCAAAGATGCCACATATCCTCTGTCTCTGGGTGAAAATGTCCTCTGGCTTTCAAGAGTGTAAATAAACTGTAAAGAGAATAAATATAAAAAGGTGGAAAGCATTATCATTTAGTTATTATGTTAGTGTATTCATTCACAGACTCACAGACACAACTATTTACAGGTCTTATTTAAAAAAAAAATAAGTACTGACCTTCAGAAGCTATAAAAGATATTTACATGATTCCGATAAAACAAAATAAGCATAATTTAACCTGATCATCCAGTTAAAAAAGTTTTCACCCCTGGCTCTCAATGCAGTGTGTTTCCTTTTTGAGCATCAGTAAATGTTTGCACCTTTTGTAATAGTCGTGTACGAGTCCCTCAATTGTCCTCAGTGTGAAAAGATGAATTTCAAAATCAGTCACTGTTGGAAAGGGTTCACATATGCAGAAGACGCTGGTAAACCAACGATTGTGCAGGTCCTGGATTTTTGAATCAATTAGGGACTCATGAACAACTATCACAAAACAGTTGTGGATCATCAAGGAATTAAAAATCAAGCCCATCTAAACTTTTGAATAGGGACATTTTTGTAAGCTCAGTTATTTTTTCATGTGGACTATGTAAACATCTGTTTTGTGAAATAGCAGTTACACTGTATTTTGAGGTGTCCTTGTTACAGTGTAATTACACAAATAGGTTCTGTGACATTTTCAACTGTTGTTCTCTCTATACAGTACACATGCATCAGATGGACGTTTCTGGCCATTGCGCCATATCTCGCTGTGTTTTCAGTGTCTCACACCACACACTTTGCATTATAAGATGCTGTCAAGTTAAAAGATGTTCTAAGCTCAGATAATACACTCAAAAGTAAGGAAAAAGCTATTATTTCCACTACCTTTGTGAGGAACAGTTTGCTGTTGAGGAGATTAGATAACTGAATGAGTCCCTGCTCCACCGTGGCCCGCCGACACTCCTGCACGTCCAGGTCTCTGTGAAGTGGAGACTCACGATGTCCAGGAAAAAAAATGCGTTCAGCATACATACGGTACTCCAAGAAAGGAATTCCTGATCCTACCAGATCACTCGACATATCCATCATTTCAGTCATCAGGTCTGAGAAGATTTAAGAGTCAAATGTACCAAGGTCAGGCTTACATGAGGGACTGTTTTCGAAAATAAATGAATGGCAAATACTGCACTAGATAATTTTTTATTTGTTTAAATGTTTCAAAATTAAATCAACTCCTCAGAAGCTGCGGAACAAGTGGGCTATGTTTTGACTAATATTTCCAAATGGTATCATTTTATTTGCTATTCTAATCACTGTGAAATAAACATAAATCATTGGAGCAGGTGTATATTTTCTTTTTATGAATGACGGGTTAGACGGGTACTATTCTTAAACTTAATATTGAAATCTTATAACTGTCCTCTGGTCTTATCCTAAATGTACCTGTAAATTACCTGTGAACTCTTTTTTGCAGCGGTCTCTCACACTGGTCTCTAGATTCTCCAGCTGGATCTGAACTTTTTTATAATCTCTCAGAGCCTGTTTACTCTTTCTCCTAAGAGAAATGAGAGAACACAAAATCAGTTCCATTCATACACCAATCTATAAATGTTTCCAAAATGATTTATTGCATTATTCTTGCATTTAGGGATGGATTGGCCATAGGTAGCAAATGTACATCCTACAGAGTCACAATTACATATCCAATGTCCAAATATGTTGAAAAAAAAGCATTTCATACACACCTGTATATAAACACGATGATAAGTACAATAAGAGCAACAAGAGACGCAACTGCTCCAACCCCAATTTGTGCCACCAGTGGAAAGATGGAGTGACTAAGAGAATCATACTGCACTTGTCCCAGTGAAAAGTTCAGGTTTCCCATATGCACCTGAATACAGACAGACACACTATTATACACCACTGTTCATGCAATGCAATATTCACTGCAAAAATGCAAGTTTACAATCAACTTTCAGAAAAGATGATGTAGGTGCAACTTGAACCTTGTAAAGCCTGACATAAGAAACTTTTTTTTTTTAAATGGAACATTTATTGAACCTTTAGACAAAATCTCTCTCTCTCTTGAGTACCATATATTTGATACATCAGGCTTTTATGGCTCATATTATGATAGGAAAATATGGAGCCCATATTCGAGAGAGAAGAAACACCTAAATTTCATTGTTATCACTGTATCTACCAATAATACGTCTTCTTAGTAAGATGATATTTAAAAGCTTGGTTCTCTGTGGTTTTTATTGTGGGGGTAAAAAATAAATAATGCAAAGCAGTACAATGACGATTGAGAAATGTACATATAAACATTCCTCAAAAGCCAAATTTGTCAGTCTTTTCAGCAAAGTCAAGTCACATTTATTTATATAGCGCTTTTTACAATACAGATTGTTTTAGCTTTACAGAGATAACAGGAAAATAATGTAACAAAGTTTGTTTCCAGAAGAAAATAGCGTTACAGTCCAGCTTAAGTTAGTTCAGTGAGGTTTCATTTTTGTTGTAAAAAATTTATTTAGTTCATTTATATATATAGCCGCTCTGGAGAAAACCGTTATGTCATCGTCCAGCTCAGTTCAGTTCTCATATAATGGTGTCAATGCAGGCAGATCAATATTATTGTTGAGCAAAGTTTTAATCATGTTGATAACTTAGAGTTAGCCTAAGAAATGTGCGTACAAAATCTAATACAGTAGGCTTTATAGGGTTAAGCTCAGTCTATGTGTGTTGAGAGGGTGTTGGCTTCAGGCTTACTATAAATTCTGGAAAGGCGTCAGCTCCCTCTCGCTTGCGTCCATGCCTGAGGGAGAGCGGAGGCTGCTGGGGTGGTGGTTCACAATAAAGGTGATTATGTGTCAAAGTTTTAACAGTACAAACCCCCTCACCAATCAGCGCCACTACTTCCTCTTTAAAGATGGCCAAGTCTAAATTCTCACCCTGCGGAAATAATTGAAAAAAGATACAAGAAAAAGTTAAAAGAAGAAACATGAGAATAAGCTTTTAAACATGAGTAATACGTAATAATTGGGTGATAATGTAAAGTGACCTAGTCAATATCGAAAAATAAACCCTGACAACAGGATTTACCGGAGAGTCTTGCACCACCCTGAGGGCGTATATTTTACGATAATGACCTGTATGTTATTTTAAAGCAATGTACAAAACAATCAACCAAGAAAAAATACAAAAACTGCAGTAATATTAATCCCGAAGTCCCCAGAGATCATTTTCAATACAATTGATAACTGAGATGCAAGATGGTGCCAGTTCCATTTGTATGAAATGAGAGATCCGGCAGTGTGATACACAGGACATGAAAGTAGCACCCGTTTTAGTTAACAGGATGAATGTTGCCAAATATAGGACCGCTGAATGCTGAGATTGGACAATTAGACTCATGGAAATGAGACAATTAGCCCATCCAATTTAATCAATATCGACTGTCATGATAAAAAAAAAAAATTTGAATATAAAAAAACGATGCCTTTGAATTTATAGTTTTCGTGTGACATCACATCCTTATAGGAACGCCCACTTGGAGGGCAAAACAAGGCTCCATTGACCACCAGTTGTTTTTCCCAGGTTTGTACTAAGTACTAATGTAGTGAGATAGTGATATTAAAAGACCAAATTCAGTATACAACCTATTGATGATGCATACTATGTATAGGAAAGCAGATGAACCCAGAATATAAAGGCAACACACAAAGTTTCATGTTAAGCATTTTGTAAAAGAAATCTATTATAAAGAAAACTTAAACATTTAGCCAATTGCATTCATATTCTGGGCTCTTCGGCTCACCTGTTGTTGAAAATCCGGTTTGCGTCCCCCGAAGTGATAAAATAAAACAAAATTCTTTATCTAATGTATAGGCAAGACAAGTAGTTTGTTTAGGCATGGTTTGTAGGGAAATTACAAACCTGTGCACATATATTCAAACGAATATAACTATAGAATCAATTCTTAATGCGCATGTGAACGCCATCAGCGTTTATCACAGGTTCGCGTTTAAAGTCTGTTTAGAGAGAACGCCGTCGTCTTAGTGGCCCCTAATTTGATAACAAATGATAATTTTGCTGGAAGAGAATCAATCAAAACTAACTTTAGCTGGAAATGACATTATTCAAAAATCGCTATAAAGCCAAAACAATCTCTGCTACTGTAAATTGTATGTTTATCTCTGCAAAGCTGCTTTGAAACAATCTACATTGTTAAAAGCGCTATATAAATGAAGATGACTTGACTTGACCTGTACGTATAAGTATCATCAGTAAGGTGTAAACTGAATTTGATCTTTTAAAATCACTGTTTTAGTACATTAAGGCACTTTAAGGGTTTTTGACGTTAAAGGGATAGTTTACCCAAAAATGGAAATTCTGGCATCATTTACTCACCCTCAAGTTGTTCCAAACCTGTATGAATTTTTTTCTGCTGCTGAACACAAAAGAAGATATTTTGAAGAATGGCAGAAACCAAACAGTTGATAGGGCCCACTGACTTCCATAGCATTTTTTCCCCATACTATGGAAGTCAATGGGTTCTTCAAAATATTCTTTTGTGTTCAGCAGAAGTAGGAAATTCATACAGGTTTGGAACAACATGAGGATGAGTAATTTTTGGGTGAACTATCCCTTTAAGCAGTTTAGAATGTCCCGCTATTTTTAGTGACTGAAGTACTGTGGGGGGTGCTTTATATGGATCGCATATGCCCAAACCTAGAATTTTGTTCACATATCTTGTTTTTTATTCTTTTGAGAGGTGATCTAAATATTTGTGACTTGTAACAGATGAAAAATGGACAGGCCTGTGCTGCAGTTCTATGGATGTTTTGTCCTCCAGGTCTCCACGCGTTACTGTTAAAACAGAAAAAAATGACAACAGAAAAAGCCCCACTAACCTCCACAGATATGACTGATCCAGGTTTGTAGCGATATGGTTTTGTGGGATCACCATGGTTCAGCGGGTGCAGGGTTGGGTTTGGCTCATAGGTGAAAGGTGATTGGCTGACAGAGTTAAAGTCAAAGCGCAAGTTATCCAACAAAAACTCAACCTGAATATGACCACCAACTACTTGAGGGTCTACACCAGGGGTCCGACACAACAACAGAGAGGAGGTTTTCACCTCACAATGCTCCTCAAACTACAGAGAAATGAAAACAAAGAGAAAAAAACAACCACTTATTAGTAAGTGGACAAATCCGGCAAAATATTTCAGACAAAATTATGTTTAACTTTAGAGACTGTTCACCAAAGACTTAAATCTATAATACTAATAAAAAAAACGTCATAATCAAATAATGTGTGGATTTAAAAGATCTTAAACCAATTATGAATCAAAGAAACAGATTTATTTTAGAACAAAGTTTTTCTTGCATTTCTCACTTCAAAGTCACCTGGGATATAGAAGAGTCTGCTAAATTAATAAATGTGGTAACAGTCAACAAAATAACATTAGAAAACCCCAATCGGTAACCAATGCACTCACCATAGTCATATCAGATGTGAAATCATATTGTAACAACATGGTTCTTAATACAAAATGAACAGCTCATAATGTATTTATGAATAATCTAATGTCAACCAGTTTGTTTACACCTTGAGTTGATGCCCTGAATGGAGCAGTGGGGAGAGATTTTGTGTATTCATGTACTTTAAATGTATGTTTACTAGTTATTAGTCATTTGCAGATGCTCCTTTAATAATTAACCTTTTTTGGACCAATCTGGTGAATGTTAAGTGTTTTATTTGGAAAAATCTTGAGATAAATTAAAAAAGCCAAACAATAAAATTCAATAATAAAAAAATAAAAAATTGTGAAATTGAAGGCATAGGTTATTAATCTGTGGACAGGAAATGAGGGAACGATTTACTAATCTGTGCGTACAGTTTATAAACAGAGTATAGATCTGCTATTGAACTTTCAGTTTGTGTTGTGTGTAGTTTAAGTAAGGTTGAGATTAAGCAAGGTTAAACTGAAAATCACCTGTTTGAATGAACAGTGTGTGTTTTCTGTACAGTCTGCTTCTTGCACTTCCACATCTGTTACATTCCTAGTTTTTCTCCGTCGCCTGCGTTTCTTCCAAGGGGGAACGGAGTCCGGAGGGACCACCATTACTTGCATCCGAGGCTTCTGTACCACATCCAAATTATGGCCCAAAACTTTAATTACACGCCCTCCGCTGCAGTGAGGAGGAAATGTTAAGTGATTTACAAGAGCAGAGAAAAATCACATACAAAAGTCTTTTTTTTTTTTTAAAAGCCCGTTTTAAAAGAAAAGCTCCTAGACACAGACCGACTTTAATGTAAGTCTATAAGATTTTTTTTGCACATTTTAGGGTCAGCCAGACAAAAAAGTAAAGCTTGTTGTATTCATTAAATGTCACTTTATGTCACTTTGCATAAATAAATAAAATAAATAAAAGAATAATTGTAAATGTAATAAGACTGGTAAAACTCAAAACACACACCTGATAAAGCTCTTAGAGGGCATAGCATGTGTGATGTTGGGGTCAGGGGTATAGTAGTAGCCATTGGCATGGAGATGTCGCTCATTGTTTCCGTACCGCACAGTCACCCTGTGCTCTCCTGTCCTGTTACTAGCACCAGTCAGACACTTAATAGTGTCCTCCTGAACACCTGATATTCTGCAGAGGGATAAAAGAACTTCCTAATCACAGACAATACTCATATTACACCAAATTACAGGAGACAGTTTTCCACAGTGATACGTGGCACTTACAATGAACAGGGCACATTCCCTAGTAGGACACTGATATCAGTAACACGACCAGTCAAAAGATTTCTGCCTATGATTGTCAGAATTGTTCCTCCTGCCCGTGGCCCTTTCTGAGGAGAGATTTCTATCAGCTTAGGGTCCTTAAGGGATGAGATGAGAGATACAATCAGAGGAAATTCTGCATCCAAGAACTAAAAAAACTACAGCAATTCCACAACAACCATCTTCACATGACAACAATGCTCAAATGCACATAATAATCAGATGGAAAACAAGAAATAGGGATAACAGAGGGAGGGAGGATGTGAGATATGACTTTAGGCATTTACAATGTTTAAGAATGTGGTGAAACCTTAGAGTTAACCTTTAAAGCTGCATCAATGCACAATATGTATAGTATAGACACTGAAATTGAACCTTAAATATGTTGTCTCTATCCCACAAAACGTATTTTGGCTCAAAAGTCTGATCTTTTATGCACAGGGGCAAGTGATTTAACTGTGCAAAATTACTATTCTTTATATAAAGAGATCATTTACTCATCCTTTGTTCCAAACCTGTTTGACTTTCCTTTTTCCATGAAACATAAAATTAGACATTCTGAAAGATGTACTGGTCACTATTTTCTATGCAATTACAATGAATGGGGAATAGAGTGTTCAAGCTTCAAAAAGATGTATAAAAGTAGTCCACACAACTCGTGTGCTATATATCCAAATCTTCTGAAGCCATATGGTATGTTTTTGAGACAATCAGGCCGAAATATAAGTCATATCTATTCCCCACACAAAGCTATTCTTTATGATATTCTTGGGTGCTTTTTGTTAAATACTTTACTTTCATGATACTGAGTTGTATATACAGTGGCCAGAATGGAAGACAAAGTCATATGTTTTTGGAACAAAATGAAAAATGGTAAGTCATTTTTTAAATATAGCTAGGCTAGTTAATACTAAAATGCAAGTTAACCTGGTAGCTGAATCTCTGACTTGACAGGCCAAAGCCTCCACCAGAGACTTTCACTGAGATGTGACCAGACTTCTCCTCTCCACTGGCTGTAGTTGTACATATAATTCTAAAGAATGGAGAGTAAGAAAAAAACACAAATGCGTGAGACACAGGAAAAAACTAAACAAATGGCCAAATATTATTGAATCAGTGTAATAAGTGACCTGCAAATACACTAGGGTGTTTACCTGGTGGATATTTCATATAGATGTGGTATAACAGTGCAGGGAACAGCCGCAACAGTCACAGACTGAAGGATATCCTGAGCTTTCTGTCCCAAGTTAGACCCAGAAACGGTTAAAGTAATGCCTCCTTCCACCAACCCTGACAAAGGCTCCACCTAGGGACACAAAACCAACATCTTAAGGACTGATTTTTTAATATGTTGGAATAGATTTACATTTACACAATTGGAAGAGTTTTTATCCAAGGTGACTTACAGTGCTTTTAAACATATCTACTGTATAAGTCATTTGAAATTATGGAAATTTGGAAACCCTTCTTTTGGCATTAAAAAACTACTGTCAAAAATTACTAAAGACGCAGTAAAAATTAGCTAGAAAAGGCATGGACATTTATTTTTTGCGGCTGACCTTATTGCATATGCATTTGTAGGAGTTTCCTTTCAGACGCAACATTTATGGGAGGAGAGTATTCAAATAAACCATGCAACATGATTTACTAAAGTCAATTTACTGCTATTTGTGCCATTATTTAATGCTGGTAGGAGGAGGCACCACAGAGAACAGAGTGCGTGTGGTAGAAGGGAGAGAATTTTCACCAGCAATGTTCATTTATTTGGAATGCCAGATGTTATCCGAACATATTGTTTGCCAAGCCATGGTATTTTTAATTTACTGCGCCTGTATTGTTAGTAGATTACCCACACCTGATTATCATCGGCTCTGCTTTTTGCTACCCTGCGCTAAATTGCGCTGCTCTTGGTAGATTGCATTGGTCATAATGGAAATGAGCTTAATTTTTTATCACTGTTTTGATCTGGAGATTCTGTAATCTTTCAGAAGATGCGTAATAGCACCCCCTACTATATAATAGTGAAAATACGGAAAGCCGGAAAATTCCGTCAATGGCGGGGAAGCATTGTCACATAAATGACGGTAAATTCTGTCAATGGCGGGGAAAGAGTTAATCTGTTAAATTTATTCATAATTGATTCATGTCTTTGGAAGGTACCGAATGGCACAGCATTATGTACCTATTTCAAGTCATAAAGAGGGTATGCATTGACATCACTTTCCCGCCGGAATACGCCCCCTCAGCCGGACTGAGTGGCAAAAGAGCCTCTGCGTGACTGGATTTAATAGGGGAAACTGTGAAAACGTGAGTAAAACAAACGAATATCAGTCTAAACTAAAGGCTGGACTCAATATTGTGTTCCTTACAACTTACCAAAGATCAAATGATCCATGGAAATTGACATGCAACCAGGAATGGTGTTTCCTGACATATATTTATATGTGCCTGATTTCGATGCCGGGGAAATACATAACGCTAATTTGCCTGTGAACACTTTATATAAATACAATATAGGTAGGTCTAAATCCGGGTGTTCACTTATATCAATGTTATATATATCATCATATCGTCCAGCCTTAAAACTTTTATAGTATTTGTCAGTGTTTATTTAAAAATATCCAATTATGCAGAATACAATCTTATTGTATTCTGCATAATTGGTTTGTCTGTTCTGTAGCTTTCGGCAGTCTGTAAAAATATACTTCAGATTTCTTGTCAAATCTATTTGTACAGTCAATCTCAAAGCTCTTTCCCGTTTTAGATGCGTTTTGTGTGTTTTTCGTGGCATTCACGCCAATGCTGCCACTACGGCCGACGGTGACGTCACGTGCATACCCTCTTTACAGACATACACACACAGCTTCCACTCCCTCAGACTCTCTATGTGTGTGTGCAGAAGGTAGAAGGGGAATAACAGAACAGAGAAAAGAAAAGCCTAGGGCCCATTTACACCTGGCATTCAGATGCTTTTCAGTCGATCCGATTACAAGTGGTCAGTGTTATACGAAAGCAAAATTTATTTCGGTTATACTTGTCTTTCTATTAAAGTTTCTTAGAAGTTATAAACTGCATATATACCAAAGATGCTGCATTTAGTCAAGTTTGAGGAAGTTTAACAAACCAAATGAATCAGAGGAGCAGGACAGGTCATTTGGATGTGTTGAGAACAGGAACCTCTGTAAACGCAACTGGTCCCACACCACACACAGCTGTATTTCTGATCTGCAGTGTGACAACGACTACAGTCCGAGTGTCCGACTGTACAGTTATATAATGTCACTGCAGTAGAGAAAGCACACAGAATCTAGTGATCATTACAACACAGTTACAACAGACAGAGTTAAAATTCAAATACATGAGAGATTCAGTAACTGGATTTTCAAAGAATTGTGCAGCTTTATTTAGCAACCCTTCAAACAAAAACAGATTATAAGGCCACAGGCATGACTAAACAGAGCGGGGGAGACGGACAATAGAAGACATTATCAAGAAAATAAAAGGAACATTCCATGAATGCTGGTGTTCTATTACTACTTTGTAATTTTCCTCTTTGAACCATTCAAGTTATTAAACGCTAGTCATTGACATTGCTAGTCTAACAAATATTTTTCATTTATATTCATTAATATAAAGGAACATTAATCACTGTTGTACATTCAACTTATGACTATTGCTAAAAAAAAGTATATATATACAGTATATATACACACATACACGTGTGTGTGTGTGTGTGTGTGTTGATACATAAAACCATATACCCGTATTTTCCGCACTATAAGGCGCACTTAAAAGCCTTTAATTTTCTAAAAAAACGACAGCGCGCCTTATAATCCGGAGCGCCTTATATATGGATGGTGAACACACGTTCACCAAGACGGGGAGACAGCGCCGGGCGACTTACGCCACTATCTGCCAATTGATCGTGGATGCCTGGGATGATATATCAGTCTCAACTGTGATCCGAGCTTTCACGAAGGCAGGAATAATCTCTTTATTCAGCCAGCTCACATACCCGTATTTACTTCCTGTTTTCGGCCGAAGTCCACAGTAGTTGATTGTCGAGTTCGCGCGCTGCGCGCGATCAAACCTCCTCCGTGTGTTCAACATCTGATCCGGATGAACTATCCATTTGAGCTGATATTCTCAGAACACCACACAGCACCGTCATCGGCTGACAGTCTGAGTCTCCACTGTTGCTTAGTTACCAATGATCGCGCGCGCGCACTCTACAATCGCCTACTGTGGACTTCGACCGAAAACATGAAGAAAATACGGGTATGTGCAGTCAGATTCACCGTGTTCACTCACATGGCTGTGCACTTGTAATGACACATTTAGGTTGTTAAGAGGCTAAAAGCAGGTTTAAAACTTGTCCCGTTTAAGTCAAAAGGGTGCAAATTTTAAAAAGAGGATAACACGGTGTAGGCAACTCCGGTTTTTGTCGTTGTTATCTGTACTGACAGCACTCCAAATTTACAAAAAATGAGCTCAATGTTAAAATTGACCGGAGTTTTCCTTTAACGTTTGAACAACGTTACCATGGGAGTGAACGGAGTTGTCAGAACGCTTAATAAAGTTGGACTTTATCTGACTGTTTTGTTGACATTCCCTTTAATTAGCACATCTAGTGGATGCATAACGCAAACCCAGTCAAACGTTTGACTGCAGTATCTTATGCGCCTTATAATCCGGTGCGCCCTATATATGAAAAATGTTCTAAAATAGGTCATTCATTGAAGGTGCGCTTTATAATCCGGTGCGCCGTATAGTGCGGAAAATACGGTAACTCAATAGGGTGTCCTTTCTTAGTCACATGACTGTGTATATATGTGCGTTCATGCATTTTGCACAAACAGCTCATCATGAGCATCAAAAGAATTATACTCACCATAAAGATCAGTGCTGTCAATATGAAAAGTGTCTTTTCTCTTTACATACACCATGGCATTATACTCTCCAACTAGCTCTTCATAAGAATACTACAGAACAGATGGGTAGAAAGAGAGAGAAGATTTTACATTGCATCACTATCATCTGCAAACTGCAGTCTTTTCTCACAGAAGCATACATTTAAAACTGCTACATTGTTTTGTTGTTTTTAGACAGCATTGTAGGGAAGTGACAGGTTGGTTCAAACCAGGAGAGGCAAGGATCTATTTGCAGCAGTCAGTATTAATAATATTAATGAAAACAAATCACTAAAGCACTGGAGAACCACAAGAACAATGCGAATCAAATGACAGTAAATAATGACATGAACAGACAAAATACTGAACTAAACGGGGTATAAATACACAGGGCAATGAGGTAGAAAACAAGGAGCAGGTGGGACTAATCAATTAACAAATCAGTAACTAAGGCAACTAAGGAAACGGGAATCAACACAGAGAGAGAACAACAGGAAAAAAATGGAACAGAAATACATGACAACAGAAAACTTATGTGAGAAACCCAGCAATGACACACATCGGAGCATGCAACAAAACAGGTAGCCATAGCAGAGTAGAGATTTTTCTGAATTGTGTTGATGCGGTACCTGGTGGGCATGACAAGTGATGTCGAACAGCAAAGGGTTTGCCTCATTCAGCGTCACATCTGCATCAACAACCACAGTTTGCCCCTCGATCACCAATACACACTCATACACCAGCTCTTGGTCCTAGGAACAAGTGTGTGTTTAAACATGTTTTTTAAATGCAGATGTATATTTTTTAAGAAAGAAGTGGGTGTTTGTTTGTTTTTACCTGATAGAGATGCAAGTTTCGGGCCAGCAGAGAGATTTTTCTCTGAGTTAGGACAGGAAGCAGAGAGGATCCTTGAATCTTCTCCACACACGGGCAGGCTGATGCCCCCCAATTGACAAATGTGCCTTCATCAGCCTGCAAAAAAAAAAAAAAAAAAAAGGTCAGTTACACAAGAACATAGAAATATAATGTCATCCAGTGAAAACGAGGGAGTAGGAAAAAGTGTTTAAAAAAGCATTTTTTTCCCCCAGTGTACAAATTCTGCGTGAAGTACTAGCATAAGGTAGAAGAATAAACATTTATTTCTGGGTCATGATTTGATTCATTAATGCATATTAAATGACAGAGTGTGTATCCGTCTGAATCAGCATATTTTCTTGTTTAATTTCATGTTTAATATTTATTTTCAAACTTTCATGTTTGTATAACATGAAATAATATGGTGGAGCAGATGGGCAGTGTAAAGAGCTAGTTTCAATCATTTCAAAAAAGTTTTTTTTTTTTTGCTGTTGTACAATAAAAAAAAATATTTTTGATCTTGTTGGATTACAGTGCTTTAAAAATAAAAAGGTTGAGTTAAGGGAAAGAGTTGAAGGGAGTTTATATACCAATAGTGTAAAAAAATAGTGAACTTAACTTTTTAACTTTTATTAACAGAAATGGCAATAATTTACCCATAAATAAACAAATTATTAGCTATTATGTAATATTACATTTGTTGTAATCATTCATTTTAAGGTCTCTGATATTTTGCAATCCATACTATTTAATGCAAAAATGGGCATAGCCATTTTTAAATAGTTTACGGTACACATCTGAGCAGCCATTTCCAGTTTCATTAGCTGTATAAAAACATTGCATTATGCTTCTTGATGTTTGTCGTCATATAGAACATCAAGTGTAATATGAGAGTATAAAGAGGAATTTGTATTGTTATTCCAAACAAAGCCTCACCACACTGAAGTAATTAAAGGTTTTTTTGTTTTGCTTATAAATGTAAAGATTAATCTTGCTTGGTATCAATTGTAAATGTTTGGACTCACCGGTAAATCATACTGGTAATCAGCATCCATGTCTGTACTCTGTAGATGGAGGTATACTGGGGGATCACTGTCTGATTCTCCATCCCCTGATAAGATCGTAGCTGCAGAAAATGTTGCGTTGTCGTTTTCTACCAGTTCTACCTCCTCGGTTTCATCTGGAACCAAATCAGCCTCTGCATGGTCAGTGATGATGATCCTATTCTCTGAAGCCATGGTAGGTGACACCCTCTCAGATATAGCCAAAAAGTCATTGGATTCTGAATCAGACACGTCTGGTTCTGGATTTGAAGGTAAAACTGTAGTTTGGGTTTCATTTGTCAAATTCAGCGTTTCTGTCAAAATGTGAGAGGTGCTGGTGAGCGAAGTATCATGTGTGATTGGCTCCATTAATGGTGGCAATTCCGTGAGAGTGATTATCTCGGTTTCAACTGATGACGATGGCAGTGATATTCTTTGCTCCTCGGCAGCTTCAATGACTGATGGCAACTCCGTTTTTACAAATGCTTCCAAACTGGAAAGAGTAACCACATCAGTGTCGCTCTCCCCCAGAGCCACTGATTCAATCTCTGTAACAAGAAGCTCTTTTTCTGAGAGAATCTCCTCAAGCAGAGAGAGCGTGGAAGCTGGCTGTAATGTGGTAGCCAAGATCTCAGCTGTGGAAGAGGGGAAAAAGGCACTTGTGGGCGCAGCAGATGGCTTGAAAGTGGGAGAAATCTGAGTTGATGGTGTTGGTTTCACAGGTGCAGGAGAGGTTAATGATTCCAGTGTAGAAGTTATAGTTTCAGTTATTGGGGCGGCAGTAGTCTGAGTTTTAGTATGAGCCATGGTTTCAGGGACTTTGTGTGTTGTGACTGGTAAGGTCATGAATGCAGCTCTAGAGGCTTTGGTTGCAGGAGGTAGGGTGGGGAGAGATTTCCACTAAGAGTGAAAAGTGCAGGAAAAACCAAGAGAGGCACAACAGTAAAATAAATAAATAGGTACATATAAATGGCTTTTAAAGGAACTTTATCAAATGATCTTGGTATCCAAGATCCATATCCATAATTACGTAACCATATTTGTACACTGCAAAACAATTATTTAGTTGTGATTTTGATTCATTTAAAGACCCCCTGTGGTTCAAGTTTTAATGTTGTTTATATGTCTATGTGGTGTTTTTAATATGCTTTAAGACAAACCATGTATAAATTCATCAGTCCACACTATTGCCAAGTATTTTTCTGTTGATATGACAAATCGCGTACATTTAGCAATATAGTGGGTGAATTGTGTATATGTATATTATGATGTACTATATGCCTTCACCACTGACGTTCTAAGTTGGTCAAAGCGTTTGTAAAGATGCAGATTTTTAGAAGGCAGCTGTCTGAGATGCTGAACGGGAACATGGTTTGTGCAACATAGCAACACATTATTAGTTTTTTGATAGCGTAGTCAAGCAAAAGACTAATCATAGTAATTACTGTTATGTGTCCGACGTAGAGAGCAATATATAAAATGCATTACCATTCTGATACATTGACTTGTAGACGAGCCTGTATAATTCACTCTTCCACTTCTTCTGAATCAGTTTCTGATTCAAACATACATAACTGAATAAAACCAGTATTTACACTTGCCATCATGTATAGCGTTTACTACTACAGTAAAGTTGACAGAGTGGATCATGTATTCTGAGCTGGTGTGTTTGAGAGGAGGCGGGGACTAATATTCATATTCATGGATCCACGTATACTTAATGAAGTAAGAGTGTAGAGTCAAATTCAAGCTAATTTATGGCATGAAGAAATGGAAAAATGTCATTTTGGTGATCAAAGATGAGTTAAGGGATAAAATAACTGACTACAGAGGGACTTTAAATTCATGCATTTGGCATGCTTTTATCCAAAGCATTGCATTCAGGGTACACTTAATTATTATTATTTTTTAACAGTTTTTGCTTTTCCAGGGTTTATGCCCATGACATTGGTGTTTGAGCTACAGGAACTCTATATGCTAATTTATGAAACATAGCTTTGAAATCTCAAGCTGTGATATTCCTATAATTGCATTTTCTTTGCTGGCTGCACTCAAAAAATATATATATATACAATTCGACTAGTGTAGTCAGAATCATAAATGAATGACTCTTCTGGGCGTATGGGCCAGATTCACAGAGAGAGTTATTGAAGATATACATTCTAAATAAACAATATATATTCTTAAGTTCTCAAATAGTTCCATCAGAATATCTTTTCATAAGAATAACATGCAGGCGGTTTAGTCTGAATGTGTTTGTCTAACACAACAAATTAAAAACTTAAGATATTATTGCAAATAATATATTTGTCCATCTATGAACCCATTTTGAAGTAACAAGCACCTCATGATGTAAAATGTGCAAGTAGAATTAAGATAAGAATTAAGATAAGAACATTTAAAAAAAAAATTTATTTGAGGAATACAAACATACATATTTTTTTTTTATTCTGAAAATAAGAAAATAGATGTTACGAATCATTTTAATCTGCCTCCTGGTTCTTTTAATGAATTGGTAAAATGCATTTTGTTTACCAATTATTTGTAGTTTGGAGCAATTATTTGGGAGAGGGGGTGGGGGTTAACAGAATTCTGTAGGAAACACTGTTCTCAAGTTTGAGACATGTAATTATCACCATACAACACAGAGAGAAAGTACGGCTGGTGATGTAATGACTTACATGTTCGTTATAGATTATCAGTCCCTCATCGCACACAGCCTTGTGGGTACACATATGTTGCTTCACGCACCAATTGCATCCCCAGTGACTCTGCACACAACCATGGCAGCTGTGAAAGAAAGGAAGGAAAAGCAAGGAAGGAAGGAAAAGCAAGGAAGGAAGGAAGAGCAAGCAAGGAAGGAAAAGCAAGGAAAGAAGGAAGAGCAAGGAAGGAAGGAAAAGCAAGGAAGGAAGGAAGAGCAAGGAAGGAAGGAAAAGCAAGGAAGGAAGGAAAAGCAAGGAAGGAAGGAAGAGCAAGGAAGGAAGGAAGAGCAAGGAAGGAAGGAAGAGCAAGGAAGGAAAAGCAAGGAAGGATTAATTGGATCCAAAATCATTAACTGGAGGTAGAGTATTTAAATCAAACAAAGATATCTAAAAACTCTTAGTATGATTAAAACAACTTAAAACTTAGGGGATGTGCAACGGTGGATTTTACAATGATGCATAGAGTCTTCGACAAGGGTAGAATTCTGTTTCTTTGTGCCCACAATATGTGTGTGTTTGCAACTCACGGCATGCTTCCCGCAAGCTGTTTGACTGCTGTGCAATCATAAAAGGTGAATCCACGAGAAGTCACAACAACATCATGGAACCGCAGAGACAGAGTGACTGTAAAAAAATCTGATTCAGAAGAAAAAAGATGATTTTAGCAAGTAGAGTTCATGACTGTTACAGATCCATCACTGTTTTTGCTTGTCACTTTCATCTTATCGTTTGTGTCTCACTGCTTGCTCTTTGTAGACACAAATACAAAAACTAGGTTTCAACTTGCTTGGATTTCATCTAGCAGATGTGAAGGTTTGATTGATTTCAGTTGGGGGTTTGTGAAATGAGATAGGAAAAGTGACATTAAAGTGTCACCCTCACGTTGTTCCATATCGGTATGACTTATTTTTCTGCGGAACATGAAAGAAGATATTGGGGTCCAAAACAAAATAAAAGACATTTTTCTAAATCTTTTGTGAAGCAAAAAGTAAGAAATACAGGTTTGAAACAACATGAGTAAGTAAATGACAGAATTTAAAACCTTTAAAGGTGATAATAGGAAATTAATGCAACAAAGATTATTTTGGCTGTCCAGAAGCTCTAGAAGAAAGTCATTGTCTAGTTCAATTAAGTTTTTAATCGATTCATTTCAATTGTAAAAATCATTAGTTATTAACTTAGGGGCCGCTTACACAACATCATTTCAACTGAAAACAGAAAACTTTTAATGCATTCTGGCCGTTCATTTACACCACAACAACATTTTGGTGGCCTGAGAATGCAAACTTTGAAGTAAATTTCAAAGAGTTTTGAAAGCGATACCGTTATCATCTCTGTGTAAACTGTGAAAAAGGTGAAAGCGGTTTTGTCATGTCGATGAGACCTTCACAGGGGATAGTCATCGTCATATCTTCGCAGATAGATAGATGGGAAGTCATCATTTATTCAGCCTGGTGTTGTTCTAATGCCGTAAGTCCTTTTTTCTTTTTATTAATCTTGAGTAGCTTTTTAATGCCATGTCAGCATCTGAGATTATCTTCATGGCAAAAACTGAGTTTATTAACCTTTTCTGGGCAAGTCAGAGTGATCTGCGGCGCTAATAGTCTCACGAACGCGCAGTCAAGAACGGAAGACTAACAGCCAAGGTCAAGATTTTTGTTAAATAATACTAATTTTGTTTTGTTTTTCACCAAACCCTATCATATACCCCCAGAACACTTGGAATATATATCACGTTTAACATGGGACCATTCTGTGTTACTTTTGTGTCTTTTATTTAAAAGCTTGATGCTGGTTACTATTCACTACCATTAAGAATGAGCGCGAGCAGGACCGTTTTTAAAAATTCTCCTTTTGTGGAAAGAACGGGATACAACAACACCAGGGTAAGTAAATGATGACTTAATTTTCATTTTAGGGTGAACAATTCCTTAAAGGTGCATTGCGCAACATTTCAGGTTAAAAATACCCGTTTTTCTAACCCATACATGCTTAAACAATTGCCTGATGGGCTGAATGAGCCCTTCTCTGATCACTGCGATTAACTCTATAATCCTGTACAGTAAAATAAATAAGAGGGATTCGGGAAGGAATTTGAGACTGGGCGTGACGTCATGCGCGTTCACGCTCACCTGGCTATGTCTGGCAGGTTTGTGTATTCGTCGACATTCTCCGTATCAGCGAAGACAACTCGAGCGACAAAACTTTAGTCAACTTTTCGACAAAAGTACAAGATGGATTCTAAGAGACCGGCTTGTATTTCATTCCAAACCCCAACGCAAACTCCACGTAAGACAAAGAAAAGAAAACTTTTGTCTAGTGCCACCAAAAGGGCCAAATTGGAGTCAGACAGGCGTTGGAATAAGACGAGAGTCAACATCGGGAAGGCTTTCAACAAATGGAGAGATCTCCGGTCTGCTCTAGGGCTCAAACGGGATCCTCTGATTATTATTTTGAGCTTTTACAAAGTAATGACTTATATTGTTCATGAACGTGTTTCCATAATAATACAATCATAAGTGGATACAGTAAACACATAAAACAGTTCAACATGGAGATAGATGGAAACAAAAACCGAAGTTTTCTACTACCCCCGTTTTCCCCTCACACATAGGCCTAAGTGTGTAATTTACTCAAATGCCTTTCCTTTCATATATTTAAAATGACTTGCAGATTTATAACTTTATTACCTCTGAAGACATTATGACAGTAAACAAAAGATTTGTGCGGCTGATGCTCCTTTTGTTATGAACAGCTCGTGCAAGCGTGCGTGTGCGTGTGGTCCATGAACGTGCACACCTCTGGTTGCAGTTTCACTTGTCGCCAGAGGGGGCATAGTTCTGCAAAAACTCAGAGACTTGCACAATGCACCTTTAAAGCTACAATATGTAATTTTTTCGCCGCCAGAGGTCGCATTTTTAAAACAATAACAAAGACGAAGATTGATGACGCTATGAAGGAGAGTGGAACTATGGGAGATGTCGTTTTCACCATCCAGAGATGTATAGAATTCACAAATCATATAAATTATATTTTTGTATTACCTGTACGTTTGATCACACTATGTTATGTCATCGTAATGAATTAGCTACACGGAACGTGAAATGTAATGCTATATTAGCCTGTTACTATTATGTGACTATTTGTCAAATGATTTGGTGGGTTAATGCTGCGCAGTTTTACACGTTTAAAACAATCGTACTAAAAGTACATTTGAACAAACCCACAGTATTTGCAAGTAATGGCTAAATATTTTGTGCAACACATACTAAATTTCCCTGCCATAGACTTGGTCACCAGACTTGATAAAAAGCGTTACTGAAGTACAAACAAAGTGCAATATAACTGAAGTGTACAATAAATAATATATATTTGCTTAATTACCTATCTATTAAAACACATGCGAGAGTCTCTGTCGACAGATCAAGTCCAAGTTTGTCGCGAAGCTCTCTCCATCTCGAAAACGCAACGCCGATATTGATCCTTGTTTTATTTCTCCGTTTTTCCCAAAGCCTGCTTGCCTAAGTTGATCTATGTTTAAGTTTTTGGGGATTTTCTGTACTTGCCAATCTATAATTGCGTCGCAAACCATGTCATGATGACTGAACGACAAAACAGCGGCCTCTAATGAGAAATCTATGTATTGTTTCTATCTATAGGCGAAAACCGAGGATAGCGCGGATATTACGTCATTTATAGGCGACGAGCAGGACCAGGGACGAGCAATTATTAAAAACTGGAATTTCTCTGGATTTACAAATCCTTGGGAACTTTTGGGATAATGTAAGTATACAACTGCATGAAATATATCACACTGTGTAAGTGGTTTTTGAATATTTTATTACTAAACATATTTTGGAAGTTAGGGCAATAGACCTAAATCAGAGTAGCACCATATTTAATTTTTTACAGGAATTTGAAAACAAGGCTGTGAGGGATAGAAGTACACTGCGTTCAACTGATTGCTCTGTTGTTTAATAACATACCGATTGTCAAGCTGACAAAACGTCTTTCTGAAGAAAAAAACTCAAAACAAAAGTTTTGAAAGTTGTGAAAATTACGTTATCTATGACCCCTCACAGCCTAGTTTTGATCTGTGTTAAATTCAACATGGCGTCTTAACCTGAGGTCTATGTAATCCATCTTAAAACTTCTACCATCTGTCAAAAAGTGCTCCTCTTTCAGACTGGTTACACTGACATGCTCAAAACAGAGTACCGGATCAAGTGTTTCTGTGTCAAAAGGAGGACACTTTTTTTATGGCTCATGAACAACTATGTTTGTTTCTATTATTATGCCATTACTGGCCAGGCCGCCTGTGTCAAAACAAAAGTGTTATAAATACATAAGAGACCTGACTAAGTATTTATCTGGCAATACCCTCACCTTGACCCGGTGGCACAGATGGCAATGTATATATGTGTGGAGAAGAGCAGGTGACACCAGTCTCTGTTACAACAGCCAAACTTGACCTGTCATGGAAGACACAAGAGTAAAACTCTCCTCGCTCCAGACTGGGAAGACTAGGGATGGATAAAGATATCTAAAAGGAGAAAAAATAAAGAGAGAGAGAGATGGAATTTGATTGGGATCTGTAAGGATAAAAATGATACTTTAAAAGAAAAGGGAGAGGAGTGGTTTTGCTTAATAAAGGTCACTGTAGTGAATCAAGCTTAAGCTAATATATGTATCTTGTATTTTATTGTGATGCAGTGTGTGGTACTGAATTAACTTTTTGAGCTGGATTTTTATTTTATTTTTAAATGTGTTAATATGTGAAACGCACATTTCTTCTCTCCTCTCGGCTGATGTTAGATGGATTGAGAAACTCGACGCTCAGGCATTGTTTCTCCATGTCAAAGCTCCACAGCCACTGATCTTTCTGATCCCCACGCACACACTCACTACGCAGGCCACACCTGATGCACAAAGACACAATGTTCAACTATTCAAAATAAAGCATTCTGAATATGAGGTTGTTTTCAAATAGGAACTTACTTCCCCTCAAGAACACACCAGCCACAATATGGATCATGAGCCAATAAACAGGACTGACAATCCAAATGCTTTTCACACTCTGCTACAGGCATCTTCTCTAGCTGTGTGAGTAAAGTAAAAAAACAACAACAATGTCAAATAAAAAAAGCAGAGGAATACATACACATATATATGCATACATACAATACATACATGTTTTTAATGTATTACCTAATTAGCTATTTCTGATCAGAGAAGCAGCACACGTTTATGTCATACAAATTACTCATACGCACATTCGTGTTTATCAGTAATCTGATATGATCAGAAAACACAATATTGTTTATGCAATGAAACAGCTGGGACGTTTATTTCAGTACTATGTCAGCCTGACTAGTTTCTCTTAAAACAGTTTTGGTTCCCATTGTCTTCCATTATATGTTTTGATATAAAGTGGAAGTTAATGGAAACCAAAACTGTTTGGTTGGTTACCAACATTCTTTAAAATATCCTGTGTTACACAGGAGAAAGTCATACAGATTTAAAAAAGACATAAGACATAATTTTCATTTTTGGGTGGCCTATCCCTTTAATATAAGGTTTTTGTTATTTTTTAGATGAATTATCCGACAATAACTACTTAACAACACTGACACTGTCAATTCCACTTCAGTAATGTGATAGTTACCATGTTACTTGTCAAGATGTATAGATGCTTCTCTTGATAGTCAAGCCTGAGCTCTCTGCTTATTGGTGAATTGGGCTGAATTGAAATGACTGCATATTCTTCCACCTCACCGTTTGGGCCAAGAAACACCTGGAAAAAACACACACACCTTCTGACCAAAACTGAAGAAGAAATAAAAATGTTCTAAAATGAAATCAAAACTTCACAAGGCCCAATCTCTATAGTTCATAGGGTTAAATCCAGACTAGACATGGATGAAACTAGCCACCACACTGTTTTCCAAATTTCCCATTGCAGCTAAATGACTGTAACAAAAGGTACAACTCTACCTAGTAGAGAAGATCCTCTGCTGCTTTATTCTTTTAGGGATAAAACATCAATACCATGACAGAAAAACAGTTATTCCTGATACTACTCCTCAAATTATTGCCACTTCATTAAAATAATACAAAGATCTAGTAGAAACCGCTCTATCACACTGAATGTCATTTATCACATTTTGAAGTAGATCTACTGCAGTGACAATTAGTGTTACTTAAAAAGTTGTCTTTTTGAGTACTATTTATTAAGATACTAAGAAATAAAATCTAAACTCTTTTTGGTTCCACGCAGGCAGTAATATATATAATAAAAAATAATTTTAAAAAGTAATATTATAACAACTTAAACAAAATCCGACACAAGCATCATGTTGGCTAGCCAACAGGGCTGGCATAAAAGGGGCTGAAATAATGGTTGTTATGGAATGAAGAACACGCATCGCATAATGAGGAACTTCATCCATGTTACATCAGAAAAGTTGAGAAAGTAAAGAGAAGATGGGTACAACCTGAGGCTGAAACAGTAGTCAGCATTTTATATGTTAATAAAATCAAATGCACTTGTGCTTACCATTTTTAATGATGCATTAAGCACCGTCTCTTCAAAATTGTAACATGATTTAAATAAGATGAATCTAGATAAGATTTACAAAAAGGGACAATTCTGTAAGAGGCAAATAAATGTGCTTGTAACCACACCACAGCTTCTCTTCATAACATTAAAAATTAATCTCATATCTTCATGAGTTTTTAATTATTCTGGAATTTGCAAAACCTCCAAAATATCCACCCAAGTGCAAATCCAACATCATTTTCTGAAACACTTCTGCCTCAGCAAAGAAGAGAGAATAAATGGAAGAATTGCAGAAAATAAAATTATTAGAGAAGATGGGGAATACACAAATTCCTTGTAAACTTTGTAATACCTTGTGTAAGTTTCCTTGGGAGTCTCCTAGAAAGGCAATCGTATGTTCCTCCCTTACACTCACAGCCACAGCAGTGAGCCGGACAGTTGGGCTGTCAAATATTGGCTCAGCTTCCACAAGCACCCGGCTTGCCATTGGACTAGGGGTGTGATCAGAGCCACATGGGTAAGCATCCAAAGTGTTCTGCAGGGAGACAAAAGTCAAAAAGTAAAACAAAGTGTTAGTTACAGAACAATATTTCTTGTCAAATACATTGGGTCTCATTCATGAAACACGAGCAGAACGAATTTTTGTGTAAATCGTGTGTAAAGTGGTTCTGGCGTAAATTTTCGGATTCATTAAAATGTTCGTATTTTCCAAATGTGAGTTGGTACACAAGAAATCTACACCTGCTCCCAGCCACGAGTAAATAGTGCGCTTAACACCCAAACGTTTTGCTCATTAATAAGGCTGCATTTTAATTCACCTTAATCGGGTACATATTTGCACAGCATTTTGAAAAAATATTATATATAGTAATTACATACGGTTTTTCTTATTATGAGAGCCAGTAATAGCATCTGCGATGGTGGTCCTTCTCCAGTTTGAATACTATTTTTCCGAAGTGAACTAATTCGTTTTTTGCTCTCAAGCTTAATGTCGAACCATTTTCTTCTCACTTCTGGGAATGTTCGATTAACAGATGAAACTCCAGTAACTGCATCTCTAATATGCTGCCAAGCTTACTTTTTTTTTTTAGGAACCTCATACGCCACTATGTACGCTTAAAATAAAATGTGGTGTTTTGAATGAACGTCTGATAATAAAACTTCAATTTCTGCATCTGAGAATTTTTTTTTTCATTCGCATTCATGTCATAATATGATGCCCATATATAGTTGTCAGTCGGATTTAATGGGCGGGATTTATGGTAATTGAGAATGAACGTGCACGCGCATCCCATTTAAGACTGATTGGAATTCATTAACACACACATTTCACTATCACATCTGACGTTTACGAAGTATTTGTGAATCAGGAGAAGAGTTTTCGGGAAGGTCTCTTTACGCGCAAATCACTCGCATATTTACTCGTATCTTTACGAATGTTTCATGAATGAGACCCATTGTAGGTATAAATTCAGCATAAAAACAAAGTTTTGAAACTTAGTGATATAAGAAAAGTACAGACCATTTGTTACTTTTTAAATCTCTAAACGAAATTACCTACAACATTACACCGTTTTTTTAATAAGAAATTGATCATTTTATTCAACAAGAATGCATTAAATTTATTAAAAATGTCAGTAGAGACAATTATAATTTAAAGAGTTCTATTATTTTAAAAAAAATGTCTTCTTCAAACTTTGTTCTTCAGACAATCCTAAAAAAAAAAAAAAAACACTAATCAGTCTCCACACTTTTTCCACAGTGAAAAAAAAAGGTTTCCTGAGAACCAAATCAGCATTAGAATGATTTCTTTATGTAAAGCTGAAGACTGATTAATGACTGCTGAAAAAGTAGCTTTGCCACCACAATATTTTATATTGTATATTTAAATATATTTAAACAGAAAACCGTTTTAAATTGTGTTTAAATTTCACAATATTACTTTTTTTGGTTGCTATATTTTAACTTTTAAATGGTAGTGTGCGAGTAAACAACTGTTATACCCCCTTAAACTTCCTATAGAACAGTTTAAAATATTTATATGGCCACACAACTGGGGTGGTGGAATGTGATGTCATCATAGAATGGTGCCATATTAAATTATAGGACTGCTTCCCCTGAAGTAACCCAAAGTTAAGTGCTATGTTCCAGGGCACAACAGTGATAGCTCCGGGATCACACCTCGCATGGTTTAAAACTACAACCTCAGTTACCCACCAAGATATTTAAAGGGTTAGCCTAGTTCATGAAAAAAATGAAGAAATTGTTCAAATTAAGGTTGAACCAATTTAGTCACATGAAGCTAGTCAGAAAGCTCTCGGATTTCATAAAAAAATATCTTCATTTATCATTCGGCTTTGGAGCGACATGAGGGTGAGTTATTAATGACAAAAATGTTCATTTTTGGGTGAACTAACCCTTTAACAACAAGGCTATTTTTTTCCCCAGAAAACTTTAAGCATTTATACATGCTATTTAGTTTCATTTTAGTGTATCACAAGTGGTCTTTTTAGGACAGTTTTCGCCTCGTCCTAAAAAGTTTGATTTTGGGGAATGTAGGGGCTCTAATTTTAAGACATTTTGCAGATATTTATATGAATTTTATCCAAGTAGTCTCCTATACTGTTATAAAAATCATTGTTGTACATTACAAGCTATCAGAATTTCATCTTACTTTTTGGCCATATAAATAACAGCAACTGCACTTTGGGCTTCTGAAAAAAATTTAGGTGTTTTTTCCTCCAAGTGTGAGCTCCATATTCTCACACTATATCATACTATATGGGCCATAAAAGCCTGATGTATCAAAATATGATACTCAACAACAACAAAAAAGCAGACTTTTAGATTTTTTTTTACTAATTATCCATGACCTACAATAACTATTTTGTCAAGAACTACAGGTTGTCTGGATTTTTTTAATATCTCGGGCTTTACAGTGTTTTATGTTTATTTTCACAACAGGCCAATTTTTTTGGTCTAGCTCTAAAAAAATACTTTTAAGTTGGTCCGAGTGGATCTTAGAAGCTGTTCACACCCGTTTCCTAAGGCAGTAAACTTACTGGTTTCCAGTTTTCAAACTCACCGCTGGAAGATTGGCACAGTTTGATTTGACTTCATACTCGATGTATGCAGCCTCGTTTCCTTCTGCACGGCCCATTTCAGTGTAGCACAGATCTCTTGTAGCATTGATACGTTTATCCACTTCCTCGAGTGAAAACACACATACTGCAGACTCTTCATTGGGTCGACTGGAGGAAGCGAATTGGCTTGAAAACACCCCCAACAGGACCTCTTGTTCCGAAGCAGCTATACTTTTTATTCCCATAGTCTTACCTAACTTTGGCAGCCCTACATGTAGAGCTTGTAGAAGGTTATAATTCTTTCCTCCAGCTGAACGGCAACTTAACGGGACTTCTACGTATGAATAATACGCAACATCATCCAAACACATACGGGAAACATATGTGCGATATTCTCTCGACTGCGATTTTAAGTCTCTCCGATAGAACATGAAGTAGACATATGAGCGATGGGTAAATGATGTTACAAAATGATGGTCATACTCAGAAAGCCTCCCAGCCACGGCTAACTTTGAAGTTTCTTCATATGAGAAAACAGGCTCCATAACTAAGTTTCGAGTAGATATTGGAGGTTGGCTGTTGGTATAACCACGTCCCACAAACAGCACTGGCTGTTGTTTCCCACGCCCTCTTGTGAGCGCCACAAGCCCTACTGTAGAGACATTGGGGTCATTGGCCGCAACGTATTGAGTATCCACAGGTCTCTCTGCAGAGAAAAGCACTTTCCCCACTGCATCCAAACTTCGTTTCTGACATATTCCTTGATAAACACTTCCACAACTGATGAGCTCCTGATTGTAAGGATCCACAAGTAGTAGCTTGTTGTGGTTATTGGTCCATTTTGCCTGTGGGCAGTTTGATTCACTAATTGGCGGCAGGCAGTCACGGCTGTCTATCACAGGGCCTGTCTCTTCCTCTGCCTCAAGCTGAAGTTCGGACGAAAGCTGGTAAAGCCGATCACGGGCGCCTAAATAGACCCGACCCAATGTAGGGTCAGGATGCAAAGCTAGGTGCTCAAAGTAGGTGTCATTGCGCAAGAAAGTGGGGTGATGGTTGGAAGAAGCAGAGCTCTGAGTGACCACGCAGCTACATAGTATGGAGAAAAGAGAAGAGAACACACACACCATCCCAGGTGGCATGTCAACTATTCTGAGGACAAAGAAAGAGAGAGAGGGTGAGAAAAAAAGTTTAAAAAATCATAAAAAATGTGATGGAAAAAAAAAGATGACATGAAAATTACATTATAACAATCCCAATCTTTAAAAACAACCTAGAGATATACAAGGATCCTTTAAACTGCTTAAAGTCGGCATGAAACGGAAGTTATTGGTATTTTCCTTTTCTATGATGTATATACGAGTGAAACGACTTCTCGAACAAGAACAAATTGGACTTGATTTTGTTGGATTGTCGACGTTTGCCATTGTTGCGATCTCATATAATGACAGGTTAATATGTCATCAGTAGGGTTGGGCATTGAGAACCGGATCCATTTTGTTCCAAATTTCCAAGAACCGAGGATTTGATAAAATGCGCATTTCGATTCCGCTTTTCGATTCCCATTTAAGAGCAAGATGATTAACGAGATGAGAACTTAATTTGGCACTCATGCGCTGCTTTCTGTACTGTGCACATATCCAAAGCGCAAACACCCAACTCATATAGTGTGCGAATACTTGCGTTTTCTAGCACTTGAATGGACAAATACACAAAACAATAATAAAAAATATCCCCATAAACACAGACGGTTTTGTCTTAAGTGAACGTAAACAGTTGAGAAAGAAAACGTGTATCGGAATATTAAATAGATGCATTAGGTCTTAAAGTGACAGCAGCCTAATATACCTGCTGCTGTCTGTCATAAATCTTAAACAAAGAACAAAGGACAAAGAAAATCACTCTCTGACCTTGACTGAATAACTTTTTCTATTTCATTTATAAAAAGAAAACTATGCAGTGCTCTTTTACAGTTGTTTACATTTGATTGAAATTTCTGTACCTGAAATTTGTTCAGTAGTATTTATTTGTGCTATTGCTAATTTGTTCTTATTTTATTACTGACTGTTTACAAGTCTTTAATAATGTTTGAAATTTATATTAGTAAAATCTAGTTGTTTTTGATGTGGCATTTTTGTTAAAAACATAGGCGAAATTTCCTTGTGTAAGTGTCCTGTAGGCTGCTGATTTTTATTCATGGTATTCAGCTGCAACAGAATGATTTGCAAAAAGATAGAATAAATATGTTTGATATCTAAATGTTTGACTTTTCTTTACCTTATTGAAATGAGTCAATAAGAATCGGAATCGATAAGCAGAATCAGAAACGATAAAATTCAAATGATACCCAACCCTAGTCATCAGAGTCAGAGAAGAAAAGAGATGTCAAGGGAAGGGAAGTTATTTTGATTAAAGATTACAACAAATGCATTAAAATAATAATGACATGCACAAACATAGTTTATAATAAATACTGCAATATTACATAAAAAATAAGAATTATCCATTTTGATTTCATGGTGACTAAATATAACACACCTTTACAAAATATTGTTAATGTTATTAAAACAACATAATATTCCATTAACACAAATTAAGAAAGAATGGCACAAATGGCATGGCATGATATGTGAGAGAGAGACAAAAATAAAAGTTTTCTTACCAGGATTTGGTCTGCAGGGTCGACATGCATACAGAAAACACAATCAAACATACGTCCCCATCGGCTAAACCTAGGATACACATAAAAAGACATAATTTTTTTTTTAAATGACAAAACCATGGACATTTACAGCACTTTAAAAAGAAGTGTATGCATTTGGCAGGAGCATGTTCAGGAGGTTTAACAATTTGAAATAATTACAAAATGTCACAACCAAGAGTCACTGGTAATACTTGGCTCTTGCTACATTTCTGCAACAGGCTGACCAATCAAATTTAATCTGATCACTCATTTTTGTGACATTCACTACAAAGTGAAGAGTGAATAGGTGAATTGCAGAAATACAAAAGAAACAGCACAATTTATCTGTCAAGCATGTACAGTTTATCTAATCACAACCAGATCTGTAAATTGCCTAGTGTATATGACAAAGCACTTAGAAGATAATTAAAATATAATAAAATGTAATACATTTAGTTACATTTTTATAGGCCTATTATATGTCAGTTATAAAAGAGATTATGCAACAAATAATATAATGGTATTCTTTATATTAAATTAATTTTCTATTCCTTTGAAATTCACAATTTCAAATTCGCATGGAATTTATATTTAACCCACAATCCTCTTCATCATATACCAGTGAGTGATATACACACACCGGCCACTTTATTAGGTACACCTGTCCAACTGCTCGTTAACACTTAATTTCTAAGCAGCCAATCACATGGCGGCAACTCAGTGCATTTAGGCATGTAGACATGGTCAAGACAATCTCCTGCAGTTCAAACTGAGCATCAGTATGGGGAAGAAAGTTGATTTGAGTGACTTTGAACGTGGCATGATTGTTGGTGCCAGAAGGGCTGGTCTGAGTATTTCAGAAACTGCTAATCTACTGGGATTTTCACGCACAACCATCTCTAGGGTTTACAGAGAATGGTCCGAAAAAGAAAAAACATCCAGTGAGCGGCAGTTCTGTGGGCGGAAATGCCTTGTTGATGCCAGAGGTCAGAGGAGAATGGCCAGACTGGTTCGAGCTGATAGAAGGGCAACAGTGACTGAAATAACCACTCGTTACAACCAAGGTATGCAGCAAAGCATTTGTGAAGCCACAACACGCACAACCTTGAGGCGGATGGGCTACAACAGCAGAAGACTCCACCGGGTACCACTCATCTCCACTACAAATAGGAAAAAGAGGCTACAATTTGCAAGAGCTCACCAAAATTGAACAGTTGAAGACTGGAAAAATGTTGCCTGGTCTGATGAGTCTCGATTTCTGTTGAGACATTCAGATGTTAGAGTCAGAATTTGGCGTAAACAGAATGAGAACATGGAACCATCATGCCTTGTTACCACTGTGCAGGCTGGTGGTGGTGGGGGATGTTTTCCTGGCACACTTTAGGCCCCTTAGTGCCAATTGGGCATCGTTTAAATGCCACGGCCTACCTGAGCATTGTTTCTGACCATGTCCATCCCTTTATGGCCACCATGTACCCATCCTCTGATGGCTACTTCCACCATGTTACAAAGCTCTAATCATTTCAAATTGGTTTCTTGAACATGACAATGAGTTCACTGTACTAAAATGGCCTCCACAGTCACCAGATCTCAACCCAATAGAGCATCTTTGGGATGTGGTGGAACGAGAGATTCGCATCATGGATGTGCAGCCGACAAATCTGCGGCAACTGTGTGATGCCATCATGTCAATATGGACCAAAGTCCCTGAGGAATGCTTCCAGCACCTTGTTGAATCTATGCCACGAAGAATTGAGGCAGTTCTGAAGGCAAAAGGGGGTTCAACCCGTTACTAGCATGGGGTACCTAATAAAGTGGCCGGTGAGTGTATATCCTAAACACCAGCACTATAAAATCTTGCAATCCTGAATGGTTACCAGAATGAGTTTTACAGAATTTTCTCCAGAATCTGTGTAGTGATAGGGGCTTTAGATGAGTAAACAATTACAACATAACATGTAAAGCAGAATTTACTTAAATATTTTGCTACAAAAAGGGAACTTCTGGGCAGGGACTTTGTGAACTATAACTATTCCTTTCACTAAAGATGCATTATAGGTGTATACCTCCAACAATCGCAGTTTAATTATTGCTTCAAAGATTAGAAATGTGTGGGGCAGTTTTAGCTGATCTGACCCATTAAACAAACATTTGACATTAAGTGGCAGGTGGATATACAAAATGATGATGCCACAATAATGAACCTGCAGTACCTTATTCAAATAGTGGCACAGCAGCCTCAATGAAAGTTTGCATGAATAAAAGTCTTTGAAGACTCAATTCAATGTGCAACTGAATAGACAGTGAATGAACAGTCCATGAGGATACATTCAGCACAGTAAAGCTCTGAGGAAAGAGTAAACACAACATGTCTAAACCTGAGAACCAGGTATCTTAAGGATATATCAGCTAGACTCTTCAGAGCGAATTTGAGATCAACTATAATAGTTATATGCCTTCCTGTCAGCTAAACATTCCTTAAAAGTCAACATGAAATGGTGTTCGCATTTTTGTTCCTAATGTGACATTCAAAGTAGGGGTGCTCACTGCTCCTATTGATCGGCTACCGATCGATATATCGGCTGATAATCGCTTCTAATGATTGGATCAGCGATCTCTCAATTTGCTGATCTCATAAACCGATCTCATGCTAACGACAAAGACACGTGCATGCCGTGAGAGGTATAGCAGCAGCGGCGCAGTCTCACAATCTCGGTCCACCACAGATGAAATCGTTATAATACTGAAGCCAAGGTGAGGTGTAATTCATGTCTTTATTAAATAACCGACAAAGTAATTTGAAAACTTACTGTGAGACCTAAAGTGTGAACGCCAAGCGAACCAGGACTAAATGTCTCTTTCTTTTGGTCCGGACCAAAAGAACAGAGAGAACCGAACTTGTGTTCTCTTTCATAGGTTCACTCAACGCTGCGTAGCTTTAAGACGCAGTGGGAACGCCCTCTGGGTGTGCCGATTGTCTGAAGCCCTTATAGAATCACGGCAATTCATTGGCTGATGGCGCGGGCGCCGCCCCGACGCTCTTACGTCGTAACATTATATACGCGCGCGCGCGCCATCTGCTCCTCAGATTTTTCTGCCTTCACGAAGCGGCCATTTCATGCCCTTTGCTTTCAGTTTTTCTAAACCCGAAAAATTCGGATTACAACTGCTTCGTCGTCTTCTGCACTTCAGCGACTGGAATAAGTGGAACTCTGTTCTCCTTATGGTGAAGTGCAATGGAATATCGTCTTTGCTCTCCGCCATGCGCTCTCTTCATTGTGAGCGACGACCCTCACAGTAAGTGCGTTAAGTGTTTGGGTTTTTCGCATGCGCGTGAGGCTGTTTTAGGATCGTCTAAATGCAAATTCTGTGACAATCTGCTTCTCAAAACCCTCCGCTCTAGGCTCGCAGTTTTTGAGAAGGAGTCATTCGTTCCCCACCGTCGCGCTCCCGAGACCGCCGAGGCCTCTCGAGGATCCGCGACCTGGGGTTCGGATGTAGAGCTCGAGGATTTGGAGTATGAGCAGACGGGCCTCGCCCTTTCTCTCCCTCCCTCGCCCGAGTTTGCGCATGATTATTTATGCCGGGAGCCCGGGAGCACGCGAGACAGTTTCTTTCGGGCTGGAAGATGTAATTTATACTGAAGCTTCCGACTCCGAGGATTTCGGGCCTGCTTTAACCGCTGACGTTATCCCGCCTAGCGGCCAGGAAACGCGGCCTACTGCGGCTTACACGGAACTTACAGACGTGCTTTCGCGCGCTACGGAAAAGCTCGCTATCGACTGGCCGGACGAACCCCGCAAGTCACAGTCGTCTAAACTCGACGAGGGATTTCTTAGTGGCCCTAATTCTAGGCCAGAGCGAAGAAAGCTGCCCTTTTTCAGTGATCTGCATCACGAGATTTCCAGATCCTGGAAGCAGCCTTTCTCCGCTTGTCTGACTAATGCGGCAGCCGCTGACTTCACCAACCTCGTGGGTTCTGTGGAGCAGGGTTATTCCGCCATTCCAGCGGTCGAGGACACGTTAGCTAATCACCTCGCTCCGTCGTCTGCGCCGCCTTGGCAGTCGCATCCCCTCCTTCCTTCTAAAGCCTGTAGGACTTCTTCCTCCTTTATTGGGAAATCCTACATGGCAGCTGGTCAGGCAGGCATGGCCCTACACACTATGGCCATTCTTCAGGCCTACCAGGCGGACGTCATGAAGGAAATGGACGAGGGAAATGGAGTGACTCCTGAAGCTGTCAAAGAGCTTCGTAAAGCCACCGATCTGGCCCTAAGAGCCACAAAGCACACTGTACACGCTGTAGGCCGTTCTATGGCGGGTGCGGTTGCCGCGGAGCGCCATTTATGGCTCAATCTCACTGAGATCCGCGACAAGGAGAAAGTTTTTCTCCTAGACGCCCCTATTTCACAGTCTGGTCTGTTTGGGGAGGCGGTCAACATGGTGGTTGAGAAATTCCGAGCAGCTAAGTCTCAGTTCGGCTGCATTTAAGCAGTTTATGCCTAGGAGGGTTAGGGAATCTTCCAACCCCTCCCCTTCTCAACCCAGAGAATGCCCCTCTCATAGAGCGGAGTTCCCTGCTAGGAGGAGTGACCCGGCTCATCCCCCACCAACCACGGTTTGGGGAGCCCGTGGCCGCCCATTTCCCCGCCAGCGACCTCACAGGCATCTTCAGTTGAAGCGGTCCAACAAACCGGCCGCTCCAGCTTCCTCGAGCCGTTCCTGACCCTCTGGTCAGAAAAAGGAGAGCTCCACTCCATCTAAGAGGTTGGGACAGACCGCGCAAGCGTTTCTGCCCGCCTCTATCCTGCTCTCCTTTTCCTACCATGTCACCTTCGCCACCCAGCGTGTTTCGAAGTGCAGTCCCTATTTCACCCTTTACACTCAGTCCGGCGCGGGAGGAAGGAGACGCATTTTGCTCTCTCCCCTCACCCCCAACGCATTCTATACCTGCCGATCGCATCCTCGGAGGCACATTTTGTTTTCCTCGGGAGAAGGCAGACCCAGTCACTCTGATCCAGGCAGTGGTACCTCCCATCACGTGTCTCCTCCACGTACAACCACGCCACCCCACGGGAATCAGCGCGACACCCTGACTCAGGTATGTCCTCTGCACTGAAACACCCCTCTTTCTCTATCACATTTCTTTCAAGAATGGGAGAATGGGAAGAATGGCAATCCCCCCTGCTTCAACGGGGTCTTTCTTACTGTAGTCGACAGCGCCGCAGAGGCTTCTGTACTACAGCAGGAGATTTCGTCCCTTCTACTCAAAGGGGCGATAGAGGAGGTTCCTTTGGGTGAAATCGAACAGGGCCTCTACAGCCGTTATTTCCTAGTCCCGAAGAAGGGCGGCGGCCTGCGACCCATACTAGACCTCCGCCGACTAAATTTCTCCCTTTACAAAGGAAAATTCAAGATGTTGACGCTGAAAGCTATCATATCTCAAATTCGGTCGGGAGATTCGTGACAGCAGACCTCAAGGATGCATATTTCCACATCCAGGTCGTTTGACGACACAGGAGGTTCCTAAGGTTCGCCTTTGGAGAAAGAGCGTACCAATACAGAGTAGGGCTGGGCGATATGGCCAAAAAAAAAATTTTTATATGAGTCGATATCGATAATTATCGCGATAAATGTCAAATCTTTATTTCTTTCAAGTTTAAAGGCAGATTTTTGCTCCTAAGTGAAAGTTGTAGAAACCAGAGTGTTAATTGTGGTTTTAAACTACTCTTTATTGTCAGAACATATCATGATAAACACTTTCCAAACACGAGAACATTTGCAAAATCTGAGTTAGAACATTCAAACGTGTCATTCTTCCTTAACAAAATAAATATCTTAACCCTCTGGGGACCAAGAACGCGCCGGCGCGTTTTGCTGTTTTCTTTTTCACATAGCAGCAACATAGACTTAAAATACTCCGTCATTTATGGTCATATAAATAAAATCAATACATGATTATAAACTATAGAGGGTCTTCTTTTTTTGTGTACACTCACATTAACATCAAAACCTTGTGGTTTTTTTTAAATAAATAAAATAAACAGGGTGCGCTTTCAGCTCACTCTGTCTCCGCAAAAATCTTTCTGAAACATGTCTGGAAAATGAACGGAAACTCCGCTAATACTTATCACACAAACATTAAACATACGTCTAAAGAACGCTTTAAATTTCTACTTTTAAATAAAACAATTCACATTTAAAACAAATATTCTCCTGCAATGTAATCTGTCTGAAACTAAAGAGAAGTACAGTTTCTCCTGTCTCAGCTCATTATCGTTAATTTGTTCACACCCACTCGCAGAGCGCGCTATTCATAAGATAATGTGTTGAGGCCATTTGCAAAATAGATAAACGCCCCCAGGCAAATGCTGTAAACACACTATATTTTTTAGTCAGATTAAGATTTGTCTTGCGCGGCTATGAGGAATAATCCTGGGACATTTACCACAGAACAAGTGCTGGTTTCACTTCGAGGAGGACCAACAGATTCAGCTGAGAAGTGTAAGTGTTTTATGCTTGTGCTTTGTTCTAATCGGATATAGAATAACGTTAGTGTCTGTAAACGGACAAATAGCATACTGTTTAAATGTGAATCATGTTTCTCTGTGTGTGTGTGTGTGTATGAATGAATGAATGAATGAACGCACAGATACGCACTGTTACAGACGAAATAAAAGACAAAATTTTGTTGACTAGTTTTGGATAAAGTTTTTTAAATCAAATAAGCATCAAATAAGCTTCAAATAAGCTTCAAAATAAAGATATCAGCTTTTGTTAGGAGCTTCTGGGGATAGAAGTGTCCAGACGTATGCACCCTGTATTTTAAAGAAGAACATTTAATTATTTGCGATACATTATTCATTCACAAAGAATTCAGGGACATTATTCACGTTAGGGATGGGACGATTACCGGTTTCACAATAAACCACGATAAAATGTCCTGGCGGTTAGTATTATCGTTTAAAATTTAATTATCATAAAAACCGTGTTTGATTATCGTGATTTTGAAAACTCGCGGTAAATCCTGTCCAGCCAGAATCAGTCTGACGCAGGCGCGCAGATGCAATGTTGTTTTTTTGCGCGAGAAGACATGGCGGAAGGCAGTGACAGCGCACGGGAGATTTTTCAGCCATCCAAGAGGACAAAATCGGAGGTATGGTCGTATTTTGGCTATTACAAGAGTCCCGAGGGCAATTTAATCGAGGATGGGCACCCTGTCTGCAAATCTTGCAAGAGGAAAGTCGCTGCAAAAGGGGGAAACACGTCAAATCTGCTAACGTTACGTGACAACCACCCACTGAGTTAATTTTTACCTTAATACCACAACTAACTTGGGCAAATAATTAGACAAAAAATGTATTGGAGATGAATTATTTCATTATCTCACTTGTAATTATTGCAAAGCTTCCGCGAAGAGAAAAGTTTTACAGCAAGTGGATTTGAGCCAAGACGAACGAACATATTCAAACTATTAAGGGTGACATTTAAGGGATAATGTATTGTATCCATTCATAGTAAACTTATTACAGTTTTATTTTTTACCACAGAAATAATTTCAGGGACATGAAATATTGAATTGCGATTAACTTAATGTTTTTAAATCTTACCGGTTTATAAATCCATTATACAAGTTACAGTGTCCAAATCAATCGTAAAGTAAATGTGATCACTACAACAATATTGTAGTAGTATTAATACTAAATTACTCTGATTTAATTTTCAATACAATCAAAACTGAGACGCAAGACATACACATTTGAATGAAACCAGAGATTGCGTCCGCGGTGATCCGAGACATGGATGTGCGCTGTGTAGTGCGTTGCTATTTACAACAGTCATAAGTATTCCAGTAGTTTAGTCACCCTGACCCAACCAACATATTTTGTTCATTTAAAGTGTGCGTGCGTGCGTCCGTGTGTGTGTGTGTGTGTGTGAGAGAGAGAAAGTGATTTATTATTTATTAATAATAATAATATTCAGTCATACACACATCCATAAGTGTTGTTATCATTATTAATGATAGGTTTTAATGACGGGTTCATTAAAACCTGCACTAGGAAAACTTATACCTCTCACTCTCAGGGCTCCATGTTAATGTTAATATAATGTTTATGCTTAAAAAAGTGCATATAGCTGCTAATTGTATTTTTTGTTTGTTGATTTTCAAATGTTTTCAGGGTGAGCATCAGTTCTTTTGGAACATTTCCATCTCATTTTAACAAAACCGTGATAATATTGATAATCGTGATAACTTTGGTCACTATAATCGTGATATGAAATTTTCATACCGTCCCATCCCTAATTCACGTCCCTAAAGGTTGGAGTTTTCCTCTCTTTTTTTTAATTAAGGCATTAAGATTTTTTATTCCTCTTTTTAGTCAACTTTAGCATGGGTGTGTTCACTTCTAATTCTAAGCAGTGTGTGTGTGTGTATATATATATATATTAGGGCTGTCAGTTAAACGCGTTATTAACGGCGTTAACGCAAACCCATTTTAACGGCGTTAATTTTTTTATCGCGCGATTAACGGTCTTTTTGGCCTAGCAAACTTTGTAGGTTTTTTTTCCACATGCTTTTGCAACAGGACGCGGCATGCGTGGCGCCGCGCTATGAAACCCATTCATTTCAATGGCTTGCGCCACGCGAGGACGTTTTGAAAGCGCAAGCGGATCTAGCTAGACCGGAAACAAAACAACAGGCACGCCGCACACACTTGTTTGGGCTTGCGAGCCGGATGCGCGAGCGCGAATCTCTCTGCTCGAGTCGCGCGCTCTCAGATACAAGCTGCTCTTGTAAGAATTTTCTCTGGGCTCGCTCAGAGAATACGCCTGCACTTAAAACGTGTTCAGTGCAATCGCGAATCTCTCCTCTTCCCCAGCTAACAATTTTAGGTTATAAGAACGTTTTCATAACGTTCCCATTAAGTTATAAAAAACGTTATTTCTGAATGTTATAGGAACGTTCAAAACGTCCAGTTTTGAGTGGATGACGAGCGCGAGACGCCGAAATGGATGCCAATAAGATTCTGAATGGAAAGTTTACTTTTAAAAAGTTGCCAAATGGTTCCATTGACAAGACCAAAGTGATCTGTGTGTTTTGTCGTTGTGAACTGATCATCATCGCAGCACGTCCAGTCTGAATACCACATGATGATGGCCAAGCACACACACACACACACAGCTGATGCGAATTCTCCGCCCCCTCGTCAATATCAGGACCTCGTCAGTATTTCTTTCACCCTTTTATTGATGGACAGTGTTACATTGTGAGAGAGATTATTTGCTCCAAGTGAGAATGTTTTAGTGTGAAATTGAACAGTATATGCCAATATTGTTTTCAATACAAAACATTTGCACAAAGCAAGCCGATCCACTTTTCCATGTTGATAAGAGCATTAAAATGAGAAAAAATAATGGGACAAAAAGAAATCAAGAGACATTTAGAATAGATAAAAATGTGCTATTAAATGCGATTAATCGCGAGTTAACTATGACATTAATGCGATTAATCGCGATTAAATATTTTAATCGTTTGACAGCACTAATATATATATATATATATATATATATATATATATATAATTAAAAAGCTATTTTAACCAGAAAAATCTACAATGCATGCCCAAAGTCGTGCAGCCATATAGTTTCTCTTGATATCAGCATGTTCACAGGTGTTTATTTTTTTTTATTTTTTTTTTTTTACAGGGACAAAATGCCATGAGTCCTGCTGAATACAACATTCACAGGAGACTGTAATGAAAAATCAAACACCTTGGAAATGACAGGTATGTACTATGTTTCAGGAATGGGACCATGCTGTGTGACTGTGCAAGCCTCTGTCTTTAGATCAGTGTGTTTACTAATGTGCTTTTTTGTCCTTTGTTGTGTATCTTTGGATTATGTTGTGTTGTAAATAAATCCAAACAATCTAAAAGCCATTCTTTTTTAAATCTCCTCATTCTTTGTGCAAGGCTCCTCGTAATGATAGGGCCTGATAGCACCTAATAGGGCCATTATGGGAGGGTCTTTGTCTTTCTCAGGTGTGAAATGCCATACATATTAATGAGAGATCACGCCTCCTCGCATAAAGCTTTCTCAAACAAAACACGTCATACACATTCTAAGGCTGCATTTACACTGCAGGTCTTGATGCCCAAATCCGATTTTCTGACTATATCCGATTTTTTTGACGACCCGCTTACATCATCTTTTAAAAGTGACCCGTATCCGATTTTTGCATTTACACTATACACTGCTGAAACTACTAAATGTAGACGTTCTGACCCGGAAAAGGAAGTAAAACAGCACGAAATACAATGGATACAGATGCGAATAAATTTATCCAGTGTTTTGCTTTCCACAATATTTTTAAAAGTCATTAAGCTTTTTATCTTACGGTGCCACTGTAGTCACGAGCGCTTAAAACCGTGCCTCCCCATATCTCGTGAAATGTCTTCAAACACGGATTTATTTCTGTAACAACCCTGCATTTTTGCCTGCACTACTGTCTCTTCGCCCCAAACACTCAAAAGACATATAACCTCCGCATTGCTCCACTGTGTGTATCCTTCGTTCTCCATCGCGCCTATAATGAGTCATGTGATCTCAGTTGGTGGTGTCCACCTGAGTTGACGTCACTTTTTTAATGACGTACGACTAGGGATGGGACGATTACCGGTTTCACGATAAACCACGATAAAATATACTGACGGTTAGTATTATCGTTTAAAATTTAATTATCATTAAAAACGTGTTTGATTATCGCGATTTTAATAACTCACCGTAAATCCTGTCAAGCCAGAAACAGTCTGACGCAGGCGCAGCGCGCAATGTTTTTTTTTTTATTATTCGAGAAGGAATGGCGGAAGGCAGTGAGATTTTTCATGTTCGGGAGAATTTTTCAGCCTTTTAATTAAGAGGACGAAATCTGAGGTGTGGTCATATTTTGGCTTTTACAAAAGTCCTGAGGGAAACTTGATCGAGGATGGTCACCCGGTCTGCCGAACAAAAAGTTGCTGCAATAGAAACACTTCAAATTTTACGAGTCATCTTGTGTGACCATCACCCAGTGTTGTATAGCGAACGCAAGGCAAGTTAACTTTGACCTCAATACTAAAACTACGTCTGGGAAATAATTGGGCACGAAATGTTGTTTTGAGTTGAAATATTTTATGTCACCCACTTAAAATAGACGTGAAGCTTCCGCGAAGAAAAGTTCGCAGCAAGTGGCTTTGAGCCAAAGACGCACGAACAACTTCAAACAAGACTATTATTAAGAGTGACATTTTAAGGGATAGTAATGTATAGTTTCATTGTACACTTGTTACACCGATTTTATTTTTACCACATAATTACGGGGACATATTGAATTGAGATTAATGTTTTAAATCTTACCCGTTTATAAATCCATTTTGTACAGCGTACAAAACAATCGTCCAGACAAGATCATCACAACAATATTATCTAACTCTGTAAACAATAAATCAACTCCGATAAAACGGGAGACGCAAGACGGCAAGTTGTACGTATTTGAATGAAACAAGAGCGCGCGTCCGTTGTGATACATGGATGTGCGCCGTGTAATAATGCGTTGCTATTGACGACGGTCATTATAAAGAAGGAAATCCAACAGAATAGAATCTTGCTTAAAAAACTGCATAGAGCTGCTTGTTTTATTTGTTGTTTGTTGATTTTCAAATATAAAACTTGTTGAAATGTTTTCAGTGTGAGCATCAGTTCTTTTTGAACACTTTCATCTAATTTTAACAAAACCGTGATAATATTGATAATCACGATAATTTTGGACACTATAATCGTGATATGAAATTTTCATACCGTCCCATCCCTACGTACGACTCGCATTTACTGGGGAATATCCGATTTGTCTGCTTACATGGCACACACAAATGCACGTATCCGATTCATATCCGATTTATTACCACATATGAGTGAGGCCTGAATCCGATCTGAGAAAATCGGAATCCATGCGGTTTTTTCCTGCTTACACGTTCATGGGTCATATCCGATCTGTGCCACATGAGAGGAAAAAAACGGATTTGGGTCACTTGAACCATGCAGTGTAAATGGGGCCTAAAAGACTTTATTGACTTATCTGAATGAGTAGTCAGGATGATTCTCACATAGTTTTGGAGCAAATATTCTAGACTATGTGATACAATTTTCAAAAGTCTTGTGAAGAAATAATCAATATGTGTTTTGTGGCCTTATTTCAGAAACTTTTATTTTTAAGTTTTTCAATAACCATGCATAATATTCTCTCAAAAATACAAACATGTACATACATGTTGCTAACATATTATGGTAGCCCCGTTTGTGCTATATAGAGTGAATTTACACCTTTGCCATTAACATGTTTATAAATAACTGAAAAAAGCACAAATGTCAGTGCATGTCAAAACATCCCAAAAACCCCTTGGTCCCCAGAGGGTTAATAGAAAGAGTTTAGATAGAGTTTAATAGAGTTTCTGCATGTGCTAATTTTTATTTGGTAAAATATAATATTCTGACTGTTTGAGTTTTATTAAAATTAACCATTGGTCATCCAGAATCATGCATTTAGATCATAATAACCACAGATAAAACCGGGCATAGCCTACAGCACCTCACTATCATGGCTATATGTTACTTTATGGTTTCTATGGTATTTGTATGAAAAACTGTAGCCTAAATACATTAAATAATGTTATTATATTCCATTAGTCCTTACATTGTCTACATTAATAATATAATACAATTCAAAATGTATATCCCACATTTCATAGTGCAGTTAATATTAGTAGGCTAACGTTACAGTAAATCCGTGGTAAATGATGGGAATTTGTAGACGGAAAAGCCTTCTGACTGTATCGTTGCGCACAGTGTTTCTCCTGTTCGTCAGCGCTGTTTCATCTGCCTTTAAACTGGTTTAAATCACTGAGACATTTACGTTCTTCGCTGAATTCAAGCCCTTCTCACTGGATCTCGTGACCGAGGCCGATCAGAGTAAACGCATCTGCTCTAGTGAGCTCGCGCTGCGCTACCATTGGACTTTGAGCCGAGCGATAAACAGTCCGTGAGGCGCGCGGTTCAAATGAGTTTTATCTGCTTTTGGCACATAAACATTATCTAAAATTTATCGAACTCTTGATATCGTTTTATCGAGAAAAATGATATCGCGATAACTATTGTTATCGTTTTATCGCCCAGCCCTAATACAGGGTCCTCCCCTTTGGCCTCGCTCTAGCACCGAGGACGTTCACGAAGTGTATGGATGCTGCTCTGGCCCCGTTGCGGCTCCAGGGCATCCGAATTCTCAATTACCTGGACGATTGGCTCATTTTAGTCTCTCGGTTTGAGGTTAAATACGGAGAAGAGTGTTCTTACCCCAGCTCAACACAGTTTTCTTGGGGGTGCACATGGATTCCGTTCTTATGCAGGCCCGCTTGGCTCCTGCGCGGATTTCCAGTCTGGTGACATGTTTGGCCCGCTTCACGCTAGCCCATGTTTCTGTGGGCACTTGCCGCAGGCTTCTGGGCCTCATGGCCGCAGCCTCCCCCGTGCTACCCCTAGGTCTGCTCCACATGAGACCTTTTCTGTGGTGGATGAAGCTCTCAGGGGCTCGACCCACGGATCCGGTATTCGATCGCCAGATGATTACGACGGATGCCTCTCTGACCGGCTGGGGAGCGGTTTTCGAAGGCATACCAGCATGTGGGATCTGGACCGGCGAGACCCTCTCTTGGCACATAAACAGCTTGGAGCTGAGAGCCGTCTTCCTGGCTCTGCATCACTTTCTCCCTTTTCTCAAAGGACACCATGTCATTGTCAGAACAGACAATATGGCGGTAGTGTCCCATGTAAACTGGCAGGGGGGTTCGCGGTCACGCACCCTGGACAGGCATGCGCGTCACCTCTTCCTGTGGTCCAAGAACAAGTTCCTCTCTCTGAGGGCAGTTCATGTTCCGGGGATTCTGAACCTCGTAGCAGATTTCCTGTCGAGGCAGAAGCTCATGTCAGAGGAATGGATGTTGAACCGCCAGATGGTGGCCCTGATCTGGGAGGTGTTCGGGGAAGCGGAAGTGGAACTCTTTGCATCTCAGGAGTCGTCCCAATGCCTGCTCTGGTTCTCCCTGAGTCCACCAGCTCCGTTGGAGATAGATGCATTCGCCCACCCGCGGCCGATGCCGAAACTCTATGCCTTCCCGCCCATCAAGTTTAACCAGGCGGTTCTGTCCAGAGTGATAGCGGAAATAGCGGAAATTTTACGACGAAAGAGAAAGTGATGCAGAGCCAGGAAGACGGCTCTCAGCTCCAAGCTGTTTATGTGCCAAGAGAGGGTCTCGCCAGTCCAGATCCCACATGCTGGTCTGCCTTCGAAAACCGCTCCCCAGCCGGTCAGAGAGGCATCCGTCATAATAGAGTGATAGCGGAAATTTTCAGGATATGGCATCCTCGCCCCGACATTTGGAAGTTGTACCATCAGAGGCCGCTAGCCTTAAGCTTTGGTCTCCCAGCTGATGTTCAGGAAACCATAGCAAGTGTGAGAGGCCCTTCTACGAGGAAGCTGTATTCCTCCAAGTGGAGGGTGTTTGAGTCATGGTGCTCAGCACATGCGAAGAACCCAGTTAGCTGCCCAGTTGGCTCAGTGATGGAATTCCTGCAAGAGAAGTTTGCTTCTGGAGCGGCCACTACCACTCTCAGAGTATACGTCGCGGCTATTTCCGCTCGTAGAGAGTTGGACGAGATTCCCCTGGGTAAACTTAGGCTAGTTTCGGCCTTTATGCGTGGGGTGAGGCGCCTAAAACCGGCACTCTCCCCTGGAGTTCCCTCGTAGGACCTGTCAGTCGTCTTGGAAGGCTTGACAGAGGCTCCCTTTGAGCCCTTGGAGTCAGCCCCTGAGCGGATTCTGACTCTTAAGGTTGCTCTTTTGTTAACTTTAACTTCGTTGAAGCGGATAGGGGACTTACAGCATCTCTCTATTAGCGAGTCATGCTTGGACTTTGCTCCTGGTCTGGTCAAGGTTACCTTAACCCTCTGGGGTCCAAGGTGTTTTTGGGGTCCTTGAGATGTTTTGACATACTCTGACATTTGTGCTTTTTTCAGTTGCTTATAAACAAATTACTGGCAAAGGTGTAATTACACTCTATTTAGCACAAACAGGGCTACCATAATATGTTATCAACATGTATGTACATGTTTGTATTTTTGAGAGAATATTGTTTATGCGTGGTTATTGAAAAAACTAAAACTTAAAGTTTCTGAAATAAGGCCACAAAACACATACTAAATATGTGTCCACAAGACTTTTGACTAATGGATGTTGTCGGCTAGAGTTTTTTTCTTCAAAATGATCTGAAAATCATCATGCCTTATCATTCACATAAAACAATAGATTGGTTTAAATTTAAAAATGACACTTTTTGTTTGGAAAGGCAATATGCGCAGGGGTGTGACCTGCTGTGATTCACACCTGAGAAGACAATGGGCCGGCATAATGAGCGCATAATGGGGCTGCATACTAATGACCCTTTCATTCAGGTGTGTCACTGAGCCACAAGAATGCAATGACAATATATATATATATGCCTATATAATACAAAATTGGTTCACAGTTCCAATTATTTATTTCTTTTTCAAATTGTGCTTGCAAATTGTATAATATCAAATGTAAACATTTCTAGTAATTGTGCAGTTAATTCTCATACTGTTTTTACAGAAAGTTTGGGAATACATCCCAAATGTGTCACTAATAAAACACAATACAAATAATTTAAAGAGGAGGCTTATATTAAGCTTTTAAGATTGACCTAAGATTTATTTATATGTAGCCTACATATATTTTTGCTATTTTAATAAAAAGGTTACAATTACAACAACAATTAAAATTTTAACTATATTTCAAATGTAATCTTTCTTTGTATATACTAAAGTATACATTTTATCATAGTGTTGTCAAAAAACTCGGTACTTCGGTACCAAGTCGGTACTAAAAAAAATTAACGGTTACGGTACCAGCTTTTCTAGGTACCGAGTACCGGGTTAATCCGGTTCTTGATGCGCTGGTAGAGTTGCGTCCTCTTCATAAAAACACTGAGACATGGCGACCGGCGGCGCTGCTAATGCGTTGGCTCTGAATCACTTGTTGACAAGAAAGGAGGAAAGAGCCACATATGGTAATATTATATGGTAATATTATAAGAAAACATGGAATTAATTTCCACTGCTATGCTGATGACACTCAATTATATATTTCATCACGACCAGATGAAAACACTAACTCGTCAAAATTGACAGAATGTCTTAAAGATATAAAATGCTGGATGACGTGTAATTTCCTGCTATTAAATCCAGATAAAACGGAGGTATTACTTATTGGTCCAAAAAACTACCCACAAAATCTCTTACAATACAACTTTAATTTAGAAGGATGTCCTTTTACCTTATCGACTACAGTAAAAGACCTGGGTGTTATACTAGACCGCAACTTGTCTTTCGAAAATCATATTTCATATGTTACAAGAACTGCCTTTTTCCACCTTAGAAACATTGCTAAATTACGTAACATGCTATCTGTTTCTGATGCAGAAAAGTTAGTTCATGCATTCATGACCTCGAGACTAGATTACTGTAATGCCTTATTAGCTGGTTGTCCTGCATCCTCAATAAACAAGCTACAGTTAGTGCAAAATGCAGCCGCTAGAGTTCTTACTAGGTCAAGAAAATCTGATCATATAACACCGATTTTATCATCTCTGCACTGGTTACCTATTAAGTTCCGTATCAATTACAAAGTACTTCTACTGACCTATAAAGCCCTAAATGGTTTAGCTCCTGTGTATTTAATGGACCTTCTATCGCCCTACAATCCATCGCGTTCGTTAAGATCACTAAATTCGAGGCTTCTGGTCATTCCTAGGATATCTAAGTCCACTAAAGGAGGGAGGGCGTTCTCACATTTAGCTCCTAAACTCTGGAATAGCCTTCCTGATACTGTTCGTGGCTCAGACTCGCTCTCCCAGTTCAAAACTAGATTAAAGACGCATCTCTTTAGCCAAGCATTCACATAATGCTTACCTTCTATTGTTGAATCAGATCGAATGCATTAATATTATGAACAGCAGCTACGCTAATTATTTCCCATCTGCTTTACTGCTGTTATCTCGGGACGCCAGTCCCGAGGTAAATAGCGTTCGTCAGCTCCAGTTTGTATCCAGACTCTCACGGAGACTTCAGATGCCCCAACACCTGCGATGAGACGACTCGACGCCTGTGAAGAGACGACTCAACGCCGGCGATATGTTATGCCCTAAATTAATACATGATGATTAACTAACTATATTCTTCTATGTACATTTCTGAAATGCACTTTCTGTAAAGCTGCTTTGAAACAATATGTATTGTGAAAAGCGCTATACAAATAAATTTGAATTGAATTGAATTGAATATGGAAATATGTTGAATTAGGCTAATGTCACGTTGCCATAAAGGGCCGTTCACACGTTCACATAGCACGTCTTTTGCGCGTGCAAATTTCAAATGTTGGCGCGCGGGAAGCGCGCTCATAATAGAAGCGACGGACGAGCTTGTTTTTCCAGGCGCGTCACTGTTTATGGTTGCATAGCGGAGACACGCGAGAGCGAGCGCTTGTGGAGAGAAGGAGAAAGCGGTACAAACTGCGCTCTCCGTGATGACGAGGAAGTATCAGCAAAGAATTAATTGATTTCTAGCCCTTGCATTAGAAATCAGCTACAGCGTTCTCAAGTTTTGAAGACAGGAAAGAGTGAAATTTTTGGCAGTTTTGGATTAAATAAAAGTAAGCTACAGTTAAAACATGTTTTATCTCCTGTATAGTTTGGTAACACTACAATAAGATACCATTCATTAACATTAATGTGTTAACATCAACACATTGAGTGAACAATATATTTTTACAACATTAATTAATGTTTGTGAATGTTATTTAATACAAACACTTGATTGTTCATGTTTGTTCACTTCATTCATTGTGCATTAAATAATGTTAACAGATAAAACTTTTGATTTTAAAAATGTATTTAGTATATTTTTAAATTAACTCCAAGGAGAATAATTGCTATATAACTATGGTTTATTGTTAGGTCATTTTATCTAATGTTATCTAACAAATAGAATCTTATTGTAAACTGTTTTTAATACTACAGTTTCCATCTTTGTAACTGTGATACACTTTAATATATGTAAATTTTATCTAAATTAAGCTTTGGTACCGAAATTGGTACCGAGAACCGTGGATTTTCACTGGTATTGGTACCGAATACTGAAATTTTGGTACCGTGACAACACTATTTTATCATACATATTTCACAGTTGCGGATTAATTAGTTTGAATATAGCCTACAATCGAACAAACACTATAATAACATCTTAGCAAACAAGCTTATTTGATGTGGCAGTATTTTACAGTAAAAACGACATCTTGTCTTTCATATGTAACATATCGTTTTTATGATTAGGACATATAAATGTTTATTTGCAGTTTAATACGTTGCTTATACAAAAATATTTTATTTCAACAAATTTCAGTCGATTTTTACTCATCTCATTATTGGAATATAGTTAGGTAAAAGCTGTTCATTCATTCACACACAAAATGCGATTCATATTTAAACAGTCTTTTTGTTTACAGACACTATTTCATATCGCGATTAGAACAAAGCACTTGAGAATAAAGAATGTACCTATTCCTCAGCTGGATCCGTTGCTCCTCCAAATGAAACTACCTGCACTTCTGAGGTAATTTTTTCCAGGATTATTATTAAGATAGTATTTTTCCTCACAGCGTCGTAAATATGAGTCTCTTTCGGTGGGTTATCCAGCTGATGTGGCCGTGGATCGCCTCAGAGCATTTGTGTTTGAATAAAGCGCGCGCTCCGTGGGCGTGGTCAAATTAACTTTAATGAGCTGAGACGAGAACGACTATCATCTCTCTCTTTTCGTACAGATTACATAAAATGAGAAAATTTGTTTTTTATATAAATTACTTCATTTAAAAGAAGATAATTCAGGCTTCATGCCTGTGTGCCTGTATACCTGTTTGACTGAGTATTTGCAGAGTTACAGTTCATTTTTCGGACGCGTTTCAGAATGGACTTCACTGACAGAGAGAACGCAGAACGCGCATCATGTTTATTTTTCTTTATTAGGCGAAAAGCACAACACTTTGTTTTTATTGTGAGGTTCCACAAAAAAAAATACAAACTTAACAGGATCGAATGATGTACAACACTTATATGTAAGATCAAAATCAACAGAGTAATTTGAGTCTCTTTTGCACTGATAAGGAAAAAAGTGAGCTGGTATCGCCGGCGAGACCGCCGACCCTAGAGGGTTAAGGCCGAGACCAGGGTATGTACCCAAGGTTCTGTCCACAATGTTCCACTCTCAGGTTATTAACCTTTACGCTTTCCATCCTCCTCCTTTTGCCTCTGAGGAGGATAGGAAACTTAACTTGCTCTGCCCGGTTCAAGCTTTGAAGTTCTATGTGGACCGCTCGAGCGGTTGGAGGAAATCGAACCAGCTCTTGGTATATTTTGGTGCTGGCCGCCGCGGGCTTGACGCATCAAAGCAGAGGATTTCCCACTGGGTTACGGAAGCTATTTCACTGGCTTATGAGGTGCGTGGCCTGCCTTCACCTCTTAGCATCAGAGCATATTCCACTAGAAGTGTGGCTTCCTCTCAAGCTCTTTTTAGAGGGGCCCTCTTGGAAGATATTTGTGTGGTGGCAGGCTGGTCCTCTCCGCACACTTTTGTCAGATTCTATAGTTTGGATCTTGACATGACTCCAGGTTCCCAAGTTTGATCTGCTTGAACCGGTCGTGTAAAAATGTCTGGTCTTGTACTAGCTATGGCAGCGCTTTAGCTTGGCGAGTTTGGTATTTCGTTCCCACTGCGTCTTAAAGCTACACAGCGTTGAGTGAACCTATGAAAGAGAACATCTCTGGTTACTTACGTGACCTATGTTCTCTGAATAGGGAACGAGACGCTGCGTTCGCTGCCGACAAGTTTTCTTTTTCGGCAGAGAAATCTGAGGAGCAGATGGCGCGCACGCGTAAATAAGCCCATCAGCCAATGAATTGGCGTGATGCTATAAGGGCTTCAGACAATCGGCACACCCAGAGGGCGTTCCCACTGCGTCTTAAAGCTACGCAGCGTTGAGTGAACCTATGAAAGAGAACATAGGTTACGTAAGTAACCAGAGACGTTTTTGCTCCACCAATGGAAATAGTTCAGAAGAAAGTCAATGCAGGATCAACCGTAAGACATCTGCACTATACACATACTGACAGTGTGTCGGAGTGATACAAACAGTGAAAAGTCCCAGTGCTGTTGGAGTGAATATCAGTACTCTTGGCTACTTTAAGGCTTGGCTAATCAAACTTGAGGACTGAAACTATCTCTTGTTATAAGAGGTATTAAAATGTAGTAGCAAAGAAAATAAATTCCATAATATAGGTTTTCATCTTCACTCTAAGGAGAAAAAGAACACAATGCGGAAAGAGAACAGCCCAGTCATCTCATACCAGAAGCGATTCAAACACACAAATTATTTGTTCCTCTGGCTATAAACATGTACACACTTGCCCGACAGGCCTCTAGGGTTACACACTCAATTCCTTCAACCAAAACCTCAGTCCAATTTAAAATTGATGTCCCACTGTCCTAAACCCTAAAAACAACTACTTTAAGACTTCATTAAGAGTTTTGCTGTGGTTACAGCAGTTTCAGATTTATTTATTTTTTAGATTTAATCAATTCATTAAATGTTTGGATTAAAAAACTGGTCAATTAAATACAAATATCCTAATAAAGATAATGTTTTGTGTAAGCATCCTAATGTTTACTAAGCCTACATTATTTTTGTCAAAAAAACTAGCTATGTTATTCAGTTAACTAAGGCTGTAAGCACTGCAGCGAGTTTACATATAACCTGTTATGACAGGGTTCCTGAAGCTTAAATAAAAGCTCAAAAACTTTACAAGCTCAAATAATTTAATGTCATCAGAAGAAGGCCGATCAAGAAATTGGTAATAATATTGGCTATAAAAATCCTGAACTATTGTCACTATCGGCATTACATAAACAGAAGTTTATGTATGTGCTTTACTTACATCTTACAGATGGAAAAGTAGAAGACACTACACACACACACACGGTCATCTAAATAGGGACATTCCATAGACTTCTATTGTTTTTATAACAGCTGGTTATAAATACTAATCGAACCCTAGCCCACATCCTAAGCAGAAATGCTGCATTAAAAATATTTATTTTCTATCTCACTTTTTCTAGCTAGTTTAGCTCACTTCAGAGTACAAATCACAAATCACACACACACACACACCCTTGACTAGCTAAATATTAACATAGACAAAAGCCAGACCATGCGTGCACCTTTGAACTTGAAACACCCAATCTCTGCCTAATGATGTTGTTATATGAAGAAATAAACATGTCCATGTCAAAACTATAAACAAAACTATTGTAAGGCTTTAGAAGACTTGGAAGTGAAACTTGTAGAGCACAGGTTTTATGGACTACTTTTATTAAGCATTTTGGAGCTTTACAGACATGGTCACTATGTGTGTGTACAGAAAAGAGAGGATAAATATTGTTCAAGATTCCTCTTTTGCATTTCACATATCATATAGGATTAAATTAAAATGATTCAAGTCTCTCCACACAGAGACTTAACTCCAGTTTTGGGGAACCTTTGATTGTGTTGAACTCCATCCACAAGCTTTGCTAACTTAAATATATATTCAAGTCTCCTTTTACAAGCTTGGGGCCTGGTTTCACAGACAGGGCTTAGATTAAGCCAGGATTAGGCCTTAGTTAATTATATTAGGACATTTAAGTAGCTATTTTAAACGTGACTTGGAAAAAAATAATAATACTGGTATCTTGAGACAAAACATTGGCACTGACATATTTTAAGTTACTTCCAGTTAAGACAGCTCAAACATGCATCTTAGTCTGGGAATAAGCTTAAACCTTGTCTATGAAACTGGACATGGATGTAAAGCTAAATTTAGCCCAACTGAAAGCCTATACAAATCACCCCTTTCACACAGTCTTTACTGATAAATTGATGGTAAACTACGGTTAAGAGATCATGTGTGCCCCAAAAAAAATCAGTTCTGGCAATTTTCCAGTATGAGAATTTGTAACAGTAATTATCGGTATGATGCTATGTGTGAATAAAGTATATGATTACCAGTACGTACAAGGTCAGAACGCACAGGAGCCCACCCAGGAGATTATATGAGAATGAAATGAACAAAAGTCTTACGAGTTTGGAACGACATGAGGGTGAGTAATTGATTTTTAAAAAATCCTTTTTGGATGAACAAACCTTTTAAATCTTCAAGACTCACAACTGCATATTTGGTGAACCAGTGAACAGAATCGCAATGGAGAGATTTTTGGTCATGTTGTTGTGCACAACTATGTAAAAGACTGTATATTGTTTCACTTCATTTTAGGATATCCAGCGGTCATAAATGGCAGAAAGGGGAATTATGTGGTCTGAGATAGAAACTAAAGAATTTACAACAGTTGTACACACCTCAGATTTGGAGAGGTTGAGAAGAGGGGAGATCATGGGAAGAGGAAAAGGATAAAGCACAACAACCCACAACACAATAGACAAAAAGCACACTCATTATAGAGATGAATGAACATTAAAATGTGGGGACAAGGACAAAAGAGTTGGGGCATCCCTCATAGGACAAATGGTTCAACATGTGACAAGACAATAAACCGTTTGTAAATCATATTGAATAATTGGGTCAAATTTGCAGCTCTCAAAACAGCCACTAAAAACTGGATTGGTTTTGCACATATCTAGAGTTGGGTACCGAACTAGGTACTTTTAAGGGCATGTTCTGTGTGTCTCAGTGTGAATTAATGGCGCAGACGCACAGTTTAATTTACCACACACACGCTGTTTTCAGCCTCTAATAATAATACTAACACTAATATTAATACATTATCAAAACTATATTTTTTAAGAAATAATCACAATTTTTCTTCAGTTGGGCAGAATGTTGTTTGACAAAAAGTTGTTTAATTTCATATGATTAAAATATCAATTAAATTGATGTTTTATGTCTTAATTTGATTGAAAATACACAACACAGAATTTGTGGAAAACCAAACATTTCATAAAAATGAATAAAGAAAAGTATATAAATGAAAATGTTTTTTTTATGAATTCAATTAATTAAGCCTACTATTTACAGGTAAATATTGCATTACATTACTGGTACCGGTTAAAATGTGAACGGTACCCTACTCTACATATATCACATATTCAGAGAGATTTACGAATAAATGTCGTTGGTGCCAAAATAGCTAAATCACTGTCTAATCTTTAAAGCTTAACTCCATGTCTCCTTATCATAAGAGAGATACCAAACAACTATCATGAACACACTCAGCTATTAATAGAATATATTCACAAATACCAACAAATAGGAATTTTAACATTTCAGTGATATTGACTTAGGAAAAACAACTAAAAGGCATTTAAAGGGTTAGTTCACCCAAAAATGAAAATTATCCCATAATTTACTCACCCTCAAGCCATCCTACCCTAGATTTTGAAGCCCAAAAAAGTAATTCACACGGGCTCTAAATAAATATATATTATAATTTGTTATAAATATATATATATAAATATATATAAATAACTTTATAAACTGTAATCACTGCCTTCCGTTAATGGCCGTACACAAGTCGAGTTCTGGCGGAAGAGTGACCTCTGACCCAACGTATGACGTAGGATGTAGGCGTAGCGTGATCTTAGGTGAGAGTAGATCTCTCTTGCATTTCAAACAAATAGGGCTAGGAAACAAACTCAAGCTCCTCTAACATTTCTAATTCGTGACCAGTGTTTTGTTTTGCTCTATCCTCTGTGCTTCTGTGTTCGTCAATACGTCAGGTTAGAGGTCACTCTTCCGCCAGGACTGACTGCTCACTCACTCACTCGAAGAGTGGTGGTAACAAAACCTCACGGTGAAAGTCCTGCAACCTGCACAATTAATTCCATATTGCAACTTATTTATTGTTTGTTGCATATTTGTTTGTTTTTAGTTGTCTGTGGACCTAATACATTTACTATTATTGAATGTTTTTTTGTAAATAATATTAGCTCTATTCTTTTTTTTTTGCTGTGGCTCTTTGAAAAGATGCATTAACCCTCTGGGGTCGGCAATCACGCCGGCGTGATCTGGTCGCTTTTTTTCTAATCAGTGCAAAACAAACTCAAAATCCTCTGTTGATTTTGATCTTATAAGTGTTACACATCATTCAAAACTGTTAAATGTCTTCTTTTATTTGTGTACACTCATAATAAAACAAAATGTTGTGTTTTTCGTAAAATAAAGAAAATAAACATGATGGAAACGTTTGAAGTAACATATGATAATCCATATATTTTTCTCTAGTGTAGTGTTACTGAAGTGTTCCTTTTTAACTATTTATAGGCTGCCTGCTATCTAGGCTATTGTTAATATTTTATATAGGCCTACACATATATGCCTACAAGGCACAACAAACTTGGTTTTCATATATATATATATATATATATATATATACACTCACCGGCCACTTTATTAGGTACACCTGTCCAACTGCTCGTTAACACTTAATTTCTAAGCAGCCAATCACATGGCGGCAACTCAGTGCATTTAGGCATGTAGACATGGTCAAGACAATCTCCTGCAGTTCAAACCGAGCATCAGTATGGGGAAGAAAGGTGATTTGAGTGACTTTGAACGTGGCATGATTGTTGGTGCCAGAAGGGCTGGTCTGAGTATTTCAGAAATTGCTAATCTACTGGGATTTTCACGCACAACCATCTCTAGGGTTTACAGAGAATGGTCCGAAAAAGAAAAAACATCCAGTGAGCGGCAGTTCTGTGGGCGGAAATGCCTTGTTGATGCCAGAGGTCAGAGGAGAATGGCCAGACTGGTTCGAGCTGATAGAAGGGCAACAGTGACTGAAATAACCACTCGTTACAACCGAGGTATGCAGCAAAGCATTTGTGAAGCCACAACACGCACAACCTTGAGGCGGATGGGCTACAACAGCAGAAGACTCCACCGGGTACCACTCATCTCCACTACAAATAGGAAAAAGAGGCTACAATTTGCAAGAGCTCACCAAAATTGAACAGTTGAAGACTGGAAAAATGTTGCCTGGTCTGATGAGTCTCGATTTCTGTTGAGACATTCAGATGTTAGAGTCAGAATTTGGCGTAAACAGAATGAGAACATGGAACCATCATGCCTTGTTACCACTGTGCAGGCTGGTGGTGGTGGTGTAATGGTGTGGGGGATGTTTTCCTGGCACACTTTAGGCCCCTTAGTGCCAATTGGGCATCGTTTAAATGCCACGGCCTACCTGAGCATTGTTTCTGACCATGTCCATCCCTTTATGGCCACCATGTACCCATCCTCTGATGGCTACTTCCACCATGTCACAAAGCTCTAATCATTTCAAATTGGTTTCTTGAACATGACAATGAGTTCACTGTACTAAAATGGCCTCCACAGTCACCAGATCTCAACCCAATAGAGCATCTTTGGGATGTGGTGGAACGGGAGATTCGCATCATGGATGTGCAGCCGACAAATCTGCGGCAACTGTGTGATGCCATCATGTCAATATGGACCAAACTCCCTGAGGAATGCTTCCAGCACCTTGTTGAATCTATGCCACGAAGAATTGAGGCAGTTCTGAAGGCAAAAGGGGGTCCAACCCGTTACTAGCATGGGGTACCTAATAAAGTGGCCGGTGAGTGTATATATGTATTTAGTAAATTTCATAATTTTAACCAGAAAAATCTAAAATGTATTCCCAAAATCGTGCAGCCCTATAGTTTCTCTTGATATCAGCATGTTCACAGGTGTTTTTTTTTTTCTAAAAAAATATTTTTAAAGGGACCAGATGGCACTGATGAGTCCAGCTGACTTAAACATTCACATGAGTCTCTGTACATGAACATGGTAAAGTGAAAAATCAAACACCTTGGAGATGACAGGTATGTAGCCTACTATGTTTTAGGAAAGGCACAAAGGTGTGTGACTGACCAAGTCTCTGTCTTTAGATCAGTGTGTTTACTAATGTGCTTTTTTGTCATTTGTGGTGTATCTTTGGATTATGTTGTGTTGTAAATAAATCCAAACAATCTAAAACCCATTCTTTTTTAAGTCTCTCCTCATTCTTTGTGCAAGGCTCATCATAATGATATCACCTAATAGGGCCATTAGGAGAGGGTCTTTGTCTTTCTCAGGTGTGAAACACTAAATATTAATGGCTGGTTCACGCCTCCCCGCGTAAAGCTTTCTTACACAAAACATGTCTTACAAATTTTAAAATCAATGTCTTATCTGAATGAGTAGTCAGGATGATTTTCACATAGTTTTGAAGCAAATATTCTAGGCCATGTGATACAATTTTTAAAAGACTTGTGAAGAAATAATTAGTATGGGTTTCATGACCTTATTTCAGTGACGATGCTTTTTTGTTTTTTTCACAAACTACGCATAAATGTCATTATCTCAAAACTAAAAACTTTTACATATATGCTGCTGACATATTATTGTAGCAGAGTTTGTGCTGAATACAGTGTAATCAGACTTTAGCCATGAAAATGTCACAAGTATCAGAAAAAAGCACAAATGTCAGAGCATGTCAGAACACCTCCTGGACCCAGAAAACACCTCCCAGAGGGTTAACCAAAAATGAAAAATGGGCTCTTTGGTCAAAAAAATGTTCCCGACCCCTGCACTAGACAAACTATAGCCAGAAAAAACATTGTTAGGGATGCTTTACCTGAATTTTTGTAGTAATACATTTTACAGTCCATACCGATTTCTTATCTGAAGTGACTAATTTACCTGTATGTGTTCAACGTATTGCAAAATTTCACTCGACACTTCCTAAATTTCCGATGCCAGGGAGCTCCATAGCATAATACTTCAAGGTTTTGCAATTGCAATGTATAAAGTCAGAATTTGCCACCAAAACGGAACAACATCCAGAAGATTCTTTAAACTTTGTTTGTGTTGGTCATTTGGGTTTGGGTTGTCCAGACAGACATGCTTGGACTCTGATTATTGTGCTTGATTTGCACACTCTATTTACCCATGGCACACCCAAAGCCTTGTTCCTGGCTATGCTCCTGCTTTTATGATGTTTTTTGTAGCTTGACAATCCCCAGTCACTGTATAAGGGTGAAAAAAGGGTGAGGAAATTATGAAAGAATTCACATTGAGTGAACTATTCCTTTAAGCTTATCTTCACTAATCTCTTCATAAGAATTTAATGGGATCATAATCCAAAGTAAAGGGCAAATATAGGTAAAGTGGGACAACTGGCAAAGTTTCATCTTTTATGATTGTGCATATTCTTCCATTACTAAAAATCAACAATGTAATGTGCAATGACAGTGCTGCTTTTTAAAAGAAATATGATACAACTGGTTATCAATGACAAATTATTACAAAGCACTCCAACTGGTGTCTCTAACTCTATCTTCATAGTATAGGGAAGTATGTTTTTTCCTCTATGCAGCTCAGCAGCAGCAGAGAAGCATTTTCCTTAGTTTATGCCAGTCACTATGGCCGGGCATGTTTGATGACATAATCGAATACTATGGATAATGAGCAGTGGACAAATGAGACAAAAACTGTTTATTTATAAAACTAAAAACAGCCTTTGACTAAAAAGAGATCCAAACTGTGCAGCATGAAGGAAGCATTATGGTTTGAGGCCAGACAGGCCCTGAGGAAATTATAGACTCAACCAAGAATTCCACAATGTACCAAAGTATTTGAGAATATAAGGCCATCTAAGAGGATCTTGTATAAACACTCAAACAAGTCCACAAAAGAATGTCTAAAGCAACATGAAATGGAGTGTTATGAAATAGCAGAGGCAGAGCCCACTTCTGAAATCTATAGAAATTCTGTAAATTTCGGCCTGCACAGTCTGCAGGTTTGTGTTAGATGCAACAAATGTACTATCTTTATGTAACAGCTATGTCCCTAGAAAAAAGTGTGTGTGTGTGTGTGTGTGTGCGCGTGTGTGGGAAGGGGGTGGTTAGTTCTCACTAATTCAGTGAGGGAGGGAGGGAGAACACAGGGGTAGTTACCAGGACAACCACAGACCCACCAGAGCTTTCAAAAGAGGCAAAGGGGTTGCCAAGGGACTCAACTAACTGTAGGGAGTTCTTCACACGTATATCCAAATGTATGCTTGCTTACACAATCAGTGTGTGTTAAGTCTATTCTACTTTAGATACACGCTAAATAAAGAAAGCATCTTTTAGAGCTTTTGCTTCCACAGCATCAAAAAGAGACTAGTATGGACCTTCATACCCACACAAACAAAAACACATTTCATATCTGTTATAATGAATACCCAAGAGAATTCTTGCACTTTCAAAAAAGATAGAGAAATGTCTTGCTATAGCAGAGCTGCAACAGGGAATAAAAAGGAGAGAGAGATCTTTATTAAAGCCTTAAAACGGCAAAAAGGACTGGTCCAACATTCATGTTCTCTTCACCATGGCAACTCCTTTTCCCAGGATAGAGACAATCTCAAGGGTAGGAATGTTTATGAGTGTCCCAGGAAGAGTTTTAAGGAGTTCTGTGTGACAGCATCAGTGGGACAAAAGAACAGGAAAGAAACAGATCATACTGTATAAAAGATATATGCTTTTTTAATTAACAATTAACTATTGGTTTAGAGTTATGTTCATCTTTCTTAATTACTGCTATTACAAGTGTGTATCTGAATTTTGTAATCTATTAAACTACTGTGAAGTTTACACATGATTTTTTGTCCCTATACGTACTGAGAAAAAGGGTAAAATGTAAAAGAAAAATAGATAAAATAATAACGGTTTATTTTTGTTTACCATTGTCTCCCTTCAATTAGAGCTGCACGATTACCTTGTTTAAAATAGAGATCATGATTCTCCCACAATTTTGAACAGAGAACTAAACAAAACAACATATAATTTACCAGAGGTTCTGAAAAAAAGTGAATAGCTGCAGTCTATTTAAAAAATATTTTATTAATTGGATTTTTTATTTTTTACAAAAATCAGTTTGAATGAATGATTCAATGACTCACTCATAAAGACTGGGGCTACATCAGATATACTGCATACTTCCCTACTATAAAGTAGGCAAAAAAAGAGTATGTGATGAAATACGCATGTCCAAATTCACAGAAGCTACTCATAAAAGAGTAGGCAAAATTACCCGGATGACCTACTTCTTCCAATGAGATTCTAAAGTCTGCATACGATGGACACTTTACTATCCCATGAGGCCACAGAGAGGATTTATGAATGGAAGTGAAGCGACGTATCACTGGTAGGTCACTTGATAATGACAACATGGTGAATGTAAGTCCAGATAACATTCACACACATACACACTCATATAGAACGTACCTTTTTAACGGTCGTGAAGTAATTACAAAATAACAAAATAAGTACCTCCTCAAGAGAGTATGCGATTTCAGACGCAGCCTTGCCTTCTTTAATAACTGGATGAATTAGCGTTTTTGAACGAATCTCTTGAATCAAATACATTTCTTTAACAGTGTTTTTTCGCCACTTGTGTAACAATGTAACTGATACAATCTTTATTTGAAGTGTCATGTTACTTTTAAAGGATGATTTACTCTTTTGATCGCTACCATAGACATCAGTATTTATATTCCGAACTATAAAAACATTGCCGCTTTGGCGCGGCAGTGGCTCAGTGGTTCATGTAGGTTGTCTACAAACCAGAAGGTTGGTGGTTCAATCCCCGGTTCCACCTGACCAAGTGTCGAGGTGTCCATGAGCAAGACACCTAACCCCAGCAGCTCCCGGCGAGCTGGATGGCGCCTTGTATGGCTGACACCGCCGTCAGTGTATGAATGAGAGAGTGAATGGGTGAATGTGAGGCAAAATGTAAAGCGCTTTGGTGGCCATTGGGTCTGTGAAAGCGCTATATAAATGCAGTTAATTTACCATTTACCATAAACTTTTATCCCAGTACTTCTGTGATAATTAGAATAATTGTAAGACAGTTTGTGAAGCCGTTTCATACTTATACATAACTTATACTTAGCTCTCTCTGGGTCAGAGGCAGCGCCAACGCAGATCTGAATGTTCACTGTGATTGCACCAGTCAACGGTTTAATAAACATAGCCGGATCGTTGTCACTTAGGAATAAGATCGCTGGGTGTTTGAATAAAGATCGCAATCTTTTAACGATTAATAGTGATTAGTCTAACTTGAATATACTGAATAGTTAATTATTCTAAATTAATCTGCTACCTGTCAAGTACCGAGAAATGCATTACCGGTATATAAAATGTATGTAGATTAATATCTACATACACTCTATTCAGGTTTTTATTAAAATAGGATACTCATGCACACCTTACAGTCTTCAGCATGTCCATGCACTCATTCACATATTCAACAGTTACTCACTCACCCCTCCCCTCCATCTGCAACTCTCCCTCTTTCTCCAGTTCCTCTCTTATTCACTGACCTTTTAAATCTCCACTCAAACAAAAGAGACAAAGGGAGCTGGACAGCTTTCTCTCTTTCCCCCCAGCTGAGGGGGAACAAACACACACATACACAAGACTACAGCCCGTCATTCCACAGGGGCACAGGCCTAATGCAGACGCACTATATCTCTTGTTTTCTTCATCATCTCTATTATTATCTCAGTTATTATTAGGAGTCCAACCAGGGCTGCTTCTGACCGTTTTGGCTCCTTAGGCAAGATCCCTATTATTGGCATTAGATAAATTAAACAAAAAAATAAATACACAATTCTAAAATAAGAAATTATACAACAGAAAACGTCAACATGCTATTTTAAAACACTTAGCTAGTCCAAATCCAAGTCTATTTTAAACTGTTAGTTAACCCAAAAATGTGTTCCGATGAAGTCCCACCCTGGTGAAAAATAAATATACTAAAATGTATTTGAAATACATTTATTTTATGCTAAATACACTACAAATACATTTACATATGTATGTACAGTCGTGGTCAGAATAAATGGCACCCCTGGTAAATATGATCAAAAATGGCTGTAATTGTTTATCCTTTTGATCTTTCATAAAAAATGTTTTGCAAAAATATAACCTTTCATTGAAGTAAAATAATTGAAAGTGTGTGTGTGTGTGTGTGGGGGGGGGGGGGGGGTTCATGTTCTCTTCAGTTCACTCCACTCATCAGGTCAGGGAAATGGGACAGTCAGGGCAGAAGCTTCATTTTGTGCTGCGAAACACATTTTTCTGTTGATTTTGATGTTTGTTTTGGATCGTTGTCCTGATGGAAGATCCAACCACGGGCCGTTATAAAATTTCTAGCAGAAGTCGTCAAGTTTAGATTTTTTATCTGTTGATATTTGATAGAATCCGTGATGCCATGTATCTGAACAAGAATTCCAGGACCTCCAGCAGAAAAATATGCACACAACATTAAAGATCCAACGGTATATTAAAGCTGCAGTCTGCAGTTTTTCCTCTTTGTCGCCATCTCTGTTCGAAATCTGCAATTGCAGTCATTCGCGGAATTATCAACTTTACGTGAGTTGTACCTCGGCACGGCACGGTGCGGAAGAACACAATGTTTTGAGGAGAATGTGCAGCTGTCAGTCACCGTGCCGGTGTGGATACTGGCATTAAGAATCACAGATTATTATTTTTGGAAGTATGACCAACATAATAATTTTCACCCTAAAATGTAATCTGAACAAGTAAGTAATATCCACTTTTGTTCTTCTGACCAACTAAGGGAAAAAAAACATTGCAGTAAATCTCGCTGATTAAATCTAACGATCGCTTATCGTATCATGTCAAACCGTGCAAATTATACTTTGTTCTCATCAGCATTGCGTGACTACATTTAATGCCCTTCAGATATTTATCCTTGTTTTCGCATGGGTCCGGTTGCAACCTCTTTTTCCAAACTCTCAGTCCAAAGTCTTTTGCATTTTACATTTTACAACGGGTGAATCTCCAGTTGTCACTGGTGATTGTCGTTTGAACCTTTCTGGATTCGCCATCAAATTAATAAGTTTAATTACATCAAGTGCTGTGAGAAAAGGCTATAAATCTCCACATCCAGCATCCTCACTCGCAATATAGCTTATACTAGCCGAGACTCCTTCTTTATGTGTACAGATGTGACGTAATGACGCAAAGACATGCTCAAATTTCCCGCGGAAATCCACCAGTACCACTGGAATTAAAAACATTATTACAAGCCTACCGTTTTGAATCGAGCTATGGCAAGCAGATAGTTTTGAACACTGGCTGGTTATGTACTTGCTCAAATTTATTTTGGATAATTTTTAACTCAAAAAAGTTACGGACTGGAGCTTTAAATTGTACACATGGGGCATCTAGTGTGTTTGCTGCCAAATAGCTATTTTTTTAGTTTCATCAGACCACAGAACCCTGTGCCGTTTGAAGTTCCAGTCGTGTCTGACAACTGAATTTGCAGGAGTTTGTTTTTGGATGAGCGAGGAGGATTTTTCTTGAAACCCTTTTTTTTTGTAGGCTTCTGACCCCAAGACTCAACTAATCTCTGCAATTCTCCATCTGTGATCCTTGAAGAGTCTTTGGCCACTCAAACTTTCCTCCTCACCGTGCATTAAGACAATATAGACACACGTCCTCTTCCAGGCAGATTCGTAACATCTTTAGTTGATTGTAACTTAATTATTGCCCCGATGGTCAAAATGGGGATTTTCAATTCTTTAGCTATTTCTTTACAGTCACTTTCTATTTTGTGATGCTCAACAATCTTTTGATGCACATCAGAACTATATTATTTGGTTTTACTCATTGTGATGGATGATTAAGGGAATTTGGCCTTTGTGTCTCATGTTTACAATTTCATGTTCCTAGTCACCCTGGTGTGCTAAAAAAAGGGTAAATATTAATGGGAATATACTTCAGAGATATTTTACTCGTGAAAAATTATAGGGGTGCCAATAATTGTGGCCAACGTGTTTTGGAGAAAATTGTTGCATCTAATAAATTTCTAATAAGTTTTTATCTAATAAATACCTTCTTTCTGATATGACTTGAAAACACTGTAACTGCCGAAGCTAAACCTTGACCCCCATCGGCCTGCCCCAACGTCATTCCATTGGTTGAACCAGAAGTTGACACCTCAGGCCGCTATGCTTGATCTAAGTTTGAATACGCCATAAAGCCAATGCCATCACACTCACCAACAATCGGTTTTGCTGTACTTTTGCTAAACAACCAAACTAGCTAGAGTGCACACTATTGGGAATCCGTATTGCAGATTTGGCACATTTGTCAGAAGGAAACCTTTAGAGTCTAGAAACTCATTGCAGCTAAGACACAAGTCTCACCCATGTATTTCAAATCTGAGAATGATGAAGTTATTTTTAGACAATGCAATGTAATTTTTTTATATGAGGCTTTCTTTTTGCGCAAACCAAAGAAAATATGAGGTGCTGAAACATCTAGTTTGTTTCTGCTAACAGGTGATGTAAGGGCAGAATTTCCAAACACAACTTTTGCCTACAGCAAAAATGTAACCATGAGAAATTTGCAAATAAAATTATTTAATTATAAATTATTTATTTTTGTTGAATCCTCTGTTTACCTGTTATGATGAACTATATTTGAGTTCTTCTACTTGTTGAGTAAAAATACCCACACAGCAACAGTGTCGGCCCACATCTGGTACGCGTTAATTCCACATGTACTAGATGTGGCCCGGATCTGGGCCGACACTGTGTTGCTGTCTGGGTAGTACAGCCTAGATAAAAGTTTACAGGAAATGTGTTTTGAGTTGCAAAAAAATAATCATGAATTAATTATGACCTTTACCTTTTCAATTATTTAACCACACTTTGAAAATCAGTACCTGATCAGAATTTATTATTTTAGTCAGTCTAAACATAGTCGCTTTTGTCTTTAATAAGCATAAAACGCATGCCAGTATAATGAACACAGGATCCGTGCACTAGCTCTTAAAGTGACGGCAGCCATATGTGTGTGTGTCATTAATTTTGTTGTCAAAACAACAAAAGATAGTTTTAAATTAAAGGAATCAGGATTAATAGCCTATGTATTTAATTTATTCAGGACTAAAATACTACCCAGTGTTATTTTCCATTTGATTACTTTATTCAGTTTCTGTATATGAATACTAGTGTTAGACCTATTCAAAAACTTTTCTCTTTATTTGTCTTTATTTGTATCTTTATTCTATTGTAGTTATTTGTGCTACTTTTTTCAATTCAATTAAACAATTTAAATCAAGCTTGTGTTGTGTAAATTTACAACCCCATTGTAAAAATGCAATGAGTGCAAACATTTAGGGAAGATAAATGTAATAATTTTGTTTGAAAAAAAAATGCCCCTTAGGTTGCATAATCAACCACCCCTTTAATAATTTCAATTCATGCATCACATTTAAATCCGCAGCGTAATGTGAGACCGTCAAACCGTTAAATCATTGTCAAGTTCCTACTTTCAATGTATATATCTGTTCACATTGTCTCACTAATGGTCTCTGGAATAAGTGAGTTACTGGTATACTGGGTGGTGTCAGAAAAATGCAAATTCTTAAAGGCCCACTGAAGTGCCTTGGAACGTGCAGCTTTGTATGATGCGTTGACGTAATTTCCACTGAAACAGGAAGCTATATTGAATATAACTAAGAATATAGAATATAGCCCCCCCATCAAATTCAATAGTACATTGGGTTCAATTTGCCATTTAATGAGATCTACTAATATATTTTGTCAGTGCCGAGAATTTTCATGTGAATAAATCCATAGATCGTGCGAATGTAGCTTGTGTAGGCTACCTTCATAGTCTTGAAGTAGAACTTTTGCCAAGCGTGTCAGAGGTTCAGAGGTTCTGGGTTCTAATCCGCACTTGTATAGTTTTTTTTTTTCTCATCAAAACCGAATATGTTTATCAGTGGTTATATACAGAGCCGGCCCTCCCTATACGCGAACTAAGCGGCTGCTTAGGGCCCCACCGCCACTAGGGGGCCCCCAAACTATGGTCCGACCATAGACCCTGACCGTGACCTGTAGCTCGACATACATTCGCATCACATCTTAACGCAGCAGTAGACTTACTACCGGGCACCGGTAATAAAATGAATACTTCTAGGGCACCATGGGCCCCCAAATAAAATTCTGCTTAGGGCTCGATAAAGGCTGGTTGTATATCAAGCAGGGACACTTTGTGTGCATTTTGTTTTGTGGAACATTTCACCGGAACGAATAGAGAGTCTCCGCAACGGCGATAGATTAAAGTGCGCGTCCGAGTGAAGAGAACACTGTATCCATGCAACTGATAGCAGCGGGAACAAGCTCAGCAGCTTGATTTAAAAAACAACACATTTCAGCGCTAGAACACCTCTTAATTGACAAACGAATGAAATGAATACCCTGCTAGTTAACTGGAGATGTTTAATTTATTTGTATTAGGTACATCCGTGCCGCGAGTTGTTTCAAAAAGTGGTGGGGACAATATCGACCCTGGTAAAAACCCATATTGCTCCGCGACGTGTCAACGATGGTCGCTTTGGCCAGGTGGTATTTATAGAATAGGGGGCGGGACGCTTTACATTCTAGAGAGCATTTGATTGGAAAGAAGATGTGATGAGAAGCTGAGGTCCGCGATGACGTCATTCAAATCCGTGATCCATTTTAGCGGAAGAGAGGGACTGGACTGTAAGTTTTGAATGCTTATATCTCCAAAATGCGATTTTTGTCATTGGTTTGGAACACACCAGCTTATTCATAACCTTAAGCCTAACATATTCATAGTCATAAAAGCTAAACAAAAAACATACATTTTGATTTCAGGGTGCCTTTAAGCTGTGTTATTATTTATAAATATTACTTTATTGTATCCATTACAACACTTCAAGTTTACTTGAAATGCCATTGCAATGCGTTAAAGTTAAAAGTGTGTTAACAGTATAAGATAAATGTATGTTCAACACTCTTACAGTAATAGAATTGCAATTGGAATGTCACCAAAATACATTTGAAGTTTACGCTGAGTGAATTCTGCATGTCAAAACTTAAATACAAGAGTATATAAAGTGTACTTAAGTATACTTGGAATAGTTCTACTTTAGTACAAACAAGTATTAAATACTTCATATAACTTCAGCACTGCTTTTGGACAACTAAAATGCATTTATTGCAAAATTAGTTGTTCCAATTTAACAGACTTTAAGTATACCAATTTATTGGGCCACAAACACTTTTAGTTATACTAAAGTGCATACAAATAAATTGTGATTAAGTATACTATTTTTTTACTAGGGCATATATGGAGAGACGGCTAAATAAATGGGCTGGCTTCCACAAAATGATTGACAGGCAGAAGGTGCATCAAAGCTATTTGATTGGCTAAACAAAGAATCTGACTTGACTGTGGCCTCTTTTTATTTTACTGTTTACAAAGCCTTGAGCTGCAACAGAGATCGTCGTTATATCTCTTGACAGCTATTTAGTAGGATCAATTCTATTCTACAAAGACTTGGGAACCCAAACAATAATTAACATTTGGCCACAACATCCTAGTAACCAGCTACAGACCTTAGTCAGGTTAGACACCATATTGAATTTAACGTGGATGATAACGAGGCTGTGAGGGACAGACTTAGCATAGTCTTTACAATGGCAAGCACTGTATAAAAGGTCCTAAATTATGCTAATTTCACAACTCACAATAATGTTATTATGGAGTTTTTGTATACTGAAAGTTATTATTATTATTTTTTTGGAAAGACCTTTCATCAGCTGAACAATGTATGTTGTTAAACAACAGTACAATCCACTGAACACACTTCTATCCTCACAGCCTCGTTATTCATTCCTTTCAAAACATAAATATGGCGCTACCCTGATTAAGATCTATAACACCCTGATAAATGCATAGCAACTATCTAGAACACACTGGCAACCAAAATATTAAAACACTCCAGGCATATTCTGATTGTTCCAATCCAATCTGACTTCTGACCTAATGCTGCCTGAATCATAATCATACACTGTTCGTTCGTTGGCCAGAGGAGGTGTTTTTTTTTCTCCATTCTGTCACCTGATGGAGTTTTGGTTCCTTGCCAGTCGCCTTTTTCACCTTTTTTCACCATTGGCTTGCTTATTTGGGGACATTTAATTTAATATTCAACAATTTTATTGATCTGCCTGCATTGACACCATTATATGAGAACTGAACTGAGCTGGACGATGACATCACGATTTTCTCCAGAGCGGCTATATATATATATATATATAAATTGACTAAATTAATAGCTTTTTGTTTTACAACAAAAATTTAACTTCACTGAGCTTACTTAAGTTGGACTGTGGCGCTATTTTCTTCTGGAAACAAACTTTGTTGCATTATTTTCCTGTTATCTCTGTAAAGCTGCTTTGAAACAATCTGTATTGTAAAAAGCGCTATATAAATAAAGGTGACTTGACTTGAGGGTGAGTAATTATGAGTAACTGAAAATTGAAAATGAGTAATTGAAAGAATTTTCAAGACCGGAAATTCTATCATTATTTCTTATTATCATTATTGACTATTCACAATTTTCACATAATTGCCCATGCCAATAAGCAAAACAATGAAGAAACAAAACAATTAAGAAACATTGGAGTCTGTTTACACCTGTGTGTAGCACTACATCATCAGACCAGCTGAGATTTATGTCAAGTGTAAAGACTACAAAAGACCCTTGTGGTTAGAAAAAAAAAATACTTAGTCTACTACCAAATAGTCTAGCAATAGTAAGGTCCAGACACTGGACACTGGAATAACTCCAAAATGCCAGAAGAGATGCATAGGAATGCATTGTTTGATAAAAAAAAAATAAAAAAAATATTGATATGCCTCATAATAAACAAAAGTGCTAATAAATAAATAAATTTGAATGGCTTGATAAATTACATTTAATTCATGTTATACATACTTTTATGATCTCATTTCACTTCTTCATTTACATAGCATATTAGCCTATCTATCAGAACAACTCTCATCAAAATTGCATCTTCAAGGATATGGTGCATTCAAAGCATCAAGATTAATTACAATGTCTCCCAACTTAAAATTCACCTGTTTCTACTCTGTCTGCAGTTTAGCATCTGTGCTAATATATTAAATTCATGAACTCCCTTATATCTATTACGAGAAGAGGACAACATACAATACTTTTCATTCACGATTTGTGTAATCAGAAGTTAAACCATCAACGATTTAAAGTCCTTTTAGAGTCTCATGGGTTTAGTCTCCCAAAGACCATAGTTACTTTGTTTAAAGCCAGTTCATAATCGGAACGAGTACGTTATAACGTTAACTTTAAAACAAATCTCACCTTCTCTTCAACATGAATAACGACCCGATTAACACATTTCTACACTACTCTATAGAGTAAAACACATTTACAATATGAACAAGTCTGTTTAAGTAAAACATTTAAAACCATTATTAAAGCGCAAACATGTGTAACTTACCTTCTATCCACGTTACTCTACTCTTGAGTTTGAAAAAAAGTTTATCCAACTTGGACGACTTTTAAACAGCGCAAATTCACACGCTGACCACAATGTCCACTGTGTGATTTAGTCGGTTTACGGTAGAAAAAAAAAATACAAAAAAATAAAAATAAAACAATAATAATGATGATTATCACATCCCGATTCTTTTTTCTGCACGGGTCAGTCGCTTGGTTTGTAGTTAAAATGATCCATTTAAAAATGAGTGCTTTGCAATTTACTGGCCCATTTCACAGTCGGCATATCGCGCTTCGGCAGCTTTTCAAAGTGAAAAGGTTTCGTATACAGAAATGAATCACTAGAAGGGAAACTAGCGATTGGCATTGGTTCCAGAAAAGGCGACCCGGAAGTGGTTTCTAATTGGTCAGATACGATGAGAGTATGGTATTATTTTGGATTGTAAATTATTAATCAAGTCTTGCCCTGGTGGTCTCCCAAATTTGACTTCAACTTTAAAAGTTGACAACTTTTTCACAAAATTTCTCTTTTACCAACTTTTGAATTGTGTTTGTTGCACAGTGTTTTGGATTGACTTTTCCAAAAGAAAAGTAAAAACCTTTTTTTTTTTTTTCAAAAAAGATGTTGATAGCTATATGAATTCTTTAAAGAACGCGTATAAATCAGTTGCTTGTAAAACTGTTCTATGGCGTAATACTTATACGATAATATGATAGGCCTGTTTTAGCTAGTTCATTTCAGAATTTTATGTATTGTAACCCTCGTAGAGTAATATTTTTGATCAAGTGATGTAATTTTTTTTACAGAGCTTTATTTACACTTTTTGATTTTCAATACGTTGCTAACTTCGAAATCAGTCGTTATGTAGACTAGCCAGTCACAGATGACAACATTTTGTGGTCAACTTCTAAAAATCAGTTGCAAATAATTGACAAAATACACACTCATTTTGGATCTTGCCCCAATAAAATTTACAACACCATGTTTTGCTACCAAATTATATGTATTGTCTAATTATTTTAACTTACATTGGAAAGTGTTCATTTAAATCCAGCAATTTCGGGGAACGTGAGTTCCTGAGCATTATGAATGATGGGATACAATTAGGAAATAGTATGTTTTTAGGGATGAAGGCGTTTCCTTTTGATTTGTTTTCCTTTGATTTACTTTAAATGAATCAATTAACACTAAGCTGCTTATGATGTAGGCCACTTGGAGACCTTAGTAAGTCATATGATTCTTGTGCACTGTTACATTTAAAAAATATATACCTTTAAAAAATGGTAATGGCAATAGAAAAACAAAGAACATTATTGTCATGTTCTTGGTTTTTTGTTCCTGTTGCTCTTAGTTTAGTTCCAGTGTTTACGTTCACCTGTCTTGTTTAGTTCCTCATTTACCATTGTATGTAATGCCCTCTGTTCCCTTTAATGTTCATAGTCGAGTCTTTGATTTGCATGCAAAACTGTTACATTAATTTTTCTCCTATACTCCCATGTTCTGAGTTTTATGATATTCTCTGTTTTGGTTTGCTATATCTGCTGCATCAAGATCCACCTTTCCTCTTTGTTGCCTTCACCGTGACAAGTTTAAACAATACACTTGAATATCCCCATAACTGTGACATGGCCATGCAAACTTACTAAACCTCATTCTTTGGTTGAAAACACTATTAAATAAAGAGCTGAATTTAAGCACAGCAGTATTTATTTTAAAACAGAACAAACAAGACACTCAGGTAACAGAACAACCAACTTAATAGAGATGAGAACGGACAACGCACTAAACAAACTCAGGGTTTAAATAACATAACTCAAACTAATCAACGAAATAAAGAACAGGTGCCAATCATAATCAACAACTGAAAAACCAAGGAAATAACTCATACACAGAAAACTGAACTAAAACAAGTGCAAAACCCATCCAGAACGACAAAGAACACAGATCACTGGTGACAAATGTTCAATGCTGAGGAAGGACTGTTATATTCAGGATGCAGCCTTATTAGGATGTTTGTAATGTTGTAATCGATTTTAGGTCTTGGAGTCTCTACTAACTAACTGATGACATGAAACAGACAGACATCAAAAATGTGCACTGTTGATGGTCCTGCAGGTACACTATCTCGACTACTGGTGGTCATCATCGCTTATGTTGCACTAGTGCCCACTACTGGTGGAACCCGTGAAGTGAGTTTGAAAAGAATGCACTACCAAGCCAAGGGCATTCACTCCTGTTCGTGGAGATCTACCTTTCTGCAAGTTTAGCTCCTAATCTAATAAAACACACCTGAACCAGCTAATAAAGATTTTCAGGAATACTTTATAATACAGACAGGTTTAGAACATAATTCTGCAGCAAGGTAGATCTCCAGGAACAGGATTAAGCAGTTAGAACAGACTATGGAGTTGATACACTCTACTTTTTTTCTTTTGGATTTGCACTTTTCTATAGGCCAATAGGCCCATGATAGTGCTTGAGAATAGAGCCGTACTTGAGCTGTTGAGCAAAACAAACAAAAATGATTGCAATAGTATAAATTATGATTGGGTAATAAACAATTAGTAACATCTCAATACTGTATCTCTTCTATCATATGTTGAAGTTAAGCGCAATTGAGTTGTCACAATTGAGTTTCTGCCTAAAGCATATATTTGAGTATGTTCACTTCAAAGTTCATTCAGAGACTGTGATGATGCGATTCCAGTTATCAACACTGTAAATCTAGCAAAGTTTTTCATATTTTCATTTTTTAACCATTTTAATGCAGCCTACATTTGAACTCAACGTTGTGTTCTATTACCTTCGTGACATTTCAGAAAACGATTTAATGCTGCTGTTGTGTGACTGTTTTTAACACAATCACAGAATTTTACATCCTTTTTCCTTCTGACCTCTGACTTTCTTTTGGAAATTCATATAAACACTATTGTGGTTATTTTCTTTTGCTATTGGAGCAATTGGGAATGCTAATGTATATATATATATATATATATATATATATATATATTATATAGTTTCCATTCACCACTATTGAAGAAGTGTAGGCTACCCCACTATGATGACTTTTATGCTTCTGAGAACCTCAGAAATGTGAAAAGGGTCCATCGAGGGGTTAAAGGTCCATCAGAATAAGCTCTCTCACCCACTAAATGAAGTGGAACACATTTCCATCATGGATTGCTTTAGGGAAAATGTTTAACCCTCTGGGGTTCTTCGGGTCAAAAATGACCCGAAGCGTTTAAATAAAAAAATGTTAAAAATCGTAGCTTCATCGGAATGGTCCAAAACTTGGTGACTTTTTTGGTACTTGGTATATGAACACCCAAAAAAATTGGGGACAGGATTTGAAAAGTCTAAGTGGTCGTAAAAAAAAAAGTCACACTCAGGACCTTCGGGTCAAAAATGACCCCCATAGGAAATGAATGGGAAATTGGCAAAAATATGAAAATACAGAGTTTTTTTGTGCATACAATCTACAAAACAGCCAGGATGCAGAAAAAAAGCACACAACAGTGAAGGGGTGAATCTCTTAAAACAATTGGTGACAAAATGCTTTCCATTTGTTCTCTTTATAATGCAATGTTCAGGTTTGAATGTATTATAAAGTAAAACTGCCACTTCAAATTACCATTTAAACCAACCAAAAAAAAAAAAAAAAATTTTTACATTTAAAAAAATGACAAAAATAGTCTTTGAGAATCTGTTATTATATATTAAAATCAACAACCTGAAAAAAATTAAACAATATGTGAAAAAATCACTAGAGTGTTTCTACCATAGGTTTCTACAGAGAGCTGTAAATCCACTAGTGGTAAAAATGTGCTATTGCGTGATAAAAATGCTCAGTGTGTCCACCAGATGGCTCCGATCTCATTTCAAAAATTGCTTTCATGAGGCCTAGACTTGACTCTAAAATGAAATACAGCTTTAATAAAAAAAAATTTTTTATTATATATATATATAAATTTTCTATTATATTCAATGGGAAAAAATGGGTCTTAATTATTGCATAAATATTAATTATAAATCATAAAATTATCTCAAAACACCAAAAAAGAAAAGAAAAAATATTATTGAACAAAAATATATTTCATTGATTTTACTCAAATAAAATGTATCTTAATGCCGCCCTCCGGGTCATTTTTGACCCGAAGGTCCTGAGTGTGAGTCTAAAATGAAGAACCCCAGAGGGTTAATGAAACAGCCATACTCTCCACTCCATTGATTATACACTCCTGATGTAGCATGCCATTTGTATTTGATCATGTATATCATGTATATTGTAGGCTGCCTACTGGATTGAAAGTGAAATTTAAATGTAAAAAATTAATATTTTTTTGTTGCCGTTTATGCAACCCAGTTATAAGTAAATGTGATTTATAATTTGATTTGTTTAAACGCCTGGAGGAAAAGGTCGATGGTAGCACTAGGTGGCGGTAATGCGCTATTTCAGTTTGAGATCCGCTATTTAACAATACAAGAAGAAAGAAGAGATAACTTCGCAGTCAGTGACACTGTTACTGTAGAGATCTGTTCTCCTGAGCGAACGACTATAGTTATAAAAATGCTTCGGCCTTCAAATGCTCACATTGCTTACTAGCCGAAAGTCTCGAATTTGTTCAACGGTTTGTAAACACTGCAAGGCGATGTCTAAAGTTCTTGAGGCTTAAATTATATAATCAGGAAACCTGTACAAGACGTGTCAGTAGCATTCGCATTAATATCCTCTATTGCAGTAAAACCGGGGGCTGATAATGCAGGAGTTTGATCAGACTGTGACGATCGGAGCGACTGTTCCGACGGGATTCGAGCTCACTGCGGCGGAGGAGGTTCAGGAAAAGCTCGATGCCACTGCTAGAGTCAGCAAAAACAGAGGAAGGATTTATTTTGATATAACAACAGATAAACTTGTTAAGGTCAGTTGTCCTCTCGTTTGTTTCACATAACCTGTCGTTTTTGTAACGACAAGGATTCTCTGAGATCAGAAAGTGTTATTTGCATATGCTGTTATTATTAACACAGTGGCATGGCATTTTACAGAAGAGAAGCCATACCGGCACATGCTCTATATTCAGCGGCACATCCGGTTTTCAGTAACATGTGCCACTTAAAGTTGTGACATGCTGTGTAGTGAGTGACACAGCTGTGTTTTTCAGCAAGCACGGACAGAAATCTTTAGAAACCTTTGTTTTTTAATAAACATTTTCCCCCACCCCCATTCATTTTTCCTAAAGGGACTTTAAAAAAAATGCTTTAAAGATATACAAGTCATGAATCCAACCAACCAGCTATGAGGGAAATCAAAACTTGAATTTGAAGAAGAAAAGAAAAAATAGACAAAGGAACAAGTACACGTTTATCGAATGAATGAACTACAATTCTATACAACATTGCAAGCAACGTAATAACATTTAAATATAATGGAAAATGTTTTTATTATAACTATAAAAACATTGTAGTTTAAGTTTATTGCAAATTAATAAAAAGTTCTAATGCGTGTGCCTTCTGCTTGGGCGGTGCGCATGTGGAGGCCGCGCTGGATAGGCCTGACTGTTCTTTCTGCAAGGAAATGACCCAGGACCCTCCGTGCCAGGATTTCCACTGTCCTGAACAGTTCAGCTTCGTTGATCCGCGGAAGGAGAGACCGAGGCAGCCATGTGCAATAGACCCATCAGATGATCGCACACTAACGCAGCTCCAGCGTGCTCATTGTTCAGGATCGCCTGTGTCTTATTTTGAGAGCTCTGATCAAGCCCGCGACCTGGTCTCTATTGGCGGCACAGGTGAGGCGACCTCATTGAAGAAGGTCATTGCATCGTATCTCCTCTCCTACGTCGACGGGACTGACCGCTTGGGATAGACCAAACCGCCGCCCGTCGAGGAGGCCGTCGCGGGCCACCTGTGCCTGGCTGCAAGTGGAAAGAAGTTGATGTCATCGCTCCCCTCGAAACCGCGCCACACTATAGCTCACATTGTTGAAAAAGCCAGAACATGGCTGTGCTTCAAGTCTTCCAAGTGAAGATTCGGCTGCAGACCTGGTGCTCCGAGCGACGAAGACGACCGCCTAGGGGCATTGGTCATAGCATGGGCAGTCTCATGGTCCTTCAGCGTCACTTGTGACTCACACTAATGGACATGACGGACTCCAAGAAGGCACAGCTACTGGACGTGCCCATGAGCCCCCACGGCCTATTTGGCGATGCTGTGGGTTCTTTTTTGGAGAAGTTCCTTGTGGCCCAGAAGCAGTCAAAAGTATACTCAAAAGCATTAGATAGATCACCAGCTGCATCTTACTCTGGCTCAAGGAAGTACCCGGAACCAGCTGTGCAAATCCAGGCAATCCAGGGAAAGCCCGCACCTGAAACCCAGCCTCGTTCCTGACCGGAGTGGTCTGGGGAGGAAACTGTCACCCAACGTGGACGATGAGCCACCAAGCAAGAGAGTTCACCTTGCTGTATTGCACCAATCTGTTCCCTTGCAGGCTGCAGGTGACGGAGGGGGGAAGTTTGAATGTTTTCCTGCCAATAAAGTTTGCAATAAAAACAAAAACAAATGTGTCTCAACAGCAGGACAACTTTCCTTCTCACTCTCACTCGCACATTATAAGCAGGTGCCCGCTCCCGAGCGGCATCCTGCGGCGCGTAAGCCATTTGCGTTCCCTCACTCAGCACAAGTGTTCCCCCGGCACACACTGGTGGTCTAACTTGTGCAGAGGCAGTCAATATCACCCCTCTAATAGGTGGCGGGTGCCCCAGACGCATCACAGAGCGCTACATCTCCTCTCCCTATGCAAGCGCATGGCATGCACTTCCGGAGGTGTCGGAGTGGGTAGTAAACACGTTCACAAGCAGTTATATGCTTCAGTTTGCACTCAGACCACCCCGCCGGAAAGCCATAAACATCAGATTCTAGAGTATCTTGTATTTGCCTCTGATTCTTTTTGTTGTAACTGAATTGAAATCAGTGACCATTACAAATATTTAAAATGTCTTTTTTGTTGTTTTTCATGAAAAAAGCCATATTGGTTTGAAAAAACATGACAGTGAGGAAATCTGCACTGTCTATTTACCTTCAAATTGTTATTGTTATTAATTTTCATTTATTTATTTCTAAAGGTACATCACCTGAAGTCTCTAGACAATCTGTTTGTTGTGGTAAAAGAATATGACAACTACCAATTCAAAGACACAAAGGTATGTGCAATATTTTACTAGTTTTAGTTATTGTCAGTTGTTGAGTACCGAATGAGTACCAACGTTTATATAATACCTCGCATACATTCCTCTGGCACCAATAAAAAGTAGAATAAATGTTATGATGATTGATGTAAAACACATGGAATGTACTAATTGCAATAGCCAGAGGTTTCTTGGTAACTCATAACACAATATAACATAAAGTTTGGGGGAAAAGAAACCATATACTGTAATTGCAATAACGTGCTTCTTAGTCAAACTCCCCCAGCATAGATTTAAAATGAATGTATTAGATCTACTGTGATAATCATTCAGTGGAGACTTGGAAACATTTCTTACCCCAATATTATAATTTGAGAACACTTTATTTTACAGTGTCCTTGTTACATGTTTCGTGTATTTCCTACAGTTAAAACTATATGCAGAATTACACTGAGTGCAGAATTATTAGGCATGTTGATTTTCTGATCATATCTTTTTTTCCAAGCACATTTTACCAATTCCAAACCATCTTCCAGAATCTGGCGGTACGTTTTGGGAGTTCATTATTAGCTCATTTTTAGTCCATCTCTGCAAAACGGACTTTAGGGTAGGAGATGGACTGCTTACTTAAAGGAGAACTCCGGTCAATTTTAAAATTGAGCTCATTTTTGTGTACATTTGGAGTGCTGTCAGTGCAGACAAAAACGGCAAAAATCGGTGTTGCCTTCACCGTGTTATCCTCTTTTTAAAATTCGCACCCTGTTGACTTCAATGGGGCAAGTTCTAAACCTGCTTTTAGCCTCTTAACAACCTTAATGTGTCATTACAAGTGCACAGCCATGTGTGTGGTGTTATTAAAGGATAATTCCGGTATTTAACACTTTGAGTCTATTTTCTAGTTTGTTTTGGATGAACTAGAGTGGTGGACTTAGAAATGTTGACGATGGGTCCTGTCTCGACTTTTTGACTATTTTAGAATCGCCTCTGACCGCTTCAGAGTGGATGTCTATGGGCATGCTCAAACATGTCCTTAAAACAACCCTTAACGTTGGTTTTCAAAACTGCAACTCACCGAGTGGTTAGTGGTGTTCGTTGATGATTAAAAACAAATATATCGGCGCAATGTATGCTTTCAATCTGTGTTATTTGCTATAGTGGAACTATTTTTTCAGATACCTCACAACCGCGTATAAACTTCCGCTCGATATTTGAGTCTGAAGCATTAGCACACTCCCGGCCACTTGATGGCGACAACCACTTTGCCGCAGTTGCTCAGCTCACGCTAGCCTTCTGAGAGACGGAGAACCGAGCGAAAAGACTACAACCAAATGTAAACAGACCCCCTTCCGTTTCCGGTAGCGCAGTAATATCAACGAGCACTGAGTCCTCCAGCAGACATCAATACGATTTTAAAAAATGGCAAATAAAACACGACAGACACTGTATTTCGCTACGCTACTTGTTTTGGAACATCAACGAACACCACTAACCACTCGGTGAGTTGCACAGTTTTGAAAACGAACGTTAAGGGTTGTTTTAAGGCAGGGGTCTCAAACTCAAATTGGCTGGGGTCCACTGCTGTGAACGAAAGCTAATAGGAGGGCCATTTTACCATTCAAGCACAATCTTTTTCTGGAAATTTACTTTTCTCGTTTATTTCAGATTATGTAACTAACATATTTGTGTCATTCTTGACAAAAAATGTAAACATCAGTATATTAAACAGATATATTTAACAATATATAATATAATTTTAACAGTTAGTGCAACTCTTTTTCCCTTACTTTATATTAACTTAAATAACTTCAAAACATTGGACTGAACTAACAACCTTGGCTTGCAGTGAACACAATCCCTGAAAACATTTGCACACTATCACTATTCTATTTCTTGCCAGACACCTGGCAGCGTTTCTGCTCACACAACTGTGCCACGTTTGCCCTGATGGAGGTCTCAGTTGAAACCCTGAGTACAGCTTCAAGATGGGCGTCACTAAGCCTAGACCTGTACTTACATTTATTGAAGTTCATAGTTGAGAACAATTTCTCACACAGATATGTGCTTCCAAAAAGGCACATTACCCTACTGAACACTTTGGACAGCTCTGGGTAGCATGGAGGTAACTCTCTCAAAAACTGTCCAGTCTTGTCTGCTTTTCCCTGTGCCTCTCTGAATTTAGTTTTTAGCTCACTGTTGCACTGCAAGTCAATAAGCTCCATTTGCAACACACTTGGGACACTCTCCACGTCAGTTGAGAAGGGATCTGCGAACAGCTGGAAAGTGTCACGGTGTGACTTAAAGTCAGCAAAACGCTGATCAAATTCCCCCAGTAGGTTGTCAATAGCAGAAGCATATTCATCACCACTGAATCCTGTGCCATGCTCCACAAGAGATCTGCATGTAGTGAAATGACTGAGGTTTTTTGCAGAAATCTGAGTTTTCCACAATCGCAGCTTTGTGGAGAAAGCTTTCACACTTTCATATGCTGCTGTGATGAGCTGACCAGGACCCTGGAGCTTCAAGTTAAGGATATTTAGCTCCTGTGTTATGTCCACCAAGAATGCAAGGTCCATGACCCATTTAGGATCATCAAATTCAGGAACATCCATTCTACCATCTTCCATGAATCTCTTTACCTCTGCTCTTAAGTCAAAAAATCTCTTCAGGACATTCCCCCTGCTGAGCCAGCGCACCTCAGTAAAGTAAAGTACATCGCCATATGTTGACTCAATTTCTGCTAAAAAGGCCTGAAACTGGCGGTGCTGTAAACCTCTCGACCTGATGTAATTGGCACATTTCAGGACAACAGACATGACATGCTCATATTTCAAGCATTTGCTGCACAGAGCCTGTTGGTGTATAGTGCAGTGCAGAACAACTGCTGGATCTGCATTTTCCTCTTCTAACTTTCTTTGTACCAGCGCAACCAGCCCGTTTTTTTTGCCTGTCATAGATGGGGCGCCATCAGTGGTAATGCCTACCAGTCTGTTCCACGGCAAACCAGCGCGCTCAATCGCGTCGCACAGCTGCTGAAATATATCGTTGGCTGTGGTACGGCCGTGCATTGGACACAAACTTAATAACTCCTCCGTCACTTCAAATTGTTCATTTATACCCCTGATGAAAATGGCTAGCTGCGCAATGTCTGTTTTGTCTGTGCTTTCGTCAAGCGCCACAGAGTACGCAGTGAAAACTCTAGCTTTGCCGCGCAACTGATCATAAATGTCACTGGACAACTCGCTGATCCGCTCTGCCACTGTGTTTGCCGAAAGAGAGAGATTGTTGAACAAGCCCTTCTTTTCTGGACATAGAATTTCAGCGACTTTTAACATACAGTCCTTCATAAACGGCCCTTCAGTGAATGGCTTTCCTGCTTTAGCGATCAACTCACTCACCACATAACTTGCTTTAACTGCAGCATCAGCATCCTTTTTGGCTTTGTGGAAAAGGCTTTGCTGGGACGTTAGCTCTCTCTTCAACTTCATGGCTGTTTTTTCTCTCTCGTCTGCCTGGTACTTCTCATACTGTTCTCCATGTTTAGTTGAGTAATGACGCTTGAGATTATACTCCTTTAGGACTGCGACCTTTTCTTTACATATCAGACAGGTAGCATTTCCATTAAACTCCACAAAGAAATACTGCAATGTCCATCTTTCCTGAAACTGTCTGTGTTCATCGTCCACTTTTCTTTTCGGTTTGGAATGAGACATTTTCGTTTTCGTTAGCAGCCAAACAAATAAACTCCTATGACCAAAATCAGCTCTCTTTTCAAATATGCTGGGTTTGCGCGGGTTTTTTTTTTTTTTTTTTTTTTTTTACGCTTTCAAGTTAATTATTTTATTATTATTATTCTTTTTTTAATAGAATCGTGTTCTTGTTTTGATTTAATTTGAAGTGGTATTTTTGAAATTGCCATGAAGCAAATCAAATAAATAAATAAAAAATGGTTTTGCGGCCGGATTATGTTATATTTTCTACATCAGTTGCGGGCCAGAGGAAGGTGGAGGGGGGGCCGTAAATGGCCCGCGGGCCGGCAGTTTGAGACCCCTGTTTTAAGGACATGTTTGAGCATGCCCATAGACATCCACTCTGAAGCGCTCAGAGGCGATTCTAAAATAGTCAAAAAGTCGAGACAGGACCCATCGTCAAAATTTCTAAGTCCACCACTCTAGTTCATCCAAAACAAACTAGAAAATAGACTCAAAGTGTTAAATACCGGAATTATCCTTTAAGAGTGACCACGGTCAATCTGACTGCAGTAGATGCGAAATATATTAATAAAAAGGATGTTTATTCCGCCAGCTCACATACCTGTATTTACTTCCTGTTTTCGTTCGAAGTCCACAGTAGTCGATTGTCGAGTTTGCGCGCGCGATCATTGGTAACTAATATAACTAATGATCGCGCGCGAACTCGACAATCAACTACTGTGGACTTCGAACCGATTTTTGTCGTTTTTGTCTGTACTGACAGCACTCCAAATGTACAAAAAAATGAGCTCAATGTTAAAATTGACCGGAGTTCTCCTTTTAATTACTGCCAGATTCTGGAAGATGAATTCTTCAAACAGTGGTACAAGAGGATGTGGTGCTGGTCCTTCAAGAGTCACTCTCAATCTGTCTGTCTATAAAGCCTATAAAAAATAGTCTTCATGTATTTTTCTACACTTCAGCTTGTGATTCTTATTAAGAGGGGGTCATTTTTTAGGATTCTTTACCTAACCTAAGTCTCTGAGATCCTGACACCTTGCACTTCTGGAGACTCCAGGTAGGTTGCCGTTCTGGAAAACGGTGGCACTGGAGACTAAAGGGTTCCTGATGGTTTCACACTTAATCACCTTTTCTTGTCTTACCCTGCTGACCCAATGAGCATTTCACTGTCCAATGGTCATGCCTTAAAGGAGAACTCCGGCGCGAAATGGACCTTTGGTCTAATAAAACATTGGTACCTAGTCAACCGTTCTCTGAGATTTGTTTTCATGATAATCGAATGTAAAGAGTTTTATCTCTAAAAACTGTTTAGCGTATAACGCTAGTAATGGGGGCATTTATTAAAGGTCCAATATGTACGAATTTTGTAATAAAATATCCCAAAATCACTTGCACGGTGTGATATATTTTCTGCAGTTGTGTACTTACAATATCCCAAAAGTCTCCAAAGATTTTTTATTTCAGAGAAATTCCAATTTTAAATAAGTGGCCGTCCCGGAAAAAAATGTCGCCTGTCAATGACGCAATATCCGCGCTATCCTCGGTTTCAGGTCACTGCCATGGCCATTACGTAACCATGGCGACAGACGTGGACAACTGCGTAGTGCGTAACGTTTAGCGGCTCGCAGTTCTTGTTTCGTTCAAAAATAGACCATGGCAAGCAGACTTTGGGACAAACAAGGAGAACTAAAATGAGAATCAATATCAGCGTGGCGTTTTTGAGATGCCGAGAGCTAGCGTCCGCGACTAACTTGGACTCGACAGAGCTTCACGAGTCACAACTTGACAGCTTTATTAGACAGGTGAGCAAATGTAACGTTACATAAAACAAATCAATGTTATATAACGTTAGCTCAACATGATGAAATGTTAGAATATCGTCAGTATGTTATTCTAATGTTGATCTAGCTCACCTAGTTTCGTATAGCAAACGAACTAACACGTAGAATAACATTATAACTTTCAACACACATGTAAATGCCGTTTAGTGTGATAGTGTAACGTTAGACCAAGTGAAGCAGCGCTGCGTTCCCTCACAAGTTGCTACACTCTCTTTAGCAATCTCGACCTGCTTCATATCACTGTAATGTTAAAAAAACATGAATGTTTGCACTCATCCATAAACATTATTAGATCCATGAGCTTGACAGCAAGTCCCATCATTCAGCTGTTCCCTGCGTCATAAACATACGCCTTTGTTATTGTTGGAGACATGCGCCCTCTTGTGGCGAAAAAATCTTACATATTGTATCTTTAAGTAAAAAGAAATCGCTTGTTTATACCACTAACAAGACTCAAAATAGCCCCACACTAACACAGTAACATAATGAGGGTCCCTACATGCAAAACGAAGCATTGAGAACTTTGTAAGTGTACAGACCGTTTAATAAGAAGATATTTTATGAAGACAGTCCACTTCGTGTATACAGACAGGAGCCATCTTTGGAAAACAGTCTCGATTAATCAAACCACGAACGCCATTCATACAGTTCAGAAGTTCACCGAACTTCATACAGTTCAGCTCACTTAGCACGTCGTTCGTGTTTTGACTAGTCGAGACTGTTTTCCAAAGATGGCTCCTGTCTGTATACACGAAGTGGACTGTCTTCATAAAATATCTTCTAATTTAAAAGGTCTGTACACTTACAAAGTTCTCAATGCTTCGTTTTGCATGTAGGGACCCTCATTATGTTACTGTGTTAGTGTGGGGCTATTTTGAGTCTTGTTAGTGGTATAAACTAGCGATTTCTTTTTACTTTATAGATGCCCCCATTACTAGCGTTATACGCTAAACAGTTTTTAGAGATAAAACTCTTTACATTCGATTATCATGAAAACAAATCTCAGAGAACGGTTGACTAGGTACCAATGTTTTATTAGACCAAAGGTTCATTTCGCGCCGGAGTTCTCCTTTAACTGCAATTTCTAGTATTGCATTAGTATTGCATCCTTCTCATGGGCATTTAATAATTTTTGACTTTTCAGGCTGAGTTAAATCTCTTTTTTGGCTTATTTTATCTGTAAAAGAAAACGTGCCTAATAATGATGCACACCTGAATATTTAGGTGTTTTTCATTTCCAGCCTTCATGAACAATTATATATCACTTATAAATGATTAAATACAAAATTATTAGTAGTTATTGAGATTATTGTGGTTTGGAATTGGTCAAATGTCCCTGGAAAAAAATATGATCAGAAAATCAACGTGCCTAATAATTCTGCACGCAGTGTACATGCAACTAACCCTAAACCAAACCTTAATCCTAACACTAACTCTATAGTAAGTATATGTAGTTAATTAATATTACTCAGTACTTACATGTAAAATGACATTGTAACAAGGACACCTTAAAATAAAGTGTAACCTATAATTTTTGAACGGGAAGGCATTTATTGTTTAATGTTGGTTTAACAGGAGGAAGTGGAATTGGATTGGCTAGAGCTGGCCGCCAAGCTGCCTTGGACCAATGCTTTAGAAGTGTGGAAGTTGAACAATTCTATAAGAAAGCGGAAAGGACGTCGGAAAAGAGCTAACCCTACAAAATCAGATCAGTGCGGCAATGTTAGCACCTTATGTACTGATACTGTTCTGTCAGATCCTGAAGAGCTCTGGGTAGATCTTGAGGCTCTAGAGGTGAAGGAGAACCAAAGAGATGTTTCTCCTCAGCCAGAAAATGACTCTGAGGAAGGCAAACTCTCTGAAATCCAGGATCAGGAGTCAGGGGTAATGCCTCTTAAGTTTCGAGTGACATGCAACAGAGCCGGAGACAAACACTGCTTCACCTCAAATGATGCGGCACGAGACTTTGGAGGAGCTGTGCAGGAGTTCTTTCAGTGGAAAGCAGATATGACTAAATTTGATGTTGAGGTAAGTTTCAGAAATTCTAACAAAATGTAGACCTCTTTTTCTTTTTACTATATCATCCATTCTAAACCTCATATGTGTACCTTATATTTCTCAAAAATGCTTTCTTTGTGAAAGAAAAGAAAGTGCTTCTGAGTGCACCATTTATTTTAATTAGTGTAAAGTTGTTCTTCTGTAGAAAAGAAGAATGGGAGCCTAAACCATATCCAATGTGGTGTTGTGTGAAGTAGTAATAACAATAGAAAATATTCAATAAAACAAAGAGCAATTGTAACAAACATTACATCTGTTTCTCTCTTATTTACAGGTCCTGTTGAATATCCACAATAATGAAGTTGTTATTGGGATTGCTCTCACAGTGGAAAGTCTACATAGGAGAAACATCACTCACTTTGGCCCCACCACTCTACGGTCTACACTGGCTTATGGCATGCTTAGGTAAGCAGCATTCTTGTAAACCATCGCTTCCAATTATTACGGTAGGATGGTCACGATAGGGTGAGTTCACACTTGACATGTTTGGTTTGATTAAAACGAACTCTGGTGCGATTGCTCTGTTAGTGCGGTTCATTTGAATAAGTGTGTGCCATCTGAACCCTGATCCGCACCAAACAAGCGAGAAGGGTCTGGCTGCAGACTTGCACTCTCAGACTTGCACTCTCAGACTTGCACTCTCAGACTTGCACTCTCAGACTTGCACTCTCAGACTTGCACGCTCAGACACGAGCGCTTCCGCTGCAAGTGACGTCACTTGCAGTCGACACCTGCTCTCCGCTACCGGCTGTGGCGTCACTTGCAATCCCTTGTTCTCCGTGTTATTTCACAGAGTCGATTGATGACAGATTTGAAGATAGCCAGCAAGTGGTGTTTGGATCAATCTAGTCTAGTGCACTGCATGGATCTGTTCATTTGCCCAAAGTAGTGTGTATGGAGGAACAAGACGTTGCGGAAGCCATTGAGAGATTAGAGAAGGCTGAGTTTCCACAGGACAGAATCGATGCTCTGGAACCCTTTTGCTTCATCTTTACTGTAATGAATGACATGCAAATGTTTCTTGAACATGTAGTCGATGTCATGAAATTAAAGGTAAACTGTCGAACTACACTAGAGCAAAGTGAATAATGTGCTAATGTGTTTTTATATATGTTGTATATTGTCTATTTGTACTTTGTATTTGTCTGTTTTGCACATTAACTGTGTACCTTTAAATTGACATTTACAATAAAAAGAAAAAAAAAATGCATCATCTTGATGTTTTTCATCTACAAACTGTTCCCACAAAGTTGGGAGCATGAAATTGTCCAAAATGTCTTGAAAATAATTAAAAAATAATTAAATATATAATAATAGTAAAAATAATTTCTTTCTTTCTCATAACTGAGTTTTGATTTCTAAGTGATCAATTTATGTACAAGTGTTTTCCCACATGATTATTGGCTGTAGGTCGACAGTAAATTAATGTGGCATTTAAATGCCAGTGTTTCCCAAATGAAACACAAGAGCTGTTGATGTATGTAATGTAGAGAAATGTGTTAAGAGTTTTGCAAATAGTTTGTTTTTCAAAAGCAAACTGAGTGCAAAGCATATAATGTCCTTGTATTTTTGCAGGCTTCTAAAGATTGGGTAACGTTACATGAGTGAATGGTTTCACTGAGTGAGCCTCAAATTCCACTTGTAGTGTTGTAGCAATTTGAAAAAAACTGTCAACAAAATGACAAATGACACCTTAACACGACTAAAATGAGCGTGTCTACGCGTTCCATAGTGTTTGTCCGCGGCAATTTTTTACGTGTTTCCATACTATGCGTGTTGACGCGGTCAAATTTCACGCGTTTCGTTTATCGCGTTCCGTAGAGAGCAGGCGTCGATTGCAAGTGACGTCACTTGCAGCGGAAGCGCTCGTGTCTGAGAGTGCAAGTGACGTCACGTGCAGAGGAAGCGCTCGTGTCTGAGCGTGCAAGTCCGAGAGTGCAAGTGACGTCACTTGTCTGCAGCCAGACGCTATTGAAACAAGCGGACCGAGAATGCTGAAAAGATGGGTCTCGGTCCGCTTCCAAACGAACTTGGTGCGATTTTGACTGAAATATGAATTCAACACAGACCAAAGACATCAAAAAAAAAAAGCAAAAACAGGTATATGATGTCACAAAATGCAACCCTACAAAGGACAGAATCCTCAAGCATACCTGTTTTTTCACATCATAGGAGCTACGTTGTCCATTACAGTTCGGTACAGGTGTCCGAACCACCGTCTTCTTGCAGCAGATCTTTGTTTGTGTGCAACGGAGGAATTCCTGCCACTGTTTTGACTCTTTTACACATTTTTAAAGCTCTTTGCGAGTTCTCAGCTGGTAAAAATACCATCATATGTACGCATATACAACGAGCTCATTTAGTTTTGGGTTTTCCGTCGCAAAATATATGCCATAAAAGCCGCATACTGAGTGCACAGTAATTGGACATTGGACCAGCAGTTTGGAAAATGGATGGATGGATGATTCAATTGCGGGCGCAATCTGGTCAGAAGTGGGAATTCATTTGGCGCGCAACTCTCGCAGTGCATTATGGGTATTCTTTAGCTAGCCATTGAGCATACATCAGTTGTACGCTCGTTATTGCGGTGCATTGTGGGATTGAATGAGTGCACTCAACAATGTCCACTATGGTTTCGGAAACCACTACAAATGGCTGTCTTCTCAAATAGTGCCCTATTTAAGGGTATAGGGGTCGATTTCGGACAGCCTAAGTCAACTAAGGAAGACAGGATACAAACACAGGAACTGGGAACACATTAAACTAAAACATAACATAAAACTGACATAAGCGAACCAGGACTAAATGTATCTTTTTTTCTTTTTTTTTTTGTCCGAACCAAGAGAATTAAACTAGAGTGAAGACCGATTTAATAATCTAAATAACTTTTTTCTACTATAATGAAAGAACCATTCGTGCAATGGAAAGGTTCCATGGATGTTAAAGTCTGCATGAAATGGAAGTTGTGGTAGTCTTTACTCCCCTGTTGTGACATAAATGTGAAACGGCTTCTCAAACAGGAAAACATGTAGGGAAGTTTTTATTTTGTCCAAGGGGAGTTGGTTGGACCATTTAAATATGTTTGATTTTGTTGTTTGTGCAATGTGTATTTGAATTGGTTATAGGTTGAAAGAAATGCACTAAAGAAAAACTAACAAACAATTATGATTGTTTTTTTTTACTTTACTTTTCAGACTTTGCAAGCCACAGGTGTCAGATGTGATTATAGATCCCATGTGTGGAACTGGAGCTATACCTTTAGAGGTTTGTTGAATTATGACTAAACTGCTTAATGAATTTGCAGTCTTGTCTTTTGTTATTATATTTCTGTGTTAGAGTGAATTGTTTTTAAAAACAAATGCTCTTTGTTTTATCAGGGAGCCATGGAATGGCAGAATTCATTCTTTTTAGCTGGAGACAACAATGGCATAGCAGTCAGCCGATCGGTCAATAATATCAAGCACATTCTGAAGAGAACACACGATGGAGGAAGGTGAGGCTTTTGATAGTGTCCTTCCAATCTTTTTTGGAACAGTGTTATTTTAGTACACCTTTTTTTGTGTGAAAATAAATGACTACAAAAATGACTCCCGGTTCAAATGTTCGCTGTGACACTTCATGTTGTATTTGTAGCTCTTCAGGCTTGCCCTTAGACATAGTTCAGTGGGACTTGTGCAATCTACCCATGAGAAGCAGTTCAGTGGATATCATCATTACCGACATGCCTTTTGGAAAGAGGTACTGATGGACATCTGGGGTTATAGTAGCTATAAGTTTAGAACTATCCCAATTTATCATTGCAATGAATAATCCTATTACAGTATAATTATATTATTAAGCATTTGTGTATTTAAACTGTTTGTGTTGCGTATGTTTTGAAGAATGGGGTCCAAGAAGAAGAACTGGGAATTATACCCTTTATGTCTTCGAGAAATGGCTCGAGTTTGTAAACCGGGTACAGGAAAAGCTGTGCTGCTGACTCAAGATAAAAAGTGTTTCTCAAAGGTGTGGCTACTTTGAGTTCTTCGAAATGATAATTTATAGTTCTTAATGTAGGTCATTAAAAAGCATTTAGGAATGAAAATGTCATGTGAAATGGAACATTCAGCAATAAAATGGAATCCAGATTTTTTTTTTTTTATATATATATTATGAATTTAACATAGTTCGTTTTCATATTTAACGCAGAATGCATTTCTCCCCATAATGGCCTACTTTATCTGTCTTTCTCAGGCAATGTTGCAGATGGGGGGACTGTGGCGGAAATCGCACACTGTTTGGGTGAATGTGGGAGGATTGCATGCTGGCGTTTTTGTGCTCAAAAGGACGGCAGTAGTTTTTGGCACCACTTCAGAAGACGTAACAGAGCCTCATACAGCAACAGAACCACAAAAGGAGAATATGGAGGACGCAAGTCTGTGAGAAGCCTGAAAGACAATTTCACAAATCCATTTGCGTTCCTTGTAGGCTTTGTGCGTGTGTGTGTGTGCGTTGTGTTAAGTTAACATGATCCCAAAGTTTGCTTTTTCTTTTCTTTTTTCTTAAATAGTTGACCTGAGACATAGTCTTTGGCTGTTCTGATTCCAAGTTAATCTTTGGCTGTTCTGATTCCATGTTAATAAAATGTTCAAATGTTTGTTCATTTCGAGGTGTGATTTATTTCTTTGTGAAAATAGACAATTACTATTTGCAACTTCAAATTATTTGTTCACACTGTATTGGACCTACCATCTTTGTCTTCATTTCTTCAACTGCAGTTTTTACCGGTGCCGGAAAAAAACGGTTTTACAGTAATGTACACAGACATCCATTACAGCATTCTTCAGTGAGTAGAAGTCTTATCACTGATTACAAAATCTTACTATATTTACACATGATATTTCTGAGTCTAAGTCCAAGCAACAGAAACATAAAGATGCTTTATACAGAATAACTTGAAAGCTTTTTTAGAGCAAAATAATACATTACTCTAAAAAACACATCAAATGACAAAAGATAATCAGTTGGAAGCAACAAAAAAAGTTTATACCAATTCACTCTCTTAAATGGAATGCACTTTTATTAATCTAAGCATGGTTGCCCGGGGTAGTAACATAGCAAATGACTCTTAGAGCATCATAAATGCCTCATCCGAATTCAAGAATGAATTACACCCGATGTAACTTTGCAAACTTTGTTTTAGCACCCGATTCACTTTATGCAGTTTTGCATTGCTACACTTTAATAAATTCACCCCATAATTTGAAAAAAGTATAATAGCAGAAGCCATGATGAAAGAAATTACACTTTTTTTGCTCTGCATTATTGATCTTAATTTTTGAGAGCATGTCTCATGCACTTTGGATTTAATTGAATTGAGGATCTTGAAAAATGTGTTTGGTGTGACGTAATTTCCAAACCGGCCTATCAGGATCAGGCACTTGTATGTGAAGGGCGGAGCTTTCATGAGCTGCTGCTACAGGGACACCAAGATGGAAATCCAGGGGCTTTCTGACACAAAAAACACTCACTACCAACATGGCGTCCCGCTCCACACAACCTTCTCTCAGCAGACAACAGCTTCAGGGATTCATGCGAAAACACGTCTGACTGAAAATGCTATCTCGGATCTCTCGGGACCGCTGGGCATCCAAAGTGACGACAACAACAACCGGGCCAGATCGTCGCCGCTTCGGGTTGCGGAAAATGGCAGCGCTCTGTCTCTGCAAAACAGCCATCATAAGACATATGATATACCGTCCGCAGTTGCAGAGCTCGGTGACGTGAATGCGTCCAGGCAAAAGGTGTTCAATGAATTAGAGCTGCTGCCTTCCGTGTTTGAGAGGGCCGATGAACATGAGGACAACGATCTGCAAATGGCGCTTCCCCTCCTGGACACAGAAAGCTGTGAACAAAGACACACGACAGAGAAACTTCTCAGCAACACCTCTACCTCTTTAGGCAAGAGCCCAGAGGAATTATATGTGGTTTTTAATATAGTGCATAAAGACGACGACAGCAAGGAACGACAAATGGACTTTCAATACAAAGCAGAAGAAAATGGATCTTCATCGTCTAACGTTAAGTCAAAGACTCTCAGTTCCCCTGTAGATTCAGATGGAAACTTCAACAGAACCTCGTCCAGATCGGGACATCTTTCAAGCCACAGTAACGTTAGTTTAAATACCAGTTTTGAGAGGACAGGCCAAAATGTTAGACACGAGTTCTGTCTTGTGGCAGAGAATAGAGACCCAATATTGTCAGAAGACTATGCTGGGTGCAGTCAAACACCAAAGGTCTCAAATGTAGAAATGCTGGGCAATCATTTAGTTGAACATTCAACAGAAGAATTGATGCAGTGTGTGACGAAAAATAATAGCCTTGCATTTGTACCAGAGAACAGGGTTGCAACTGACGTGGCTGAATTAAATAGCATGGATTATGCAAATCAAGAGTCCAGTAGTAATGGGGACTATGGTCCTGATGGAACTCCAATACCTGTAAATGAATCATTCTCTGGGACCATCATGATTAACAATCAGAGTATCATTGTGACTATTGAAAACGGAATATTGACCCTAGCCACCCCGCCAGAGGGCTACGCTTACAAGGAGGATGGAATGATCAGCTTAAAAGAACATTTGGGAATGAAAGACAATGAAGATCTTGTGCTGCTCAACTATGATGGTGGAAGTAAGTCCATTGGGAAAATCAGCAATGTTTCCTCAAGTGTACAAGACGAGCCTAAACTCCGATTCGCCAGCAGTGACTCAGAATTGGCTCTAGCTGATGACTGTTTGCTCTCAGAAATGGGTGTTTCTCTGGACTCTTGCCCACCAATTAAGCAAGAGGAAGGAACTATTTGTGCTATAGAAGATGGGAATAGTATTTACCAAAATTCTAAAAGTAAATCAGTTGCTTGTGAAGAACTACAGCCAATAAACCTATTAACTGTATCCGGATTGACCAAGAAAGGTTCAGTAGTAAAGTTTACATGTCCCCAACCAGGCTGTTCCAGCACTTTTGACACCCGGCAAAATCTCAAAATCCACTTGGTTCTGCACACGGAGGACCAGCGTCCCTTCAAGTGCACAGTGGAGGGCTGTGATTGGTCCTTCACAACGTCATACAAACTGAAACGGCACTTGCAGTCTCATGACAAAGTGAGGCCTTATAAATGTGAATGGGAAAACTGTGGTCGGCGTTTCACCACAGTCTACAATCTAAAAGCTCATGTTAGAGCACATGACCAGGAAAATGCATTTATTTGTGAAGTATGCAGTGAGAGGTTTCGCACTGCCACGAGGCTCACTAATCATCAAAGAACACATTTTGAACCCGAGAGACCACATAAGTGTGAGTTCCCAGGTGAGCTGAATTGATATCTTGACTAATATCTCTAATTAGACTGATATAAAGTTAACAATAGCCAATGACAATATTGCAGATACTAATACTGACCTGATGGTGGTGTTTCTGTTCCTCCTCAGGATGCGAGAAGACCTTCATCACTTTCAGTGCCCTGTTCTCCCACAACAGAACCCACTTCAGAGAAATGGCTCAGTTCACATGCACCTATCCTGGCTGTGACAAGCGTTATGACAAGGCCTGTCGTCTTAAAATACACCTCCGCAGCCACACGGGTGAAAAAGCGCACAGATACTTGGAATAAAGTCATATCACTAGAATTTTTTTAACAGTAATCTCTCATTTTTTCCCCAGGTGAAAGACCTTTTGTTTGTGATTTTGATTCCTGTGGCTGGACCTTCACAAGCATGTCCAAATTACTGAGGCACAAACGGTGAGAAGCAGTTTCCAACCTCTTATACCCATACATGCATGCATGCCCATTTATATTGTTTATCCTATTGCTCTACAAGTTTCTGGTAATTGTGAATAATATTGTTATAAGTAACATATCTTTTAGGGATGCACCGAAATTCAAATTCTGGGCTGAAACCGTAATTCAGGATGAATTTGGCCGAAAACCAAAACAGAAAATAAATACTAAATTAATAATCAATTAATTAATCAACCTTATTTATTTACATTCAAATAGTTAAATCTGAGTTGTACAAACATTTAAATGCAAATAAGGTTTTTATATCAACTTTTTAATAACAGAGTTTGTTACGTTGAAACTTTTATAAACATTTATACAACAATAAACAGTAATAACTTCTTTTCATGACAGATTTATTCAAACATACATTAAATAATCAAGACATCACTAACAGGTTAAATAAAAATATAATGAATATGTAATGCAGATGCAGTGCATATATTTAGCAAAATGCTTTTCTCTAGTTTTTTTCTTCTTCTAGCTTACTAATGAGTTTATGTAAGCAGTCCACATAAAAGCAGTAAGCAGTAAAAAAAAAATAGCTTTCTTGAGGTAAATGTAACTTTAAGTGACATTGTATAGCCTACAAGCTGTTTTATTGACTGGGTTCAGTGTCGATTTCGCCCCTGCAAAACCATTTCGGGCCAAAACTTCATTGCATCCCTATAATATCTATAAAAGTTTCATCATTATATTTGAATAAATAGTAAATGGTCTTAAAAATAATCCAAATTAAATCCTTTAATATGCTAAAACTTATATACCCTTTAATGCACCAGTGTCCACCACAATTTGGATAACATCTAAATACAATTTAGGTACGTAACACTGAATGGATCTGTCCACTCCAGTGGACTGCATGCAGGTTTAAGATAGAAGTCATACTATTTCAAGTCAATGGAATTTTATAATTTCAAAATATGTATTGTTTAAAAGCAGCATCAACATGTTGTTAAAAGTCTGTCACCAGATTCCCAGTGATTCATTAGGTGTTGATCTTCATCTGCAGGAAGCACGATGATGACAGACGTTTTGCATGTCCAGAGGAAGGCTGCGGGAAATCCTTTACACGGGCCGAGCACCTGAAGGGCCACAGTATCACACACCTGGGTACCAAGCCATTTGAATGTCCTGTTGAAGGTCAGTATTCAAGATAAATGGAAAAAATACCTCTGTCTTTTATATTTATATAATTTAATATAGTTAATCAATATCACACGAAGAGTGACGTTTTTTTTCTCTCCAAATAACAGCATGAGTACAAATGTGATATTGATTTTATACAACAGTTCAATAAACAAGTTGATATTAATTAACTTACTTTTTAGACACAATATTGCCTGTTTTTTTCGCCAGGGAAAATAGTTCCAAACAAAGTCACAGGACTGGTGTGCATCACTTAGCAACACACAGCGGTGTTTCGGGAACAAATTGTTTGAATTAATGATTCTAGGGCTGCACGATTAATCGGAATTAAACCACAGGCGATTTGACAAAGGAAAGAATACAGAAGTACACTACTTGACAGTTTCATGCGCTTTTAGTATTTACCACTGTTTTTAAATGCTCCTGTCGTCTGCTGTGTTCAGACTTAAGTTTTGTTTGACTACATTCAGGAAGTGTACTTAATTGGACTCATAAAATAAAAAGGGACTTCACATATCTGACTGCTTGTATTCATTGATGAAAATGTAGCCTTGTGCAGTAATATTGCAACGCATCATGAAATGATAATCGTAGTCGAATTGAATTGAATCAAGAGACCAGTGACAATTCACACCCCTAATATATATAACAAAAAAGTAGGGCAGTACATGATTTCGTCTATCTGGAATTGATTGGATCATTGTCATTTGCTAATGCATGTTGTCCCGCCCCTGGGCAAGTAAACACATTATCAGAGAAGTATTGTCATCGCAAGAGGGAGGGGAAGTTACTTTGTTTAAAGATTACAAGAGCACCTGAATTAAAAAACAAATCATGTGTAATAAATAAAGCAATATTCCATAAATAGGAACAATAAATTTAGTTTTTTTGGTCACTTTAACAGCTACAGGCCTCGAGCAGGATGCATTAATCAGCAGAGGTTGATTTTTGTATTGTACATTGTTTTAGTCATGGATGTTTTTTTTGTTTTTTTAAGATTATCTATAATTTTCCATGTGAAGTCTGACATTTTTCTTTTAATACTACTATTTCAGATTTAATTTAGTAATTGTTATTATTTGTATTTAAATGTGCAGGTTGTGATGCGAAGTTTTCAGCTCGCAGTAGTCTCTATATCCATTCTAAGAAGCACAAGCAGGATGGAGTCAGTCTGAGGAGTCGCTGTCCTGTTGCTGGTTGCACCAAACACTTCTCATCACGCAGCAGCCTCAAGACACACATGCTTAAACACCACAACCTCAGCCCAGGTACACAGACACTCACGCAACATCAGGGCTGTGTACTACTATGGAACGAGACTAAGGGTGTGTTCACACTTGTAGTTCGATTCGCTTGGTCCGGACCAAAAAACATTTAGTGCTGGTCCGCTTGGTGTACATCGAACCTAAAAGCATAGTTGTAGGTTCACAACCTTATTGGTCGGCTTTTATGACGTATTGCCTATTTTGAGACAGAACTTACCGAACATCCAAAACAAGATTTGTTCTGGATTAAATGCGCTGGTTGTATGTGCGTAGCCTGCATATGATAGCATTTTGACCAGCTGAAAAAGAGCTTCTAAAATATGTAAAGGAGTCAAAACGGCGACAGGAGTCCCTCCGTCACACACACACAAACAATCTGCTGCGATGAGACTCAGTTCTGATGCCTGTACCAAACTGTGATGGGCAACATCACTACTATGACGAGAAAAACAGGTACACGTGAGCATTCTTTCCTTTTAGGGTCTCATCTTCCTGTTTTTGGTTCGTTTACATGTCTTTGGTCCGTGTTACGTTCATATAATTCAAACTAAGGATGCACCGATTGACTGGTCATAAATCTTATGTATTTTTTTCGGCCGATTTTTTCGGAAGTTCACCCAAGACTACTTTGGAATTATTCGCAAGCATTTTTTTGGAAATGCAGAGGTACCTGTCTGAGGCACAGATAAGCGAGCAGCCTTTAGTGTTTTGGCTGCTTTCCTGCGCTCGCTGAAGTTGCGCGAGAGTAGGCTACCTGTCCGCGCCCTGCACTAGCGTAGACTGTGAACGTTTGTATGTTCTGCTCAGCTTCTCACGTGTTGATGAGAAATGAAACGGACAAGCTGAAATGCTTCTTTTTGTAAAGAAACTTGCATGTACTTTTGAAAAGCTAGAAATAAAGGTCACTTCTGTATAGGATGATCTTTTTTATGTTACCTTAAAATGACATTTGATGTAAAAAGCACCTGCTGTAGCATCTTTTCTAAAAACATTTTAGAATTTAGATTTAACATTTTTCTTTACACTGAATTTAAAAACAAAAACAAATGCAGAATGCTGATTAAATAGCCAAACGTCTTTGTTTGGATTGTTGAATGTGTGTTGATTGTGTAGTGAACTGTGCAGTTGTTGCCGTTAATTTCAGATGGTTACAGTTATTGTTTTTAACAGCCAGTTTGGCCTATTAAATACCAAATAAACATCTTGTTTATGTATACTTATATTCTTTCTTGTTTGTTGCTTAAAGAAAAAAAAACAACACCACAGAAATCGGTTTGGGAATCGCCCAAATGCTTTTAAAAAAACGGTCTCGGAATCGGCCATGAAAAATCATGATCGGTGCATCACTAATTCAAACCGCACCAGAGTTCGCTTGGAAGCGACCGAGACCCATCTGTTCAGCGTTCTCGGTCCGCTTGTTTGGTGCGCATCAGGGTTTAGATGGCAGCGTTCACACTTATTCAAATGAACCGCACTAACAGAGCAATCGCACCAGGGTTCATTTTAATTGAACCAAACATGCCAAGTGTGAACACACCCTTAGTTCACACAAAAATAAAAATCTTTATCGTATTTTCCTTCAAAACACGTTTTTCTTTGAAGGAACATAATAGTAGAGTATTCATGCCACTCATTTACATACAACAAAGTACTGCCCGCTTTTATTGTATAGTAATGAGCAGAATGGATATTGCAGAAGTAAATTATGTATTGGTATATCTTGAGTTTGGAGGGAGAAAAGTTAGTAGTTATCATACTGAAAAAGTCTGGTAATTCTGGTCATTTTTCCTTAACAACTTTAACCCTAAACCTAGTGCTGGGCTTTATTTTCACTTGAATGATTTTTCAAATACTGTGATACTAGTGCGTAGCTAAAGCAATTGCTGCATCCATTCATCCACTATTTATGATAACTGTTACAGTGACTCATTTTTCTCATTTTTGTCAGGAAAAGAAAACATTTTGATATTTAAAAAAAAATTGATATTTCAGCCATATAAACCGTCAGCATGTTAAATAGAGTGATACAGGTTTTTAGTTAATACCACCCAGCACTACTGAAACCAAAATTAGCCAAAGATATGTTTTTTTTTATTTTATTCATTGTTTATGGCTGGATAGACCTTAGGCTCATCAAAGTGAAATCTTAAAATCCTGAATGTTTAAATTGATTGTGTAACCACAACCTCTGTGTACCAACATAATGTTCCGTTCTTCCTGCAGATGTGTTGAGTCAGTTGGATGACACATCCACTTTAACTCCCAGCAGTGAGCTGACGAGTATTTCACAGGCTGTTAGTGCCCCCTCAGGACCTGCAGGAGCAGAACTCAGCAGTCTGGACCTATCATCTCTCTTCTCCAGCATTCCTGCATGTCCTGGGACCACTGCTGTCTCTATAGGGAGTGAAAGCAGCTCTGGGGCAGGATCCTTCTCCATGGACATGCCTCTGGTTAACGCCGGAATCCTCACAATAGATCCAGCATCAGTCGGATCGGCTCTTAACGGGGCAAAAACTGTGGATCCTCTCATTTTAGCAGCTGGGCAAGATATGGGCGTCCATGTATTGGAGACGGGATTGGGTGCTGTAGGAGGTGGAGGGGTTTTGCCCCATGCCACATTGCATTTGGATGATGTGCAAACAGTCAACCCAGAAGAGCTGGGAACACTAACTGCTCTGGCAATTCAGAGTACTGCATCTTCAGAACAACTCCACCCTCTGAATTCCTGCAATCCTTTGACTGTAGAATCCCCATCTACTCTCACGCCATCACTCTCCTCATCGCTCACTCAGTCTCTTTCCTCACTGACATCAGCTCTTCCTTCAGCACTCAGTTCATCTCTTGCTCCTCCTCTCTCCTCCTCCATGGCTCTCGCAGCAACTCCTGTAGCGGAGTTACTTTGTCCGCAGGCTAAGGCTGAACTGGCAGGCAGTGAGACAGCCGTGGGGCCCTTGTTAAGCAGAGTGGAGGTCATGGCTCAGTCAGATGGCAGTAAGGGGATGTGTCAGTTTGTGTTCCCCAGCCACAGTGGATCCTACAGTGGGCAGAAAATAACAGAATTGCCTTCGGTCACCCCCTGCCCTGTTATGGTTAGTTGGAAAGCGAGAGCACATGTTAATCTTGAAAATTCAGAAATTGTTATGAAATACCTTTAGGGGCTTTCGCACCGAAGGAAACTTTTCATAGTTCCTAGAACTATTGGCGGAAGTACCCGGATTTTGGCGTGTTCGCACCGCAGGAACTAGGAATGATTTTAGTTCTAGGAACTCCTTTTGGAGGAACTAATTTAGCTCCTACTTCAGAGTAGGGTCTAAACCAGCAGGAACTACCAGTGACGTTAGTGTACGCTGATTGGCCAAATGCACGCGAAACACCCGCCATTTTTTTTAAAGCGGTGTAAACTCTCAGATTATAGCCTATATATTTTCACAGATTATAGCCTATATATTTACTCCAGAAACTAACTCTACGAACATGGAAAACAGTGATAGATGGGCCTCTTAACCTTTACGCTGAGGAGAAAATCCTTTGCAACTTTGAAGGGACCAAGCCAAACATGATTTTGTATTTCTGTTCAGCAAGCAACACTGGACATCAACCAGACTGCAATAGCTAATACATTTTCATATACTGTCTACTTTCTATGTGTAACAGTTCTATCTAATAACGTATTAGACAGGACTGTTCGACAGATCGTAAACTAATGAACACGGAGAATGCGAGCGCTGTGAGCTCAGGCTCTGGCGTTCTCAGCACCGTCAAAATAAAGGGCCGCCATGCCGTCAAAATAAGTCACAACAACAAGCGCCGCTTATGTCACTTCAGAGTTCCTACTGGCAGTGCAAATGCAACCAGGAAAATGTTCCTAGGGGAACCATTAGTTCTCACGGAACCACCTTGGTGGCTAGTTCCTAGAACTTCCCGGTGCGAAAGCCTCTTTTATTTGGTTAAATGTTCTTTTCCGGTCATTTTTAAGCAAGTTAACCCAAACGTCTGACTGTGCAGTGTTCTTTTGTTCTGCCATCAGGAGAGCAGTGGATCAGCACGCACGGACTACAGGGCCATTCAGCTCGCCAAGAGGAGGAAACAGAAAGGCCCAGGCTCTTCCACATGTGCCTCTGAGAACGGACAAAGAAAGACCAAAGGATCAAAGGGCACCAGCTCTGCTCTGTCGACTAATTCAAGCGCTCATTTTGGAGAAGGAGCTGCTACAGGAAATGGTGAGCTACCCATCCGGGATCCGGTGACAGGCGCACAGTTTGTGCAGATTCAGCTGCTGCAGGTGAGATCATGGGAAAGCATTTGGAAGCATTCTCACTTCAGTTCAGTACATTGATTTGAGTGTGTTTGTTGTAGGATGACCCTGCTGCTGATGGAGACTTGGCTTTCCAGTTGAGTTCACAGACCTCATGTTCACACTCTCAGCTCACTGTGGATCTGCCTGTCAACATCCTACAGGTTCATACAACTACTAAGCCTCATTCATCGCATCATTTGTATCCTCTATTTTATTTGTAGTGGAGTGTAGTTGTAGTTTTTTATTTAAAGATTTATTTTCAACATTATTTGCCTTTCAGATAAGAAAGTAGTTTGAAGCGGGAGAAAAAAAGCAGTTCCAGCGGCTAATTGCCTACTATAGTTTATGAATGACATTAGCAGATGTCATTCCATGTCGTTGACATTGCTGTTTCCATGCTGCTAAAAAATAAACCTTGTGGAGGGTAAAGATTGTTTATGTATGCCAATGGTGAATGCAAAGATTAACATGAAACACCACATGCTCTGTGCATGTTGCTAAAATCACTGGCTCTCATTAGCCATGTTCCCATAAATATTTTTTGTGAATTTTGGGATATTGCATGGAAACATCAAAGTGTGCATACGTTCTTAAAATGCACTTAAAATAAACTGGTGATCAATTGAGTCTGAACATTTTTTTTTTATCCGATAAGAAGACATGCGCATAAACTACAATGCAAACACATTTACCAAATAAATTCCTCTGCGCATCAAAAAACTCATGTGACTTTGCCACAACAGATCATGCGATAAGAAAAATGTTTGCACAGCATCTGAAATGTTTTTAGGTCATTCTGAAATGCCTTAGCCAAGGTCTGTAAAAGTGGTACGGTATAATTACCTGCCAGAACGGTCTGACACAACTGCCTTCCCAAACAGCAGGCATCCGTCTCCGAAAACAAGATAACATGACCGCATTTATTGCATTTCGTCTGTGCTATCTTAGGAGCAAGTAATTTATTAAATATGAAAAAAGACCCACAGTGGCTTCAGCAACTTCCATTTTTCTTAGTGATTTTTGGCGCCAAACATTTGGCCCAGTCAGGAAATTACGGTTTTCTTCTCTTAGATTCACTGGATGGAAACGGTGGTTTATTTACAAATGTTTTATGCGATATTCCAGTTTATATTTTATGCGATATTCCAAGTTATATGCGCAACTTTGGATGGAAACCTAGCTACTGAAAATGAGTGAGATCATGTCACTGACAGTTACTGAAAAAATATATACTGTGTACATAGTCTTGCGGAAGTATTGAAACCCCTTCGTTTTTTTCGGATTTTATGTTGGTCTTATGTTTGTTTCACTCCATACACCATAATGACGAAGGAAAAAAAAAAATATATATATATATATATAAATGAGAATATTTTAAAATGAGTTTTGTGGGCTTATTTAGGATCAGTTCAGATAAAAAAAAAAAAAACTGGATTATATTCCATTACGTGATTGTGTGCCATAAAATAACCCTGTTGTGTATTGCAATTTGGAAATTTTGGACATACAAACTGATCTAAATTTTCTCATTTGTAGGAACCCACAGTCATGGCCGAAGATGAAAATGGATCTGATAACTCCCAGTTCACTGGTAGCACCATCAACCTACAAGATTTGGAGTGATAGTAGAAACAGAAGGTGCTACTCAAGGGCCATATGACGAGCCGTCTCTCTCTTTCTTAGATCTTGTACATTTTCTCAGTGCCTCTACTGGTTTTATCATTGTGTAGTTTAATAAGCAAATCTCTTCATTCATGTTTAAAAAAGGATATCAGAATAGTATTGTGCTCCATACAAAAAGCTAATTTGACCAAAAACAAAGCACATTTAGATTGTTTAATTTTGATCATGTGACTTACTTGATAAATGCTTGATTTTTTTTATTTCAATATTTAGTTTTTAGATCTGGTGACTTGTGAGCACACAAAAAACACATGGCAGTGAACATCATTGATTTGTCTCTTAACCAGAATAAATACTATTGGTCTATGAAATCTTTAACTGTTTATGTAATTAATCAAGTCAGTCTAATTTGACCTTAACTTATTTGCCTGGTTCACCATTATGGAACAAAGTTGTTTTGATGCCTATTTTTGTATGGCTTTGTAAAGTTCAGATACACTTATGTTCCATGTTTGTTTAAAAAAAAAAAAAAAAATCTACTTTTTATAAAATGATGCAATTGAAATGTATTTATTAGCTATGGTTTACTTCAAAACAGGTTAATAAAATTTTACATTTAAATAAAAATTGACTAGTTTGTTTCTGCAAATATTTGTCAAAAGTTTCATATTCTTTGTTCTCACAAGCTTTTGCATGTTCGTGATTCATACATTTATATTCATGTCCTTTCAAACTTCAAAATTTGAACCTGGTTGAAACAAGGAAAGATCTATATACTTGATGAACTTGATGCTTTCTACAGTAAGTTGTATGTAAATGTGATGCAAATTCGACTATCTGCGTACTTGTGATTTAACTAAAGAAATACAGGAACTCTTCGTTTTCCCGGTCCGTGGTTTCAGCGCTTTTTTTTGTCTGACGTTTGCGGACAGGAGGCTGAGAGCGTGGCATCAGCTTCTTAACAGACTAAAAGAATACAGAAAGCATGTTCTCACTCTCACTTGTTTGAAAAGCAATGTCAGTCATTTAAAGAGGTCATATCATGAGATAAAAGGAAATTGTGACCGCTATTAAAATAATCATTCATTCTGCATTGCTTACACTGACTTTGTGACATCATACAGGTTACATGTCAGTGATGTCAATTGACTAATCAGAAACTTGACCCACACTGTTACAGTGAGGAAATAGACAATAGATACTATTATTCCTAAACGCCAAACAAAAGGTTAAGATTGTTTTGTGATCCTGTCACAATGTACAAAAAAACAATTAAGCTTTTTTCAAGATTTATACATTTCAATTAATAGTAAAATTGAATGGAATAATCCTTACATATTATTCATATTATGAATTAAAAATAGAACTTAATCAAATGTTTTGTATAAATCTTAAACTTAAGTTTAAACATTTAAAATAAAAAGTTTGAATTTATGAATACGAATCAAATTAAGTCCATGTCCATTCACTAGTTCCATTAAGATTTATACAAAATATTTTACCAAGTTCTAGTTTTTTTTACTCATTTAGAATTCTTAATTTATAATATGAAAAATATGTAAGGATTATTCAAATCAATTTGATAGAATTTTACTATTAATTGAAATGTGTAAATCTTGACTTGATTTTTTGAATGAATGATGAGGGAGTTGCAAATTTGTACATGATTAACCTGCAGTTGGAGTGATAAAAAAACAACTGACTTTCTTAAAGGAGAGAGGGTGATAAATGGTCACAAAATTGTGGGAAAATAAATATGACCCCTTTAATAGTAATAAACAATTGTGATATACTTTTATGACTAAAAGGTAAATTAGACATTTGTTGCAGTAAAACTTGTTCTCTTTTCTTTTTCTTACCGTTTTCTTAATCTCATTCTGCGATCTTTCCAAGGCTTTTTTCTGTCTTTCCTCCTGTTGTTTAATCTGCAAATGTATCTTCTCATCACGCAGTCTAAAGAGTAAAAGAAGTTTAGAAACGAACTAGATACAGATGATTTTGTTGCTGGTTTAATGTATTATGTACACTGACAAAACATTGGTGCAAAAACAATTCTCACTCAAAAATGACTTGAAAATTTCACTATTAGAAAGAAACGGCAAGTAACATTGAATTGAACATGAAATATTGAAGTACAAAACTGAAATAGTATTGAAATAGTACAACTCAACAACAAAACAACACCATTTTTGACAGTGTATGTGGTCACCTCATTCTCCTCTCTTTCTCTTTGGCACGTTCAGCTATACTCATTTGGTCTTTTGGAATCGTTTCGGCATTTTCCAGAAGCTGCCCCAATTTTTCCTCAATGGCCGTCAGCATCTGCAAAGTGTTCAGGTTTCCCTCCGTTTCCCCCACACAGCAGTGATACACCTCCTCCACCTTATGGCTCAGTGTGTCGAGAGTCTTGTCCTGAAGGCAAGGTACAACAAGTATTCTTAAGTCACTAGATATGGTTTTAAACAAGTCGTCACTGTCCAATGATTTATCAATGCAAAGATTTCTAGAAGCAATGAGTAGTACTTGTGTCTTCGAATTTAAAAGAAAAAACATTTGTAGACATTACATTTTTAATATCTTTGACTCGAGATGAACAGTACAACTAAGAGTGATATTGCTTCTATTGCTGTCTCGTAGTTGGATGTATGGCATATTATATGATTTTACAGAACCTTCCTACATTTGAAAATGATTGTTATAAAGATGACATCTTGAATGCCTATAATTGCTAGTGTTTATGTGTTTTTTAGTTTACCCCTTTGAAATCATCTGAAATCAACAGTCTTGTCAAAAACAGATTCCATTGGAATTGTGCACATTCTTCAAGTAAAATCTTGCTCTCGATTGATTACAATTTAAGTTTGAATCTATCTTTCCCTCATGGACCATAGTGTGTATAGGGTGGGATCTCATGCTTTCAAAGCTAACTTGCTATTGCTAGCCGCTCCGAAAAATGCATAGCCAGCATTGGGGAACACAGCTTAGTTTAAAGGTTTAAACTAAGCTAAAACCTAAAATAAGTGTCTGAAAGATTTTACAATCCAGATATTTTTCACGACTCATGCATGATTTTAATAAATATTTTATTAATATATAAAACACTACTTTGTGTCATTGTTAAATCAAGTATTTTTCTGTGTTGAAATTAAATTAATTAATTAAGAATTCCTGCATGTATATGTGTGTGTAAAAGTAGTAGGGCTGCCAAAGTTAATATGTTAATGTGTGAGATTAATAAAATATTTAAGGTGTAGCACTGCATTTTTTAGAGCCTTGTTAAAGGCAAAATATACATTAATTGAAGCTTAACAAGGATGAAATGTCAGGGAGTAAATTACACTGTTAATGAGAAAATATATTTTTTATTCAGGAACTGGATGCACTAAATTTGGAAGTGAAAATATAGAGTATATTCATATGAAATTTTAAGAATTAAAAATGGAAGATACTGTATTTTATGTCAGCCCAGAAAAGATGATTAATTGTTTTAATCAACGGGCAGTCTGTTTGTCAAGGAAGCTTACAAGAAAATGACAAAGTAGCTCAACAGAAAACAAATATGAAACCCACAAAAACAAACACACACACACACAAAAAAAAATCATACCTGGTCCTCTGGTTTGTACTGTCCAAAGCTGAAGTGTTTAGCTTTCAGTTCAAGCTCTGAAAGTCTCTCTCTCTCCTTTTGAATAGTGTCAGTCATGAAATCAATCTGCTCTTTTAGCTGCTTTGATTCAGACTCCCTGCATATACACAAACAAATATAAACATTTATCTACTGTTATAATTAAATAAAAAACATATTGGTGCAATTCTAAGGCACATGGGTACACACATGTTTTTGCGAGTCAGTTCAGCATTCTGTCTGAACTCCTCCAAAGTCTCTTCTGTCTCTCTGGTGTTCTGGATAAGAGAAAGATTCTGCTCTTCCAACTCAGTCATCAGATTCAACAGATCCTGGGGATCTTTGAAGAAGATTTCTGGGTCATCCTAATGGAGGCAATAAAGTGGTCATTTAAAACAAGGAGGTTAAGGAGGAATCTGTTAGCGTTCCCATTCATGTCATTGGCAGTTGCTTGAATGGTACAGGAGTCCCCCGAAAGAACGTGATTTGAAATCTGCCATCTTGTTTCATGGCCGCTCAGGTCTACTGTTTTGAGCAAATCACCTGAACTGCAAATGCCATGTGACTAATCACTCGGGACAACGTTGATAGGTTGATGGCACCACAAAAATACACACAGCTCAGTCCTTTTCTAACGGTTGTTGGCAGCCAGGAAAAAATATGTTGCTCAATGACATATGAGTTTTGACGGTAAAAAAAGTTCTTAGAAATGCACTCTTTTTTGAGAGAAGAGAACATTTAAGCAGAAAATATATAATAAATATAAAATATATAAGAAAATATAATGACTCTAAAAATGTTATGTGGTAATCTTAATCAATGTTTCACCAATATCTAATATCACCAATATTTCACCAATATCTTGAATTATTCATTCATAAATATCATTACATTTTTTGGAGAGTCACAAAACATGACATTTTACAACCTGAACTAACCTTGCCTTGCCATGTGTTATTTTAAAAGACTTGCTGAACTTGACACACAGTCAAGTCTCTGTGATATAATTTAATGTTTCTGAATCTTGGTCACACCACATGACTTTGATTTTTATTTGTTTTGCTGACAAAAGGTTTTTCAAATATCAATAAGCGTGAAACAAACAGTGATTTGTTAAAATATTGTTGTATAAATAAAATACTTTTCAAGAATGTCATTCTTTTGATGAGCCTTTCTTTCTTCAACATTCTCTTTATATAAGAGGTGTATTCAAGTTATAGTATATGCCAATTGCATGTATTTTTAAAACTGCATAGAAATGTCTTTAATAAACATTATATCATTGACCTATATTATTCTTTTCACAAGTTCATTTCACACATTTATATCAGGCACTTAAAAAAACATCTATTATACTATAATTAAATATTATCAAAAAGCAACATATACAGCCTATATATGTTGCCTGAATGGCCATCAATGGAGAAAGTTCCATTTTGCTGCCAGATGGTGTAGGCAAACAGAACCATGCTATCCAGCCAAACCCTGACCCCTTCATTTTCAGGTTGTAGGTTTAGGCATAAAACATAAATCTGTTGCACTTTAGTACAATAAATATAAATGTAAAATTTGAAAAATGTAAATGACCAATGCATTGGCTGCTTAATTCAAAATGTTGAATATAAATGTTAGTGGATATTAACCTCACAATCCGAACTGTCAGTCCCAGGTGCAGATCTAAAGTGAAAACAAAGCATTGTTAATGAGTCACACAAACACGCAAAGCTTTTTTACACTCAGTGCTATGGTTTGTACATACATTTTGCTGCTCTGACGGCCGGACTTCACACTTTGTCTAGATGAAGCCCTGGCCTCCCGAGAGGATGAAAAACCATGAGCCACTCGTCTTTCTTCACCTATATGTGTTTGAGTACATTTGTTTTAAAGAAAACCAGGCAGTCAATAATTTAAAATGTGTTTATGGAATTTATACTCTGCACTCTTATTTTAAACAAACGTCATTTTGAAAGCTTGTAAAGTTGCCAGCGTACGCTTGCTGTCTGGAGGGACCGTCTTTCTCTCTCTGGTCTTCTTGATTCTCTCTGTCTGCTTTCCATCACTCTCAGTATTGGTGGAGTCAGTAGATTGCCTGCTTTTGGATCTCTGCTTCTCTTGCCACTCTGGGGGTGACAGCATCAGCAGAAACTCTTTATACTTTTTATACTCCTTCAAGATGTCCTCATACTTAGAGATGTCACTAAAATAAAAGGGTAAGCAGAGAAAAACAGATAAACAAACAAGATTTTATATTTTGGAAAGCATCTAACCATTCAATTTGTTTATACCTCTTGATTGCCACCATTTTGGAAGTAGTCTTCTTGATCTCAGCTACTTTCTCCAGCTTCATCTTGGTCTCCTGCTCAGCACTGAACAGTATTTCATGGTTTTAGTCATAAGATTTAGGCCACATATTCTGCTGTGTAAATGCATGCCCATGTAAAAAGGAAATCATCTGATATGCCAATTTTTTATCTTTTAAACATTGAGTTTCTTACTTCAAGCATTATAATTCAAGGTATCAACAGGACTGTAATGATAGTACTTCTGTTTCTTTATAATGTTTTATAAGTGCAAGTTAGTATGACTGGTACGTTTTGATAGCTTCCACAGAATTCTTGTCATTTTCTTTCAGAAATTCTTCAAACAAAATGGCATCGTCTTCCAAGAACTTCTCAGCTCTTGTCAATTTTCCCTCTTCTTCTGCAGCCATTTGCTCTAGTAGCTGAATCTCTTCCTTCTTTACTGCCAGAGAGTACTAAAAAAAAAAAAAGTAATAGAAAACGTGTATACAAAAACAATCAGACACAGACAAACAGAGAACCAAACACAGAGGTTGAGAAGAAAGAAAGAAAGGCCGTTAGAAACACAGTGAATAAAACAAAGAGAGTGAGCAAATGTCTACCTGGCTAGTGCTGAGAACTAGAAAAACAAATATCATCTTACCTCAAGTAAGAACAGCTCTCGTCTCTTAGTGATATATTCATTCATGCTTCCTTTACCAATTTTGGGGTCTTAGAAAATGAGAATAACAACAGTAGGCTTTTTTAGTAGGCTTACATTTACATTTATTTTTAGGTGAAACTTTTTACTTGCTGTGGGTTTACAAGTTTGATGCAGACGTGGTGTGGTATGGTGTGGCTCACCTTTGATAGATGCCCTCCATGCGGGAGTAATTTGGAGCTGTCCATGAGTGTGTGTGACTGGTGTGTTACTCTCCCCTTCTTTCAGTTCCTTCCTCAGTCTGGCTTGTCTTGCCCTAGTTCTGCCTGCAAATGTCATCTTCTCATGGACAGGTAAAGCCAACTTACTTTGGTGCTCCTGCAATGACAGAGTGCACAATTTTTAACTTCTAGCACTTCAGACTTCAAGCAAGTGCTTACAACTAAAACATGAGATGCCTTCCATCTCATGTCCTAAAACTATTTTCCTTCCATCTCAAAGCTTTTTACCCCCGAGGGAACGTTCTCATAAATCAAGCGTAGCGTCAGTTCTGGCAGGCTTCGTTAGTCAAGCTCGCATCAGCTGACTCTCAGGTGATCCACGTCTACCTATAGGAATACGACACCTATCACAGCAGCTATCGCTTTTCTCAGGAGCCAATTCCCTCCTCCATCCCCAGCTCCTCCTCTCGGCCAAGTCAGGATTTGGCATTCTGATTCCCCTTTGAATCAGACTAAATTCTCGAATTATAATGTACATTAAAATATTTATATTAATGATATCTCTTTACCTTAAGGGGGTTATTGCTGCTCTCCCTGCTCTTATCCATGCTAGGCTGCATGGATACGCAGGGAGTTCTTTCCCAGAATAGAACCATGCCGCCAATCCAAACTGTATGCTAATTGTCAATCGTATTTGACGATAGTGGTCTTGACAGAACCTTGGTTAACCTTCTGGCAAGGTTTTCTCAAAGTTGATAACAAACATTCTTCCAGTAACATTAATGAAATGTTTGTTCAAAGTTATCTGGTCTTTAATGTTCTCAAACCAGTAACACAAAAACGTTTATACATTGTTCGTGAACTTTTTTTGTCTAGCTTTCCTTTTTCGAAACATTCGAACATTCTAAAGTAAAGTTCCCAAAATGTTTGCAAAATGATAAAGTGCAATGTTCCCTTAACATTCGTATAACCAAGATGTTTTTTTTTAACTGGATGTTTGTCATAACAGAATGGGAATGTTAGTAATACATTCTTAGAATATATTTAGCTGTAAGTTAGGCTGTTTTTGTAATACAAACCTGATGTCTTTTTGGTGCTGGCTTTACTCTTTAAAGGGTATCAGCTAAAATTCAATGTATTAAATGATACAAACCAGCATCCTCTGAGTTTTTTCTTTGTTCCTCATCTGGAAAAGATCATTGTGTTCAGGGATTTTGAAAGGATTCACATCATCGCTGCTTTCTAAATTAAACAAACATACACACACATTGACATAATGGGTTTTCTACAGAGCAAATAGGCCGTAGACCTATACAGTACCTATTTTGCAGCCTTTAAGTAGAGCTGGAAACCATATTTACAAATTCAGAGTAGGCCTGAATGGCCCAATTAAGTTGTACGTTTTTGTTAGATACTATGCATAAACAAATGATGGAAATAATATACAAATAAATGTAAAATATAAATGACTGAACGTTTTCGTATTAATTTTCCGACTTGAATAGCCTACATGACATGTTGTAAGAATGCCCAACTCCCAGCCGGGTCCACTGAAGACAGCTTAAAGGGACAGTTCACCCAAAAATGAAAATTCAGGCATCGTTGTCTCACCCTCAAGTTGTTCCAAACCTGTATGAATTTATTTCCTCTGCAGAACACAGAAGAAAATATTTTGAAGAATATGGATAACCAAACAGTTGATGGGCCCCAATGACTTGACTTCCATAGTATTTTCTTCATACTATGGAAATCAATGGGGCCCATCAACTGTTTGGTTAGCCATATTCTTCAAAATATCTTCTTTTGTGTTCTGCAGAGGAAATAAATTCATACAGGGAACAACTTGAGGGTGAGTAAATGATGACAGAATTTAAATTTTGGACTATGAACTATCCTTTGAAGACACTCAAACCACCACAGAAAACTGCATTTTTACATTTAGGCTACTATAAATGTGGGGACATTTGGTCCAGGACCACACACACACACACACACACACACACACACACACACACACACAAACGCATTCAAACAATACCAAATATATATGGCCTAATGTTTTTTTTCTTTCTTTAGATTCAAGACATGCAGATGTAGTTCCATTAATTTAGAATTATGTTACAGATATAGCCTAGAGAAAACTGCTTGCTCATAAATGAATCACCCATATATGAATCCATATGTGTCTTACTGTGTGCTGATGTTGCAGATGAGGACATGCTGCTCCAACGGTAAATAGCGAATTAGATCAATTAAATTCAGAGCTCTCTAAACCAGCAAATGGATCAGAGAGAGTAAACCCGTTCGGATGAGCCAGTTCGAGGAGACCTTTCCCTTGTTGCGTTTTTGGTTGCCCAGACAACTTTATATTGGGCATATTCTTTCCACGAAAAGTAGGTGGCGGTATTTCTCAAAATGAATTCTTCATAACCTGTGGTAAGAGCGCCTCCAGATGTTTTATGTTTTAAACGTTCTCTTTTCTTTATGCAAAAATTTAGAACATAATACTAATACCAGGCCATTTAAAAATCCTTCAGAATACCCACCATTTTACCATTTATTTAAAATCTTGTAATTTTGGATTTATTTGTTGTGGTATGATTTCCTCAGACTTATCCCTCCATAAATAGAAAAAGAATGTAATAGATTTGACACATTTATATGTGCTCATCAGTTTAAATTTTTAATGTGCATTTATTTTATAAATGATTTTTATACTAATAACTCATTTCACAACCCTTTCTCTCCACCCTCATTTTAAGAATTTTAATTCAAAAACAAAACATATTTTATTCTAAAACCAAGTCGCTGTTTTTGAGTTTTTACAAGCATTCCCGTTCTCTCCATCTTTAAGGCTTGCATATTGTAGGGATACCTAAAAACAAAAATTGGGATGGCTAAAGGTTAATAAATGGGTTTAGGATATTTTAACAGGGCACATACAACCAGGGTAAGAAAAAAAAAACACAACATAAGAGTATATGTTACAATTTTGGTTGGTGTTCAGTACTAGTTCAAAGCAATATTGTTTTCTTCTATTAAACTCAGCACATATTTAATTTAAATGATTCCACTGCTAGGTATGTGATATAATCCATATTCAGAATAATTACTGAAAATGAAATAGTAGATCACAAATAACAGATCAGCCTAGATATTTTTAGTCATTTGCTGCATGCTGCATTCTACTGATGGTTATTTGATTAATAAGTTTACTGATCCAAAGTCTAATATAGTAGTACAAGTATTTTAACCTCATTTTTGACCTCACTTAAAAAGGGTTTCCAAATTAAAGAGTTTGTGGATTAGGAAATTTTACTTGAGTTCTTGCTGATTCATTCACTTCTCTGGAATAAGGGTCAATAGACATCTCAGTTGTCAATCATTAACTCTAGTATGATAATGATTTTAGGCTGACTGAGGTCCAGTGTGAACTGGATTAAACCAGGACACACTTTATTCAGTTGTAAAATATAATCTTAAACATTTTATGAAAAATATGCAGTATAGCAATAAATAGGATTTTGAATAGTATTTTAAATTAGGCTGTACTGTTTGTCATGTAATATGTTGATATATTGGCATTGCTAAAACAGCAAGTATTTTAATAAAAAAAAATGTGTTATAGTAAGTGTTAAGTGTTATACTAGCAAAAGTGCTGCATGCTGGTGTTTTTAGTATTTATATGCTTTTTGGAATGATATACTAATACCATGGCTTTTGGACATGGTAACATGACATGGTATTCTTAGAACTATGGTTTATTTGGTTATGGTATACAAATATGGTAATTGTTTAATACCGCAAGTACCATTGTATTACTATCTGATACTAAAAATGCACCACTACAGTATCTTTAATAAGCAGAATGTGAAGTATGTGAAGTCTGTGTGCTGGAATGAGTGAGTGAATGAGTAAAGGCTCTGCTCTCAGTTATTAGAGGTCAAAAATGCTGGGTGAACTGAAAGCAGAGACATTTTTCACATGCGTTTCAAAATCTGCTGATAATGCAGGACGTTCAAGTGGATTCAGTGCTTAAATCAATTGTTATATATCATTATATTTGCACCTACATGTCAACCAACTTTCATTACATGTCAACTAACTCATTATAGTATTAGTATATATTAGTAGACTTGTAGGGTTAGAGTTAGTAGAATAAGTTGATATGTACTTGCAAAGTTAGAGTCCGTATAATGTCTGTTGGGAACCATCAAAATAAAGTGTTAGCAGATATTAGTCAGTCTACTAATACTTTAATGACTGGTAATTGTAGGTGCAATGTTACTTATAGTCAAGAGAATGTCTTAAGGGGACCATCAAAATTAAGTGTAACTAATGAAGTTTGTATTTTTTTTAAAGTAATCATGTATACACTCACCGGCCACTTTATTAGGTACACCTGTCCAACTGCTCGTTAACACTTAATTTCTAAGCAGCCAATCACATGGCGGCAACTCAGTGCATTTAGGCATGTAGACATGGTCAAGACAATCTCCTGCAGTTCAAACCGAGCATCAGTATGGGGAAGAAAGTTGATTTGAGTGACTTTGAACGTGGCATGATTGTTGGTGCCAGAAGGGCTGGTCTGAGTATTTCAGAAACTGCTAATCCACTGGGATTTTCACGCACAACCATCTCTAGGGTTTACAGAGAATGGTCCGAAAAAGAAAAAACATCCAGTGAGCGGCAGTTCTGTGGGCGGAAATGCCTTGTTGATGCCAGAGGTCAGAGGAGAATGGCCAGACTGGTTCGAGCTGATAGAAGGGCAACAGTGACTGAAATAACCACTCGTTACAACCGAGGTATGCAGCAAAGCATTTGTGAAGCCACAACACGCACAACCTTGAGGCGGATGGGCTACAACAGCAGAAGACTCCACCGGGTACCACTCATCTCCACTACAAATAGGAAAAAGAGGCTACAATTTGCAAGAGCTCACCAAAATTGAACAGTTGAAGACTGGAAAAATGTTGCCTGGTCTGATGAGTCTCGATTTCTGTTGAGACATTCAGATGTTAGAGTCAGAATTTGGCGTAAACAGAATGAGAACATGGAACCATCATGCCTTGTTACCACTGTGCAGGCTGGTGGTGGTGGTGTAATGGTGTGGGGGATGTTTTCCTGGCACACTTTAGGCCCCTTAGTGCCAATTGGGCATCGTTTAAATGCCACGGCCTACCTGAGCATTGTTTCTGACCATGTCCATCCCTTTATGGCCACCATGTACCCATCCTCTGATGGCTACTTCCACCATGTCACAAAGCTCTAATCATTTCAAATTGGTTTCTTGAACATGACAATGAGTTCACTGTACTAAAATGGCCTCCACAGTCACCAGATCTCAACCCAATAGAGCATCTTTGGGATGTGGTGGAACGGGAGATTCGCATCATGGATGTGCAGCCGACAAATCTGCGGCAACTGTGTGATGCCATCATGTCAATATGGACCAAAGTCCCTGAGGAATGCTTCCAGCACCTTGTTGAATCTATGCCACGAAGAATTGAGGCAGTTCTGAAGGCAAAAGGGGGTCCAACCCGTTACTAGCATGGGGTACCTAATAAAGTGGCCGGTGAGTGTATATTAACCCTGTATTGTTACCAATCCTGGACTACACTGAAGATAAATGCCCTACTTTTTGCAGACACACCTCTGATCTCTGGGTTTAGTAGCCTATTAAACAGATTTATTACTTGGCAGTGGACACATACTTACTGTAATGCATTTATAAACGTATAACTTCTTATGCAAGATCGCTCAAATAATCTAATTTGGAAGTGTGCATTGTGTCACTGCATCATCTGCTCACTGATTTAAATGGGATTGCATTTGCAGTATACAATACCTAGGGTATTATTATACCTTCAATAATACTAGGTATTTTTTAACAAAACGGGTTATGGAAAAATACATTTGCCGTTTATCCATTGAGTCACAAAAATCTAATCTCTGTAACATTTTACAGTGTCCTTGTTACACATTACATGTAGTTACTATAGTAAATTACTATAATTACATGCAACTAACCCTAAACCACACCCTAATCCTTACCTTAATCCTATAGTTATTGCATGCAGTTAATTATCATTACTCAGTACTTAAACGTATAATTATAATGTAACACGGACACCTTAAAATGAAGTGTAACCCTAACCTTTAATTAAAGTAAAACAATTGCAAGAAAAAAAAAAGTATTATCATAAAAGATTGTATATATATATATGTATGCCTCAATTATTGGCACTCTTTCATTTAATACTTTGTGCAGCCTCCCTGCAAAATTACAGCTCTGAATCTTCTCCTAGGTCTGAGACCATTTCCACGTGCAGAACTTTCCAGATGCTTCATATTCTAAGGTCCAGAAGTGTGTACTCTCCTCATAAGCTCACCCACACGGGTTTTATGGGGTTCAGGTCAGGAGACTGGGATGACCATGGCAAAACCTTGATTTGTGGCGGTCAGTGAACCATTTTTATGTTGATTTTGATGTGTGCTTTGGATCATTGTCACTCTGGAAGATCAAACCACGATCCAGTTTAAGCTTCCTGACAGGTGTTGGTGTTGATGCCATGTATTCTAAGTTTTACTTATGTAGGTGCCATCTGATCAGTTTTGGAGACTTAAACCATCCTCCTCACTGTGTATCGGGCCAATATAACATCTCATTGTTAATTGTTAACATCTTATTTGATTTAATCTTTGTAATCACTCAGGTGAACTTAAAAAAACATACAATATAAATAAGAATACGTCAGTTACAGTTTTACTCAAGAATTTCCAGGTGCTCCATTTATTGTGGCACACAGTTTGGAGGGGGAAAAAATATTAACCAAATATATTTGTATTATGCTATTAGGCCTATATAATACCTTACATAATTTTAGACAGTAATTTTAGACAAGCTGTTTAGTCTATTTTCTCAAAAGAAAGTTACATATAATGGCAATATTGCAGACATAGCCTATAGAAAACTAACTTCTAGGTAATTTGAGTGTTCTGCACTTCAGGAAATCTCATGTTATCACATAATATGCAATATTTGACTAAAATACTACAGAATCAATAATTCCCTCATCCAAGGCTTGTTAAATTGCCAAGTCTGAATCACTGCCCAGACAGAAAGTCAGTACACTTTATACAGTCAAGTTTAGTTATAGCCTATTTTGGCCCTTAAATTCTTATAGGCTACATTTTATTACTATTATAATCTGGCTTATTCTTAGAAAACCTTATAAAAACACACAAAAGCTTGCATCCCTATCATTTGTCAAGTTTTTGCACTGATTTCAACATATCCTTCTATAACTGTGGAAGGGGAAACTTTCGGTTCCTCCCCCTTGCGGTTGTAATAACGCTATTGGTAGTCTGATCGCTGGCCTGCAATACTGTTGTGCTGAAATAAATAGCAACAGTGTCTGCTGAATCCTTCTTTCTTGCAGTTGCAGAGAATCAGCTCTGATCTGGACGTGCAAAGGTATGATACGATTCATTTCTAGATAGTACAGACGAGCAGTGTTTGCAATGACAAATTCCCTTGACAAAGGACACACTCTCGTTTCGTGTAGTCGTAAACTAGTTTTGCCTTAGCGAAATGTGTTGTGCATACTTGATACAATCTGTGTAAATAAGGGGAGAGATTTGCATGTTCGCACTTATGATTTAATGTGTTGTCTAAACTTGATTCTTGTTTATTTCTTTGAAAATAATTTTAACTTATTGTGGGATAGGTGATTAATGAATTTGAATGAAATGGCTTCACGTTATCTGCAGTAAAAGTCAGGTTACATTTTTAGATTGTTGTGGTGGGCGTATCGCGTTGATCGAACTTTGTTTGACCCTGGTCTTCACTTGGGTTAATCAACTATCTCTAGCTTTTCCGTTGGTCATACGCTTTGATATATATATTTAGTTATTGTGTTTTTTGCCCTGACTCATTTTTAAATAGGCTACTTATCCTGCTTGGAATGCCCATTCATGGTGTAGTAATTTGAACGAATCGAATCTTTCTTTGAACCAGTTCTTTTTAGTACACCAGTTGAACCGGTTCGACTATTCGAACTGATTCGTTTCGCGTCTAGACTAGAAAACCGGTCTCTCGGATGTGTCCGACATTCCAACTCAAGTTACATCGTAGCTGTTGTCCTGTAACTTGTCTATAGGCAATGTCTTTTTCTGCAAACTGCGATTCTCGAATCGGCAATACACTGATGCGAATCATGCGATGATACACTTCTGAAATGTATGCCCTTCACTCCTTGAACTTCCTTCGAGTCTTTTTATTTATTTATTTTATTTTTTATTATGCAGTAATAACAAATACAAATCAGGACAATAATAAACAATACACAATACAGAGGGTTACATTACATAAACATAAAGAACATTAAACTAGCTTAAATGATTGACACCATTTCAAAGTCTTACATGCAGTGGAGTTTTTAGAGTTCTTCAAAGAATTTAGATACATATCAAAATCTTTCTTAAAAATGAAAAAAGAAGTTTTCTTTGAAAATTTACACTTAGGAATATAAAATTTGGCAAGAAAAAGTAGCAAGTTAAGAACAAGTTTGAAAGGGGTCTAATTTCAGAGAGTCACCAAAAAACAAAATGTTTTGGCTTATAGGCCTACAGATATTTAAAGATAGATACCTTTTAACAAAATTTTGAGAAGTCAACCCAAAAGATTTTGCAATACACACATTCCCAAAACAAATGAATAATTGTCTCATCAAACTGATGACAAAAGGAGCACAAGGGGGAAATACTATTATTAAATTTAGCAAATTTATAATTAACTGGGTAGCAATTGTGAATAATTTTAATAGAAACTTAAACCACTTTATTAGATAAAAATAATTTTTGCTGAAGGAGCCAGAAATTCTCCCATACTATATCATCAAATTTATTATTCCAAAAGCTTACACAAGCAGGTAAAGAAATCTGATCTCTGTTAAGAATTGAGCGAATTTTCTTGTTTGACTATCTGCTGAGAAGACATTGATCAACAAATAGATTAGTGTTGTCAAAAATAGGTGGAGAGCATAAAGGACCTTTAGGGCGAGGTGTAACTAAAGGTTTCACACAATCAGGAATTGCACCAAAAACAATGGCATATTCTCTTTGGGGGACTGGAAAAGAGAATTCTTGCATAAAGTGTTCATAAGAGAGCAAGACACCCCTTTCATCTAAAAGTTGACTCACTAAAAGTATATTTTTATCAAATCAATAAAAAAAAAGAGAGAGATTTAATTTTATATTTAAGATTTTGGTTGTTCCAAATAAAATAGCTATGTGGAGAAAAATTATAATTATATATTAGGGACCAGCATATTAAACCCTGTTTATGAAAACTAGAAAGAGTTAAAGGTATTTTAGAGATGTCATAGTTGCAGCGCAACAAAAAATGCAAATCTCCAACTGAACTGAAAATATAATTTGGGATAATATTCCAAAAAGTTGTTCAAAAAAGATTTTATCCACTTAATCTTGAAAGAATTATTAAGAGTGGAAAAGTCCAATAAGTCAAAACCACCCATTGTCCGATCAGCTATCATAACACTTTTTTAAATTAAATGACTTTTAGATTTCCAAACAAAGTTAACTATCATTTTGTCCAGCATTCTACAAATCTCCACAGAAACATCCAGAGCCATTGCAGGATAGATAACCCGAGATAACCCATCTGCTTTGGAAAGCAACACTCCACCTGTTATAGACAGATCACGCTGTAACCAAGAATTAAATTTGCGTTGAATAGACAGAATAAGAGGTTCAAAGTTCAGTTTTGATCTTTTTTTCTGATCTTTACATATAATTATACCCAAGTATTTAACTTCGGATTTGACTGGAATGTCACAGACTTTAACATCAGTGGAATGTTTAATAGATAAAAGTTCACATTTATGAATATTAAGAACTAAACCAGAAACAAATGAAAAGAGATCAATTAAATTTAAAGCTACAGAAACTTAATCTTTATTTTTCAAAAACAGAGTTGTGTCATCAGCCAATTGGCTTAATATTGATCGGTTTGCAACAGAGAAACCTTTCAAATTACAGAATGTCCAAATACACTTTGAATGTGGATGGTTAATAATTGCATAGGAAGCAGAAAAAGATATGGTGATATTGGGCAGCCTTGACGGATGCCTCTGTCTATATTAAATCTATGAGTAGTACCATGCTGTAATTTAATTGAAGCATTGGTGTTATTGTACAAACTAAGTTTGAATTGCATTGATAAAGTTGGGGCCAAAACCAAAAATATTCAAAGATTTAAGAAAAAAAGGAAACTCAACGGAATCAAAAGCTTTATAAAAATCAAGAAAAAACAAGAAACCGTCATCAAGGATCAGATCATACCTGTCAAGTACATTTACATTTAGTCATTTAGCAGACGCTTTTATCCAAAGCGACTTACAACTGAGGACTAAACCAAGCGAGTCATCGTGAAGAGGCAAAAGCAACGCAAGAAGTGCTCAAAATACAAAGTTCAGACATAGCTCGGAGTAGCATAAGCCTGTCACGGGAACACACGGGAAAACAGGAAGATCCAAATGCAGCATATTTATTATAAGGGCAATCCAATTCATAGTCATCCAGGCAGGGTTCAAAGTCCATTTTAGCAATCCAAACACAATTAACAAAACAAGAAACAGGCTAGAACACAGACCAGAAGTGTAGTGACAAATAACAACGAATCCGTACACATACTAACACAGACAGGGCATATATACACAGATCTAACAAGACTAACAATGGACAGCTGGGAACAATGATGACGGGGAACAGCTGAGTGCAATGAACTGATGAGAGACAGTGACAGACAGAATGCTGGGGAATGAAGTCAATAGTGAAGGACACCGTGATAACGAGGACCTCTAGTGACAAACAAGGGAACACAACCAGACACTGTGACATAACCCCCCCTCTACGGAGCGACTACCAGACGCTCCAAGACATAGTACAAGATAACACAAAACTTCAGGAGGGAGGTGGAACGGTGGAGGATCAGGGGGAGGGATGGTGGGCCAGGTCCATGAAGGGAAACAGGAATAGGGGGTGAGGGTTTAACCGGGGACCAGGGTAAAACAGAGAGTCCATCGGGCGACCAGGGCGAAACAGAGAGTCCATCGGGCGACCAAGGCGAAGCAAACAGTCCACCAGATGGCCAGGGCGGTGAAGACCCTTCGGGCGGCCAGGGCGGTGAAGACCCTTCGGGCGGCCAGGGCGGTGAAGACCCTTCGGGCGGCCAGGGCGGTGAAGACCCTTCGGGCGGCCAGGGCGGTGAAGACCCTTCGGGCGGCCAGGGCGGTGAAGACCCTTCGGGCGGCCAGGGCGGTGAAGACCCTTCGGGCGGCCAGGGCGGTGAAGACCCTTCGGGCGGCCAGGGCGGTGAAGACCCCTCGGGCGGCCAGGGCGGTGAAGACCCCTCGGGCGGCCAGGGCGGTGAAGACCCCTCGGGCGGCCAGGGCGGTGAAGACCCCTCGGGCGGCCAGGGCGGTGAAGACCCCTCGGGCGGCCAGGGCGGTGAAGACCCCTCGGGCGGCCAGGGCGGTGAAGACCCCTCGGGCGGCCAGGGCGGTGAAGACCCCTCGGGCGGCCAGGGCGGTGAAGACCCCTCGGGCGGCCAGGGCGGTGAAGACCCCTCGGGCGGCCAGGGCGGTGAAGACCCTTCGGGCGGCCAGGGCGGTGGAACAGGAGCAGGCACCGGCTCAGGAACAGCAGCAGGCACCGGCTCAGGAGCTGCAGCAGGCACCGGCTCAGGAGCTGCAGCAGGCACCGGCTCAGGAGCTGCAGCAGGCACCGGCTCAGGAGCTGCAGCAGGCACCGGCTCAGGAGCTGCAGCAGGCACCGGCTCAGGAGCTGCAGCAGGCACCGGCTCAGGAGCTGCAGCAGGCACCGGCTCAGGAGCTGCAGCAGGCACCGGCTCAGGAGCTGCAGCAGGCACCGGCTCAGGAGCTGCAGCAGGCACCGGCTCAGGAGCTGCAGCAGGCACCGGCTCAGGAGCTGCAGCAGGCACCGGCTCAGGAGCTGCAGCAGGCACCGGCTCAGGAGCTGCAGCAGGCACCGGCTCAGGAGCTGCAGCAGGCACCGGCTCAGGAGCTGCAGCAGGCACCGGCTCAGGAGCTGCAGCAGGCACCGGCTCAGGAGCTGCAGCAGGCACCGGCTCAGGAGCTGCAGCAGGCACCGGCTCAGGAGCTGCAGCAGGCACCGGCTCAGGAGCTGCAGCAGGCACCGGCTCAGGAACTGCAGCAGACACCGGCTCGGGAACAGACACCGGCTCGGGAACAGACACCGGCTCGGGAACAGACACCGGCTCGGGAACAGACACCGGCTCGGGAACAGACACCGGCTCGGGAACAGACACCGGCTCGGGAACAGACACCGGCTCGGGAACAGACACTAGAACAAAAACAGTCACAAAGACAGACACAAATACAGACACAAAAACTGGGTCCGGAACCGACATGACCTCCGGCTCAGAAACAGGCACTGGCTCTGCCTCCGGCTCTGGAACGAGCACCGGCTCCGCCTCCGGCTCAGGAACAGGCACCGGCTCCGCCTCCGGCTCAGGAACGGCTGAGACTGGCATATCCAATATCCGAGCCAGACGCTCCAGGTAGTCCCAGTTCAGGAAGGCAGAGGAAACAGGGACAGTCTCTCGCTGTGCAGACGGGACGGGGACAGTCTCTCGCTGGGCAGACGGGACGTGAACAGTCTCTCGCTGGGCAGACGGGACGTGAACAGTCTCTCGCTGGACGGGAACAGTCACTCGCTGGGCAGACGGGACGTGAACAGTCTCTCGCTGGGCAGACGGGACGTGAACAGTCTCTCGCTGGGCAGACGGGACGTGAACAGTCTCTCGCTGGGCAGACGGGACGTGAACACGGGACGTGAACAGTCTCTCGCTGGGCAGACGGGACGTGAACAGTCTCTCGCTGGGCAGACGGGACGTGAACAGTCTCTCGCTGGGCAGACGGGACGTGAACAGTCTCTCGCTGGGCAGACGGGACGGGAACAGTCTCTCGCTGGGCAGACGGGACGGGAACAGTCTCTCGCTGGGCAGACGGGACGGGAACAGTCTCTCGCTGGGCAGACGGGACGGGAACAGTCTCTCGCTGGGCAGACGGGACGGGAACAGTCTCTCGCTGGGCAGACGGGACGGGAACAGTCTCTCGCTGGGCAGACGGGACGGGAACAGTCTCTCGCTGGGCAGACGGGACGTGAACAGTCTCTCGCTGGGCAGACGGGACGTGAACAGTCTCTCGCTGGGCAGACGGGACGTGAACGGTCTCTCGCTGGGCAGACGGGACGTGAACAGTCTCTCGCTGGGCAGACGGGACGGGAACAGTCACTCGCTGGGCAGACGGGACGTGAACAGTCTCTCGCTGGGCAGACGGGACGTGAACAGTCTCCGAATCAGCCTCCAGAAAAGCGGCGGGCTGCTGGGACACGGCTTCCGGATCTTTGGAGAGGCTAGGGGTCTTCCTCCTCCTCCGCCGTCTCCGCTGGTGAAGTGCGTGCTCTGGGCTGGATGGAAACGGCGCCGGATGAAACTCTGGACTGGATTGCACCAGCCCAGGGTCGAAGAGTGGCCTGAGTGAGAAATGGTGTTGGAATTCCTCTCAACCACCTCCTCCGCTGCGACCTCCACGTGTCCCGCGAAACTTGACCAACCGAGTCCCCTCAAACAAATCCCTTCTCCCCCGCTCGGTGGCTCGGGAAGAGATATTAAAAAACATACCGCTGGATCTTGTCTTGGACGGATTCGTTCTGTCACGGGAACACACGGAAAAACAGGAAGATCCAAATGCAGCATATTTATTATAAGGGCAATCCAATTCATAGTCATCCAGGCAGGGTTCAAAGTCCATTTTAGCAATCCAAACACAATTAACAAAACAAGAAACAGGCTAGAACACAGACCAGAAGTGTAGTGACAAATAACAACGAATCCGTACACATACTAACACAGACAGGGCATATATACACAGATCTAACAAGACTAACAATGGACAGCTGGGAACAATGATGACGGGGAACAGCTGAGTGCAATGAACTGATGAGAGACAGTGACAGACAGAATGCTGGGGAATGAAGTCAATAGTGAAGGACACCGTGATAACGAGGACCTCTAGTGACAAACAAGGGAACACAACCAGACACTGTGACAAAGCCAGGCAAGCGAGGATTTAGAGGAAAGGATTTTTTTTTATTTTATTTTTTATTTTTATTTTTTTTTATGTTACAGTTTTTCTCAATTGCTAAAACACTAAACCCTATTGTCGGAACCAAATGCTCAGTTGCCTGAACCCACTGATTGAATCAATCACTCTTTTGGCAAAACCATAAGCACTTTTCACCTGTTTGTTTAGACACAACTTGCCAACACATTTTCATTGTGATGCACCCGTGCTGCATAATGGTGAGCACAGGTGACAAAAGTCAAACACAATTAAAGCACAGTTGTCACCACTTGAAAACAACAACTCAAAATTGATCACACTTGTGGCTAATGATGTGAGGGAACATATACAGTAAGCCAGTTCAGAGAGCACTGGTTTGTGAGGCCCTACAATGGATATAAATCTGAGAGGATTCTGAGAGAGTTTTCACAGAGCCCTCCAGGTTAGAGACTGGTTCAATATGAACCAAGGTTTTACAGTATTACTGTACAGTAATCTTTGCCTTCCACCGTACTCCCCTTTCCTAAACCCCATTGAGGAATTCTTCTCCTCATGGCGGTGGAAGGTATATGAACGCCAACCTTACACCAGGGTAAATCTCCTGCAAGCCATGGGACTCGCCTGTGGTGGCACAGGTGTGGAGGCATGCCAAGCCTGGATACGGCATGCCAGGGGTTTTCCCCCGTTGCCTGACCAGACAAAATGTGGCCTGTGATGTGGATGAAGTCCTGTGGCCTGACCCAGTACGGAGACATGATGCTGTGGCTGAGTTATGCACTTATTTGTATATTTTTGTACTTTATTTTTACATGGGGTTACTGTACACAAGTGGCAAACGCATAAGATTTCTGTTTGTTTTTACAAGTGCTACGTGTAAATGCACAAGGTTTCTGTTTTGTCTTTTTGTACAAGTGCTAAATGCACAGTTTTTTTTGTTTTGCAACATGCATTTAGCCGTGAACAATAAACATTTATTCTCCAGCTTCATGTCCTGAGCATTGTGTTTTCTATTTTTCTACGTAGTGTTTAGTGACTGTTCAGTAGTGTTTTTAATTTTGATTGACTCGGGGCACGATTTGACAACATAGTTCAGTTTTGAGCACAGATTGAATTGTTTTGAGGTGAAAGTTTGGTTTTGCAAGAAGAGTCTGAGGTTTTGTGAATATAGCTTGAAAATTGGGTTTTGTGTTCACAGTTTAGAGAAAAGGAGAGCAGCTTTCAAGAAATGTGTCTTAGCAATCGAGAAAAACTGTAAGTGCTCCCGGAAGAGATGAGTTTTCAGTTGTCTTTTGAATGTTGTCAGGGATTCTGCATTCCGGATGAGGGTGGGGAGATCATTCCACCAGCATGGAACCGTGAATGAGAATGTTCTGGAGATTGATTTTGTGCCCCGCTGTGATGGTACCACGAGCCGTCGCTCATTGACCGATCATAGGCTTCTGGTAGGGATGTAGACTTGTAGTAGTGAGTGGAAGTAGGAGGGAGCTGAACCTGTGGTCAATCTGTAAGCAAGCGTCAAAGCCTTGAACTTGATGCGAGCAGCGAGTGGTAGCCAGTGCAGAGAGATGAACAGAGGAGTGACGTGGGACCATTTGGGCTCGTTGAAGACCAGACGAGCTGCAGCATTCTGGATCATTTGTAGAGGTTTAGTTGCACATGATGGAAGTCCAGCCAGAAGAGCATTGCAGTAATCAAGCCTAGAAATGACCAGGGCCTGGACGAGAAGTTGTGTTGCATGCTCAGTTAGGAAAGGCCTGATCTTCCTGATGTTGTGCATAGCAAACCTGCATGATCGAACTGTCTTTGTAATGTGGTCTGTGAAGGTCAGCTGATCATCAAAGATTACTCCAAGATTTCTGACTGACCTTGATGGGGTGATTGAGGATGAATCTAGCTGGATAGTGAGGTCGTACTGTAGAGACGGATTGGCAGGGAGGACGAGAAGCTCAGTCTTTGCCAGGTTGAGCTGCAGGTGATGTTCCTTCATCCATGCCGAGATGTCCGCCAGACAGCTTGAGATCCGTACAGCTACTGTGGGATCATCTGGTTGAAATGAGAGGTAGAGCTGGGTGTCATCAGCATAGCAATGGTAAGAGAAACCCTGTGCCTGTATGATAGGTCCCAGTGATGTGGTGTAAATGGAGAAGAGGAGCGGTCCGAGAACTGAACCCTGAGGAACGCCTGTGGTCAGTTGATGTGCTTTGGATACAGATCGGTTTGCAAGTATCCCGTTTTGGCCGGGAAAGTCCCGTATTTTACCCTTCTTTCCCGCCGTCCTCCCGTATTAGTGTTTTCCCGTAAATCTTCCGTATTTTAACCTGCGTTAGTGAAAAATAATAATACCCCGGGCGGAGTAAAAACAAAACAAAAACATTCCCACTCGGAGCTCTGTCACTAGCCTCGCGATAACTACAGGTACTGTAGGTGGCAGTGTCGTGAGGTTAGTGGTCAGATGATGAGTGACAACGCGGGGAAAACAAACAAAAACAGAGTCGGATGATCTACGCTATGATATGACAGAGCAAGGCACTCCTGCCAAAAAACCAAAACCCTCATGTACTGGGTCAATCCACGAAATCGGTGCCTTTTCAACTTTAAAAATTTTAAAAATATAATTGTTTTAAACTGATTTTTTCAGTACCCATTAAATTAAGACATCTTAACATGACAGGAAATTGTGTTGGGCCATCTCATGCTATGACATTTATTATTTTATGACTGTTTATTTATTTCATGTGTTGATATTTTCCTCAGTCCTGTTACCGACTAAAGTGTTACTATAAATAATAATTTCAATTACAAATATGCAACAGTTTGCACATATATTAGTAGTATTTTGGTCCCTCTTTTCATTCAGACGATGTCATATTTAAAACAATTCTGTTTTATATCATAATATCCATTCAGATTACTGAAAATGTCCTATTTCAGGGACGACATCACATTACAATTAAGAAATAAAGATATTTATTTTAAAAAGGGTCTTGTCCAAATGCAATATAGTGCAGGTTACTATGGTGAGATCTGTTTGACTGTCAAATGTCATTTTTCTTTTAAAATATCAAATTAATGACAGTAACAGGACTGAGCTCTCAATATCCGAGAGTGTCTTCAGTCACCTATTGTTTGTCATTGCAGTTAATTGCATGCATTATGACAAGAGTTATGAACTTATTTACTTCCATACTAGTTATATGGAACATTAGGCCATGATAATCTGCTTCTATATGGGAGGTAATATAGAATTATATAGAAAAATACAATCATAGAAGAAAACGTATATCTTTATTAAAACAAATCATCCTTGGACATATAAAACATGGTCTGCTCTCCATCTTATCCTCAACACCTTTTCTACCTCATTGCATTCTTCTATGCCTCTATTTTTCTTTTCTTGTTCTCGGTCTCTCTTATAGGCCTACTTCTTTTTTTCCCATAGAAGATACCGTTCTATCCTCTCTGGATCCTGGTCTCTATGATCGCGATAGCGCCGTTGCTTCTCGGCTGCAGTTAATGGCATGTTACTAACAACTGTAAAAGTGTATAGCAAATTAAATGTGATGTTAATTCTATGCAAATAAGACATAAAAAAGTAAGGAGCATAAGTATACAAATAAAAAACAGATGCATAAACAAACAATGTTAACTAAGCATGTCGATGCTCATATGTCACTGCTTTTAGCTCAATAACACACAAAATAACCTTTATAAATGTCTATGTCCCTTAGTTGTTGTCCTATTCCTTAAATTGCATTTGAATGTTTTCCCCCGCAAATAACAAATACACCATCTATGACTGAGTTATGCAGCTGGGCTAGAATCTATGCTCCCTTTTGCTCTGGGATAGTAACAGGACTGATGGTAACAGGACTGATGATTTGATGCTAATATGCTAATTTCTAAATAACAGGTCAAGGTCAGAAAGGCACATGGTATGTAATCTGAAAGGTTAATTCTTCTAGATATTGGTAATATTAGGATTAATAAATAATTGTTTATATGTACACTTTAAAAAATGGTAACAGGACTGATGTTGTATGCCGACCCCTCTCTAACAACCATGATAAAACATGAAAAATAGGACAATTAGGAAGAGAGAAACCTATCCTTGCTTACACTGTGGAATCCACTTAATCTAAATTATGTCACTTCCTTGAAACGATGTCACTTCTGGTTTGTACCATTATTTTATAGGGTTTTTTGGTGATAGTAACAGGACTGATATGAAATTAGGGGACAATGATAAAATGACTTATATTTCTAAGAAAATATATCTATTTAGGTCAAAACCATTGCTTAACAATGAGATTACACTTTAGACAATATAAAACTGTGAAAATTTGATAATTTTACCAACATTTTACAAATGAGAAGTCCTGTTGAAAAAGAACAACCATAGCGAGGGACAGGCTAAAATCCTTACCTATAGCATATAATATGTGATTTTAATTATTTAAAATTATATTTTATTGGCTTTTACTTGGTCTTATATTGATGCATTATGATCTGTAGTAATATTAAGTTTTTTTAAATTACACATTTATTTGTTGTTAAACCAACTTTAGAACTGATTATTTGTTAGGGACGCAAAAAGCACCGATTTCACGGAATCACCCTACTAAATACCGCGATCAATGGGATAGCGAATTTACTTTTCTGAAGAGGAGCAGGGTGGGGGACAGTCACGGTCACGGTTAGCATCTCACACGGGGAAGGAGCATGGTACGAAAGATTGTTACAGAGAATAGGATGACGTTAGACAACAGAACTGTTTGCTACTCTCATGTAAAATTAACCACTCTGGCCCAGCCCACAAATACACTCCTTCCAAAACAGTTAATACAAAGTCTGCAACAAATTTGTTCAATAACTCACTAAAAGAGTAAAGAAAAGTTATGTGAAATGAAAAGAAAAACTGCAAATGAAAAGCAATGTGAAATGAAAATAATGTGTGGAATGAAAATAAAATGTAAATGTAAAGACGAGCAATGTTAAATGAACAGAAAATATGCAAATAAGCCTTTAAATAATGCTCTTAATATATATATATATATATATATATACCATATATATATGTGTGTGTGTGTGTGTGTGTTTTAATTAACACCTGTCTTAAAATGTAAGGGATACTGGAGCTTGGTTGGGGTGGTGGGACTGCTCGCGGTGGGCGCCGGAAAATTTCCCTTATTTTCAAATCCAAAACTTGACAGGTATGGATCAGATCCGAGTAATCTAAAATATCAAGAACAAGTCTAATATTATTTGAAATAAGTCTGTCTTTCGTGAAACCTGACTAAAAGTCATCAATTATATGATCTAAAATTTAATTATTTTAGCAAAAATCATGGCTAGTATTTTGTAATCATTATTTAACAAGCTTATAGGTCGCCAATTTTCCTTTTGAGGCTTATGGGATCAAATTTATAACACCCTGAGTCATAGAGCTTGGGAGAGTTCCCTTATGTAGGCTTTCTAAATACACTTGGAGAAGAAATGGAGAAAGAATATTTGAGAATTTCTTATAAAACTCTTATAAAACCATAATTTCCAGGAGATTTATTAGGTTTCAGCTTATCGATCGCCTCAGAAATATCTTTAATTTGAATATGAGATTCACACAAACTTTTGCCAATATCATCAATTTTGGAAATACGGTCTGAGTCAAGAGAATTAAAAAATAAGTCTACATTTTGTTGAGAGTGTCTAGAACGATAAAGATTTTTTATAAAATTCTTCACAATAATTAGAAATGTCTTTATGATCTTTTAAAACTACTCCATTTATGTTAAGACTATTTATAGAATTGAGATGATTATGCTGTTTCTCTAACCTAAAAAAATAATTGGAATTGCATTCTCCCTCTTCCATCCATCTCCTTCTTGAACAAACAAAAGCACCCTTTGCTTTACGTACAAGTTATCTAATGAATTCTGAAGTTCAGCCAATTCTAATTTTTGGACAACTGATACATTTTCAAAGGGGATGCAGGAGAGACAGACAATTTTTTTTTAACAATGTTAAGGTCCTCTAATTTGTATTGTTTGGCTTTTTGAGATCCAACTTTGAATAACATTAACCTAATATTGTATTTTAATAGCTCCCAACCAAAATAATTTTCAGCTTGAGCTTTACTAAGAAAGAAGTGAATTTTAGAAATTACAGATTGACAAGTTTCCTCATCCTCTAATAAAGCAGAGTTTAGTTTCCAATATGAACAATATGTTCTTGAGTAAGATGGGTTATCAAAAGACAGAATAATAGACTTATGATCGGACAGTGGAGAAGGCAAAATTTCAACCTTATTGGCGTAATCCGATAAAGAGTCAGATATTAACCAGAAGTCAATCCTAGACCTCAGTGAACCAGAGCTGTTAGACCAGGTAAATTGTCAAGCATGAGGATGTTTTTTCCTCCAAATTTCAGTCAGACCAAAACGTGAGATCAATTCACAGAGGCCTGATAATCCATTAGATATTCTAGGTGGTTATCTATCCAAAGAGCTGTTTATAGTTTGGTTAAAGTCTCCACACAAAATAATAAGCAAATTAGAATATTTAGATTTAAAATAGTCTAAATATGTTTCTATTGAATTAAACAATTTTAAGTTATTTTTAGCAGTGTTAAATCCATAAATGTTACCCAGGACAAAGATACAATCAATTAAGGTAACTAATAAAAAAAGAAAATGACCTTCAGGATCCGAGATTGTCTCTATTATTTTACCCTTCAACTTGTGCTTTAAAGTTAAGACTCCTGCTGAAAGATTAGAACCATATGAAGAAAACAACTCATCACCCCATTGTGATTTCCAAAACTTACAATCGCTAGAGTTTGCATGAGACTCTTGTATAAAACAAAAATCAGAGCTAAGAGATTTAGCATACAGAAAAATAGCTTTACGTTTGACGTCATTACGTAACCCTCGTGCGTTAATTGAACAAACAGAAAGTTTAGGAAACATTAGAACAATATGACACCAGAACTGTAACAAGTGAATCAGTCCATGACATTCTGTAAATGAAAAAAATTACTCGTAAATAAACAAGGTTGGGGTCATTCGGAGAGAGTCAGAGAGAAGAAAAAAAAAAGAAAAGAAAAGATGACCCTCAAAGTGACTTTTTCTAATAGTCTGTTAATCTTTCAGCAGGGAACTACACTGCGACCAAAATGGTCGCATATGCGACCTTTTGAAATGCCATTGCGACCCTAATTTTTAATGGGTCGCAAATGTATCACCGTTTGATTATTTTTGTACCTACCTAATGTTTTAGGCAATATGCTATGATTTACTATGAGCATTTATTAAAACAGAAATGTGTATTTTAAGAATACGTTTTATAACGCGCTCTGAGCATTCAACACATCAAGTTGGCTTCGCGGATTCACGCTTGTTTAACTGAGAGAACGAGCAGAGAGAGTGAAAGCCCCAGTCGCGCGCGCGCTCACTCTCCCTCCCTCGCTCATAATAATGAATTGAGTTGACTGAATATCTTTGAGAATACACGATGGTAAAAGGTCGGAAGACCGAAGTTTTTTTTTTTCTGAACTACCGGTTGTGAATTGTGCTAAAATAACGTTGCCTCATCTTCTCTGAAAAGCTTTCCACACATTCAGATGGCATAAACCACTCTTTCAATAAACAAAACAAAAAATCTATCTGGTGATGAAATGTTTTCTGTGTTGAGACAAATCTTGTGCGATATCCTAAACTGCCTGGATAATCACACAACGTGTGCCGTGGTCCGTTAATGACACGTCCGATTCGCGAACTGACTCCTTTGAACCGATTCACTTTAATGAATGGTTAAAATAACAACTGATCTGTCCAACACTGAACTCAAGAGTCATTCTAGAATGATTCATTCTTTCCAAGTAGAGCTATTCAAGTCATCTGGTGAAATTGTTTTTATATCGCAATATATATCGCAGAAAAATCAAATATCGCAATGTCATTTTTTTTACCAATATCGTGCAGCCCTACTGTAAATTCTGTGGGCCTTCAATTGCAGGACTGTCCAAATTTGTAACTGCGTCAAAACAATTCAAACACGAATCATTGAAGCTTCACAATGACATATTATATTTATTTTACTTTTCCTTAAGAGTTCAGAAGTCTGCCCATCTGTGCCAACCATAGCATGGTGAAATCCAAAAGAAATTAATTTAGCACTTTATTGTGTAGGCTACTGTATTTTCTATTGCAGTAAATCTATCCCAACCATTTTTAAAGAAAACAAGAAGGCATGTGTTTTAAAAGATGGAGAGTAAAATAAAAAGCACATCTGTATGCAATACAGTTTCACTATTGGTCATTATTATCCAGAGCGGCTTACTATATAAATAATTTGTGCGACCAAATCATGTTTTGCGCTAGTAACTGAAAAAGTTAGTAGCGCAAGTGCCACCAGTGGAAAATGTTAGTGTAGTTCCCTGTTCAGTAAGCATTTTGAAGATTGAGACCTGTTACTTACGTCAGAAACATGGCAATAAAGGCAGAACAGTACCACTAGCAACATCATCAAGTTCAAATCATTCAACGACCTCCACTTGCAAAAGAAGTTCTTTGCCATCAACGTACGCCTTTGGACCAACGAAGTAAGCGCGGTGCCCTTGCTGACGGGCTTTCTCAACAAGTGGCCAAAGTTTGTTACGCTGCACGCGATCCTCGGGGGACAAGTCTTCTGCCAAACGCAAGTGGTGCGTAGCAAGATACGGAGAGTTCTTTGCGGCTTTCCAGAGAGCATCCCGAAAATATCGCATTGTGAACTGAAGAATAATTCCACGAGGATAATTCGTTAATTCTCACCAGAGCTTCACCCTTCCGCCTTCCTCCCTTTTTTGGTTGAACTATTCCTTTACCATATAATTTATTTCAGGCATTTAACCAAAAACCCATTGACATCAGGACAATGGAAACAGAGGTGCTGAAATGCGAACTCATTTCTGGGTTTTGGCCTACAAAAATACGTCATCTCTGGGAGCACTTTGTAGAGCACACATTAAAAGCCCTCACAAGTTGGCCTATTTGTGCGGGATGACCCAATTGTTCATGAATGGAACCCATGCATGCAGTGGGTTTAAATGTCCCTGGTAGGCAAAAGGGTGTCCTTGAATTGTTGGAGTGTTTTTTTTTTTTTTTTTTACAAATAGAAATAGTAACAATAAAACTGTGTAAAAAACATTTATATTACCGTATTTTCCGCACTATAAGGCGCACTTAAAAGCCTTTAATTTTCTCAAAAAACAACAGTGCGCTTTATAATCCGGAGCGCCTTATATATGGATGGTAAACACACGTTCACCAAGACGGGGAGACAGCGCCGGGCGACTCACGCCACTATCTGCCAATGGATCGTGGATGCCTGGGCTGATATATCAGTCTCAACTGTGATCCGAGCTTTCACGAAGGCAGGAATAATCTCTTTATTCAGCCAGCTCACCTCACATACCTGTATTTACTTCCTGTTTTCGGTCGAAGTCCACAGTAGTTGATTGTCGAGCTAGCGCACGATTAAACCTCCTCCGTGTGTTCAACATCTGATTCGGATGAACTATCCATTTGAGCTGATATTCTCAGAACACCACACAGCACCGTCATCGGCTGACAGACTGGGTGCTTCTCAATACCCCTCCTCGTCTCCTCGCTCCTCCGTCCTCCATCCTATGACCCGGAAACCAATCGAGCTCAGCCATCTTGAAGGACATCTCAATTCTCTAATTGCACCGTGAGGAGGCGAGGATCGAGGAGTGAGGAGGCTTCCAGAGGAGCTATGAGCGAGGATACACAGGTGTACCCTTTGCGGAAGAGTTTTATCGACTAAACATGACGCACGTATCAATTCTCCTCCCCCTTCACATCTGTCACAATCATTTGAATTTATACTTTACTTTTGTAGTTTACATAAACCACACAACTCACATTTTTCAACAAGGTATCTTGCTTTATTATTATTTATTATGAATTTCTTAAATAAACTAACTTTAACAACATAAGGGCAGATCCTTTGAGCACTGCCGATGACGCAGTGAAGTGACGTTCGAGTGATCAAGTATTCCAATGTATTAAAAAAGCTTTCATTCAATTCCTCTGTCCTCGTTTTTTTCCCTTGCACCCTTCCCTCGCGTCCTACAGGGGGTGGAGCTGAGACGCGAGGAAAGGAAGCGAGGAAAGGAAACGAGGATGCACAAATAAGAAATGAGAAGCACCCTCTGAGTCACCACTGTTGCTTAGTTACTCATGATCGCGCGCGCGCACTCTACAATCGGCTACTGTGGACTTCGACCGAAAACAGGAAGAAAATACGGGTATGTGAGCTGGCTGAATAAACATCATTTTTATTCATATCTTTCAAATTTACTGCAGTCAGATCCACCGTGTTCACTCACATGGCTGTGCAATTGTAATGACACATTAAGGTTGTTAAGAGGCTAAAAGCAGGTTTAAAACTTGTTCCGTTTAAGTCAACTTTAAAAAGAGGATAACACGGTGTAGGCAACACCGTTTTTTGTCGTTGTTATCTGTACTGACAGCACTCCAAATTTACAAAAAAAAAATGAGCTCAATGTTAAACTTGACCGGAGTTCTCCTTTAACGTTTGAACAACGTTACCATGGGAGTGAACGGAGTTGTCAGAACGCTTAATAAAGTTTGACTTTATCTGACTGTTTTATTGACATTCCCTTTAGCACATCTAGTGGATGCATAACGCAAACCCAGTCAAACGTTTGACTACAGTATCTTATGCGCCTTATAATCCGGTGCGCCCTATTTATGAAATTTTTTCTAAAATATGTCATTCATTGAAGGTGCGCCTTATAATCCGGTGCGCCTTATAGTGCAGAAAATACGGTAAGGTAGCTACAAGTATTAGGCCTATGTAGTTAAATCTCAATATAACTTAAAGGTATTAATAATTAATAATAATATTAAAGGTTAATAGTAAACTAACTTGGTTTGATGTCCTCGGGGGAGGCTCGAACCTATATATTTATATATAGTAAACCCACCTATATATTTATATATATATAGTATAATGTATTTTTGTGAAAGCAACACCCTAAACATATTTGCTTGGAAAAATAATGGCATACAATGTAAAACATATTTACATTTGCAAGGCATAAAACAGATGTGCATAATCAATGTAAGATTGTTGTAGTGTAGGAACGTAAGCACTGGACCAAAAAGGCAGCTGACAGTTCTGTTAACTAGCACTAAGCAACAGTTTTGGAAGGTTCTGCTTTGAGCAGAGTCAGTGGTAGGCCAGACTACCTGACTTTCCCTTGAACATGGTCTTGCTTAACAAGGGTAGCCTTGTGAAGTTCTCAAACATTTACATTTAGTCATTCCGAAGTGAATTGACAAGCAATACATCATAAGAACCAACTATATTTTCAAAGTACTAAATTACAAGTTTTGATATCAAGACAGAAGTAAACAAGCAAGAGAAGTAGAATGCAGAAAGTTTTTTCTTAAAAAAAAGTTATAGGAAGTATATTTGTTTATGGTTAAATGAACTGCTTGCAGAAGAGGTCTTCAAACTATTTCATAATGTATTCTAATGTGCTACCATTTGTGGTATTGATAGTATTTTATAATAGTAGTATGAGTAGTCAATATAATGTGTGTTCCTTTTATTTTAGATATCAGTGAATATCTATGATGAAGATTGCCGTGATTGGCCAGAGTCTCTTTGGACAAGAAGTGTATAAAGAACTGAAGAAGGACGGCCACACAATTGTTGGTGTGTTCACCATTCCTGACAAAGATGGTAAAGTAGATCCACTTGGTAAGTCTCTTATTCTCTTTATTTCATGTAACTTCATGTGACTGTTAAGGACTGTTCACAAACATTCGCCATGGAAATTTGGTGCGCTTTTCACATGTGATTTGTTCAGACCAAAGAAAATGGACAGTAACAACACTCTTATGTAACAACAATGGCTCTGCTTTTGCACCAAACATTCTTGGTGTGAACAGGCTTTTATTATATTGTCCTTTTCATTTATAATATAAAAAATATATTACAAATTTAATTCATACATAAAATGAGTTGAATTCACCTCATCTGTGGTATGTTTTTATTTTCTGAATTAAAATTCATTTTGATATTTTTATGGGGCAAAAAGTAGGAAATGTCTGGCTGATTCAGCTGTTCAGCTAATCTTAATGAAAAAGAATTGATCATTAAAAGAATGACAATATTTGAATATTTGAAAAACATCATGTGGTGTGACCAACATGTAGAAACATGCAGTAGAAAACTCACGACTATGTCAAGGGCAATAAGTCTCTTAAAATATAAAATAATTTGACCTATTTATGACGATGGCTATTTATTTCAGGTCGTTAAAGCTGCAGTAGGGAGTTTTGAGAAACCGTTGACTTAGCCTGAAAATTTGAACAAGCACAACTTACAGGTCCCACCCTCTTACTCTCTGCTGCGCTACAGCCCTCCCCCACAGCGGAGCCTGCCGTGAACGCGCAGGCTGGTAAGCAGGGCCACCGATGATTCACTAGTAGGGACGAAACATCAACAATATGCTTTACATTGACTAAGGCCTGACCATACTTTGACTACAAACTTGTTCCTCAAATCATTACATATTTTGCAATACATGTAATGTAACTTTATAACGTTGCACCCTTTCTATAAGTTATAAATAGCTAGTAAGATAATATAACGGTAACTAACGTAACATATATAATATAATTCAAGTAATTATTCTAGTGATATGTAGGCCTAATGCTAGATAAGGTTTGCTAGTACATTTGTAACGGGGTTCAGTTGTTATGTGAAGAAGGAGGCGGGAACCGGCGAACGTTCAACAAGTTTAATAATAAATAAACAAATACAAAATGAAAGTATAAGCCAGCATCCCCTCACGGACAACACACAAAACAGAACATAAAATAACAACGTAAAATCAGGCCTGTTCCTCTCTCCACTGTTGTCGCTCCTCCTTTATGGTTCCGCTTCTCCGTGAGAGATGCGAGACCGGTGCGTCTCACAAGTGCCGTTCATTATCACTCACGCCACCGGCCTCGCGCCGCTCTCATGTCCCTGTCCCTCGGCCTCGTCCTGCTCGCCACAATATTATTTCAGCAACATGACAAGCCAGTGAATTAACAGGTTTCAATTGTTGCTTTGCACAGTTCGAGACATTTTATCTACATGTTACGCAGCTAGAGTTTTGGGCTCTGTCTAATTCTTTCTTTTTCGCTTGTTTATCGTCATCGGTTTTTCCTTTTACCCGTCTTTGTTTTATGAGCAGGTGCCACTCGAGAAATTGGCAGTTTAGGTTGTTTCTCCGCCATTAGCTGCAGCACACCAGCAATCTTGAGTTTGGTTTGAACGACGGTACGCGCTGTGCAAGAGAGGGGTGTGATCAGCGCATACACGAGCGTGATTGACACTGCTAAGACACTCCTCCAGGCTCTAATTGGTTGTTTCTGACCGGGAGCGGTGTATTTCTGCAAATGGCAATAGGACCACTGGGAGGAGCCAGAGGAGCTTGATTTTTTCACAGATTATCTGTCTCATATTCTACTGTCAGGACATAATGACAGTTTTAACAAATATGTAAAAAATATTTGTTTACAAAAGTTACCTACTGCAGCTTTAAATGTCATGTCTTGTGATTTTTATAAATTAAAGCAGGGCTATGGAACTGTGGCCTCTCTATCGCCATCTGTGGTTGAAATATAAAATTGCATGTTTCTTGCAGAGAGTTCTTTGAAGTTGGTTTTGCTTCGGCACTGTTCTTTTTGCACATATGAATCTGATGGTTTGAGGAAACTTCATGGTTACATAAATTAAACGGAATTAAACTAAATCTTTAAACTTTCCTCAGCGACCGAGGCAGAGAAAGATGGCGTGCCAGTGTTTAAGTTTCCCCGCTGGAGGCTGAAGGGAAAGGCCATCACAGAGGTGGTGGATCAGTATAAGGCAGTTGGTGCTGAACTGAATGTTCTACCTTTCTGCTCTCAGTTCATCCCTATGGAAGTGATAGATCACCCAAAACACGGCTCTATTATTTATCATCCCTCCTTGCTACCCAGACACAGAGGTGCCTCTGCCATTAACTGGTCAGTATGTGTGTGTGTTCACTTTATGTTTTTTAAGAGAGTGTGTGCGTATATGTGTGGTAACTCTAATTAGAAATATGATAGTAAGATCTAATGAGAGGCAGGTGGTTATCATAAGTAGGCCATTGGTGTGTGTTTACTGTCTGCTGTTAGTATCAACACTACTATTACAGTTGCAATTGTCTCTCTTTTTTTTTTTTATACATTCTTGTTTTTGCACAATTTATTTCACAAAATGTATCCAGTGCATTGCATCATAATCAATTTTTCTGGAATATATTACCAGGAAAGAGAGAGTACATTTTTTTAAAGCATGTAACACCCGAAAGTAAACTTTGTTGACTCTTAGAATGTTTAGACTAAAAGCAATAAAACGTTCATTTTTTATAATATGGTCTCATTAAATTTAGCTTTAGCTTCAGAAGACGTATTATGGAGTGCATTAGTCATATGTTATACTTTTATGGTACTTATGTGTTTAAAAATGATCATATTTGATGTCCTTTTGAAGCTTGCCAATTATGTTTCTCTGAAAGAAACGGCATGAGGATGTAATATAAATTATTTTGTATTTTGTATTTCTCTAAGGACTCTGATTCATGGTGATAAGAAGGGTGGGTTTACTGTGTTCTGGGCAGATGATGGACTGGACACAGGACCAATTCTTTTGCAAAGAGAATGCTACGTTGAGCCGAATGACAATGTAAACAGCATCTACAAACGCTTCCTGTTCCCAGAGGGAGTCAAAGGCATGGTGTGGATTATTGCAGAAACATCTACAGCCTCATTATATTGCAAAATATATTTTGCTATCCATTAAGTTAAAACAGCATATCAGTCATTGTTTTAATGTAGGAACAGTAGGATTTGAAGTCCATAAAGTAGTTTGATGTAGTTGTTGTATAGGAGGGCACCTTTGGATTCTTGTGTGTGTTTTTGTTTTACTTTAGGTGGAGGCAGTCAGGTTAATTGCAGCGGGTAAAGCTCCGAGAATCAAGCAACCAGAGGAAGGAGCCACATATGAGTGTATTCAGAAGAAAGAAAATTCAAAGGTGGAGTTTCTCCACCACTGCACAACAGTCAATATATAGATGTATAGCTTGTTTGAGTCTAATATTGTACACAACATTTCAACAACCGTATATGGTGTTGCATAGATTGACTGGAACCAGACAGCAGAAGCCATTCATAACTGGATCAGAGGGAATGACAGAGTCCCTGGAGCCTGGGCAGAGATTGACAGCAAAGTGAGTGATTTAACTAACTGTTAAACACACACAACAGCTCACCACACATGTAGATACTCTTAGTCAAATGCTACAGTGTTATTTTCGTTCTTCTGGTAGAATGTGTCATTCTATGGATCAACACTGTTGGAAAATGACCATTCTTCCAGCAATGGTCAACCTCTGGAAATCCCTGGAGCAAGTCGACCCGGTCTGGTTACCAAAAGTGGCCTTGTTCTTTTCGGGAATGATGGCAAGACGGTAAAGACTTTATGCTATTAAATTAGCTAAACTTGATCCTTATTTGCCTTGAACTGTTTGTAAAACTGTCATTGTGAAAGGACTGGCAAAAACTTATAGCCTGGTAATACCAAACTCTGCTTCTTCGCTTTGCTTCGTAGACAGAGTCTGGAATGGCATAATTGAAAAGTGTTTTCTTTCTCGCGGGGGGGCGCTTGTCTGAAGTATAAAATCATTGGTACCCGTAAGCCAATCACATAACACAATCACCTCTCTCTCCAACTTAAACATCACCTCTATTCAAAATGTTTAACAAACACTCTTCTTGTTCGGGCTTCAGTTTGCAAATGCCGGGAATATTCTCCACAACAGAGCGAATTGCATCCCGTATCTCCATATCCGCAGTCGTTTTCGATTTCCCTAACCTAAAATACAATCTTAAACTCGGCGTCTACGTCACGGCTCTCAGCCCGCCCTCTGTTCGTTGATTGGCCGGCTGTTTTCAGGCTGGAGGAAAACTGAGAGATAGGAGGTCGCTATCTCAGACTGAGTACAGAAGCGAACTGAAATTGAGCGGAAGTACGAAGTCTGACGTAGTCAGGCTAAAAAACTTACACATGCATAATGAAAATTCCGTCATCATTTACTCGTGTTGTTCCAAACCTGTATTTCTTTTCTTCTACTGTGCACAAAAGTAGATATTTTGAAGAATGTTGGTAACCAAAAAGTTTTGGTGACATTTGACTTCCATTGTATGGACAAATAAAACAAAACAAAAACAGACATTTCTCAAAATATTTTTTTTCATGTTCTACATGTTAGGGGGGTAACAGTTTAAAGACCCAGAACCAGATATGATGAATGAAGACCCGGAGTCAGAATTATAATAAATTGAAGAAAAGTTTTACTGAAGATAGTTTGCAGTTTCATCAGCAGAAGTCAGCTTCAAGACTCACACAGGAGTTCGTAGGCCGCCCCGCTTACAGTTACAAAGATCACAGCAATTATACCCTTCACCAAGGTCTAAGCTATGTCCTTGCTTCAGGTTGCAGTTTCTGATTGGCTAAGAACACATATGGTCTAAGCAAATTTCCACATATATATACAGATAGATGAAAGAACAACTCAGTCAATCTCCAATAATGCCAGTGGTTCCTTAACCTGTAACCAAAAAGACTAACACACACACCGACACACAGCTTTTCCAAGGTTGGATTTGGCCAGGCTCTAACTGTAGACAGGAGAGTCCTCTCAAAACATCAAGATAATGCGTTCTTTCTCTCAAGGAGCAGGAAAGTTTTTTTTGGGGGGGGGTGAACTGTCCCTTTAAGTGCAAGCTGCAATAATCACGGTCCAAGCACATGTGAAGAGACCATGATTAAAATATACAAATTCAAAAGAATATATCCTGTTGATGCTGTGGATACAATTGCTTCTTTGTTATATGTCAACTTCTTTGATCACAGTTGCAAAAATATGTTGTTCTTAAGATATAGCCCCTAGCATCTGAAGCATTTTCAATGTAAACATGCTAGACAGAAGTCTCAATGTTTCAGCATGTCACCATTAAAAATTGTCACCACAGCTGGAAAATGAATTAGATCACATCTTAGAAATTATGTACCAAATCAAAATGCCTTTGATACGTTTTTGTCATGAGGGTCTCCAGAAGATCTGTACCAAATTCTGTGTGAACTGTAAAAGCGGCCTAGGAATACTTTGGAAAAAGTAATTTTTGGGGGAAAATAAAAAATATATACAGTAGATAAAATATATTTGATAGATGAGAATGAAATCTGAGCTATACTTTTTATTTTTGTCTTAACTCAAGGATTCACCGGAATTCTAGCCCACATGGTAATGGGCATAAATGTAAATGTACTTGGACCCTAAAACCTTAAAGGGATGTTTCACCCAAAAATGTCAAGATTTATGCACCTTTATGTTGTTCCAAACCTGTATTACTTTCTTTCTTCTGTGGAGCACAAAGATATTTTGAAGAATGTTTAAACTTTTTGACAATACTATGAAAGTGAGATCCAAAACAACATTGGACCCCATTGACGTTCATACAATGAGAGTCAATGGGGTCCAATGTACTCTGAGTATATCATGATAGAATTTAATTTGACATTTTTTAAATGTAATGTATAATGCAATGTTGTTGTTTTATTAAAAGTTAGGGGACGTGTCCCTCATTTACACCTTTGATAGTGAACCAATCCAATATGGACTATTGTGACTCAATGTATATACTGTATGTTAAACACCTTTATTTGATGTTTCTCCTGAGGTTGTAGATGCATGTGTATGTGTATTTATACATAAAGTGTGTTTGTACTTATGTATGTATTTAGTTGATTGTGAAGAACCTGCAGTTTGAGGATGGGAAGATGATTGCTGCGTCCCAGTATTTTAAAGCTGGTGTCAGTTCCACTGTGGAGCTTTCTGAGGATGAAAAACAATTTGCTGAGCAGATGAGGGTAAAAAAAATCTGAATAATTTCATTAATAGTCACCATAATATTCTTCGTTTGTGTGTGTCGGTATGTTACAAACTTTGTACCCATATTAAATATTTTTCTTTTTGTTTTTACATTCTGAAAGATAACGCGTTGAAGACAGAAGACTCATGTAATATTTATTGCATTTTTGTCCAGGAGGTGTGGAAGAGTATTTTGACTAATGTAGAGAAGATTGAAGACACTACTGACTTCTTTAAGTCTGGTGCTGCTTCGATGGATGTAGTCAGGTAATTATTATGTGAGCATGATTTTCTAATTCTTATTATATATAATGCATGTTAATATGCATTATTTTCATCACTTTTCCCTTTATATAATTGAAAGATTTTTTTCTTCTTATTTTCATACTGTAGGCTGGTGGAAGAGGTAAAGTTAAGGGCGAAACAGTTGCAGTTGCAGAATGAGGACGTTTACATGGCAGCAAGCTTTCAAGAGTTCATTCAAATGTGTGTGAGGAAGCTGCGAGGAGAGGATGAGGAAGACGAGTTCAACGTAGACTATGTTAGTATTGCTCCTGCTAAATGGATAGTAGCTTATTATTATGCTTATTTTTGCACTGGCTTGAAAACTACATTTCATATGTGTTTCAAGTAGAACACCGTTAACTGTCATCTGCTTCATATTAAAAAATACATATAGATTTCATATACAAGAATAAAATGACACTGTTTCAGCATTTTACAGATCATTACTTGTACAACATGTCCATCAGTGCAGTAATACAATATACAGTATACTATAATATATTACCCAAATATAGTAAATTAATAATATTTGCATAGTGGCATTGTTTTAAACTTAACTTGAGATTATACTAATAAATGGTCTGTGTGACTCAATTGCATTTATTAGCTCTAGAATTGCCACAGTTATCCATGTTTGGGTGGAGTGATCAAAAGAACCATAACTGATTTAATGAGCCAATCACAGTTTCTTTGTTATGACCAGCCAGGTAGCAGGACAGACCATAGTACTCAGTATCCTACATGTTGGTTTTGCACCGTGTGGTAAAAAAAAAAAAAAAAAAAAAGCTAAACAGCCCACTTTCCAAGTTCAAGTGTACACTCATTCTAAATCTATGTCGGTGACACATTCCCACATTCCATTGGGGCAAAAGATTATTGTGACACGAAGGGGGACAGGGAAGGCAGGCAGAGGTGTGGAACTAAGTGCAGGCATATATTTATTTAACAAAACAGGGAACTGTCACGATCCACACTCACAGAGACACAGAAGATCCAATGATGCAGTACAGTATTTATTTAGGGAAATCCGTTACTCACAAAACAGTCCAGGCAGGGGTCAACATCCACAAAAGCAATCCAAAACACAAGGAACAATAAATAGACAGAAACAGACCTCAGACATGGTGTGATAATAGATAAACACTAACACAGACAGGGTTTATATACACACACAGAACTAACAAGGTGACGGGAAACAGCTGTGTGCAATGATCAGATGAGTGGCAGAACAGAATGCTGGGAAATGTAGTTAATCGTGAATGACACCGTGGAAACGAGGACCTCTAGTGATAACCCAGGGAAGACAACCCAGACACTGTGACAGGAACTCTAAGAGCCAGAAAACATGAACACTAGGATCCACGAGAAACGACTGACAAACTAACATAGCAAACACAAGGGCTATATACAGACAGGGCTAACGAGAGTAACAAGAAAACAAGGCACACCTGGGAGACCAATCAACAAAGGTACTACAAAACATGGCACAAGAAACAGGAACAGAACAGGGCAAAATACAAACTTAAAGTCCATATAACAAAAACACAAGGAACACAAAACAGGGGATGTTATGCATGTTTACCTCTGGTACCTCACCATTCATTTTAACAACACTCAATATTTGGGAACTGAGGACACAAATTGTTGTATATTTGAAAGTGGAATTTTTTCGATTCTTTCTTTAAGAAATAAGCTACTTGAAAGTCTGGAGTCTCCATTGCCATATTTTATGCTTCATAATGCGTCAAAGATTTTTAATCAGAAATACCGTAGGTCTGGATTTCAAACACAATGGTAGACATGCCAAATTTGTGGAACGTATTGCTGGCTTCTGACTGAATGCTTATGAAAAACAAAGGTGAATAGTTAAATTGTCTTGTAATACTGTTTTTTTTGTTAAGTGTGTATTTCTAATTTTGTACTTTCTATTTAAGTATCTGCATGTCTGTTGTAGGTAGAAAAGAAGCTGAACAATATGACAATCCGAATCCCTCACCAGCTTTTCATAAATGGCGAGTTTGTAGATGCTGAAGGGGGAAAGACCTATAAGACCATTAACCCCACCGATGGACAGGTACACAATGGACACAAACTTTTCCACTCTCAATCTGTCTGCATTATCTTTTCCACATGCTCAATTTCAGCTTGTGTTTGTGTGTAGGCAATCTGTGATGTGTCCTTAGCTCAGATCTCTGATGTGGAAAAGGCAGTGGCCGCAGCTAAAGAAGCATTTGAGGAGGGAGAGTGGGGCAAGATGAACCCCAGAGACAGAGGCAAACTACTCTACAAGTACGTGATTGATTGCATTTTATATTTTAACACTGCAGGTTAAACATTGGTTTCATTACCCAAAACGTTCATCATTTACAGAATTTAAGTAGTAAATGACAAATAATTATAATGTATATAATGTATCAAGAAATTCAACAAAGATGACAACAGAAAGTAAATATACAACTATACGTGATGGATGATGATTATTTGTCTTTGCAAGCGATACACATGTTGTCTTCAACAGATCGGTCTGAAAATAACTGTGTGTAGTGTATGTGGGCATTCTCCAGACTGGCTGATCTGATGGAGCAGCATCAGGAAGAGCTGGCCACTATTGAGTCCATAGACTCAGGAGCAGTCTATACTCTTGCCCTCAAAACACACATTGGCATGTCTATCCAGACATTCAGATACTTTGCTGGCTGGTGTGACAAGATTCAGGTTTGCTTGTGTCTGTTTATATTATTTATTAGAATATTAATTTATCAGCCATCACTTGTGATGTATGCCACATTGTCATATTTAGGATATTATGTTATAAGTAGCCTATATATTCTGTGTTTTTTCAAGCTTTAGTTACCTTGTTTAAAGATTTTTTGCTAAGTATAATAAGAGGAGCCTTAAATCTTTAAAGACATATTCCAGGTTCAGTATTGATTACCACAAAAATGGTCCCACGTTTTCTTTAAAAAAAGCAAAAATATTGTTTACAGTTTGGCGCTTACAATGAAAGTGAATGGAGCCAATTTTAAAATACTCACAGTTTCAAAGATATAGTAACAAAATGTAAAAGATATGCATGTTAACTTAATTTAGTGTGGACATTTTTTTTACTTACTAACCTTTTCTGTGTAAGGTTAGATCTAATTTTCATACCAACACAATGAAACCCTAAAATGACTGTACAAATGATGAGAACTTTACAGCTCAAAAAATATACAAGTTTTAACAGAAGAATCAACTGATCAAGTGATTTTATAAAACTATTGCCAGGTTTCACAGACAAGGCTTAAGCTAGTCCCAGACAAAAATGCATGTTTTAGCTGTTTTAACTGAAAGTAACTTGCACTGACACATCTTAAAATATGTCAGTGCCATTGTTTTGTCTCAAGATGCACACCTGTACTCGTTTTTTTTTTTCTCAGGCACGTTTATAAAAGTTACTTAATGTCCTAATTGAACTAAGGCCTAATCCTGACTTAATCTAAGCCCTGTCTGTGAAACCAGTCCTATAAGTATCACATTTAGTCATGGCCAGATGGCCAGACTGGTAACCTGAAGGTTGCAGGTTCGATTCTCAATACCGGCAGGAAATCACTGAGGTGCCCTTAAGCAAGGCACCTAACCTAACACGGTTTCCAGTGTGTTCACTACTCACTGCTCCTAATGTGTGTGCACTAACTTGGATATGTTAAATGCAGAGGGCAAATTCCGAGTATGGGTTACCATACTTGGCCTTCATGTCATGTCACTTTCTGCATCATTTTCTGTGCCTCACTATAACGTCAGTTTGTACTTTTTTGTACACAGAAATAAGGGACACGTTGAGATGATTTTTTTTTGTGATCATTATGCACTGAATTCTGTTAATTCAGCCTGAATTGTATTGAACAATTCCTTCAGGAATAGTTCCATCAAAAATATAAATTCTGTCATCATTTACTCACTCACAAGTTGTCCCAAAACTGTATGAATTTCTTTCTTCTGCTGAACACAAAAGATATTTTGAAGAATGTCGGTAACCAAACAGTTGATGGACCCCATTGACTTCCATAGAATGTTTTTTCCATACTATGGAAGTCAATAGGGCCCATCAACTGAGGTTACCCATATTTAGGGGCCAAGCACCTATTGTATCTGTTGGCATTCTTATTCTTCTTTTTCTTCCGCTCTGGAAGTCTATGGCAGCCCATATAACCACTTGCGGGAAAGTTTTGAAATTTGGCACACAGATAGAGGACAGTCTTAACTGTCACCATAGCAAATATGAAGTCTCTAACTAAATCCTTCTAGCACCACCAACTGTCCAAAGTTGCATTCACGTTTATGTTTCCGGTTCAAAAGAAACAAGAATTTCTCCTAAGCCGTTGCTCAGATTTTCCCGAAAATTTAACCAGATCATCTTCAGACCATGGCGACAACAAGTTATGGAATTCAAATTGATTCGGCAAACCGTTCTCAATAACGCGCGAACGAATTCGACGAAGTGGCCGCCAAATTGGACGTGATGCTTTATCTCCGCAACGCTTTAACGTAAACTTGGTGTGTGTTGTGACAACCATGACCTGCGGCTGCCTGCACAGTTTCGGTGCAGTGCCACCTAGTGGTCAGGACATATGAAAAATGGCTCTTTTTGCTTATAACTTCTGAACGCTTTGACCAAGAAAGCCGAGTACAAATCAGCATGAAGTTTTAACATCTACTCTCGTGTAATGGAAATCATGAAGATCTGGATACGTCCAGTGACTGCGGTGAATAGTGCTGCTGGCAACAAGGGAAAGACCTTGTGACAGCCTGGAGAGACAGCTGACAGGAGGAAAGAGACCCCAATGGGGCTGGTAAGGGTTAGCTACCCTTGTCGGCAGTATCCAGCTCCGTGTTTACAGGATGCTGGAGACACCCGCCCAAGGCTTCTGAGAAATTAAAGAGAAAAATACCCCTAGAGTCTGCGAGAGCGGGGGCGGAAGATGACTCAATGTTGGACAACATGGTTAACGACTTAGGAATGGAAACTGTTATGAGTATGGAGAGTAAGACTAGTCCAAGATCTGCAGTTAGTAAAGTCATTAAACTCTAAGTTTGTGTCTGTGGCTGGAGCAAGGCGACAACGGTCAGGGGTTTGAAGGTTCATCAAGGGAAAATTAAATGCTTGAGGGAGAAGGGACAGGGGCCTCGCATTGATCAGTACTTCTTACGAAGTCAGTCAAGTCAGTTGAATGAAATCCAGCGACAGGAAGCAAACCACAGCTCGCAGGATATCAGCACCCCTGTCATAGAGGAGAGGAGGGCTTGCACAGTTAGTGATGATGAACATATTCATACTTGTGAACCCGGTCAGACTAAACAGCATAAGAGAGAAAAGAACCTCAACGGGCATAGGCCTGGAGTTAGATGGCCAAGAGCTTGTGAGAAAACTGCATGGGACACGGTAAACACAGATCTATGCTTTGCATTGGAAAGATTAACTGGTACAGTTGAAAAGAAGCTGGATAAATTTGGGGACATCATTTACGCATATGGAAGTGAGAGGTTTGGTGTGGAAAAAAGGAAGGAAAAAGTACAGACTACTCCTGGAATGTCTAGACGGCAGCAGAATATTGAAGGGTTAGTTAGAGAAAGGAGACAGCTGAGGAAGCAATGGAAAAGAGCAGAACAAAGTCAGAAGGAGGGACTCAATCTCTTACAAAGGGCCATAAAAGATAAGATGGCAACATTATGCAGAGCTGAGCGTCTACGGAAACGCTAGAAAAAGGAATGTGCGAGGGCTAATTTCTATAAAGACCCATTCAAATTCGTAAAGAAGTTATTCACCAGGAAGAAGAATGGCACTTTAAAAGCATCTAGGGTTGAGCTAGAGAGATATTTGGAGGAAACACATACAGATGCAAAAAGGCATGAGCCTATGTCAATTCCATCAGACATACCACCTATCAACCCACCAGAATACCAAATGGAGGTCTGTGCACCTAAGTGGAAAGAGGTAGAGCAGGCTGTGAGAAAGGCAAGGGCTTCATCATCTCCAGGGCCTAATGGAGTTCCGTATAGAGTGTACAAGAGTGCTTCAGGAGTTCTGCGAATTCTGTGGAAATTGATAAAAGTGGCATGGGAAAAACAGGTTGTACCTAGATCATGGCGCAGAGCAGGTGGAGTCTTTATACCTAAAGAAAAAGATGCTACAAGCATCAGTCAGTTTCGTCCTATTTCACTATTAAACGTTGAAGGTAAGATTTTCTTCAGCATTATTGCCCAGAGATTGTCCACCTACCTATTAAAGAATGGCTTCATTGACACTTCAGTTCAAAAAGCGGGCATTCCAGGGTTCTCAGGATGCTTAGAACACAACAATGTTATCTGGCAACGAATTCAGTCAGCTAAAAAGGAGAGGAAGGAGCTCCATGTGACATTCCTGGATTTGGCTAATGCATATGGTTCAGTGCCACATGAGCTTCTTTGGGCAGCATTTGATTTTTTCAGAGTACCAATGTCAATAACAAATTTAGTGAAAGCCTATTTTGGAGATTTGCAATTTAGTTTCTCAACTCCAAAATTCAGCACCGCATGGCAATGCTTAGAGGTTGGAATAATGGCAGGATGCACCATTTCTCCACTGGCTTTTACCATGGCAATGGAAGTAATCATTAGGGCATCAAGATGGGTTGTAGGAGGAGAGCGCTTGGCTTCTGGGATGCAACTACCACCAATCAGAGCATACATGGATGACATGACAACCATGACTACAACAGTAGCCTGCACTAATCGGTTATTTGGGAAGTTAACAGATAATATTGAATGGGCACGAATGCAATTTAAGCCCTCTAAATCAAGGAGCATCTCGATAGTTAAAGGAAAGGTAGTAGATAAAACATTCTTCATTAATGGTGAGGCAATACCAACAGTTTCTGAGAAGCCAGTGAAGAGTCTTGGGAGATGGTACGATGGGGATCTAAAGGACACAGTTCGAGTGGGAGAAGTTAGACGACAAGTAGTGGAAGGGTTGAAGAGCACAAACAGCTGTGCTCTACCAGGCAAACTAAAACTCTGGTGCTTTCAGTTTGGTCTACTGCCAAGGTTGCTGTGGCCACTGACTGTGTACGAGGTTTCTTTGACAACAGTGGATAAGCTGGAAGCGTTCATACATCAGGAAATGGTTGGGAGTTCCACGCTGCCTCAGCAGAGTGGGAGTATTGCAGCTGCCAGTCTCTACTTTAACCGAGGAGTTTAAGTGTGCCAAAGTCAGACTGGAAATGACTTTAGTAGAGTCACGCGACAAATGTGTAAGGGAGGCAGCCCCTGTGTTAAAAACTGGTAGAAAGTGGTCAGCAAAGAAATCTGTAGTAGAGGCAAAGGCTGACCTTCAAATTGGGGATATCGTGGGACAGGTACAGCATGGAAGAGGGGGTTTTGGGCTCAGTTTAGCTCCTCCTAAATGGCACAAGGCAGGCCCAGCTCAAAGGAGGAAGCTGGTAGTCAACGAGGTGCGAAAGCAGGAGGAGAGGATGAGATGTATAAAGGTCATTTCCCAGGCCAAGCAGGGAGAGTGGATGAGATGGGAGAGTGTGGAACAACGCAAAATGGGCTGGCAAGACCTTTGGTCAATGGAAGAGAGTAGGATCAGTTTCCTTATTAGGTCAACATATGATGTTCTCCCATCACCACATAACCTAAACCTCTGGGTAGGAGAGGATCCCTCTTGTCCTTTGTGTTCATCACCTGCCACATTAAGGCACATTTTGACAGGATGTAAGGTGGCTCTTAGCCAAGGTCTGTTTACTTGGCGCCATGACCAAGTATTGCGATGTTTGGCTTTAGCATTGGAAGGCAAGCGTAGTATGACCAATAAATTGCCGCCTGTTCTAGCAATACATTACACGCAGAAGACTATATAGAATAGTCCTCCGCCCAGGCGAGCAACCACCAAGAAAAGGTGCTGACACCAATTCTCGCCCAGGACAACTGGAAGCTGCTGGGGACTGGAAGATGCTGGCTGATCTTGATCAACGGCTTATTTTTCCACCTGAGATTGCCACCACTAACCTACGACCAGATATTGTTTTGTGGTCTGGATCAGCACGGATTGTTCAACTGATAGAGTTAACAGTGCCATGGGAGGATGCGGTAGATGAGGCATATGAGAGGAAGAAACTGCGGTATGCCCATCTGGCCACTGAAGCAGAACAGCGAGAATGGAGAGTCCAGGTTTATCCAGTGGAAGTGGGTTGTCGAGGTTTTGTGGCACACTCTACAACCCGGTTCCTCAGAGACGTCGGATTCAGTGGCCAAGAGTTGCGTCGCACAGTAAAGAACTTATCTGAAGCAGCAGAAAGGAGCAGCAACTGGCTGTGGTTGAGATGGAAAGATTCTAGCTGGCTGTGTACAGGCCGCCACGCTACGGTTTCGTAGAATTCTTGAAAACTTGAAGAGTCTGTTGGTTTATTTGTATAGGTTGTAAAGTATTTACAGTCATTACGTTCCTGTGTACATTGCGTGAATGACGGGTGGTTGGGCAGATATTGTGTTTTGCGGTAGGTGGTATGCCATACGGAACCGTTGCCAGTGAAACTGCATATTAACGCACCAGTGGGGCTCGACAGCCTCAGTCAAACGGGTTGGCGCGTATGGTTGGGTTGCGGAGAGATTGTGGTTAGGTTTCAGCAGCAGGAGGGATGTAGAGGTCAGTAAGCTGGGCTGAGTTGAGTGGGGGACGGAGGGGGGTGACTCTGGGACGCCAGAGTCACTGTCGAGCCCTCTTGAGGTGTCGTGGGCTAGTCGACGAAACACTGAGGACGGAAGGTGCCCACTTGAAGACTCTAGAGATGTCCCCTACTTGGCTCAATCCAGACGGTTGTCGTGCTGGTCCACTAGGGAGACCACACTGTAGTTGCAGCCGTCGTGTGTGCTGACGCGCCAAGTACACTGCAGTCGTTAACGCCGGACAGAAGGGGAGTCACACCACCATATGGAAAGAAGCGTAAATGGGTGAAGCATAGTTTACTGTAAAGCTACGTCTTAGTGTTGCTTATCTTGGCGAAAGCTGAGTACAAATCAGCATGAAGTTTTAACATCTACTCTCGTGTAATGGAAATCATGGGGCAGCGCCAACTTGTGGTCAAAAGTTATAATGAAATTACCTAAATGCTAATAACTTTTGATTAAATTAGCCTATTATAATGAAACTGGTCTTAATAGATTATTTGGGTCATGCCGAGAACATAGATACCAATTTTGCCATATTTGGCCGAACTTCTTGTCCGCCATTTTGATTTTCTTTCAAAACCTACTTTTTCGAACTCCTCCTTGGCCGTTTGTCTTATTTTACCCAAAATCGAATTGTATCCTCTCCAGAACGTGCCGACAAAAAGTTATGGATTTCGTGTGGGGGTGCGATACCATTTTCGTATACCGCAGCAACAAAGTTGAGGCATGATGCCAAAATGACTCTTGAGGCTATATTGTTGCAATGCTTTGGCATATTGACACCAAACTTTGCATTTGACATTGTTACCTTACTCTGACCACACCACATCAATTTGGTCACAGCGCCACCTATTGGTCGAAAGTGATAAACCATTAAATCAAATTACTATTGCAGTTGGTCTGATGCTCAGCCATGCAGTGATGACTTGTCGTGCCACCTTTGTGCTTGGCCCCTTATGGCTGCTTGCAGCTATATTCTTCAAAATATATAGAATTTTGTGTTCAGCAGAAGAAAGAAATTCATACAGGTTTGGAACAAAATTTTTGGGTGAACTATCCCTTTAATATGAGGAAGCTAATTTTGACTGCATTCCATCCCAGAAAAAAAAAAACTGAAAAAGAATATTATTGTTATTATACACCATATGATTGGAAACTACTGTTTTAGTAAGATTTAAAAAATGAATACAAATAATGAACCTATCCTGGTGTGTGTCTGAAAGATCTAAAATTATTCTCCACAGGGCTGCACTATTCCTATCAACCAGGCTCGGCCTAATCGAAATCTTACCTTCACCAAGAAAGAGCCAATTGGGTAAAATCAACCCTCCCCATAAAAATGAATACTCAAACTCCAACCTCACCATGAAAAGTCACCTTAATTGCTATGTATTTTGTATATCTGGATAGAATGCTGAGAATATTTAGCTCTTGCTTGTTTATGTTCAGTTTGTGTGCCATTGTCATTCCATGGAATTATCCATTAATGATGCTGGCCTGGAAGACTGCAGCCTGCCTGGCAGCTGGAAACACTGTGGTGCTCAAACCTGCACAGGTAAAAAATGGAGTTAATGTTAAACAAACATGCACAAGGCATCTTTATTCCAAACAATATTTGGAACAGAAATGAATGATTGTGCGATTGTTTCTGTGTTGAATTCTAGGTCACACCTTTGACTGCTCTCAAGTTTGCCGAATTAACTGCACTGGCAAAGTTTCCAAAGGGCGTGGTGAACATACTTCCAGGATCCGGTGCATATACACGCAAACCATACATAACAAAGTTCATATACTGAAGTATATTTTGTGAATTTGGCTGTTTTTAAGGCTGTCTGCTTATATATGAATCGAATATTTATTGAATATGTCAATTTTAGGGTCTCTGGTTGGTCAGCGGCTGTCTGACCACCCTGATGTTCGAAAACTGGGCTTCACCGGCTCCACTGAGATTGGCAAACAGATAATGAAAAGGTGAATGAGCATCTCTTTTTAAAAGGTTGCGACTGTTTTCTTCTTTTTTGTAGATTTTGTCTTGATGCCACATTAGGGCCACAAATTGAAAATTATACAAACACTTTCAATATTATTTTTGTATGCTTACAGCATTTCTTTCATTTAAGTTAATTACAAATAGGGTTTAAATAAAAGTTGGGAATCCTAAAAATGCTTGTCTATCTTGTAGCTGTGCAGTCAGCAATGTGAAGAAGGTTTCACTTGAGCTAGGAGGGAAGTCTCCTCTCATCATCTTTAATGATTGTGATCTGGACAAGGCTGTCAGAATGGTTTGTTCACCTCAGTACCATGATCGCATGATCATATTAAAAATACATTTTTTGTTTATCGAAGTCATGTTGTAATCTCATGTTATGTACCCTCCACACACACTTCTTGTCTACAGGGTATGAGCTCGGTGTTCTTTAATAAGGGAGAGAACTGCATTGCAGCAGGGAGACTGTTCATTGAGGAATCTATCCATGACACTTTTGTGGAGAGAGTGGTAAGAAATAAACATACATGAAGATTTAATAGCTTCTTTAGCTGAATGTCTATTTTCACATATATTATTTACTTTTGATTCCTTACCTACAGCTAAATCACTGCTATTCTGATATTTAGTCATATAACACTTTTGTGACTGTGATGTAGCTTTAATATTATATCTAAAGTATAGTCATCTGGATGAGTGGTGAAACATCTAACAAATTAGCTCTATTAAATATTAATAATTAATAATAACTTGTTATGATTAATTATAAATATTTGGGTCAGTTAATTGGATTAACTTCATGTAGCTAAATAATATTACAATCAATTAATCAGTTCGTCCAACGAACTCTTTTGATTATTCATTTATTCTAAGAAAAGGGTATCTTCCATGGCCACAGAAGAATAATTATTTCTTAGCATATACAGCGCTTAGAGCATGTAACAAGATCAAGATCATAAAAGAGACTTTGTCTGCAAGCAGTGAATCAGAACCAAATATATATTGTGCACAAGTTTTATTAACTAAATCACGAACATAACTAAACAAACATACATACATACATGCATAGGTAAAATGGTGAGTGATAGAATGGAACTGGAAGCAGGAAATTAAACTATGGAAAAGATCCATTTAAAGCTGCAGTAGGGAGTTTTGAGAAAACGTTGACTTAGCCTGAAAATTTGAACAAGCACAACTTACAGGTCCCACCCCCTTACTCTCTGCCGCGCTACAGCCCTCCCTCCACAGCTCGTCCTCCACAGCGGAGCCCGTCGTGAACGCGCAGGCTAGTAAACAGGGCCACCAATAACAGCGGATAAAAAGTTATATGGCACATTCACTAATAGGGACTAAACGTCAATAATATGCTTTACATTGACTATGGCCTGCTCATACTTTTACTACAAACTTGGTCCTCAAATCATTATGTATTTTGCAATAGCCTACATGTAACTTTATAACGTTGCACTCTTTCTATAAGTTATAAATAGCTAGTAAGATAACGTTAATATAACGGTAACTAACGTTACAGTATGTAAGTAATTATTCTAGCGATATATAATGCTAGATAAGGTGTGCTAGTACATTATTTCAGCAACATGACAAGCCAGTGAATTAGCAGGTTTCAATTGTTGCTTAGCAGAGTGCGTGACATTTTATCTACATGTTATGCGGCTAGAGTTTTGACACCGAGTCAATGGGCTCTGTGTAATTCTTTTTCGCTTGTTTATCGTCATCAGTCTTTTTCCTTTTACCTCTTTGTTTTATGGTAAATGGACTGCATTTATATAGCGCTTTCACAGACCCAATGGCCACCAAAGCGCTTTACAATTTGCCTCACATTCACCCATTCACTCACTCATTCATACACCGACGGGCGACGGCAGCCATGCAAGGCGCCATCCAGCTCGTCGGGAGCAGCTGGGGTTAGGTGTCTTGCTCATGGACACCTCAACACTTGGTCAGGTGGAACCGAGGATTGAACCACCAACCTTCCGGTTTGTAGACAACCCACATGAACCACTGAGCCACTGCCGCCCCCATGAGCAGACGTCACTCGAGAATTGGCAGTTTAGGTTGTTTCTCCGTCATAAGCACAGCTGCAGCTCGCCGGCAATCTTGAGTTTGAACGACGGCTCGCGCTGTGCAAGAGAGGGGTGTGATCAGCGCGTACACGAGCGTGATTGACACTGCTAAGACACTCCTCCAGGCTCTGATTAGTTGTTTCTGACCGGGAGCGTGTATTTCTTGCAAATGGCAATAGGACCATTAGGAGGAGCCAGAGGAGCTTGATTTTTACACAGATTATCTGTCTCATATTCTACTGTCAGGACATAATGACAGGTTTAGCAAATACATTTTTTCAAAAGTTACCTACAGCAGCTTTAACTATGAAAAGAACCATCAGCTTATCATTTTCAGAGTACTTCGTTGAATTGATACTTGCATTTTTAGTGCCGGGTACACAGTTCTTGAAGTTGTTGAAAATTAAAGTTGTTACTGGTTCCGTGAGTGTCACATGTTGAAGTTGCAATCGTTTACTCCTCCTTTGGATTAAGATATGATGTACTTGCATGGTTAGTTCGACTCTGTTCTGGTTGAAAGTTCTCTCTCTCCATGACCGGTTGTGAGTCGAGGCCTGCTTGCCGGCCCTGGGCCGGAGAGGCCACGCAGAGCACCCAGGAGAAGGGAGGAAGTCGGAAGAGTTGATGGTTGGAGTTGCGATGAACTTCTTCTGCATTGAATGAGAAGTTGTGCCAAACTCCTGATGTTGTCCTAAATTCTGTTGTGGTTGAGAGAGTCCTCTCTCTCCTGAATGAGCACATGGCTGGTTGTGAATCAAGGCCTGCTGCCCTGGGGTCTGGGGCCTGGGGCGGCCATGCAGGACAGCAACCCGCGCGTAGGAGAGAAGGCCAAGAGAAGGAAGGGCTTATGGACAGGCCATTTAAAGCTTGAGAAAGGTCAAAGGAAACCCCTAAGGGTTGACTCAACCAATAAGATTTCCAAACGGGAGGTTCCTCTGTGGTAGGATTTATGACCTTTTGTTTTAAGGGTGGTCAGGCATGGGCCTTGCTGTTTGTGTCCATTTATACTCAGATAGATATAATAGTTATAGATATAACTCACACTGCATTCTATGAGAAGGTGATGTACACTAAAGTGTGAGTCATTACATGAGGATTAATTAGATTGGAGACACAATACAGGTGGGGTTACACTGACCGTTGGTTCCGTTATCATAAAATGCATAGTATCAAAGACAATAGTATCAAAAGACACTACACAAGACATAAATCCTTTACAGATCAGTTCGTCCGGAAATTAATGCAACAAAAGTCTGTTATGGCCTCGCTTTCTTCCAGTGACCATTCTTTAACAGCAATAAAACCAACCTATCTGATTGTAGTCATAGTAACCAAGACCTTCAGGTCCTAGTTGGGGGATGGGACCACAGATCCCAGAATGAGTTTTAAATATTCTTTGTTAACCATAACAAATAATTGTTTCTGATTGGTCTCAGTCGTTACACCTCTTAAAATAATTTAAACAAGACAAGTATTTGTGAATTTCATAACTCACAATTTCATCATTAAAAACTCATATCATATAACTACATCTATGTAGGTTAGTGAAATAAAGAAGATGAAGATTGGTGATCCACTAGACCGTTCCACAGACCACGGCCCACAGAACCACAAAGCCCATCTGGACAAACTATTGGAATACTGTGAAAAAGGGGTCAAAGAAGGAGCAAGATTAGTGTGTGGAGGGAAACAAGTAAACCGTCCAGGTGAGTGTGTGAGCATTTGCATTAGTCTTAGTGGGGGAAAAAAGTGCAAAGTTGCTTACGCTTTCCATCTCTATAGGTTTCTTCTTTGAACCAACTGTTTTCAGTGATGTGCAGGATCACATGTATATTGCTGTTGAGGAGTCCTTTGGGCCTGTCATGATCATCTCCAAATTCAATGGGTTGGTAAAAACAAGCTACTTTTACCTCTAAAATGCTGATTGTCTCACACCAGTCAATCTATAAACTCAGCTTCCAGCAATGATGAATGATTTGTAGTGGATTAAACTGTATACATCATGCTTTATTCTATTTTATTGTAACATTACAAAAAGCAACATTGTAAACAGCCTTTTCCCCAATCTCCCTCATTCAGAGATGTTGACAACGTACTGCAGAGGGCTAATGCAACAGAATATGGTTTAGCATCAGGTGTGTTTACACGCGACATCAGCAAGGCTCTGTATGTGAGTGAAAAACTTCAAGCCGGCACTGTGTTTATCAACACTTACAACAAGACAGACGTGGCAGCTCCTTTTGGTGGCTTCAAACAGTCTGGCTTTGGCAAAGATTTGGGTAAGATTGTGTGAATGATATGATTGTTTTGATACATTTGAGTAGGTATTTCTTTTTAAAGAAAAACTTTTGTATGTTGTTTTAACTGTGTATTTCTCCCCAACAGGTCAAGAAGCTCTGAATGAGTATCTGAAGACTAAGTGCGTCACCGTTGAATACTAACTGATAACATACTGGACATATAGTGCACAAAAAAAGATGATTGCATTTTAGTGCCCTAAAGTGGCAGCTAAATACCATTTCAGTTAAACCTTGAAGTAAATTGTCATTACATTTGTTTTGTTTGTATTAACGGATGGATTGCATTTTAGTTCAGGCAATTAGGAAAATGAAATCAAATCATGTGGTAAATTTAGTTACTCTGCAGACTTAATTTTTAGTCTCCTAGTTTTACATGGTACCTGTAAATGTTTAACTGTACATAAGCTCAGAGAAAGTAATTTCCGTACAGCAGACTTTTTTCACTTATGATATATCGCTTTGTCATTTGTTTTGAGATAGTTTGTAATAGGTTAAAAGACTGAAATAATGTGTGACTAGCCATCAAAACAATTTCAGGTAAACCTATCTGACACTGTTATTTACTGCACTGATACTGTTTGATTGGTTTAAAGATTGTATATTGATCTAAAGATTTGTATTGAATCCTTTAGAAACCAGACCTACACCATTGTTTTGTCTTCTTTATAAACATTATCCAAGCATGTGCCACAAAAGAATAAAATCTGTCCAGTATTGTCTTATTACATTCTTTTGAGTGTTTTATTCATGTGCATTTGTGACTATATGAAAAAATATGTACTGTAACACAGAGCCAGATCCAACATCACAATAACGTAAGTTTTCATTTTAACAGTATTTGAGCTGTAGAACTTTTCAAAGATTCATTATTATTCTTGACTATTGGTTATTCAAAGTTTATTATAATTTTTCAATAATTATTCAGAAGTTATTTGAGAATTGACAATTTTTCATACTAGAATGAACGCATTGTTGTATGCAGAATTTAGAGTGTATTATTTATTTATTTTTATTTTTTTTATTCTAAGCTCCAAAATGAATTATCGCTGTTTTGTAGTAATGAAGCAGCTTCATTAAAGTCCCCATGAACCGGAAGTTGCAACTGACTTGTTGAACCCTTTTCACAGACTCTGATGACATGGTTTAATGATCAGCATCATACATTATTCAAGTTTTTTATTTTTATGTATGTAAATTTATTACACTATAATTTATATTATATTGCATATGCAGCAAATTACAAGAAACTAGTTAACACTGCAGGGAGGGTGTTTCTATTACAGCGGCTGTGGTAGTGATGGGAAAATTGACATCTTTCTCTCTTCTGACTGCTGTTATCAATCTCAATTTTTTTCCTCTTTTTGAAAGTTGTGAAAACACTATTGTGGAGTTTTTCTTTTGTTATTTGAGAAAATTGGAATGAAAAGTATATTTAATGTAGTCTCTGATTAACCGCAATAGAAGTTCACCCAACTATGATTACTTCCGCTTCTGAGAAACCCGGAAATGTAAAAAGGGTCCATTGAATAGAGGGCAGGGTTTTATTTTAGAGCACCTCCTCTTTATCCCTCGCTCATTGCAGACTGACAGTTGGAGGGATTCCTTTCCGAGTATCTCGGGTCACAGGCTGGGACACCCTGGGGAGATTGCCAGTCACATGGCTCACACAGACACAAACACTGCACTCACATTCACACCTATACTATACAATTTAGAGTCTAATACATACATGCTGCATGTCTTCGGATTGTTTGGGAAATTGGAGCACACAGAGGAAACCCACACAGACTTGGGGAGAACATGCAAACTCCACACAGAAAGGCTTAAAACAAGGATCCTTCTTGTTATGAGGCTCCAGTGCTACTCTCCGAGCCTCAGTTCTGTCAGGGTCTTGCTGCATTTCTTAGCTAAATTCTTCTATGTGCCATGGGTTGGGTTCCCTCAAGAATTTCCCATGAGTACATATATATTCATCATTACGGCCCAGCTTTTTCTATCCATGCTGTAGCATTAGCAATGTCTCAAATGTGTTTTTCATTTTCTTTTCATTTTTTTTTCTACCACTGGAACATACAGTTCCATGTCTTGTAGGACCAAACACTGCATAATTGTAATTTAGTTGAATCAAACAGGATGTATCAATACATCCTGTGTCTCAGCTCAGGTCAAATGTTATTGAAATATTAGTATTTGTTACACGTCAACGGACGAAAATTTACTTGTTTGTCACACGTGAAAGGAACACCGCTGTAACGTGGTATCTGTGACTTTTCACTGTGCTGTTGACTAATTACAACCGTTTGTGGTTAAAGAATAAGAAACAGCTGTGTCCGAAATCGCTCACTCATTCACTAATCCCTATAGTGTATGGCAGTGGTTCCCAACCACGTTCCTCGACGCCCCCCAACACATTTGCATGTCTCCTTTGTCTGACACACCCATTTCAGATCACTACGAATGAGCTGATGACCTGAGTCAGGTGTGTTTGACTGAGGAGACAAGCAAAATGTGCAGTGTTGGGGAACCACTGGTCTACATTTGAGTGGACTCTATATCAGCAAGCAGTGAATGAAATTAACCCTGGCCGTTTCTCAATATGCGTTCTTGTCTGTACTTGTGTTCTTGTGGACTTGTGAAACGTCATCAGTCACTGCCCAAGTACTGTTCCAATTCAAAGTTCACATCTAGCCAAGTCCAGTTCAAATCCCTGGATGTGTTCTTGATCCGCCCCGTTTACCGAGGATGCATCGAGAGGTGACTTGTGCGGACTTGAGACAGCCAGGTATCCCAGAATGCATCTCGCACCAACCAGCATGCGTCAATAGCAGAGGAGAAAACCCGCGTAATATCAAAATACTACTGTTATTGTGTCATGAAATGTAATTTTAAGAGTGTTGCAGGCGAGAATGTGGTTGTTTAAAGCTCAAATTTGTGGTTTATTTATAAAGATAGCGCCTATTTGAAAAATGTATCTGACGTTTTCGGAGTTGTGACATCCAGGCGTTCACCGCGGGTGTTCAACGCACGCTCATCAACCCCGACTGGAACAGCTTTTCCTCGGCTAGTGCTTCTGACGTTTGCCGCTGGCTCTGATGTCTCTAGTCTAGTGGATAAACTTGACGTAAAATTCGTCTTGTGTATAAGTCGATCTTTGGTCTCATTAAACTCATTAAACTAAATCGTTTTGGCTGAGGGCAAAGTGAAGTTTCATAACTTTATATATAGGCTATTTAACTTTAACTTTGTAGCCTATTAGAGAGCTTACTTATGTTTAAATTGTTTGCCTTATTTATCATTGTAGATATTATTGATCATTAAAACGATACTCGGTTACTAACGTAACCTCGGTTTTCTCTAGAGAGAGAACGAGTATTGCGTAAGTTTAGCTTACGCTACGGGAAAGATTCATCTTCTCGAGATATTGAAGCCAAAAAATTATCCTTAATTTTGTATTCATTGTCAACGCAGTGCAGCAGCTAGCAGACCTAGAGCAGGCCATCTCGCGTGCTCATTGGCTGCCCTGCTGGCATCTGCTGCAGCCTACCAGTGAGCCCCGCGTGATGTCACGCCCAATGAAGGGCGCTCGCGCCTTCATAGCGTCACAGCCCGCCAGAATGGGCGTGGCTTAGCGTATAAAAGAAGGGGCTGTAGGCTGACTTCCCTGGTTTTTCGACAACTGAAGCGAAGTCGCTCGTGGCGCGAGCACGGCCGGTTACGCAATACTCGTTCCCTCTCTAGAGAGAACCGAGGTTACGTTAGTAACCGAGTATCGTTCTCTTACGAGAGGTTCTCTCGTATTGCGTAAGTTTAGCTTACGCTACGGGAACACTTTGTCAACGCCGTGCGCGCCAAGCATCCACCATGAGACCCCGAACTTTCAGGGGAACCCTGTAAGGTGGAGAATAAGGTGGCCAGCCACGCGGGCCATCACTTGTACATACGCACACATAGGGAATACAGAGCAGCGCGCCGGTCTGTATAGGCACATGGCACATACCCTACTTAGTGCAGCTCAACCAGGAGAGCTGAGTCATGTGAGAGTGATCTGAGCAGGAGGTCTGGGCAGAATACACCTCTCTTTTAACTGACAACAGTTTAGCCTGCAAGGCAGGAACTTCTAGGTTATAAAACCTGACAGAGGTAGACGGGGAGCTCCAGCCCGCCGCTACACATATGTCATGGATAGAAATTCCACTGGACCATGCCCACGAAGAGGCCACGCCTCTCGTGGAATGAGCCCTGATGCCCAGAGGGCATTGCAGACCTTTTGACGCGTAAGCGGCTGCTAAAGCGTCCACTATCCATCTGGACAGGCTCTGTTTCGAGGAGGCGAGACCCTTGGTGCGCCCACCGAATGAAACAAACAGCTGTTCCGAACGCCTGAATAAGGCGGAGCGCGTAATGTAAAACCTCAGCACTCTGACAGGGCAGAGGAGGTTCACATCACTTTCGCTGTCAGATGCTGGCAGAGCTGACAACGAGATAACTTGCGCTCTGAACGGAGTGCCCATCACTTTAGGAACGTAGCCATGTCTAGGTCTGAGGATGACTTTAGAGTCATACGGCCCGAACTCAAGACACGATGCGCTGACAGACAGCGCATGCAGGTCCCCCACACGTTTTACTGACAACAGTGCAGTCAGAAAGACGGTTTTCAGTGATAGATATTTCAACCCCACGGAGTTTAGTGGTTTCGAAGGGAAAAGCTTTCAGGGCTCTAGGACCAGTGAAAGATCCCACATGGGAACCGACGGGGGGCACGGCGGGTTCATCCTCCTAGCTCCTCTAAGGAAGCGGATGACCAACTCATGTCTTCCTAATGACTGGCCGTGCGTCGATTCTGCGAACGCTGCCACGGCCGCCACGTATACTTTGAGTGTGGATGGGGACCTTCCCTTATCCAACAGCTCTTGTAGGAAGGAGAGCAGATGCGCCACCCCGCATGTCCGCGGGTCCAGACCTCTGTCGGTGCACCATCCAGAGAACACTGACCATTTAGACGCGTAGAGCCTTCTCGTGGAAGGGGCTCTAGACTGCGCGATCGTGTTCATTACTCCTTCTGGCAGGGCAACGAGTACCCGTTGATCAACCATGCATGCAGAGACCAGCGCTCTGGATGGGGATGCCAGATCGTGCCGCAAGCCTGAGAGAGGAGATCTGCCCTCACCGGAATCGGCCATGGAGCTGTATGTGACAGCCGTGCTAGCTCCGGGAACCAAATCTGATTCTCCCAACGCGGGGCTATGAGGAGCACCGAGTGGCGCGTTTCCCTGATTCTCTTGATCACCTGTGGTAACAGAGAGACCGGAGGGAAAACATATAGCCGGAGGCTGGGCCAAACCTGGGCCAGCGCGTCCTCGTCCTTCGAGAAGAACGTCGGGCATTGAGCGTTGTCTTTTGACGCAAATAGGTCGACTTCCGCCCTGCCGAATAGGCGCCACAGTTTCTGGACCGTTTGGGGGCCCAGGGACCATTCCCCTGGGGGAACGTTGTCCCTGGACAGTTTGTCTGGGCCGTCGTTCAAATGGCCAGTCACATGTGCCGCCCTCAGCGAGCGCAGGTGCATCTGAGACCAAATAAGGAGGCGTTCCGTCAGATTGCAGAGATTTCTGGATCTGACACCGCCCTGACGGTTTACATAGGATACCACAGACATGTTGTCCGAGCGGACAAGAACATGTTGGTCCTGTATGAACGGGAGGAAGCGCTTTAGCGCATTCTCGACCGCTATCATCTCCAGACAGTTTATGTGAAAACACCTCTCTTGGTCTGACCACTGGCCGAAGACCGGTCTGCCCTCGAACAGCGCGCCCCAACCCCAGTTGGACGCGTCTGTCGAAATGACTTTCCGATAAGAGATGGTTCCCATTATCACTCCCAGCTGGTACCAGTCGGCCACTAACCAGGGCTGCAGAGCCGCTATGCAGGTCTGAGTCACTCTGATTTTCTGACCGCCAGAAACCCAAGCTCGGCGGGACGGGCGAGCATTCAACCAGCGTTGGAGTGGGCGCATGCGCAGTAGGCCCAGCTGGAGCACCGCTGCAGCTGATGCCATACAGCCCAGCATCCTTTAAAATGTTTTCAAAGGGAGAAAGCTGTCCTTCTGGAAAGACGCGGCTAGGTGGCGAACACGGAGCGCGCGCTGTGCCGATAGACGAGCCAACATGGTCACCGAGGGGGGGTGGAAATTTAATTTCCACTAAATTCAAGCTTTACATCTGGCTATATAAGGAAAATGCAGAGAGAGCTCAGGGCTTTTTCTGTATTTCAGATAGCCCATGAGTTAGCTCATGTAGTTCTTAAAATGTTGGGTTTGCATCTGTTTTCTCTTATCCTAGAGCATTTGATGTTTTGTATTGATGATATTTGAACTGATTATGAAATTGGCATAATACTTTTACCTGACATAATAAATTGTTATATTTGATTATTCTAACAGGCTTTGATATTATTTTTATTGGAGATAAAAGAAACAGTCAAACATTAACGTATACTTAATGATGCACAGATATCATTGAAAAACACTTTCATTTATGGAGTCAGATGAAACGAGTTAATACATAAGATAAAAAGTATTGCATTTAATTATAAATCCCTCTGCCATTGGAAGAGACGGAACGCGCGTTGAGACCTTCACCGCTAATTTGAATGCCGGCATTGGATCAAATTAGTCAGACTTACAGGGTGCTAGAGACAGGCCGAACGGCAGGACGGTGTATTGATATACCTGACCTTCGAAGGCGAATCTCAAAAATTGCCTGTGACGGGGTATTATCTGAATCTGAAAATAGGCGTCCTTCAGATCTAGAGAAATAAACCAGTCCCTCGGGCGAACGTGCGCGAGGTTTTTCCTGGTCGTAAGCATTTTGAACAGTCTTTTCACAAGCACTTTGTTCAAATGTCTCAGATCTAGGATAGGTCTGAAGGCTCCGTCCTTCTTGGGTACGAGAAAATAACGGCTGTAAAAGCCTGACTCGCTCAGAGAAGGCGGCACCTTTTCTATAGCCCCTTTGCACAGCAGCTTTGCTATTTCTGCGTGAAGTAGGTGTGCTACTTCCGCATTCACTATCGTCGCGGTCCGGGCTCGAAAGCGCTGGGGACGGCGAATGAATTGAAGTGTATAGCCCTGCTTATTGTGCTCAGAACCCATTCTGAAATCCCTGGGATAGTTTCCCACGCAGCTATGTGAGCCGCTAGGGGGCGAATGGCCTCCGGGTTCAGATCGCCGCCATTTGCGGGCTTGTGAAACTGAGCCGGAGCCGAAAGTGCGGCGCGCGCGCTCTCGGTTCTGGGCAATGGCTTCTTATTATTTTCGTATTATTCAGCTCGCTATTATTAGCCTATGTTTGAGATATCAACCACTGGTCGATGATCATAATGTTTGTATAAACTTGTCATAAAAACCGTAATGATAATTACACTTAAATATTTTATTCTCAGCCATGTTAACAATTGTCCATGAGCGACATCTCCTCCCATCCGTTGTCTGATTGGCCTTTCGCAAGGATTCCTGGGTAGTTAAAGTGCGTGCATCTATGCGGGCTTCGCGGAAGACCGCTTCAAGCGTACAAAGGGGGCGCTGCTGAGCACACTTCAGAGCGTTAAAATGCTAAATGGGACGGCCTACGGAGGGGACTCGTAGACTCGGCGAGCACGCGCAATTTAAGTCCACGAGACCGAAAGTCCGCATGAAGTGCGCCATTTGGGACAGGGCCACTGTAACAGCTAATATTGCCCACAACCCATTGCGCTTTGGAGGCGGATTCAGTTCAGAACTACAGACACGAGTAAAAAGTGTTAAAGTCCCCATGAAATCAAAATTGACCATACTTACTTTGTTTGCCTAAATTGATCGTTTTGTGGTGAACAATTCATCCATGCAAGTCAATCCACACAAAAAAAATTTTTGGCTTCGTAAATCGTAATCTTTAATCAAATTTTGAAAATGCCCCTCCCCTCTGCATTGGAGGACCTTGATGACGTAGGCTTTACGGTTTGGGTGTCTGCTTAACATCCATAACCATGCCCCTCCAACTGACAGTAGACAGGCTGAATGAAAACACCTACTTTTCTAGATCCAATCAGGTGCTTGTTGGAAAAAAAGCCACGCCCACTATTTTGCCTCATTTAGTATTCCGTTTCTCTCGGAAATACGTCACAACACTGGAGAAAAGTCGTTTGCAACTTCCGGTTCACGGGGACTTTAAAAAAAAAAAAAACATGGCAAATATGAAGATAAAAGATTACATTTAAAAAAGAAAAGAAAAACCTACCTTCAGGTGATTAACGAATATTTTTAAATAATCTAAATGATAATATTAGGTAAAATTAAAAATATAAAATTAAATTTCATATATATAGTATTGTATCTCTATTATTTAATCAAGTAACGTTAATGATAAAAAAAGTAATAAACTAGAACCAGCGTGAAATAAATGTTAAAGCAGAATTAAGAAAGCTGCAAACTGCATCTTTCGTAAACCATATAAACTCGCGCGCTCTGTCCTCTCCGTGCTTCAGCGAGTGTACATTGGGCGGTGTACCATATGATATCTATGGGGTGTACGCTCAAAACCAGAGTGCATTGTTTATATAAACGAGGGAACGAATGTAGGGAATGAAGTTGTTCACTCAGAATTCGGACACCACTTCAAAATGGCCGACACCCTATATAGGGCACTATTTAGTGGATAGGGAACGGTTTCGGACACAGCATCAGTACAGTCCTATCTTTTGTTGTGACTGCTATAAAACAGTTTTGAAATTATTTTATATTAATCTAAACTTGACGAACGAATTTCGTAGTCAGCCAACGCGCAATTAATTTGGATAAAGCCTCCTTTAGATATTCAAATCCGTTAGGTTCACCATTGTTTTTACCTCTGGTTTACAGTCTAATGGTTTTACGCACTTACGCAAATTCATCGTCACACTACGCAGTTTTCGTTGCGTTGTTTGTGTAATTTCAATATATCCCTACGCACAAAATTCTACGACATTAAACGGGGCGGGTCCAGTTGCTTAGTGGCAGACGACATTTTACTGAACCCAGTACGCACGAAGATGTTGTTTGTCTAACTCAAAGCTGGTGTATTTTTCACAGGTGTGTTGTTCGTAAAAGTCTGTTTTCATGCTGTACGGAGAAGAGATACTTGCAGATTTTACACACTAACCTTGCTATCATCAGAAAAATACATTTCTACAAACCAGGTAGGATCCCAGGACCAGCGTAAGCTACTTCGTTTCGTTCGTACCTTACTGTAGGGTAAAGAAAATGAGAGGAAGTAACTCGTATGGAGACCGAGACAGAGATCGAGGACGGGACAGAGGGTGAGCCATTAGCTGCTATATTTAATTGATGTTTGTTTATTTGTGTGTATTAAAACATTTAATAACATCAGTTTAATTGGATATTAGGTCATTAATATTTTGGGTTCAGTTAAGCTACTTGTCCATAGTATACACTTATCTCAAACAGTGCTCATAACTGCCAGTAAAAGGATTTAAAGTTAAAGAAATGTGTCTGTCACAGGGCTCGCTTTGGATCCAGTCGAGTTGTCCAACCTCCACCTAAAAAGTTTGGGAATCCAGGAGATCGGCTGAGGAAAAAGAAATGGGATCTGGACCAGCTGCCCAAATTTGAGAAGAACTTCTACAGCGAACACCCAGAGGTTCATCACATGACTCAAGTAAGAAATAACCGAATACAAAAAAAAACGAAGAAAAAGAAAACCGTTGAGTCTAAAATGGGCTTCCGTAGTCAATAAGGTTTTTGCTGTAAATAAATTAATACCGGTATGTTATTTTGGTTAATCAATATAGTGAACTTTTCTGGTCTACCATTTTCTGCTTTTATTTATATTTATCTTTGTATATTTATTAGTATGATGTTGAAGAATATCGCAAGAGGAAAGAGATCACCGTCAGAGGCTCCGGCTGTCCAAAGGCTGTCACCAAATTCCATCAAGCTCAGTTCCCTCGTGAGTTTAATTCACATGAGTGTGTTGAAAAAGTTTTTTTTCTTCTTCATCCGGTGATGGAAACACACACACATACTAATTTCTTCTTCTTGTATTATTTTCTGCTAGTGATGGGTCAATCATGAACAATTCATTCATTTTGAACAAATCTTTTATACGACTCTGGAATAATGAGTTGTGTTGATCATTTTTTGTTTGCTGTGCATGCACAACAGCACAACATCCTTTTGTTTGTTTGTAACTAACATGAAAACTGCATAGGCTCTGTACAGGAAACAGAGGGTCAGGAAAAAGGTGATTACACTAGTCTCCATTAATTTACAAAAGAATTATTTATTATATTTAACATATTTATGCACCTATCTAGGCTAATTAAGATTTGCGTTTAAACTGCATTTGGCCAAATTTAAGTCTGAACTTGTGACTCTTTTTTCCTCCATTGGTTCTGCTGTCTAATACCCACAACTAAATTCCTTTGTAATTTTGTTCAGTTATGTTAAAACAGCTCTTTGAAATAATCTGGTCTTGTAGAGCAGTGGTTGCGTATAAGAATATTGAATATTGTTTCTGTGTTTTTTTTAAGAATATGTGATGGAAGTGCTGCTGCAGCATAACTTTAAGGAGCCCACTGCTATCCAGGCTCAAGGTTTTCCTTTGGCTCTCAGTGGCAGGGACATGGTGGGCATCGCACAGACTGGCTCTGGAAAAACACTGGCTGTAAGAGACCTACATCTACAACCAACAGCCAGCGAAAACACACATACTTGAATACCCATTCCAAGTATACTCATGTTTACTTATTTCAATGTTTTCCACAGTATCTGTTGCCTGCCATAGTGCACATTAACCATCAGCCATACCCAGAGAGGGGGGATGGGCCCATCGTAAGTTGGCATACAACCTTTACCACCAGTAGAATTAGGCACTGATTTAGAATCAGAATGGTGTACTTTTGTTGATGCACACTACGATGGTCAAAATGAATCCATAGTGCTTTGTTAGTACATTCTTCAATCCTGCCGTTTCCTGCTTTCTGTTCTGTTTAGTGTCTTGTGTTGGCACCCACACGTGAATTAGCCCAGCAGGTGCAGCAAGTGGCTTATGACTATGGCAAATCATCCCGAATTAAGAGTACCTGTGTTTATGGTGGAGCCCCTAAAGGTCCACAGATCAGAGATTTAGAAAGAGGTATGGAAACTGACCAACATCTACAACACACTAACAAAATGTGATTAAAAAAAATATATAATCATGATTTTTCTGAGAACGTTTTATTATTCATTTAATTCCTATGAACCAAGCCTATCCATGACACTGAAAGAGTGACATTAGTGAGCTCACTGATGTCATGAGCTGCATGTGTGTAAAAGAACACAGTGCCATGCTTTACTCTTAAACATGCAGTGTTGTCAGGCTATAAATGTATGTAATTAAATCACAGCGTTTGCCAGTAATTATGACTTTATGGTGCCATTTATGTTTGAAAATGCTTATTGCATTTATAGAGCTTTAAAGGGTGTTCACCTTAAAATGAAAATTAAGTCATAATTGACTGTGTTGTTGTTCCAATGCAGTATGCCGTTCTTTCTTTTATGGACCACAAAAGGAGAATTAAAAAAAAATGTCCCACTCGTGCTCATCTTATAAATAGCAGTGAAAAGCGACCAGCATCAAGCTTTTAAAAAAAAAAGATACAAAAGTATCACTGAATGATCTCATGCAACACGTATTGTATATTCCAAGTGCTCTGGGGGTAGACGATAGGGTTTTTAAAAATATATAATGTATTAAAAAAATTCGTACTTTGGCCATTGGTCTTTTGTGCACATCTACGTGTGTGCGTTCGCCAGACTCTATTAGCACTGTCCGCAATTCATTCTGCATTGCCCAGAAAAAGCACACAAGTTGCGAGAAATCAAGATGAACAATAACACAACACGAAATACAATCCATAAATCATATAAATCCATTATGATTGTTCGTCATAAGAAGTTATCATGTTCACATCTGTCTCCTGTCATTCTGACTGTCATCAGACAAACTGAGTTCCGGTCCGGAAATGTTTACATGGATTAAATACGGCGATACTTTTTGGGGATTTCTAGGCGTTGTATTTCATGTTGCGTATTTATTAATCTTAATTTCTCACAACTTGTTTGTTATTTTTGGTCAAGATGGAGTGAACTGCCGCGCTAATAGAGTCTCACGAATGCGCTCATCCTGTAGCTGTGGACAGAAGTACAGCAGGCAAATTTTTTTTTTTTTTTAACCAACCCTATCGTATTACCCCTAGAACACTTGGAATATACGGCACGTGTCACATTCTGTAATACTTTTGCGTCTTTTTTAAAAGGCTTGATGCTGGTCGTTATTCACTGCCAATTATATGCCATTTTTTTCCTTTTGTGGTCCCCAAAAAAAGAAGGGCATACAGCATTAGAACACCACCAGGGTTAGTAAATGATGACTTAATTTTAATTTTAGAGTGGACTATCCCTTTAAACAAGTTCATTGCTGATTGTTAACAGTTCAATGGAAGTTACTCCCATAAGTCATGCAAAGCGTCATGGGGTGTAGAAAAAAAGTTGGATTGAGCTGTGGTTCTCAACCCTTTTCCTGGACTAGTGTAATAGTAACTGAATATTTTCTGATTAATTGAGCAGGAATAGTTAAGGGCTTTTCTTTCAATAAACATTGTTTGACCTCCTAAAGGTGTTGAAATCTGCATTGCCACACCTGGCCGTCTGATCGACTTCCTGGAGGTAGGAAAAACCAACCTGCGCCGTTGCACCTACCTGGTGCTAGATGAGGCTGATCGTATGTTGGACATGGGTTTTGAACCCCAAATCCGCAAAATTCTTGACCAAATTAGAGTAAGTTCTGTGTTGTCTCCAGTGTTCACTTGAAACAGAATTTGAGTTCATGGATGTTAACATTACACACACAGCAATGCTAGACTGAGAATCTTAATCAGCAATGATTATGCACTCAAAAAATTGTCCTGGTCTGTGTTTAAGATTGCTACCCATAATCACTTTCCTCTGAATACATATCAAGCTCAATCTTTTACGTTTGCTGCTGTTCCTGTTTCCTTCAGCCTGACAGACAGACTCTCATGTGGAGTGCTACCTGGCCTAAAGAAGTGCGTCAGCTGGCTGAAGATTTCCTCCATGACTATGTCCAAATCAATATAGGAGCTCTAGAACTAAGCGCAAACCACAACATCCTGCAGATAGTGGATGTCTGCATGGAAAATGAAAAAGACAACAAGTGAGCTGAAGTATTGGATATGAAATTTATTGAGCTTTTATTATAGTCATTGCGATTTGTGTTGGTCTACTTTTCCATTTGTCTGTATAAATCAAGATGAAAATGTTTCAAAGAAATGTTTGTGCTCAAAGGCTGATTCAGCTGATGGAGGAAATCATGGCTGAAAAGGAGAACAAAACCATCATCTTTGTCGAGACAAAGAAACGTTGTGATGAACTGACTCGCAGGATGCGAAGAGATGGGTGAGAGATCTTTATAATCCCTCTTAAAGGTTTTTATAAAATCATATAGTATGCTGATGCAATGTGTGTTCTGTCTTCATCCAGGTGGCCTGCAATGTGTATTCATGGTGACAAAAGCCAACCAGAGAGGGACTGGGTACTAACAGGTGAATTTTTTAAGCTTCACATTTTATTGAAGTGGGTTTTCACATTTTTTCCTGACAGTTCTCACTTTGTTGTGTGTGTGTTATGTATTTCCAGAGTTCCGCAGTGGAAAAGCTCCAATTTTGATCGCTACTGACGTTGCCTCACGGGGTCTGGGTATGGTCTGATACTTGATACTCATTCAGAACTATTTCAAATTTTTTTTGTCTAAAATTCTAAACGGAATGATTATCTGATCGCCACTAAATAATGCAGATAATATATAGACAACACTTTGACATGTACAACATTGACCCATACAGTCACATAATTGTGGAATTTTCAGTGACGTCTCAAACTTTGTGCCCATAGAGATGCACTGGTTAAGCAGATGTCATTCACACAAACACAGGGCTGCAAACTGCTCATCTTTTTTTTGGAGAAATTTGATTCATGAGACCCGAAAACTTGAGTATAATAGCTTTAACCTAAAATACATTAAATCATTAAAATTAATTGAAATGTTTGCTATTCTTTCATGAGAAATTCCCACTGAAGCATGTCCTCGGATATGTAATTGTTTGACATTTTTCACACCTTAGGAGTTTGCATCCCTGCAAACAGCTAATCAAAGTGTTTTTTCAAGTAATTATGCTATTATGTCAGACAGACACCTAAATGTTGATCGATAAATAAGCGCACTAATGTCATATCTTATTGGTAACAATGAAACTCGGTCAATGCACACAGCCAAGTCCCATGTCCCTTAGAGTGTTCTCACACTTGTTGAGAAAAAGAAAGTGATACATTTTTGTTTTAATTGGATCAAACTGGTCAAGTTTGAACTTTTTTTCAAATATACCAAGTGAAAAGTATTTGTATAATACTTTTCACAGTACACATTGATTCAAAACTACAGAAAATAATGAGGAAATTATAGACATGAAAATAAAATTTGACAAATATTATATCATGCCTCACTCTGGGGGAATTTAGAGAAGGTGAAGGAGTGTTCAGATTGATAACTATTTACAATGGCCATGCTATTCATTTTCTAAGAGAATTGAAGGTTTCAATCAATGTGTGACTTTTGGTAATGCAATGAAATTAGGAAGAACTCAACTTACTAAAAATTAACTGATCCACCACCTGATACTACAGATGGATAGTCATCAGTAGGAATTCTCATCAACACAACCGCACAGAGATTTGGTAACATCCAGTTATTTAATCTGTATCGGTGTGAACGCCCCTTTTACTTTTTGTCCAGTTGATGAACAGAGAACAGTGTTTTGTGTACTTGAAGGGTCTATTTCATTTTCCTTCACATTCTACTTCATCTTGTGCATCTAGTGGACCTTCCTTTTTCTTTCTTTAGGTTTTCGCTTGCACATGCGCTGTTGTCTGCACACAAGTCTCCACAGATACAAAAATTGGGCTGCATGTAGACAGTGTGCACAGACATCTGCGGATTGTGCTGAGGAGGAAAATTGTCATATGGACTGCCCACAATATGAAGTGGAATGCGAAAAAAATATGCTGTTGTCAGACTTTAGGAGGAGGATAGACATTAAGAACAGTTTTTAACCTAAATTTGTAACACCTAGAAATCAGTACCTAGAATTCTACTATTTGTTTAGGATTATTTTGGCTCAGACCTTAATGGCTTCTCTCTTTACAGTGGGAACATTTGGTTTGATCTTTTCTCTCTCTCTCTCTCTCTCTCTCTCTCTCTCTCTCTCTCTCTCTCTCTCTCTCTCTCTCTCTCTCTCTCTCTCTCTCTCTCTCTCTCTCTCTCTCTCTCTCTCTCTCTCTCTCTCTCTCTCTCTCTCTCTCTCTCTCTCTCTCTCTCTCTCTCTCATTCATATATATATATATATATATCCACCCTGTCCTTTCCTCTCTAATGTATTTTGCTCAAAACAAGTGAAGGCTGGGAAGAAAAGAGATTTATTGACCCGTTGTCAAGTTCACATTTAATGGTAAAAAGGACTCTGGGCTGACGGTGACTGACTGGTGGGCTGCTTCGTCAGTTTCCAAATTCCACAAGCAAGCTGTTCCAAACATGATAAACTTGTGCTGTCTGTTTCTTGTTACTAATGTAAAAATCCTCGCACATGTGGGGCTCACCGGCTCGCTGTTGACCCTAGCACGGATCTAGGGGAGCTGCTATCCTTCCCTCCTCTTCCCTGGGTCCTAATGCCAGTCTCCTTCCTGAACAAATTGTGTACAAGTGTCCTGTTATCTTGGAAGATGTTCCGTAGTCATGGTCAGAATAGAGTTGGTCAGAACTTTTTACTTTTTTTTTTGTGCAAAACTTCTTTCTGGAATCATTCATGTCTGGGTGAACAATGACCTCACAAAGATATTAGAAATTGCTCATTTGTTTTGTCTGGGTATGTTTGGGTTATTCTAGAGAGTCTTACACTATTATTGTTCTTTTTCCCCTTCAGGATTTTTGACTTCCTAACTGCCAGCCCAGACATGCTGTGCTAATTTGACACAGTGGCCTCCCTCTACCATGTTACCAGACACTAGCACAGGGCTTGATATGGATAAACTCCCTCAGCTGCGCCCCTATTTATTTAGTCTTATGGGCTAGTGGCATCGACTAGCTTACTTTTCTTGTTTGTTTTTTTTCCCTTCAAAATCTGGATTGACCATTAAAAAACAAAAAAATCTCAAAAGGATACTATGGCCCCTCAGGGCTCTGTTAGATTCCAGTAAAGTCTGCCCCTAAGATAGATTTGGGGCTGAATGGCCCACAGAGTTCTAGAGAGAGGGAGAGAGAAAGTTAAGAGTGCTGGATACAGTCCGGTCCAGTTTGTGGAGGCCCTACAACCCAGCGAGAGAGAGAGAACTGGGGCAGAGCCGGTTCTGCTCCCGCCTGGCGTTGCTGGGGCAGGGCCGAGGGTGAAGGGGGGGCAGCTCAACGCGTGAGCCCACATTAACCTCTTCCTCTTGGGCCGCTCCACGGGACCCAGGACTGATCCCAGCCAAGAGTAACCTAACCTAGGGTAAGTACCTGATCATGCCCTAGTCACTGCCCTGTTCATGAGAACTGTTTCCATAGTGTGGCAAATGTCCTTTAAGTTTGTTTGAATGGGTGTGGTAAGTGCCATGGTATATTAGGTCATTATTATACATGACTGTATTTCCATATTAGCACGTTGCATTCTTTAGATATCTAAAATAGCATAAACTATCATTGTCATTTTCCAAAAGGAGACTGTTTTCATTTAGGGTCAATAGCAGTGTTGTTAGAGCCCCTTTTAATCTGTAATAAGAAACAGACTTTTAAGATGTGTCAAAAAACCCCAAAAAAACCTTCACCTTATGTATAATGAACTCTTGACATTTCTCCTCTTTAATACTACCTCAAGTATTGCTGGTTACTAATAGTCTTAAATATAAACTGAATCATATTGTTAATTTACATTGATAGTTCATGTAATACTTAAAATACTAAAGATTAGATTAACCATTTATATTTGGAATAGGTGAGTACTCAAAGTTTTTATTTTACTGTATAGTGTTGGTCTCTTTAAAGGGGTTTTTTCACTAGTCGATTGAAAACAGCCATTTAAAAAAAAAAAAAAGGTCACACACTATTCTGTTCAGTGCTTTCACACTAGCACTTTTTTGTGCGCACCCGGATTTGTTTGACGTCAGTGTTCAGTTCGTTTGGATGATGTGAACGCTGTTTTCCAAAATCTGGGACCATTGGAAATCGACTGAAAAATCGGCTAGTGAGACCCTGTCTTTAGGTTGAATAAAGACAGAGCTTTATCTGAATGATTAATATTATAGTGATGCACTGAAATTTCAGCTACCAAGTTTTGGAGGGAAAAATTCATTGACTGAAACGGTGGTGTTTAATTAGCACTCATCTGATGGCGCGTTTTAAGTGAATCCAGTGTTTATTTTTTGTACACAGCGTGAATAAGCTATAACTTGGGCTGGGATGACAATGTAAATATCTAATTTTTTAAAGATTTTCATTTTGATAGACTTTCATCAATCATTTCCATTGATACATGAGCAAAACTTCACTAAACATTATTTGTAATGCATATACAATCTAATAATCACAGTAACTTTTGTGCTTTGTTACTTTTTATATGAAAATAAGTCTGAGCTTTCAAATTCTGTCAAGTTTGACAAAATTCAACAGTAAATGTCCTTTGAATGTGAACTGATAAAAAAAAAAATCATTTTGGGGCATCTCTAATTTTATATATATATTTATATATTAATTAACACCTGGATATTTATGACTGTTGATGACATACTTAAAAACGTCAAAAAATCTGTGCCAATTGTCTTGGTTTTATTATTGATAGACAAACTTACTCCAAAGCCATGCCTGTAAAATCCATGAAGAGGTCCCAAACACAGATGAGTGAATAATTCCAGTACTGCTGTCGCCGTGAACTACTAGGCAATGGTCCATTCCTTCTGTCTACCTCACTAATTTCTACCTTTTTTCTTCCTCCATAAATTACCTTGTCCCCATGAAGATGTGGAGGATGTTAAATTTGTCATCAACTATGACTATCCAAACTCTTCTGAGGATTATGTTCATCGCATTGGGCGCACAGCCCGTAGCACCAACAAAGGTACAGCCTACACCTTCTTCACTCCTGGGAACCTTCGGCAGGCTCGTGATCTGGTCCGGGTTCTTGAGGAGGCTAGACAGGCCATCAACCCCAAACTACTGCAGCTGGTGGACACAGGCCGTGGGGGAGGTGGAGGTGAGAGTTGAGATGAGCTGCAGTTGGGCAGGCATATTTTAGTTTGTTTTATGTCATTGAGAGTGTAAAGATTCCCAGTCTAGTTTGGCACCATTTAGTTATTTTTCACATTTCAAATTCTCGTATCTCTAGCCTAATTTCTGGCCTCTCACTGGTTACTTCCATAGGTGGAAGGATGCGTTACCGTGGCAACAACTCAAGCTCAAATAACCCCAACATGATGTACCAGGACGAATGTGATCAGCGTATGAGCTCTGCATCGGGGGGGAACAAGGGCAGCCGCAGCAACAACTTTAGCCGCGATGGAAGGTCAGGTGGGAGCAGCCGAGGCGACCGTTTCTCCTCTTCTTCTTACAGAGATCGCAGCAGGGATGGACGGAACAACTACAACTCAGGACCCTCCTACAACAGTGAAGGAGGTGACCAATACCAGAGCTATGGGGGTGGAGGAGGGGGGCAGTATGGCTCCAGAGGGGGAGGCTCACATCCAGGTGGGGGAGCGGGAGGGCAAGATCAGGCTGGACCTCCCCAAGGTCTGTTTGGAGCGCCGCCTCCAACTCCTCCTCAGCCTGGGCCGGGTCCGCAACCACTCATGGCACAACAGTTCCCTCCTCCACCACAGCCTGTCATGGGCTTCATGGGTCCTGGCCCATACCCATTTGCCTCACCACAACCCCTTCCTCCCCCTCCCAGAAAGTAGCATCCAGAGGCATTGCTGTCTTTTCAAACCTTTTCTTTTTGTAATAGTAACCTGCCCTGCTACCAGTCGGAACATTTGAATATAGCTGTGTAATATGGTGTGCTCCTTATTTTCTGTTGTGTTGTCATAGGAAAGGATGGCTTTGCATTTAATTAAGCCAGTGGTCCAGGGTCTTGAGAGAAGGGCCTCTCGTTTAATACAATACTTGGTTTTTTGGTTTTTAAATCTGTGTCCTGAAGCAAAACCTGCTATGAGGGCATCTTTAGTTAGTCATAGTTTAGTTTTTATCTACTTTTTTAACGTATATCTTCCTAAATACATCTTTTGATTACAGTTGGTCAGTACTTATTCATGATGCTTGATGTTTTTTAAAGCAGTGTAATTTGTTTCATTAAAGATACTTAATTGATTTCTTAAGTACTTAGTTTTGTTTTGCTAACTTTTAGCCATTTTGCTAACTTCAACCACACAGCCTGGAAAACCCTCCTGCCAATGTCTACCAACTCAGTCATCAACCTGCAAACATGCAAAATATGCATATTCACGATCCGCGTATACTAAATGAATCAAGGGTGTAGGAGTTACATTCAAGCTATTTTAAGGCATGAAGAAATTTTCACAGGAAAAAACATTTACGGTAAATATATCATTTTGGTGATCAAAGATGAGTTAAGGTATAAAATTCAGTTCAAGCGAAACGGCAGCACGGCGCAAACGTGAACCGATCATCTCTTCTGCTTTACTACTAGTTACAGCATGAAATAAACATGAATGAACATCAGAAGGAATGTTAAAAGATAAAGTACAACTTAATGAAATCGGTCTCATGTAATCAATCAGTGTTAAGACGTCAACAATACAGCTTGTGAACCAGGGGTGTCCAATCCTGTACCTGGAGATCTACCTTCCTGCAAAGTTCATCTCCAGCCAACTGAAGCAGCTAATTAAGATCTTCAGGAGCACTTCATAATTACAGACAGACAGGTGTGTTTGATCAGGGTTGATCTGAACTCCTCAGGTAGGTATATCTCCTGGAACTGGATTGGGCACCCCTGTTGTAATGTTACATTTTACCTCAGAAAAGCCATTCAATGATCATAAATTTGTTAGTCAGCTAGAAAAATAAACTCTAGAGAGGAGCATTTTGCTAATTATATGCATTATTGCATATTCATTGTGTCAATCAATATTTAAAGTATGTTTGAATAACAAAACACGAGTAGACATAATTATGCCATTAAAATGATATTATAACATTATTAGTATTAATATTTAAAAAATCTTCCTGTGTATAATTTAAAATGTAAGTAAACTATACAAACCAGTTATTTTTAACCTGTAATATTATAGTAATGTATCAACTGGGGTTCCCTGTAGTTAACAGAATTAGTTAAGAGATTTCTTTTCTTGGAAATTTGCCATGTACTGTACTGTACTGATACATACACCAATTAATCGATACCAAATTGAATTAAAATTGAATCGAATTCAAGCTTGAGAATCAAAATCAAATCGTGAAATTTGTCAATACCCAGCCCTACAAGCAATGTTTTCATAACAGTTTTGATTGTGTGATTGTCGAACACAACTGACTGAATCAATTCTTTACCATAAGTGAGTCTCTTTTAAAAGTTCACTAAATGAAAGTGCGTGTGCCACTCAAACCAGCAACAGATAAAGGAGTAAACAATCCCCCAAATCAGACTTCTTTTCTGTTTGGTGATCATGCAACATCAAACCACATTTACAGTATCAAAGCCATGTGTCAGAGGTGAATACATGCAGGTTCTAAGATTTTTAGGTTTCTTCTCATCATGCAAGCGCATATTATGACTTCGAGAAAACCAATGAAAAAGAGAAAATAAAAATATTTACATATGACTGTACTATTTATCGAAAATAATGCTATGTGGACCATTTATGTTAAATATGGCCTGCAAAATCATTTGGAAGGAGGTCTGTACAAGTTTGGAATTTTGAAATGGAAAATGTTTAGGAACCCTGGAAACGAACCCTTTTTTAACGTAACTTTCATTTTAAAAGCTAACCACATTGCATCTTACCTTATAGCACTAATCAATTACTACACTTAACCTTACTTATACCCAATGCAAACATTCAAGACTGTTGTCTGCATTATTGCATTACTATTTTGTGTGATCACACGCTACAAACAGCTTTCCACTTCTTTTATATAATCACTTTGTTTTACAGATTTTAATAAAGAGTTAAATACAGATCGCTCTTATAATTTTTTTTTTTGATTATTATATACCTTATTCAACCTTTGATCAAAGATTGAAAATAATTAGATGAAAACATGCATTTTAAACCCCAGAGAAAAAGAATAACTTTATTTCCCTTAAATACATATTTGCACTACATTCACTTCTCCATATGTTTAGTCTCTGTATACGTTTTTGGCAAATGTACATAATAGCAATACCGATATTTACACTTTTTTTCAGGTTGGAAGGACATAATCTGGAATGCAGCTGGCTTCATCACAGACCTTTAACTGTAGGGACACACAAACTAGAATTTAAATTCCAGTCTGCAGAGAATTCTGATGCCACAGTATTCCGATTCAACAAATAATTTCTGTTAACATCATCTGAGTACAGAATTTTTCTGATAACTTAATTTATCTCATACAAGCATGGCAAGGGTAAAATAGTATTCATTAAACTGTACTGCATTAAAAAAAAAAAAAAAACAGACTAACTGGAACCGTCAAGGATTCAAAAAACAAAAGTGTCGATCCGGGGGTGTCGAAATGCTCATGTTATTCTACCAATTAAAAACAAGCATCAAACAAAATGTCTATATTCACATTAACATGAAAAAGAAAATCTGATTAGGCACGTACGGTAAATATAAACAAGACATCAGCGTGAAGTTCGAGCAGTACAGTTTACAGAACAAGGGCAATTTTAGGATTGAGGACAATCATGATTAATAAGATGCAAAAATCACAATGAATGAAGGGCTGGTTGATTTGTAATATAGATCAGTTAGTTTAAGTATTTCTTGCTAAGAAACTGATTCAAGTTTGGTGTGTTACCAGTAAAACCACATGCAGCCTGACAATACAATCGAACACACAAAAAACAGAAATATGATAAAAAATGTGTGCAAGTGCAGAAAACCTATTAAATCAACACCATGAAAAATGAAACAATTAGTGGCGAAATTTCCCCTGGTCTGTCATTACAGCTGACTGAGACTCCAGCATCTCAATTCACACGTGGAAATAATGTCAGAAATGACCACAAAACTTTCAAACATTTAAAGCTTCATACAAAAAGGGCCGAAAACAACAAGAAGAAAGAAAAAAAAGTTAGAACAACTGGAATTAAAAAAATCAAACTTCATGTATAAAGGCCTCCTCTCAGCACTCATCCGGACATTGAGGAAAGGAGAGAGATATGGTCTGGATATGAACTGCCATCAGGAAGCAGAGGAGCCGCTAGCAGGAAATCAGTCTGTTTCTTTAAAGGTTTCCCCAGGACTCTGGTGGAGGGAACTGCTCTACATCTCCGCTCTCATCGTGGGATTGTTCTCCTAAATCAAATGTCAGTTTGTATCTCAACCGCACCTTCTCCTTCAAAAAGAAAAAAAAAATGGTATAGGTTAGAACATGAAGAAATGCCATGTAATCAGAAAATATCTACAAATCAGCAACAAAGTAGGTCACACACATCTGACATAAGCCACAAACCATAACCAGCACAGTTAGTGAGCTTTACTGACAAATTATATTCACATCACTACCGGTGTAAACGTTGGAATAATGTTTTTTTTGACAGTCTGATTCTCACTAAGGCTGCATGTATTTGATCAAAAATACAATAAAATGGTAATATTGTGAAATGTTAATGTTTTTTTTTTTTTTTTCATTTTAAAATATTTAAAGATATGTGATGGCAAAGCAGAATTTTCAGCAGCCATTATTTTCAGTCAAAATCAATGTTGAAAGCTGGTTAATATTTTTGAGGAAACAGATATATATATATATTTGGAACTATATAAACAGATATAGTTCCAAAGACATATTTAGAAAATAAAAATCTTTTAACATTATAAATATTTAATGTGGCCTTGCTAAATAAAAGTGCTAATTTCTTTTAAATCTTACGCCAGACTTTTGAATGGTATAGTGTATCATGGTTTATGCAAAAATATTAAGCAGCAGTTTTCAACATTGATAATAAGTAGAAATGCTTCTTGAGCAACAAATCAGATTATTATGATAATGCGAGACTGAAGAGAGGAGTAACAGCTGCTGGAAATTCAGCTTTGGCATCACAGGAATAAATTACTTTTTAAAATATATATAAATACAAAACAGTTCAATGTAAATTGTAATAATATTTCACATGACTATAATAAATGCAGACTTGGTGAGTATAAGACACTTCTTTCAAAACATTTAAAATTTTAATTATTAAAAACCTTTGATGTGTAGTGTGTATATATATATTTTTAATTACTATTGCATAGGGCTGCAACAGTACACATAATTCATATTTCAGTACATACCTCTATATTGGGGTCACAGTTTGGTACAGCAGAGAGAACAAAGAATCTGTCTTGAAATTATTATTCACGTTACAAATGGTGGCACAGCTACAAGTTTATCATTTAAATGTTTTAGATTTTTGTCCTCATTTTGTTGTGGGTATGTGTACATGGAAATTACGTGTGGCAACTGTGATGTGTAATTAGTTTGGTGACATCACCTATCTATCCATACACAGTGTTGCCATGTTCACTTATTATGACTTTGGGCTTGTTTTTTCATAAAGTAGCTTATTAATATGGGCAACTTGTTGGTTGTTTTCTTTGGGGATCTTACTATGAAGAGAATGGGAATTTACGTCATTGCATTCTAGGTAGTGGTCACCATATTTTTGGACAACAAAGGAGCATACAATGACAACAAATGTCATGCTCACTTAAAGTGATGGTAGATAAAATAATTAATACAATATAGCTTAATCTCAGCCAGTGGATCATTTATTTAATCGACATATAACATCACATCGCCCTAATTTTATAATGTTAAAGCATTAGGGGTTAACATAACAGTATGGCCCTCTGTAATGCATTCCTGAAATGATTTGTATTGTGAAAGTGCTATACAAATAAGTTTTACTGGACTTAAATGGAACAAGTACGAGATTCCTTACCGAGAGAAGCTGAACAATGAAGCAAAGGAGCACTACTGTATGAACAACAGAGTGATCTCAACGAGATACCACAAGTAACATTTACAGACGTATTATTATATATTATTTATGGTGTAGTAGCAAATATAAATTCAAGTGGTTCAGAAATTATTAATCTGTAATATATCTTTAAAGGGGTGGTTGATTATGATTTCACTTTTTTAACTTTAGTTAGTGTGTAATGTTGGTGTTTGAGCATAAACAACATCTGCAAAGTTACAACGCTCAAAGTTGAAAGCAAAGGGATATATTTTCTTTTAAAGAAATCGTTTAAGGACTACAACAAATGGCTGGTTGGGACTACACGACATTCCTCCCGAGTTGGTGACATCACTAACCCTAAAATTTACATTACATAAACCCCGCCCCAGGAACGTGATTTATAGATTATCATGACAGAATATGCTAATCAATGACTAGAAGATATCTACACATAAGCTAAATAAATTTACCAACTAACCATTCAGAAATGTCCTGTTGCAATCTACATGTTGTCACTTCTTAATTTGTTGACAGACCGATCGTTAATCTAGTTAATGATTTAAAGGTTCCCTATGCGATGTCGGGTGACGTCACTTCTTGTTGACGTTTAAACTATTGTCAAACAAAACGGAGGCTAGCTAGATCCTCCCTCCTCCTCATCCGCGCACTAACCCCCCAAACCCCGCCCCCAAGTCCTTCTTGTCGGTGATTGGCTGGAACTGTTTGTCATGTTTCGTGGAGCGGGTTAGCCCAGTTTGTTTTTGTTGCTGTTTGTGGAGCCTGGGCTGTCTACAGAGATCGAGTTTCTTTACAGTGTGTTCAGGGGACAGGCAGCCAGTGGATAGTGAGGAGATGTTTGCTGTATGTGACAAAAAAATGTTTCGGCCTAAAAAACGCGTGACACCGTTTAGAGCACCTTTAATGCACTGAACTGCTGTGGTTAATATAACAACACTCTCCAACAGAATAATGTTATTTTTAATTCTTTTGAGCCTAGACAGTTTAGAATAATATCTTAGTTTTATATATCACTTGTGATTGTATTTTCTATAGATATGGCCAGACGTGCAGTCTACCAATAACATTAGAGCGACAGCACTGGGAACTTGAGAATGGGGCTTAAAGCAGTTCATAAAACATAAAACATAAAAAGCAAGCGTTCTGTTGCTGTGTCCGAAACGGTTCCCTATCCACCATTTAGTGCACTATATCGGGTGTCAGCCATTTTGTAGAGGTGTTCGAATACTGAGTGAACAACTACTTTCCCTACATTTGTTCACTGTTTTGTACCCACAATGCACTCCGATTTCTAGAGTACATCTGATGTACACTCGCTGAGGCACTATTTCCCAAAATCCAACAGCACGCGAGAGAGCGAGTTTGAATGAGAGAAGCAGTTTGCAGCTTTCTTATTTCTGCTTTAACATTTACTTCACTGGTTCTAGTTTGTACTTTTTTATTAATAATCATTACTTGATTAAAACATATTAAAATATAGAGTTTTTAAAATGAAACGAAATTATATAAATTAGGTAAATTTGTGCTTTATATTATTTATTATTATAAAAATAAGTTCTTTCAATCGATTAAAAAAATAACAAGATTAATCACATAAAAAACACTTAAATTTGTATATGTTTTTTAATATTTTTTATAATGTAATAATTTCACAGTTAATCTTCAAATTAATGTAGAAACAACATAAAGCATTATATTTTAAATACTTGAATGAAGGCCAGTATCAATACAGCTACTGATGTCTCGATGAAATTAATTACAGTCATTCAACATTAGTGTAATTGAAAGCTATACATTTTTCTTAACATTCATTAGGCTTAAGTGAACTTAAAACAATCCTCACATAAACCCATTATAAATGTCATATTTACCTGTGCCTACACAGAAATTAAATAGTTACCAAACAGTCTGCACTGCATAAATAATAAATTAAAAATAGATGAATCCTTATTAAAGCTGCAAAAGTTCTTTAGTCAAGAGCAGGGAGTGATTTTCTCTGTTACCTTTGTTCTTTGATTAACATTAATGACAGACAGTAGGCTATTAATGGCTGCTGTCACTTTAAGATCTGCCGCTGCTGCACGCGAATCGCACACGCGTCACAATTTCTCACAACTCTTTACTTTCATTTTAAGACTTCGTTTAACTCATTTAAGACTGCTCTTATGAGGACACCCAACAAAACTGACATTTTGGTATAAATGTGTGTTATTGTTCGTACAAGCGCGAAGGAAACTCAACATTCACAGACAGCGTGTTTTCTTTTGTCTTGAATGGTTTAAAAGCATTTGAGTATGATCATATAATGTAAACGCTAGCCAAAGGAATTGTTCTCTATTCTCTATTTCCAGTAGATTTGGTTATCTCTTGTCCCAAGGAATTAACAACATATGGTGCAACATCCATGTAGTGCTCCAAAATGTGTCATTTTGTGTACATAACGAAAGCCCTATTTCTGCACCGAATATATATGTACCGTTGCAGCCCAACTATTCTCTGATTCTGTCAGTTTATTTACCTTGTGAGGATTGGCTAAAAGCAGGACCTGTGTTATGGCGGCAGGGGGCAATAAAGGGTTGAAGGCCGGTAAATCTGATCCCGATGGTGGCTGCAACCTCACTCTCATAGTCTGCACATACATAGAATACAGCTTTAATACAAAATTCATTAGAGATTTACTGAAGACACATGTATAGATAGTTACCTTAGGAACAGCAGACTGGAATCGTACATTTGTGATGGGCACAGGGGCAGACGACAACATGGAGATTATCACCACTAAAACATCTGGCCGGGCTGGTGGACAGTCTCTTGCAAAATGGAACAAAACTCGCAGGCTGTGTTTATCAAAGATTGTCACGGGTAACAAGCTACCTGTGAGGTCAGACAGAGAAAAAGGAATCTTTAAATAAATCTTCAATTGAATGGATATTCTAAACAGCAATAAAACAGAGGAATAAAACAAATGGGTCAACACATCCTCACTTTAAAACAAACAACAAAAAGAAAAAGCATCCACAACATCACCACAATTTACACAATACAACACGGACAGCTAAACATTTATTCAAGCTCATGTAATTCCAAACCATCTAATTTTATTTCTTCCATTGAACACACAAGACATCTTTAAAAACTGTACTAGACACTCTTTTCCATACAATTAGTCCCCATGCGGACTGAGGCTTTCAAGCGTCCAAAAGAACACAAAAGCACCATAAAAGAAGTTCATATGACTTGTGTGCTGAAGGAATACAACAGCTTTGTGAGGAACAGACTGGCATTTAAGCCATTTTTTTGTTGATAATTCTCCTTTATTTCAAGCTGCTGATTGAGCGAACAATAGAACAGTTCGCTCACCTCGACTTCTGTCATGAACACACCACAAAGAGCTAGGGCAGACGTAATGCTTTTCAGTGGATAATGATTGTTCTTTTTTTGTTCCTAAAATAAACAGATCATGTGACTCAGTCACAAATCATTTTAAAGATTTACTTTACAGAACTGATTACTCAAATAATTCAGACTCTCAAAATTGTTAAAGCTGCAATCCGTAGCTTTTTTTGGGTTAAAAATGATCCAAAATACATATTTGAGAAAATACATTACCAGCCAGTGTTCAAAACTATCTGCTTGCCTTAACTCGATTCAAAGCGGTAAGCTTGTAATAATGTTTTTAATTCCAGTGGTACTGGTGGATTTCCGCGGGAGATTCGAGCATGTCTTTGCGTCATTACGTCACATCTGTACACATAAAGAAGGAGTCTCGGCTAGTATAAGCTATATTGCGTGTGAGGATGCTGGAGGTGGAGATTTATAGCCTTTTCTCACAGCGCTTGATATGATTAAACTTATCAATTTGATGGCGGATCCAGAAAGGTTCAAACGACAATCACCAGTGACAACAGATTCACCCGCTGTAAAATGCAAAAGACTTCGGAGTGGCTACAGAAATAAAGAGACTGCAACCGGACCCATGCGAAAACAAGGATACATATCGGAAGGACATTACATGTAGTCACGCAATGCTGACGTTGTTAACATTAACAATTTGAGAACAAAGTATAATTTGCATTGGTTTTGCGTGATATGATAACTTATAAGCGATTGTTAGATCACCAGAACAAAAGTGGATGTTTCTTACTAGTTCAGATGAAATTTTACGGTGAAAATTCTTATGTTGGTCATACTTCCAAAAAGAATAATCTGTGATTCTGAATGCCAGTATCCACACCGGCACGGCAACTGACAGCCTCACACTCTCCTCAAACATTGTGTTCTTCCGCGCTGTGCCGTGTCGAGGGTGTTGAAGTACAACTCACATAAAGTTGATAATTCCGCGAATGACTGCAATTGCAGATTTCGAACAGAGATGGCGACAAAGAGGAAAAACGCCGGACTGCAGCTTTAACTTTTGGAGTTTATAGTAAAGCAGGCTTTAACTAGAGAAAAAAAAAAAACATTAAAATATATTACAATACATTTCGGGCAGGAGGAGAACATTTCTGTCGCTACACTCCATATTCTGCTAATAGCCCCCTTAAAGGAATAGTTCACTTAAAAATAGAAATTCTGTCATCATTTACTCACCCTCAAGTTGTTTAAAACCTGTATGAATTTATTTCTTCTGCTGAACACAAAAGATGTCTGCAAAGACATATTTTGAAGAATGCATGTACAGGTTTGAAACAATTTGAGGGTGAGTAAATTTGAACTATTAAGTGGATTATTCCTTTAACTCTGTGATATTAATTTATGTGAATTGTCTCCTGTCTGTCCTTTACCAAATCTAAGATGTTTGCAAACTATCTGTTTTTTAAATAAAATTTAAGATACTCAAGACTTTCTACAGTCTTAAATTCTGAAACTAAATTTAAGCAATTAAAGGCTTTTTAAAAACCTTCAGGAAACCAGTTGTAATTGCATGGAAAATAACAACCAGCCAAATTCTTTAAAATGTTCTGATTTTATGTACAAGTTTTGAAATGACATGAGTGATAAAAAAAGGAGAGACAATTCTCATTTTTAGGTAAACTACTACTTTTAAAACAGTCTGCCCTAAGTCTTACTAGGTTTGATAGACTCCAGGGGCACAGTCAGATTCACCAATGAGATGCCATCCTGAGGGGTAGAGGCTGGAGTGATGCCTGCTGTGAGCTGTGAATTCAGCAGAGCTCCTGGCTCAGAGGAAAAGGCCAACACAGGGCTGGGGGTTGTAGCAGAGTTATTTCCAGACTTGATCTGAAGGTCTCGTAGTGTGGGTTTGGACTGAGACTGAAGCTTGTCCCTGTTGAAAAAGTTTCAATGTATATCTGTTGCACTGATATAGCCTGATGTAATTTTAAACCATGAATATTACCAGTAATCTGAAAGTTCTCAATAATCTTTGCATTTATTAACAAGCAAACATTTTCCAATTATACATTTTAAAGGCCTTAAGAGCAACTTAAGCATTTTTAAGTGAAAGTGATGACATGTAGGTGTTAACATGTAGACATGGGGTCACATACATTTCACCCAACCGTTTTAATACATTTCACTAAATTAATGGAAAAATGGAAACAGGTATACATTTACCATTTGACCTGAAGATTTTCTGGGGGTAGAGACTGCTGCATCAGGGTCTTACCCAACAGGTCTAACTCGTCTAGGGATTTAGTGGATGTCACAGGCACAGTTACAGGCGTCTTGGTAGCACTTGCCACTGGCAACAGCACTGCAGGGACTGGTGCTACGGGAGCTTCCACAGAATCTGATGACTAAACAAAACCTTGAAGCGTTATGGTAAGCAGGGTATATAACATATTGGGTAAATAACATTTACCCAAGTCATCAACGGACTAGGGATTTTCATAATCAAATAGTGGTGGGTTGACTATTCACTCTTAAGTTAGGCACTTATCAAACTGCATTCTGTATGTTGTTGCAACGTCAGAGCCAGCAGAGTGCATTTGCTCTGCAGGCAGCCGGCCTTATTGTTAACAGACAAAAAAAAGGCCACTTCACAGCGCACTGACAGATACTAGGGGTAGGAAGGGGCAAAAACATCCTGTTGTCATACTGCTGATGTTAATTTAATACTGTGAGCAAACAATTAAATATATATTTTTTTAAATATTCAAATTTAATAAAAAAAAAAAACCTGCAAAAGTAAAAAAAATTCTTACAGTATCACTACACAAAATATTTTAAAGGCACACTATGTGACTTTTTGCCACTAGAGGTTGTTTATTAAAAACAAAGGCGTAGCTTGATGACACCTTGATTTCGCAAAATCATGGGAGTTGTTATCTTCACCTCTACAGCCGGTGGAGAATACGACAGAACTCAGGCAGAAATCATATTCATGGATGACCGGTATTGTATTAAAGATTTATTAACGTTACGAAAGCCATTGGAGCTGAACGAGGCCGCTGGAGCGATTGCTAATAAGACAAGCACGACACAGGGCTCGAGAGCAGTGGAGCTTGCTGCAGACGCCACTTCCACTTCTTCCGGTCATGAGTATGTGGGGTGACACAGCGCTGTTTTATCATACTAGATACATTTGAGCGTGTTGAAAGTTGTTATAATGCTACTCTGTGCGTTCGCTCAGCGGCTACTTGTTGATACACTTTTTGCACACTGCAGTGAGCTAGATCGATATTAGGTATGGTAAATATGGTACACGCGGTAAATCAAGAAAAGGAGATTTAAACAAAAAGATTAACTGTGTTGAGCTGTATAACAATAATTCGTTTTCTGTCGATGAAAATATCCAACCAATTGCTCACCTGTCTAATAAAACAAATAATATATTAAAGCGTCTTTTGTGTTTCCATGGTTTCCACAAAATATAACCGGAAATCGAGGGAAACGCAGATATGATGTCATTAATAGGCGACGCACGGACACGGTCCGTGTCCTGGTTAAAACTGCCTATTTCTCTGAATTTAAACATTCTTAGAAACATTTGAGATAATGTAAGTACACAAATCGACAAAATATATAACATCGTTCAAGTGTTTTTTGAATATTTTGAACCAAAAATCTTACATGGATTTAGCCTTTAAGGTTAAAACCGTGATTAAAACAGGCTAGTTGGGGGGTTCCACCGATGAGAGATTACTGACATGTAATAATACCTGCAGGTAAGATAAATAATTCCTGGTACTGTTAATAGAATAGCACTCCATACTGTTTGTGTACCGTCTTACAACAACAATTTCAAAACAAATCTCAATAAATTAGTCAACTCATGCCCACCTGAAAAGTATTCCACGTCATAGCATCTCCATATTGGGAAGGTGAATTTACTTCAGTTAAGCCTGAAACAGAGTTACAAACATGAGCATGTTATGCCACACATGGTCTTGTCACTGCACTTAGAGTTTACTGTGCAAAGTTTCTGCTGAATTAGCTTTCTACTGAAGCTCAGTTTACAAAATTACTTTTAAGGAATGAATGGCCAGTGGCCTGAGACGGCTCCCAAAAGCCAGTGCCACCCAAACAAAAGTCAGGTATACATTTGTTGATCATTACATACTAATATAAAATACATTTAATGGTTTGAACTGGAATATGACATGCAGTTGCTCCCTACAATTATTTTTTTTAATGCAAATTCCTTTAATCAACATTAATAATCGCCAATACAATATCGAAGGAAATAATGTAAAATTGATTTTTTTTTTACTTTGCAGCTCTCGAGGCACTTCTCAAGACCCGTTTTGTTTCGTTCCATTGATTCCGGTCTAGTTGCATTTTGCTTAATTCAAATTGAGAATAGATTATGTAAAGAAAACAAGCAAAGAATGCTCTCTTTATTTATCGCTAAAGCTGTTAATCGCTTAATTTCAGCGTGAGTTAACTGTTTTGCACTCTCGAAAACTACCGTACAATCAGTAAACCTGACTAAACTGCACAATGAATCTCTTATTTACATCATATCTATTTACATCATATCTATACTTAGTTGGTTATAATGAGAAAAGGTTTGAAATTTTGACCTTTTTGGTCGCATAAGCTCCCTAGATTTAGTCTGTGCAACCTCAAAATAGATTTGGAAGCATTTGTGTGAGTGCAAATAATTCTTGTGGTGCAACCTGTTTTCTAGAGATGGCTTGGGCCCTAATAATCCTTAGGAATACAATAGAGCCTCTGCCCCTTTGGTGCTTGGGCTCTAAATATTGAATTGGGGGTGGGGGTTATATGAATGAATCTCTGCAGGGAACGGATTCGAAAAGTGAAACTGAAAAGTTTCGATGGCATTTTCTTTTACTCTTATCTCTGTATAAAGTAGTATTTATAAGCGCAGCACTGATTTGTGTACAGCAGTACCCAAAGAAATGCTATATCGCTGCTGTTCTATAAGTGCCACCTACTGTCAGAGAGTGAATTAGCATTTTCCTTCAGTCCGTCTGCTGTTTTTGTTTTGTGCAGGTGTGACTTATGTAGCATAATTTCACAAATCAAAAGTCAGACCATTCTGTTTTTACTTTAAATCCTATAATTTACTACAGAAATATTTTGTTTGTTTAGACCAGTTGGGCTTGTTATAGAGCAAATAGGCCTAAACAAAAATTAAATATGTTTAAAGAAAAAAATAAATAAATGCCTACACATATTTTTTGTTTAAGACCAGTTTGGCCTGTTATGTAAGGAATAATTGACGACGGGCTGTTGAATTATTAGAAAAATAATGCACACCAGAGGTGGTAATACGGCCAGGATGCTTACACTTCAGATGTGCATTATCTTTCAATAATTCAATGGCCCAGAGTAAATTATTCAGCTTATACTACGATTACAACACCTCAGAACATTGTTCAGGTAATGTATTTCAAGACATTTGTCAGGTTTTTGTCCTTAAAACGCTTGTGTGTAGGACTATTTTTTTACGCATTTAATCCCAAGCCTCCGTTTCTAATTCCAAAACTCAATTTTAGAGCTATTGAGATTTTTTTAGTTTTTAAGCGTGTATGAATTACCTGAGTCTGTGCATCTCTCAACAGTGTGCGTCTCTACTAATAGCAAAACTGTAAGTTTATCTGCTCCAGGAACAGAGCCGTTAATACATCGCTAGTGGAAAATGTCTTGTAGCTTTTAAGTTGTTAAACTATTTTACTGATAAAATCGTCAGAGCAGAGCTGACAACACGTTTCTGTGTGAGTGTGTCCATACTGTATGTGTGCGTTTGAGATGGAGAGAGAGCAGGAGAAAGAGATTATGTGCTGTCCGTACATAATAATGTACATAATAAAGTCATTGTGGGTTTTTGTTCTTTTGCTGTTGTAAGCTGTACAGACATTTGAAATAACTGAAATCATTTGGCACAGTGATATGGAACTGTAATGCGGTCAAGACCTGCCTGGAACTGCCTGGTGCGTTTCCCTAAAAATAATTGCACACCTTAGAACGTTTGTAAACCAATCAGATTCAAGCATTCAACAGCCCCAAAATTTAAAGAGCAAATAAACAACAAATAAATATGATTAAAAAAAAAAAAAAAAACGGGTATCAGAATCGGCCCATTTGCTTCTTTAAAAACCCCCAGAATCAGCCATGAAAAATCATGATCAGTGCATCACTTGTTTTTAAATAAAAGAAATCTGTTTATAATATACTGTATATTCAAATTGTAGTTGTGGTGCGTGGTCCTTAATTTTTGGTGGGTGCTATAGCACCAGTGCTATCAAGTAAAAAGTTTAATTTCGAGCCCTGTGAGAAGTGTATAACTCAGTCAGTGAGCTTGTGCTGAACAAAGATCGTTTTGAGAGGGTTTCCTCTCAGCAGTGATTCTTCTGCACATCTATAATTGGCCACAGTGTTCATGCACTTAACAGACATAGCTATGCTAAACAGTGCAAAACTCTGAAAAAACACATTGTAATTAGTAACCTTGGATGCAATGGGAGTAAATATAAATATAATACTGTAATCGACACTTTTCACGATAAGGTAATTGGGGCAAGCTGTACCTGTGATTATTTTTCTGAGAAGTTATGCAGCCCTAATGTGTACTCTTTCTAAACATTTCTTAAAGGATTTCATAACACTGACAATAAAAACAAAAAAGGGTGGCTTTTCTTAAAAGAAAACCACTGAATCCAGGACAGGTCATTTTGACATTTTTATGCATTCATTTAGGTTTTTGTGTTGGGTCATGCATTTTAGGGTTAAGCCCACCCACTTTTCATGCAATCCTTCATTTGCCTCAATTCACAATCCATATATCATCAAGAGAATACAATGGCATAGTATATCAAGAGAATACAAATGTCATCACAGATGTCTTACCCAGGGACATGAGCTCATCATCCAGAAGGCTGAAGCCCAGCTCCTGTGAAGATGGTGTCTGAGAGGGAAATTCAGAGAAAGACTGAGCTGAAAGGGATGTGTCCAGTCCTGTCAGGTCCAACAAAGCGGTACTGCTGCCTATGAACACCAAGAGTATCCAATCACACTTTAGAAAAAACATAGGAAATTATGCCCACATTAGTGGGCATTCTATTTCACAATAATTTCTAAAAACCATAGAACAAGGTTCACAGCAAACGGACACACTCTATTAAAGTGTAACTGCCGATTTTCAACCTGCTTTGAATTGTTACAATATCAGTAGTAAATGTTAATGAAAAAGGATCATCTGGCAGACTTTTGACAGCTCTTGGGCTTTTGTGAAAACAGATTATACGTTCGCATTTTTGTAGCCCCTACCACGGACAGTCGGATCGACAGAGAGTTATTAACAGAACATTTATTGTAAGAGTATATTGAAAATTATATCATACTTTGTCTCTTTAAACAGCATTATAGTAAAAATGGAACACTATGGCAACAGCTTTCTTATCTGTGCGCGACAGCGTTTTGCTTCGGGGGTTGGGCAGAACTGACAGAATAACAGTTTCTTTCAGTTTTTTCCCCCTCCGTTTGGCATAAAACACTGTGTTCGTAGTCATCCAGTTTGAAATGTTGACTACAAACACTGAGGTTTTTCAGATTTTCCGTTGCAGCGTTCTCTCCATATTTACGATTCTTTGCCGCCTTTAGCCACTGCCTAGTGCATTGTTCCATTCCATTGTTGTAACACACTGGACCCATCAATGGAAACGTACTCGGTTACTAACGTAACCTCGGTTCTCTCTAGAAGAGGGAACGAGTACTGGGTAATATCTTACACTAGGGGGAAAACCTCTTTTCCACGAGATATTGAAGCCAAAAAATTATCCTTAATTTTGAATTAATGTAAAACGCGTTGCGGCAGCATACAGACATAGGCAAAGGCGGCTTGCGTGCCTATTGGCTGTCCTGCGGCAACTGCAGCAGCCTATCGAGAGAGGCCCTTTGGTGACGGTCCAATGGGGGCGCTTCGCGCCCACTGCATCATCTTCCCGCCGAAGTAGGCGTGGCCTAGCCCTATAAATATAGCTCGATGGGCTGATATCACTGGTTTTTCATCGCCGAAGCTAGTGTTGTCACGATACCAAAATTATTGCTTCGATACCGATACCAAGTCAAGAATTGCGATTTCGATACTTTATCGATACTTTTCCTGAAAAGGAAAAGTATTTCTGACAAAGCGTTTCACATGCACCTCCTTTGCGTAGGTCTGTGCTCTTTAAATGCTGTAATAACCTAATATAAATAAATCACTGACGAACATGCACATGCTCTGATTATAATCATATAGTCTATAGATCATTTTAGCTGATGTTTTGTATGCTTTATTTTAGCAGCTTGCAAATTATTTATGCTATCTATGAAAGTTGGGGGGAAAGTTGTACACCTAATACAAAAATAAATAAAACATCTCCAGTTAACTAGCAGAGCATTCATTTAGTTCGCTATTAAATAAGATCTAGCGCTAAAATCAGTTGTTTTTTAAATCAAGCGGAGCGCTCTTTTTCGCTGCTATCAGTGTCATGGATATAGTGTCTTTTGCGGCTCGCGCAGTCGTGCACCATCTTCACTCGGACACGCGCTTCAATCTATCGCCGTTGCAGAGACTATTGTGTACAGGCCGCCGGATGGTGTTGCTAAGAACTTGCAATGTCCTCGCGGCCTCGAAACACTACCGGCCCACCGGGAAAAGTCCAGACTCTTCGGATTGCCACTCCGCTACTGGCCGGCGGCCACAGTATCCCTTGTGCTCGCACATGCAGTCATGTCGCTGTAGTGTTTGTCTCATGACAGCTGCGGTGTGCGAGGAGAAACACAGACGTCCATAGGTAGGGACTGGAAGCGTGCGTTGCACACACCAACATGAAATACGTCTCTTACAAATCTGGAACGCGGTCATTCATAAAAGTATCGATACTAATAAATTTAGGTATCGTGAGGTTTTTAATTTTCGAGTATCGGTGCACCGTGCAACACTAGCCGAAGCGAACCAGAGCGTGTTGCAGGCACGGCAGGATACGCAGTACTCGTTCCCTCTTCTAGAGAGAACAGAGGTTACGTTAGTAACAGAGTACGTTCTCTTACGAGAGGTTCTCTCGTACTGCTTAATATCTTACGCTAGGGGAACACAGTGTAAAACGCCGTGCGTGCTGGGATCCAACACCAAAGTCCCAAGGGCAGGTGCCCGGGGCTCATATAGTGCACAATCACCAGGGACTCACAGAGAGTCTAAGAAGAGGCTAACAGCGTCATTCCCAATAAGCTAGCATCCAAAGGGAGCTAATCACTGTTGCAGTGTTTCACACAGTCAGGGTGAAAACAATCGCCCTGAACTGTGTAACAGTATGGGTCTTTTGCCCATGGGGTAATTTTATCGGTCAGCGAGCAGTGCTCAAGCGATTTTAGTATTCTGCGCCGAAGCAGCGGGCAGACAGTACTTGATTTTATACCGATAGTAGTTTAGCCTGTAAGGCGGGAACCTCTAGGTTATAAAACCTTATAAATGTAGACGGGAAGGGGCCCAGCCTGAAAGAATCTCAAGAATCGCCTGTGACGTGACGCTACTTGTATCTGGAAGTAGGCGTCCTTCAGATCTATTGACATAAACCAGTCCCCTTGGCGAATTTGCACGAGGATTTTCCTGGTTGTGAGCATTCTGAACTGGCGTTTCATAAGCACTTTGTTCAGCTGTCTTAGATCTAGAATGGGTCTGAGACCCCCGTCTTTTTTCGGTACCAGAAAATATCTGCTGTACAGACCCCCTTCGCTCTGAGCTTGAGATAAAGGCTCTATTACCCCTTTGCTCAATAGTGTCGCTATTTCGGCTCGAAGTAGATGGGCTACTTTGGTTTTTACCGTAGATTCGACGCGCGCCGTGTAGCGGCGGGGGCGTCGAGCGAACTGTAGCGAATAGCCTCTTTTTATAGTGTTCAGCACCCATTCTGATACCCCAGGAAGCTGTGCCCACGCGTTTGCATGAATAGCTAGGGGTAGAATGAGATCTGGGCTCTGGTCGTGACATAGTGGCGACAAGGGAGCTCTGGTGTGCTGTAACGTAAACACTGTGCTTGCAGTGACTGAGGCGGGGGGCGCGCGGATCGCGGCGGGCAGCCTGGCCGCGCTCGTTTCCCTTATAGCAGTTTGCTGAGAGAGAGCGAGTGGGGCGAGCCCTGTGGGGCTTAACATGTCTGTGAGTGAATGTGGGCGCGGGACAGCGGGCACATTTACTGCACTGAAAACACCGTCGGCCAGAGCTGACTGTATGCGTGTTGGTTTCATTTTTACAGACCGTGGGACATGTGGTGTGTAGTGTTTGTGGGCACTGAGTCGTGGGCACGTTGACTACATTTAATGCACAATTGACATGAGTCAATTTTATTTGTGCGAGCCCTGCACTGTGGCGGGCTGTGTTTGTGTGTAGAAACGAACACTGGGCTGTGGGCATTTTTATTACACTCATAACACCATCGGCTGTGGCCGGAATACCAGAAAATACACTGCTTATGTGATTTATCTGGGTCACCGTGGAAACGGCATTTGTGTGCAGGCAAGCGGGCCATGGTACCGGCTTGCTTACCTCAAAATACACTGGAACAGTCGCATTTTCTGGAACTGAACGGGCGAAAAGTTTCGGTGGAAGTCTGGCCGCGGCGAGACTTAAACACCGTCGTTTTCCTAGGAGGCTAGGAAGACTTGTGTTGGTTTCGTTTTACAGAAACCGTGGTACATGCAGTGTGTAGTGTTTGTGGGCACATTCACTACAATTAATGCAAAATTGAGCATTTTCTGGAACTGAACGAGCGAAAAGTTTCGGTGGAAGTCTGGCCGCGGCGAGACTAAATTTTATCGGACAGAAGGGGGAGGTCCACAGAGCTCGCCCAATCCTCACTGTCCGACGCCAAGATAGAGCAGTAGGGGTGGAGCCGAACCCGAATACGGTATTCGGAAAGGTACAAATAACGTGTTTTTTACGAATAGTTATTTCGAACAAATACTTAAAAAAAATATTTGTATTCGGGAACAAGAAAAACTTTATATCAAAAAGCTGCGTTTCCTCACGAGGCCGCAGTGCATGCACGGATGAGTGAGTTGGAGTGAGTGAGTTAGAGTGAGTGAGTGACGTTCAGGAAGAGGTGACTGACACAGGCTGCTCCACACGCAACAGAGAGGGCTCGGCTGAGCGAAAAAAACACTTAACTGCATCACTATTTTTGTTGAATAGATTTTTGTGCCTTAACTGGGTTCCAGAGGCAGTTTATAACTTTCGGGAAGCGGAGTTTGATCGGGAGATTATTCCATTACGCTGCATTATTGACGTCTGCAGTCGGGTGCTCTCATGTTCGCTCTGTTTACGTAGCTCTGTTAGCTCGGTAATTTAGACAGAGTAACGTTAACGTTCGGTTAAAAAATACTTGTGTAGTTGTGTCGAATGGTATGCACTTGTGGGAGTTATATGGCACGCATATCTCTATTCATAGCGGCTCCCTGGAATTAGTTTAAATCTCCCGGAATCTACGCGCATGCGAGACCGAACATACTGTGCCCCAAACCGTGTAGCGCGCGCACGGAAGAGAGCGAGAGACCTTGCGTGTGTGCGTTATGAAAGCTAGTCAACCCCCCCTCCCCCCTTTTTTTAGGCCTATTTTGAATTTTACTCGAATACGAATACAAATACAAATACTTTCCCCCCCTCAACAAATACAAATACAGATACAAATACCGGCTGCTTTGCACACCCCTATAGAGCAGCTGTCCTTCTCTACAGATGCAGCTATCTCGTTGCCATTAATGGCGGAAGCGGCGGCTCGCGGCCGCCGTTATCCGTCAGTGAGCGACTCGAGTGAAGCTGGTGAAGCTGGCGGGCGAACCGGCGAGCTTTCACGGGCTGGAGAAGGCTCGGGGACCCGCTGAGTACGGCGCTTTTACGGCGCGGCACTACAGCGGGCGGAAGTGCAGACTCGGAGAAAAATGCCAGGCGAGTCCTCAGAGTCACCATGGCAATAGATCGCTCAGCGACCGCGAGAGCTGCATGATCCTTACCCAGGCGGGAAACGCAGATGAAATGGCGGTCCCCGTCGCTGAGCGCGGCTCGGCACGAGCCACAATAACGAAGCATCTTTAAAAAGATGCTGCTCTTTTAGATAAAGAGAGAGAGTGTGAGTCGCGACGGCGAGCACACACTTTGCAGAGTGTAAAGGATATAGACGCCGGATAGCGTAGCAGGACGGTAGCAGGACGGCGACTGAAGGCGGCGAGATGAAGGCCAGCGACTTCAGATGCAGAGGCTCGTCCCGCAGAAAGGCTTTGTCAACGGCGTGGCTCCTCACTCCGGATCCAGTGATGCATGAGGAAGAGATGAAAAATCAGTGATATCAGCCCATCGAGCTATATTTATAGGGCTAGGCCATGCCTACTTCGGCGGGAAGGTGACGCAGTGGGCGTGAAGCGCCCCCATTGGACCGTCACCAAAGGGCCTCTCTCGATAGGCTGCTGCAGTTGCCGCAGGACAGCCAATAGGCACGCAAGCCGCCTTTGCTTATGTCTGTATGCTGCCGCAACGCATTTTACATTAATTCAAAATTAAGGATAATTTTTGGCTTCAATATCTCGTGGAAAAGAGGTTTTCCCCCTAGCGTAAGATATTACGCAGTACGAGAGAACCTCTCGTTAGAGAATCGAAAGTAACCCACTCCCATAAACCTTTACTCTTTGAATTATTGCACCAGTGAACAAAACAAGTCGACACTATTATGACAAAGTTTACTAAGAAGTATTTCCTACTAAAGAAAGGCAGCATTTGAATCTAGTCAAGCGTATACATAGCAGACTGATGGTAGTGGCCTTGGACGGCAACATGCCAGTGCCGTGTTGCTTTCCTACCTATTTGGCAAACAGGAAGTCAAAAGCCTTTTTTCTTTGTTTTCTCACAGATTTCAAAACAATATTTTGCCTTTCTACTGCATAGGCAGCCAAGTTTTATTGAAAGCCCATTTTGCCAGCGGTGAAGTACCCCTTTAACAATCCTTTATGATTATTTCTATGAGGCTTAAAATCTTTAGACATCAATGAGCTCACAGCTGGTGTCAGTGCTGTACCTGGGAGTCTGGCTGTATTGACGGTGTCTCCATTCACCTCTTCCCCTTTCACTAGCTGCCTGTACAGATTGATCACCTGTGTTAAGCTGTCATTCGCCTGTAAGATCTCAGCTGCAGACAAACACAAACAAAGACAGTGTCAGAAATTTACCCTTTTTATCAACTCATAGGCACTATTTGTGAAATTATTGATTTTGCCCTTCGCCCTGTATGCCTCACCGAGAGCTTCATCGTTGTCCTCAGTATCACTGGCCAGTCTGAAGAGAGTGGGTCTCATTTTCTCACAGCGTTGGTACAGATCCTGAGAAAGTGACATAGTAGTTCTGAGTCCACCACTACCATTTAAGGGGTGTGACAGGCTGTTTTGCTAACATGTGTGTTACTGACCTTAATGAGCTCTTCATTGCTTTGTGAGCTGCTCTCTTTGCTGTAATCTCCCAGTAGTTGTGAGAGAAGCCCAACACTCTCCTTTACTTCCTGAATAGCATTCACCCTTTTCGACACCTTCTCCATACGCTTCTGATCCTGAAAACACACTGTATGCATTACACAGCAGATCCTCAGAGCTCATGCAAAAGCTCACAAAAAAGGTACCGTGCAATAAAAAAGCAGCAACTACAGACACACTCTTTCAACATAAAAAATAAATAAATCCTATTATCAAAAGTATACTTCGGTTTTTTATGCATATGCTAGGGCAGGGATGGGCAACTTCGGTCCTGGAGGGCCACTGTCCTACAGAGTTTAGCTTCAACCCTAATCAAATACACCTGAACAAGCTAATCAAGGTCTTCAGGATTACTAGAAAGTTACAGGAAAGTTACAGGCAGAAAGTTACAGGCAGGTGATTTTTTCAGGGTTGGAGCTAAACTCTGTAGGACAGTGGCCCTCCAGGACCGATGTTGGCCATCCCTGTGCTAGGGTATGCGTAAAGTGCGCGTGACTCAGATTTCATCATCAGCCTAGTGTGCGCAGTCAGATGTCTAAACGTGCATACTGTGTACGCTCAGCTAACATATGTGCCTTGAGTTTTTTTGCACTAATTAATTAGTTCACAAGGTAGCAACACTGCCCAGGCCTATTGTTTCATAGTCAAAAAAGAAACCGATAAGACAGAAGAACAACAAACTACTGGAGACAGCAACAACATTAGACACCTGCATTGACGAGTGCTTGAGTGAGGGGATTGAATGATACCTACAACTCTAGTTTAAAAGAATACAAAGACATTTTTATTGTTGATAACTTCCGGAGAGAAATAGCGTAGACCAGTGGTCTCCAATGTGGTGCCCAAAAATAGCCCCAACTATTAGCAATCCACTGTAAATCGGGGCTCCAGACTTCGACTAAATTGTATCATTATGCAACCTTTTTTCAAGCGAAACGAAACTTGTTTGAACTGTGCAGCGCGAAACATTTATCAGCTCGCCCAAAAAACAGCGATCGCGCTCAAAGCAGGTGCGTTTAAGTGCAGGCTGATCTCGGTCACGCGAACATTATTAAACATTATGCGCGATCCACTGAGAAGCATTTGAATTCAGTGCAGAATTCTCTATCTCTATTATAAACCCACATATGACTCTGTGATTTAAACTAGTTAAAGCCAGATGAAAAAGTCCTGATATTCTCAACATATTAACGCAAAAATTGTTCCAAGAACAAACCATTTAGAAGACATTTCCATCCACAACTTATGAATTTACTGTAGTAAAACAAACTTTTTTGGCAGAAATGTGCCGGTATATATTCATATTAAATGCTGTTATATTAATATAGTCATGTATAAATATCAATGTCTTAGATGAGTAATGCAGTAATGTTTTTGTTTAGAAGCTATATGGCAGTTTTTTTCTTCTTTTTTTTTGCATTTATATTTATACTAAATGTTTGGACTACTGTTTTTGATAACACAAGGTTTATAGAGAATCTATCAATTTTGTTTTATTACTGTGGTATAGTGAAAAGTCATGCATTGTTACCTGGGTTAACATGATCTAAAAATGTATGACACCCAATGATGTCCTTCATTGGGTGTTTTTCAGAGTGGGCTTAAAACTTATTTGTTTTCTTTAGCATTTGATAATGCTTTGTAAGTTGTGTATGTCATATGTTTGGATTGTTTTATGTCTTTGTTTTTATTTTCTCTTTTATACCTTCTGTACAGCACTTTGGTTCCACTTGTGGTGTTGAAAGTGCTTTATAAATAAAGTTCAGTTGAGTTGAGTACTATGGAAGAACAATGGTAAATTTTAATGAGCAATTAAAAAACAGAAGCAAGGGCTGTACAGTTTGCTGTTTGTCCAGTAATTTGTCCAGCTGTACTGTCAGAATTCTTTTGTATATTTAAAAATGAGGTTTTTACACTTTTTACAGATGTAGTTTATTTAAACAAATGTACATTTGCATCCCGACTTAAGTTTTTTTGTTTTACTGTCCATTTCCATGATAAGACAAAATCAAACACTTCTTGTTGCCATTGTGGTGGCAAATAACTCCTAAAATTGTGTGGCAGTTAAATAATGTCATTTTCAGAGAGAAAATTATAAATGTACATATTTCAATATATATTTTCATAATCTTTCAGGAATTGTTTAATTTCTTTTTAAACGCTTGTAAGTCTGAACCAGAATATCAAGATATTTGATTATTTTGCATATGATGGTGAAAAGTAAAAAAGTTAAAGGTAAAGGTAAAGTAAAAAAGCACCACTATGTTATATGTATAATACATTTTTTTGAGTATAACAAACAAGTAGCCCTTCGAGGTTCCTTGAGGTAGCCCCCTCGCACACAAAAAGGTTGGAGACCCCTGGCGTAGACACTGAACAAGGATGAAACTTTCTAGTGTGCATGGGTCAAGTGCATCAAAACTTAATTGAGCTTTAATCTATTACAATCTTTCAAGAAAGTGATTTCCCCCCCCCCAAGAACAAAAATGACGTGCTTAATTATTGTCACAATTTATTAACAATTATAATTTATTATTTTGAGTTTATTGGCAGTAGCAGTAAGTACAGTTCATGGGCTTTCTCTGACTTTACATGTACCAATGTAAAGTAATTTAAAAGTACTTTAATGTACCAATATTTTTGTTGCTGACCTTCTATGATTAAAATTCCACCATACCAGAAAAACGTAAAATATGTTTGTGATAAGGACCAAAATATGTTTGTGATAAGGACAAGAAGAATTGCACGAGATGAAAACACAAGAGCGATGTTGGCTCCAAAAAGATTTACAAGCAGACAGGGCTTGACATTAACTTTTTTGCTCACCAGCCACTGTGGCTAGTGGTTTTTCAAAGTTACTAGCCACTCCGCATTTTCACTGGCCACAATTTTGACATCGATACCATAGGGAAAAACTGCCATATAGATATTTTCTAATATTATCTCATTATTTGGCAGCTGGTATATTAGGCTGCTGTTGCTTTAAGACATGACGCACGGACCCATTATACTGTTTTAAATAGCCAATATACTTGACTTTATGTGCAAGCACTTTGGGTGTGAGCACAAAATCTGCGGGAATGAGTACAATTGTGCTCAATAAGCGCAATCCCTCACCCTGTAACACCAACAATATTCATCCAGAGCAAATTAAACGAGTGAGTAAAGGGATGCAGGTTTGTGTGTAAAGGGTGTCATAGACTGTAAAGGGTGTCAACTCGCTGTCGGACAGATTAAAGAGGTAGAACGCGTTGCTGGTGCATCCTGCGGAAGAGTTTCCAGATAGTTCAGTATCGAAATGTATCGAAAAATCTATAACACTAGATTGCACTTAGTTTATTATTTCAGATGCCTTTTTAAAGGGGTCATATAATGCCATTTTTGTACAAGCTAATATGATTCTTTAGGGTCTAAATTAAAAGTTTGTAATATACTTTAATTAAAAATTCTCATTAGTATTGTAAGAAAACACTTATTTTACCTGGTCAAAAACAGCTCTGTTTTCAGCACGCCGTTTCAGTGCATATGACTTTAAATGATCATGAGCTTTGCTGACTCTGCCCCTCTGTTCTATGCGTACACCATTTGTAACTCAATAACACAATAACCATAACGCGTTGTTCAGTATAAACGTGGGATTATGAATTATATTGAGAACGTCATACATAGAAAACATGCCGTAATGTACCCTAAGTGTAAACCTTAGACGCATTCATTGTGAAGCGTGAAGCTAGCGATTTGCAAAGATTAATATATTAATATAAAGTTTAATAAAACGTTACACTCACTTCCATTCTTCTGGAGATTCAGCAGGAACACGAATATATGGTAGCAGCTACCGATCCATTTTTCATGAGCAGCAGCTTAGCAAAACCAGCTTTATACTGACCCTCGTTTATAAAGCAGTCTGGTGAGAAATGATTCGCGCAAACATGAGAGCATTGACGTTGCTCGTGGGGAATATTCCCTTCGAAAACAAACACAGCCACTGCGTCTTCAGCGGTTCGGATTTAGGAACATTAAAATGACTGCTGTGTTCGTTATTACACCCAAGAACAGAACACCACAATCGCTTAGACGCCATTCTGCTCACAGACAGTGCTCCATCATATAAACAATGACCGCGCCGGTCCGGGCCGCGCAGACTATGATTGACAGCTCTCTCATGAGCGAGGGCGGGTCTGTGTTGAGACCCAACAATCGCTCCTGTCAATCAACAATCGTGGGAGGGGCTTCCGAGCATGTGACGTCACACGGTCGAACGGCTCGATTTGAGGCAGGAAAAAACATATAAGGAGATTAAAACAAAACCACTGGATGGATTTTTATCATTATATAATGGTTGTGTACAGACACTGCCAACACACATTTCAGTACAATCAACTTGTAAAAGTGCATGCACCATTATATGACCCCTTTAAAAGACTACAATTGAAAAATGTATATTAGGCCTATATAAAATTCAGCCCGCCAAAGTGGCTAGTAGGAGTGACTGCGTTACACGCCACTGCTGAAATCCACCCGCATATGGCGGGTTGGCGGGTGTTAATGTCAAGCCCTGCAAGCAGATGTGCAAATAAATATGGTTAAGAGCAGGGGCGTAGTTTGCGGGGGGGATGGGGGAGGTAACCCCCCAATAACCAAAGCAAGCAAGTACAACCCACCGTGTTCTGCTAATAATGACAGACATTAGAATAACCTGGCAGATGACAGGAAATTAACATCTTCAATATAAGAACATTTTAAAGTTCTTACACACAAACACACAAAGTTCTTTAAGTAAAATTCTGTCAAATTGATAAGGTTTTAGGTGCTTAAATAATATTAAAAAAAAACATGCACTTATGTTATTAACAAACTTTGTATGTGGATGATACCACAAAAGACAAAATAAACAAACAAGCAAACAAATAAATCTCATGAGGGAGCATGCCAAGTACAGGGATCGTAGTTGACCAGGCACCATGGTTTGAATCGCACATGATTCTCTGATTAATTGCAAAGTTCAACCATCATGGAGAAAAAGTTTATCATTTGCACGTGTTTTATGTCCTGTCAGTTTAAGCATTCAATCGATTTTAAACCATTTGAGTGCAAGAAGACGCGAAAGAGAACAATGCAGAACTCACGCGCTGATTTCTGTTCGTGCGTACAGTACGCGAAGACCTAATTCCGCTCTCTTTGGCTTACGTGATCGTAAACAATTGAGAAAGAAAATGAATGAGTATCATTTTATTGGATCTGTACATTTGGTTTTAAAGTGATAGCAGCCTAATATTCCAGCTGCTGTCTGGGTCAATAATGTTAATCAAACTACAAAATACAAGGAAATCAAAGAAATCCCTTTTGTAGCTGTAGCAAAGATTCATTATATTTAATTTATACAGTGAAGTCTATACAGTGTTATTTTACATTTGATTATTCAATTTCTGAACCTGAACACTGTTAGACTTACCTGAAAAACATAAAGCACAGTTTATTAGATTTGTATCTTTGTTCTATTGTATTTATCTATGCTTGTAATTTTTTTTATTATTCTGCAAATTCACTCCTCTACCCTCAATCATTCTAGATTTTTTTTTCCTAATACAGCAATTCAAACCATCTGGTAAATTTTTTTTCAAATCGCAATATACAGTATATCGCAGAAAATAAATTATGTCCGTTTTTTTCCAATCTCGTGCAGCCCTAGATAAACCCAAAACATACATTTGCACAAACATTTCCATAAATTGTATATAATGAGTGCTCCCCTACAGGTTTGTAGGTTTGCCCAGTAAGCTAAAACATGAAATATTAACTAGCAAACCCCACATAAAACATTCTAAAATGCATAAGAACAGTAAAGAACACAAAAACAGAGATGGAAGACTCTCCATCACACACGCCACTCCTTAAAACTGACACTGTAAACAGTCAGTGCTCTGAACACTATATATTTGCACATTTTGCAGACCTGTTTTGATAAACATCAACTTAAACACCAACTACATTTCCATTGTTTCCATCACAGAGTGATTCTTCTTGTGACCACTCAGGTCCTGATCACAATGCTACTTAAATGTGAGGGTTTTTTGTGTGTGCTAAAATTAGAATGTTGAACTTACATTTCCTGCTTCTGTTCTTATGAAAGGTGAATTCTGTGTTGCAGCATCTATTGTACTCGCATGAATTTTTTTGTTCAGAGTGACAGATATAGCTTTTGCTTTTGGTGTGAATAGACCATTTGTTGCCATTATTGTATCATTTTTGCACATCGCTGTTCTGGGAAATAGACACTAATGGTGTGTTCACACCGAACGCGAATTTAATTATTTGGGCGAGTAGATTACATACAAAGTCAATGCAAAGACGCGAATAGACGCATCATTCGCGCCGGGCGTTGCGAATGACGCGAATTGGGCGACGCGTTTGCCGCGAATGTCTTCCGCGCAAGTTGAAAAATTTGAACTCGAGCGAATGTTCAAGCGTCTAACTAAACGCGATAGACGCGTATTTGACGCTCTATTCGCGTTCGGTGTGAACACACCATAAGAACCCCCTAAGAGTTAATAAAATATCTAAGACATACAAATACACATCTGCTCACCTCCTGAACCATTTCTTTGATGAGTTTGTTTGCTGCCCGCAGGTCCTCAGGGTGAGAGCTATTCAGAAGACGGGACAACATCTATTGAATCGGAGGAAGAAAGTACAGGACAGAGAAAAAAATACATTAAGAGAAAATGCACCAGGACTCATCTTAAAATACTTCACTGGCTCATAGTTTACAAACATCTTAGCAATATTTTTTTTGCATGTCACATATGTCAGGTTGAACTCCTGAATCCTCCTTAGGTTTCAATCACAGTAGAACATGAATCATCAATTTAAACAGCATTAGTGCATCTCAACTACCTTTGATTTCTCCTCATCCTCAAAGATGGCGTTCTTGGGCCTAGGCGGTGGAGGAGGACAGGGCTTGTCATCAGGAAGATCTGGATCCTGCTTAATAATACCTGGAAAGAGATGCAGATCAGTTACATAAACAATGTGGCCTATGTATTAACAACCACAACCACATCATCAACACTGCGAGTCCCACAAGAGAACATTATTAGTATACACATGTTTCCTTACCGTTACTTTTAACAGCACTCATGAAAATACAAATGTCAAGAAGCACCACTATGTTATATGTATAACACATTTTTTTCCATTGAACATAAAAATATCAGCTGTGAGACGTAGCTAAATATGTACGTCAGTTATGAGAAATCAGGACCCTGCACATCAGGTTACCTTGTTTCTTAAGCATCTGATAAGCATCCGAAATCTTTGTCTCTTCTGGTAAACTCACAGTCCAGCTGTACATCATTTCTAAAACTTTTTTCTTCACTGGTTCTGGGGCTCGAGAACCAAGATACTGTAACATAAGTAGGGTACAGGGACCGTTATTGACAAATGCTTTAGGTATGTTTAAATGCATTTGTATGTGCAATCCAACAAATTAGCATAACTGATTAGTTATGTTAATTAGCATCACATTTAAGAAATATTCTGCATTCCATACAAGTTAAAGGAATAGTTCAGACATATCACCCTCTTACTCTAGTGCCTTATCTTTGGATTTCATGTTTTTCCAGTTCTTCGAGTTCCTCGTGCAATATATTCAGGTTTGAACAAATAAGGATGTGCAATAAATGCATACATTTGTCATCGCTGGACGTAGTGGTGTATGCAGATTAGGGGGAAAACCAACTCTCTGACAAATTACCTGGGGTTTGTACCACAAATCCAGTGTGGGTGGCTTGCCAGGTAATCTTAACATTAGTTTACACCACCTCTGGATTTTATGTACTACAAATGTGAGTCAGCTTTTTAATTTTTTTATTTTAAATGAATTTTTCATTCAGTTTTAAACATCTGTTATGTGAAATAGCTTATTCAGGTCAGTACTAAAAAACAAGACGCAATTTTTATGATCCCTCTTTTTTTGTTAAAATGATTAACATTTTGCAGATCCTGCAAGGTGTATGTAAACTTACAACTGCACATAAACCATTTTAATTGAAGCAGCCCATGTTATCGTTGTGGACCTATATTAAAAAAAAAAATACTCATTATAAGGTGCTTTCCTTGCCATTAATGCTTGGATAATGTCTCCCTCGATTAAAAATGAAAAATAATGGTTACTGCACTTGGCTGCGATATACTTAAACCTACTAACATCCGTTGCCATGATTTTTGTATTGACTTATCATCACAAGAAGAAAAAATTCAGTTTTAGTCGCATAACATCTGTTAATGAAAGCGGCGTCATTTCGCAATAGTTTTTTTTTTATCGACAATAAGAAAATATCGCAAAAGTTTTGCACAAATCTGTAATAGAAACCCGGCTATTGACAAGTGGTATTATATTGTAATACTGCGATACTGACAAGCCAACCGCGGAGGAATGCAAGCAACCGCGATATTCGTGTTTTCTTCTTTTCATAAGGATATGCCCTTCTTGTATTACACTTCGTGCATGTGTATTGAATGTTAAATAAGTTAATACTGTAACCTTTATTTTTGCTTTTTTTTTTGGCACCAAAAATGAAAAATGTATAGGCAAAATAACTTTAACTGTCAAATTACAGAACTGCTTAATACAGTTTGTTCATAAGTGCTGTTGTCCATGCTCAGATTCCATCTTAATTGCAGTGGTTAAGGAATTACAGCATTATGCATTAGTGAAGAAGCAAAATTAAAAAAAGTTAAATGTTATGATATTATTTTGTGTGATTACACTAACATTCTTTGTGTGAATTCAAATTAAGCAACATTGCTCATTTATATACACAGAGACCAAACAAACCTTAGGGGAAACTACTTTGATGAGCTCGTTCAGGAAACGGAACTTCCCCACCTCATTATGGAACCTTTTCCCACAGTTCTTTACACAAGTTTCTAGAACCTTAGGACACAAACACACAGTGACAAACATTTACATAATTTATAATAGAATAATTATGCAGATAGATCATCTCTCAATATCAGCTGTAAGATTCATTCAGAACATTTACACCCTGAATCAATGAAACTGTCAACAAAACTCTCAGTAACATTTGAATTATGACAAATTTGTAGAAGAGCCAATGATGTGATGCTCCCACCTATTGATGGGAGATCCCATCAATTCATTTATTTAAAAAAAAAACTTTGCAAAGGACACTAATGCTGTTTGTCAAGGTCAATAGTCTCTTAAAATATCAGATAATTGGATCTTTTTATGACAGGGCAAGGTTATAAATGTCGTGCAACTCTCCAAAAATGTAAGGACATTTATGAATTAATAATTCATAATGTGAACAAAATTCTTTGCCTTTTACCTTGACAACCATATTTTAAAACATTTAGAAAATAATGATTAAGATGTATTAAAGATGTAAAGAAAATATGTATTATTTTTACTTGATGGTTAGTCATTGTTGTTTTTACGCCATGCCAGCTTCTAGCGAGAAACAATTATGGTAAAACTATATCATGTTTGCTATCTATTTTTGCTCTAAAAAATTCTAAACTCTAAAACTATATTTAGTTCAGCTTTTTAAAAAATGTCTTTGAAAGTATTAACTGATTAAAAAGGTTTCTCATGGGGTTGAAACATCACAATCTAATAAAACATGCTTTAGGGAAAAAGGATTCTGACAAAAAGAACATGATGGTGAATCTTCTCTTAATATTAAAAACTTGATGGTTAGAATAAATGGATCAAACGGTTGTTGATTTAAAGGGATACTCCACTTTTTTTGGAAATAGGCTCATTTTACAACTCCCCCAGAGTTAAACTGTTGAGTTTTACCGTTTTTAAATCCATTCAGCCGATCTCCGGTTCTGGCGGTACCACTTTTAGCATAGCTTAGCATACATCATTGAAGTGGACAAGACCATTAGCATTTCTAAAAAAAAAAAAAAAAGACCAAAGTGTTTCGATATTTTTCCTATTTAAAACTTGACTCTTCTGTAGTTACATCGTGCACTAAGACCGACGGAAAATGTAAAGTTGCGATTTTCTAGGCTGATATGGCTAGGAACTATACTCTCATTTCTGCGTAATAATCAAGAAACTTTACTGCCTTACCATGAGTGCAGCAGGCGTAATGATAGGACGCAGCGCCTGAAAATAGGCTACCGTCCGTCAACACAACGGAACTATTTTCAGGCGCTGCGTCCTATCATTACGCCATTAGTTTCTTGATTATTACGCAGGAATGAGAGTATAGTTCCTAGCCATATCAGCCTAGAAAATCGCAACTTTACATTTTACGTCGGTCTTAGTGCACGATGTAACTACAGAAGAGTCAAGTTTTAAATGGGAAAAATATCGAAACACTTTGGTCATTTTTTTTTTGAAATGCTAATGGTCTTGTCCACTTCAATGATGTATGCTAAGCTATGCTAAAAGTGGTACCGCCAGAACCGGAGATTGGCTGAATGGATTCAAAAACGGTAAAACTCAACAGTTTAACTCTGGGGGAGTTGTAAAATGAGCCTATTTCCAAAAAAAGTGGAGTATCCCTTTAAGTTTTCATATGTAGCATGCCCTATTGGCAGAATTGGACAAAACTTTGCGTGCATCCTCACAATATCCTATTGTCCACGTGTTCAAGTTTTTTATTAAGTTTAGACCTTGCGTTCAGCAAGTCAATTAGTCAAAATGTGCTATACCAGACAATTTAATTAGCTTACCGGTATATCTTTGCAATACATAAATGCATAAAATCAAAATTCAGCAGCAAATAAGCAAAAAATCAAGTACATAAAATAAAATAGGGTTTCAGCATATTCGGATACACCCTGAATGCCAATCTTACCATGAGTGCCTGCATGGCCTCCCACTCCTGAGGGGACTGAATCTTGTGAGCAAGAAGCCTGGTGGCCAACTGTGGACTACACACACAATAAAAAGAACAATCTGTAAAACAGGACCCCTTGAACATTTACATGTTGAATTATTACAACAAAAGTAAGATATGTGATCCTAATACATTTTCTTTTTATGTTTTCAAGTTTGAGCGTATGTGTTTTCCTTAGGTCTCTTCTTTCAGAGGTCTGTCACACACACACATTGATAAAAAATGGCAGAAGGGTGACAGACTACTTGGCTTTCTCTACGTTTTCCTGTCATGTGAAGCTCACTGAATTAAGGACAGGTGTAACTTTACCCTGTGATTGTGTGTTTCTGCCTTTGGTACTGTTATATGAGCATGCACAGCCACAATGACAAAAATAATCACATTCAGTATAAACACAAAAGGTCCTACTTCAACTTTCTCATTTTATGAGAAATTATAAAATGTAATTTTATTAAATCCAACAAGTATCATATCTATCATCATGTATAATAAACCGTGCTCACACAACATATGGTTTTGCATCAGCTAAAGAAAAATGAAATGCTTGTCAGTTCTTCAGAAGAGCAATGAGAGCTCGCTCAACTGCCACTAACAGGACAGAAGTTGATTTCTAGTCATTAAAACCAATATCTCTGCAAGGTATAGAGTACTGCAGGAATGACGTCAAAACCCGAAAGACTAATTCAACAATGCTTCCCTCGAGAATTTCTTTTGGGGGTTTTATAACAGGGTTTTTCAATTTATGAGTAAAATAAGGAACATAAACTGTGGTAAATATAACTTCACAATACTTGAAAATTTTGCTCTACAATGTAAATTACACACACCCAAGACTTGACATTAACACCCACTAACTTGCCAAATATGGGTGGATTTCAGCAGTGGCATGTAACACAGTCACTCCCACTAATCACTTTGCCGAGCTGAATTTTTATATTCAGTTAAATAAATATATGAGCCGTGGGTTTCCAACGGAAGCACCATGCTTTAACTATTTACATGCGTGCAGCCAGGTTACGCGTTTCTTCCAGCATCTCAGAGTGGCTCCATTCACAGTAAATGCTGCTCCACATGAACTCAGTCTCGGCATGTGCTGTTTGTTTGGGTTTCCAAAAAAAAAAGCATTTGGGAATGCATATAAAGTCTTGCACGCTTTGTGTTTCAAAGCAAAGTGTTGCACGATTAACAAACTCCATCTCTGCATATGCTGTAAGTTTGGGTTGCAAATAAAGTGATGAACTTGAAACACATGAGCTTGTTCAAGAAATGACAGTGGCTGTAGGATTTCTATCGTAAAGAAATGGCAAAATATTAAAAGCTTAACTGGACATTTGAATTAAATGTTGTTTGGCCAATATTAAAGGGATAGTTCACCCAAAAATGAAAATTCTGTCATCATTTACTCACTCTCAAGTTGTTCCAAACTTATATGAGTTTCTTTCTTCTGTTGAACATAAATGATATTTTGAAGAACGTGGGTGACCAAAGAGTTGATGGGCCCCATTGACTTCCATAGTTTGGAAAAAAAAAATACTATGGAAGTCAATGACTAGTGAATATAAAATATATTCTTTTATGTTCAACAGAAGAAAGAAACTCACAGAGGTTTGTAACAACCTGAGGGTAAGTAAATTACAGAATTATTTTTTGGGGTGAACTATCCCTTTAAACAAGGATTTGAACATGCTGTAAAATGTAACAACAACAATCACCAGGCTATTGGCGCCCTCTGCAGGCATTTGTTATAAAACGTAATGTACATAATTTGATTATGTGTATCTTACATTACGTATTTTAACAGTATTCTTCAATAAAACTACTTGCTTTTGATACTTTATTTGAACCAATTATTATTGCCTAGCCTTATTGTTATTATAAATGAATTTTAAGTAATTTTGAAGGCTATTGTTCAATTAGGCCTATTTTTATTACCACAAATTTTTTTATCCGATTAAGTCAAATCAATGAAGTCAAGTAACCTTCATTTAAATAGCGCTTTTTACAATACAGATTTTTTCAAAGCAGATTTACAGTGATAACAGGAAATTAGTGCAACAACAATTGTTTTGGCTGTACAGCAGATCTAGAAGAAAGTCATTGTCTAGCTAGCTTAAGTAAGTTTTTCATTTTTTCATTTTCATTGTAAAAATCATTAGTTATTAACTTAGGGGCCGCTTACACAACACCGTTGTCAAATGAAAACAGAAAACTTTTAATGCGTTGTGGCTGTTCATTTACACGACAACAGCGTTTTGGTGGCCTGAGAAGGGAGAACGCAAACTTTGAAGGTTTCAAAGTGCTAGTTTTTGAAAACGAGTTTTGAAAGCGATACTGTTATCATCTCCGTGTAAACCTAAAAAATGTGAACCTGTGAAAATGGTGCCGGCATGCACATGCACATTAAGTGTTTAGTCTATAGGCATGCGCGTTTGAATGCGTATGTGCGCGGGCACATAGTCTTTCTTTACAAAGTGACTTTGCCAATTACTGAAAAAAGTTTTTAAAAAAAACAGATTATAATATAGTAATTGATTACTCGATTATTTGTGAAAATAATCGACTGATTACTTGATTTTGCATTTTGTGACTGAGTCGATTAAAATACTATTTTTCCAGTCATATATTTCAGCATTGAAGATTTCTTAAAATAGTGTTAAAATACTGTCTTGTTCTCGTGTGTCGTCTCGTGGGATAAGTGTATCATCACACCCCTATTAAAAAGTAATTTCTCCAACAACAAAACTGTGGCTAGAGAAAATGCTGAGTGGCTAGTAATCTCAAGTGCTCTATACAACCATACAGAAACCACAAATTTTGAAGCTGCCATTTTTATTTGAAAAAAATAAAAAATCATACGTTCTAATAAGTAACTAGATAAGAATGTTTGGGGTGTGAGTGTGTGCAGTTTACGTTGTAGAAGAAACATTCAAATACGTCAAGTTATGTTTACCACAGGCCTTATTTTTACTTTGAAAAACCCCATTATAAAACCCCATAGTAAAATCTTGAGGGAACCAGTGGCGAATTAGTCTTCGGTTTGACATCATCTCTGCAGCACTCTATTGAGCTCCTGCTTAAGGCTTACAATGACTGAAAACAGGCTAGGCTAGTGAGATATCAACATTACACCCCTGATGGTGTACCTTGGTTTATGAATTGCTCAACAATACATACACATTCATAAATGTCACATACTTGAGGCTTCTGTGAGCACTTCTAACCTGCTAAATATGTACAGGGATGTCTCTGGGAACATTCACAAAGAATGTGTTTTGCGTTTAGAAATGTGAGATGCAAAGACGTGTCTAGCACGTTTACATTAAAAAACAATGTAAATCAGTACAGTAAAATGCAAAAACACATTCTGTGTGAAAGGATCCTTACTGTGCAGATTTAAGAGATTCATTTAAGTTTAAAAATGATTGAATTGTTGACGCACCCTTCAGGTTCATTGCTGAGCTGGTCACAGAACAGTTGAATACTCTCCCAGTCAGTTTCTCGATTTAAAGGGTTGGTCGCCTTGTCTACAGGTGACAGAACAAAAGTCTGAAACACTAAAAAAACCTACATACAAACCTATGACAAGCATATATGCATAAAGATCACAAGAACTGTAAAACAACAGTTATAAGACAAAAAAAGCAAACAACAATAATAACTGCAGTTTGACCATGTAAATGTCAGCAGAGAGAAGTGAAGTCAAATCACAGAAGAACAACTTTTGACATTTTTATTAAAAAGCTACAAGATCAATAAAATAAAAAATAAAAAACGTGCATGGATCATAAATCATTTACAATAAGACCAGTGACATAAAAGACAATAAATAGAAATCACTTTTGATGTGATGCTGTTAAAACTATTAATTAGAATACTAATAATTTGTGTACAACCTTTGAATGAAAAAAAATAAATAAATACTGAGTGCACATGTAATCTGTAATGGTATTGATGTAGGGTCCAAGACAATAATTCAAAGAGGTTGGAGGGTAGAAAAGGTCGTTGTGTATTCTTTTTTAATTCATTTTATTATTATTAGCTTTTTTTTTTGGAAAAAGTAATCTTTGCTTGCATCACAAGTGGGCTACATAAAACTGACAAAAGTGTAGGTCGGATATGGCCCCTTTTTAAGGAAACGGCAAATGAATCATCTTTTCTTGACTGACATGTTGGGTGGCAGAACGGAAATAGGGTTTAAATGGGGACTTTACATTATATAGGCATAACAAAATGTTCTGTCATTGAATGTCTTCATTCAACATTTTATTGACCATATGAGTCTGCGAGACTCCTCCCTTTTGACTCACGAAGAGGTAGCTAGCAATTTTACAACTCTTCTTTACCTGTCCATCACAGAACGCACAGTCCACAACAGGAAAGATATACACACAAAACACACTAAAAACAAAAGTGTGTCAGAAACTTAACTAGTATATCGCCGTTAGCAAGCTAATAACTCCACTGCCAACAACAACATGACACTCCGCATCTGCGTTTAACAAAGCGCCTGCGCCAAGGCATCAACTTAGGGCTAATGCATGTCCTTGATATTCGCACTGTCACATTAGAGGGTAATAAATTTGTAGTTTAAATGTGTTTGACTTACTGATGCGGGACTCTAAGCTCTGCTCGTCAGGCGGAGCCGCCATCTTCACCCGAGATCACAAGACCCAAATCTCGCGATGAAACACGTGACATCTCTAACTACAGAAGTACTTCTGCATTTTTTATTAAATGAAACAATACATTACGAGTATTTGGCCATGACCTTGAAACCACACTTATTTCATATGGTGCATTTAACTACAATTGTACAAATAGATTAACTGACTGAAGTTTCATGGTGGCCTTTTGGTACATTTGGTAGTCTACTGTTCTTGACGGTCAGGCAGTATAGAGTCGTGGTTTTACAGCAAAACGTGACACGAGAATGTGGTTTGTCTTTGAAGCTAATTTTGGTTCATATGCCTAGACCTGTGGAATTGTCAGATCCGATTTGAGCCTTCAGTGGATCTACATTTTTCAGCTTGTGTGACAAAAGATTATACTGCCTGACAGGATGTGATGTAGGCTATTCCATTCTAAACTAAGAGAGAAAAGTGAAAAATAAAAATATAATCTTTTGATTACAGTTTTTCTGAATTGCTAAAACACTAAACCCCATTCTCTGAACCAAATTATCAATAGCCTAAACCAATTTGTCGAATGAATCACTCTTTCTGTAAAACATTAAACATGTTCAGGTAGTTAAAACACTGTTTGCAAATTTCATGCACTCCTTTTGCAAAACTCTAAACACTCTCACTTAATAAAACACATTTCGCACTATGATGCACTTATGTTTCAAAACGCTAAACGTTGGCAGGCAAAAGTTACAGTTTTTCTGAATTGCTAAAACACATTTCTTGAAACCATCACTCACTTTCTCAAAACCTTAAACACAAAACCAAATTTTCAAACCACATTCAGAGAACCTCGGACTCTTCTGGCAAAATCAAACAACTGCCTCAAAACCATTGTATCTGTGCTCAAAATCAAACAATGCTTTCAGATCATACACACAGCGAGTCAATATTATAAATACTATAGGCTACAGATCATTCGTTAGACATACATAAAAAATGGAGAACACAGAATCCAAAGCATGCAGTTACAGAAAAAAGTATATTGTAACAAAGTAAACAAATTTTGCAATTATGTAAAAAAAAGTATAGTAATGACAACTTACAGTAGTAAGATGAATAAATTATATACTGTATGCGCTGCAAGTATAGTATTGTACTGAATATTGGTTAGTATTGAATAATGTCTGTAATACTCAAATGTCAGCACTTGTATACTGTGAAAATACAGTGACCCAACTTCAAAAGCCAAAAAGGTTACAGTAAAAAACGAATGTTTTTAGAAAAGGGCATGCATGTTACAGTACACTCCGAAGAGTTGTGCAACTGTAAAATTAAGGTCAGTGAGAGAGATTCATTCTGCTTCAGCATCACGTCTTCATGTTAGGTCCGGCAGGAGGACTTTGTCCACATCACAGACAATGTCATCTCTGCAGGCAAAGGGAAAAACCCTAAAGCCAGATCTAGATCCATTTTGTCAACATTCTCCACACCTTGCTATTTCTCGTCCTCATCCTCTTCCTCCTTATACACCTCTTATACACATACTCTTCCTTCTCTCCCTCTTATACTGTTCTCTTACGAGAGGTTCTCTCGTATTGCGTAAGCGGGAAAGATTAATCTTTTCTGAGATATTGAAGCCAAAAAATTATCCTTAATTTTGTATCCATTGTCAACGCAGTGCAGCAGCTGCAGACCTTGAGCGGGCTAGCTAGCGAGCTCATTGGTTGCTCTGCGGCAAACTGCTGCAGCCTATAGACGAACTTGAGTGAACTCGCGTCCAATGAGAGGCGCTCGCGCCTTCATCGCATCATAGCCCGCCAGAATGGGCCTGGCTAGAGTGTATATAAGCGAGGTTCGTAGGCTGCATCCCTGATTTTCATCTCTTCAGCGAAGCTCTTCGCATCTCTGAACTGCAGAAGCCGCGTCGCCGTTCGAGGGGCATCTAGCAAGCTTGGACAGCGCTTGAAGAAGCCGGCCGTCTTCGCCACCTTCAGCCATCCGGCGAGCTACGCTATCCGGCGACATATCCTTTTAAGCTCTATATTCTGTACTCTGTGTTCTACACTTCCTAAAAGAGCAGCGAGACGTCTTTTTCAAGATTCCTGTGGCTCTTGCAGAGCCGCTCAGCATTGGAGACCGTCATCTGCGCTCTCTGCCTGGGCCAGGAACACGCAGCCCTCGCCCTCTCGTGGAGGATGCGAGCACTGCGAGGAACTTCCGATGTCGACCCTGCTGGCTCGAATCGAAGTCTTTAACCACAGCGCCATGCGGCTAGCTCTCTTTACGTAACAAGAGAGCTACCCCGCCCTCGCGCCCCCGTTTTGCGCGTCATGCAGAGCCCTCTCGAGCTCTCTGCATGACCCGGACGGGCATCATCTGTGTCACATGTAGGTCCCGTGCCCACTACTAGTGTGCGCGCCCTCATACAGACACTATTCCCGGTAACTGCTCGACCAACGAGCACGCGGCTAGCTCTCTTTACGTTACAAGAGAGCTACCCCGCCCTCGCGTCCCCGTTTCGCGCGTCATGCAGAGCCCTTTCGAGCTCTCTGCATGACCCGGACAGGCTTGCGCGCCGCCGTCGAAATGTCTCGCCCTGTCAGTCCCCTTAGAAAAGGCTACTGCAGCGGTGTATTCGGCAGCCAACGAGCCGGTAATGCAACCCGCTCGCCTGCACACATCCGCCGTTTTCGCGGTGACCCAGAGAAATCTCAAAGTGAGTATAATGTCTGGTTATCCGGCTCACGCCGTTGGTGTCTTAAGTGTAGAAAATGTGCCCACATCTCGGTGTTCACCCCTACACACAAGCACGATACCCCCCCCCCCCGTGTCTCTCGCAGAGCCCACTCTCATAAAGCTGGCAAATGCCGCTCGAGTGCTAGATGTAGGAAACGTGCCCACAACTCTGTGCTCACGCCTATTTTCTGCCCGCTCTGTCACGGCCAGAACAGCCTCATACATGTCAGGTTAAGAATGTAAGTCACGTGCCCGCTCACGAGCGCTCACGCTTACTAACAGACACATCGCCTTCGGTGCTGCTCGCTCATTACAAGTTTTCATAAACGTTCCCCGTTCAAAGCAGCCGGGACGTCACGTGTAAAACAGCCAGCTGTCGCTGTGAGCGAGCCGCCGTATTTGAGTACTCATATTGGTCAGGCTATGAATGAAAGTTACGTGCCCGCCAACGAACGCTCACGCTTACTAAGCAGACACACCGCCTCCGGCGCTGCTCGCACATTACAATGTTTTCACAAAACGTTCCCTGTTCAAGCAACCGGGACGTCACATGTAAAACAGCCAGCTGTCGCTGTCAGCGAGCCGCCGCACTCAAGTGCTCATAACTCCCCGAGCACCGCCCGCGCATCTAAGAGTGACAATAAAACGCCGCCCATGCCAAGCAATCGGGGCGTCACTTATAACTGTAAGTCCTGTGCCCGCTCAGAAGCACTCACGCTTACTAATAAACACTCTGCCCATAGCGCCGCGCTCGCGTCTCAAGGCGATCATAAAAAAACGCTCCCCATCCAAAGCGATCGGGGCGTCACACTCATATGTAAGTCTCGTGCCCGCACACAAGCGCTCACGCTTACTAATAGACAATTACACTCCCCGTGTCCCTATCAGAGCCCATTCCCATAAAGCGGGCACAGCCCGCTCGAGTGTTAGAGTCAATAAACGCGCCCACGAGCCCGTGCGTGCGCCCCTTCTCTGCCCGCTCGGTCACACGGCCAGCAATCAACTCTCTGTATGTAAGTCCCGTGCCCGTGACTATGCTCGCGCATCACTTAACAGATGTGACTCCTTCCCCATTCACTTCAATCGGGAAGTCACTCACAGAACAGCCTGTCCCTGCTGTTTGCGAGCCATCATGCATAAGCACAGTAAGCGCGCTCACACATTCTGTTCAGCTCGCTGTGTGCGGCAATCAGGGCGATTTGGCCATTCACCCTCTAGCGTTACGCTTCAAAGCGTGGGAAGCTATCCCAGGGTGTAAAGCACGATAAAACAGGGCTATTTGCTACAGTTCGATCGCCGCCCTCCCCGCTTCCAAGCGCGGCTCGAAACTACTGTGAACACGGAAGCAGCCTGCATGCTTCGTTCAGAAATAGCAAACCTCATGTGCAAAAGGGCCATAGAGAGAGTGCCGCCTTCTCTGAGCGAGTCGGGGTTTTACAGCCGTTATTTTCTTGTCCCCAAGAAAGACGGCGGCCTCAGACCAATTTTGGATCTCAGATTTTTGAACAAAGTGCTTGCAAAAAGACCGTTCAAAATGCTTACAGTCAGGAAAGTCCTCGCGCACGTGCGCCAGGGGGACTGGTTTATTTCTCTCGATCTGAAAGATGCCTACTTTCAGATTCAGATAAATCCCCCTGTCCCTAGCACCCCGTACTTTCACGAAGTGCATGGATGCGGCGCTTGAACTTGAACTATTTGGATGATTGGCTGATTTTGGCACAATCACAGACGGAGATTCTGTCTCACAGGACAGTTCTCCTCAGTCATCTGAACAGCTTGGGTCTCACAGTCAATTGGACCAAGAGCTCACTACAGCCCAGTCAGGCGATTTCCTTCCTTGGAATAGAACTAGACTCCGTGGCTATGACGGCTCGCTTGTCAACACAGCACGCGCGCCGTGTTCAGCGACTAGCCACAACATTGGCTAAACACCCGTGCGTCTCGTACAGGCCGCCAGCCGATCAGAGTGACTCAGACCTGTATCTCACCTCTGCAGCCCTGGACAGTGGCCGGATGGTATCAGTGGGGAGTGACGATGGGAGCTGTATCTCGCCGAAAAGTCATCTCGACAGACGCGTCCATCACGGGTTGGGGCGCGGTCTGCGAGGGCTCGCCGGCTTTTGGCCCATGGTCAGTTCAGGAAAAACTCCTTCACATAAGTTGTCTGGAAATGATAGCGGTCGAGTATGCGCTCGTGCGCTTCCTCCCGATCATTCAGGGTCACCACGTCCTGGTCCGCTCGGACAACAGATATGTGGTATCCTATCTAAACCGTCAGGGCGGTGTCAGATGCAGGAAACTCTTCCATCTGACAGAACGCATACTGAGTTGGTCCCAGTGCCATCTGCGCTCGCTGAGGGCGACGCACGTGCCAGGCCACCTGAATGACGGTCCAGACAGACTGTCCAGAGACAATATTCCCCCAGGGGAATGGTCCCTGCACGCTCAAACAGTCCAGGAGTTATGGCGCATATTCGGCAGAGCAGAGATAGACCTCTTTGCGTCAGAGGAGAACTCTCACTGCCCAGTATTTTTCTCGAAAAGCGAGGACGCGCTGGCCCAGGACTGGCCCAACCGCCCGCTTTAAGCCTTCACTCCCGTATCGCTATTGCCACTGGTAATACAGAGGATCAGGGAAACGCGCCACTCGGTGCTCCTCATAGCCCCGCGCTGGGAGAATCAGACATGGTTCCCGGAGCTCACGCAGCTGTCACTGACAGCCCCGTGGCCCATCCCAGTGAGAGCAGATCTCCTCTCTCAAGCTCGCGGCACGATCTGGCATCCCCACCCAGAGCGCTGGGCGCTGCACACGTGGGTGATCAACGACTACCCGTCGCTTTGCCAGAGGGAGTAATAAACACTATCATACACGCTAGAGCTCCTTCCACAAGAAGACTCTACGCGTCCAAATGGTCTGTCTTTTCTAAATGGTGCACCGACAGATATCTGGACCCACGGACATATAGGGTGTCGTCACTGCTCGTGTTTTTACAAGAGCTGTTGGATAAGGGCAGGTCCCCATCCACGCTCAAAGTATATGTGGCGGCCGTCGCGGCGTTCGCTGAACCCCTGCACGGCCAGTCATGAAAAAAAAATGAAAAAAATGAGCTGGTCATCCGCTTCCTCAGGGGAGCTAGAAGGATGAACCCCCCGCGCCCCCCATCGGTTCCTATCTGGGATCTTTCTATAGTTCTCGAAGCTATGAAAGCCCCCCCCTTTCGAACCGCTTCAATCCGTGGACCTTAAATACCTTTCACTCAAAACCATTTTTCTGACTGCCCTGTCATCAGTTAAACGTGTGGGAGACCTTCACGCGCTGTCTGTCAGCACTGCGTGTCTTGAGTTTGGACCAAATGACTCCAAGGTCATTTTAAAGCCTAGACACGGCTATGTCCCCAAAGTGATTGGTACTCTTTTCAGAGCACAGATCATTTCCCTATCGGCTCTGCCAGCATCCGATAGCGAATGCGACGCCAATCTCCTCTGCCCAGTTAGAGCACTGAGATTGTATACTGCGCGCTCTGCCTCTTTCAGACGCTCTGAGCAGCTTTTCGTTTCGTTCGGAGGGCGCACTAAGGGTATCGCCGCCTCGAAACAGACACTGTCTAGATGGATAGTGGACGCTATTGCTGCTGCGTACGCGTCAAAAGACCTGTCATGCCCGTTAGGCATTAGGGCTCACTCCACTAGAGGCATGGCCTCCTCGTGGGCATGGTCCAGCGGGATTTCCATTCACGACATATGTGTGGCAGCGGGCTGGGCTTCCCCCTCCACCTTTGTCAGATTTTACAATCTGGAAGTGCCCACCCTGCAGGCAAAATTACTAGCGGTTTAATACGCTACAGCTCTCCTGGTGAGCTGCACTGATGGGACACATTCCACACAGACCGGCACCGCCGCTCTGTTTTCCCTTCACACTATGTGCTTATGTATTACATACACACTGGCCCGCACTCTTGCCGGCCAAATATTATTCCCCCACTCATAGGGCTCCCCGGGGTCCCCCCGGGGCTCATGCAGTGGATGCTTGGCGCGCACGGCGTTGACAATGGGTTCCCGTAGCGTAAGCTAGCTTACGTAATACGAGAGAACCTCTCGTAAGAGAACGAATCGGTTACCTAACGTAACCTCGGTTCTCTCTAGATGATCGCGCCACGATGATCTCTCTAGATGATCGCGCCACGAGCGTCTTTCGCTTCATTCAATGAAAACCAGGGATGCAGCCTACGAACCTCGCTTATATACACTCTAGCCACGCCCATTCTGGCGGGCTATGATGATTTTGGCACTCTGAACTGACTTGTATTATGTACCGTTTGTTTGGTCACATCATTAGAAATAAGTGTGAACAATTTTTAGTCGTTGTGTGTAAACGATGACAGCTGTGTTGTAGTTGTGTTTACAGTATTGGAAGCAAATACACCCTTCCAAGCTCAAGTCATTTTTCAATGATAAAAGGACAGAATAGAGCAAATCTGCTGCATGTTGGCTGGTTGCAAGACCGCCTTGCGCAAGAACAGTACTGGGGTTCTGAGCACATATAGTGGTGGTTAGAATTATTGACACCCTGGTAAATATGATCAAAGATGGCTATAAAAATAAATCTGCAGCGTTTATCCTTTTGATCTTTCATTAAAAAAATTGCAAAACTCCAACACGTTAATTATTGGCACCCTTTTATTTTCAATTGCTAAGAAGGGTTTGACAATTCTTAAAATTATTTTTCTAAACTCTTATAACAGCAACACACCTACATCACACAATTAGCCAAATAGTTAATTTTCTGCCCCAAACCACATTTTCTTAAATAAATACAAACTCTACATTTCAAAATCCAAACAACTTTTTCAATATACACTAACTCAAAACCGAATCATTCGGTCAAATGTACTAGCTCTTGTTATATCCAACATGAACACATAGTCAGTCATAGCGCAATGACTGTCAAAATACTAACAGTTGGCATTACAAAAACTGGAGTACTAGTCATGTGTCAGTTCTATCTGTATAGAACATACAGTATGAAATCCATTTTTTTTTTTATTCAGCTGTGTGTGTGAATTCATGGTGCATAAGATAGTATGTTTACAACATAATATCTAAATGGAGTCATCAATACTTTATAGAATGTACAACTGGGAAAAAAACAGTAAGTGACAGAATTGCTGCAGTAAAGGCTTTATTAGCAATATGAAATTGCTGTCAGTGATCAACAAAACGAAACTAAAAAGACAAACATACATGGTTTAAAGTGTGCAAAAATAAAACAAAATGACACCGAAAAAAAAGTCCTGTTCTAATTTATACGATCTTCAGCATTTGGCCACATGTTCTCGTCTACATCACATCGTATGTTGTCTCTCGCTATACACCTTGGATAGAAACGCTTGGCATGCCTTATCCACCCCTGACAGTCTTTAGAGATGTCTCTGCAGCCAGCATCCATGGCATCCAGGAGGGATATTTGGGATATTAGGGATACTTTCCACCTCCAATCAGCAAAAAATTCCTCAGTGGGGTTGAGGAAAGGAGAGTACGGTGGAAGAAAAAGGGAAATCATTGGACGTGCTGCAAACCAGTTTGTGATTGCATGTGAATGGTGGAATACTACATTGTCCCATGTAATCACAAATGTCCTCATGTTTCCTCCCACCTGTTCTGCTTCTGGCACTAGTTATTGGTGGAGGTTATCTAAAAACAAAAGAAAGCGCTCTGTGTTGTAGGGACCAATCTGGCTTTTCTGCAGGACCAAACCAGCACTTGAGATTGCAACACAAATTTTGATATTTGCTCCACTCTGACCCGACCCAGCACATCAACAGTGGCCCTTTCCCCAATTACATTTCTTCCTCATCTACGTGTTTTTGCCAGGTTAAACCCTGCCTCGTCTACATAAATGAATTCATGCAGTGTCTGATTAGCCTCCAACTGCATAATTCTCTGAAAGAAAAATCAAACACAATTTTTACATAAATGCTTTTCACTATGTGGTTATGTTTACTTGTAGAGTAGCAATAGAGAATACTGAAAAAAAAGAAGTGTGGAATAGTCACTGTAGAATCAGACATGGTGTATAGACTCCATACCTGGACTTATTGGTGCCGGAGTTCCTTGACCCGATCACTGTTTCTCCCAAAGGGAACCGTGTACAACTGTTTCATTTGAATTCTGTGTTTGGTCAGAGTCCAAGCAATGGTAGCCAGGCTGATGCTTTCCACGTTCTGGAATAGCAGGTTGTCCTCTACAATTCTGGTCTGAATTTCTCTCTGTTTTATTGCATTGTCAGCAATGACCCATCCTACAATGGCATGTTCTTGGTCTTCACTGAGAAGCGTTCTTCTTCCCCCAGAGCGAGGAAGTCGTTGTGTCCTTTAGAGGAACAAAAACACAACATATTTGTATTTGTAACTGCTGGTGGCCAGCAGTTACTGTAATACAGTAAATAGCAACTGCGTTGATAGCCCTCATGAAATACATGACTTACCTGTTGGTTTGTTGAAAAATCCGGATAATGGAAGCAACGGTTGACCGTCTGAGATTAGGCTGGACTCTTTCACCAGCCTCTCTCAATGATAGACCATGGTTTATCACATGGTCTATGATGGTGGCTCTTATTTCATCCGTGACAACAGCTCTCACTCACATTTGAACAGCAGCACGCATTCTTACTCCTCTGCCCCTACCTCTCTTTCTCCCTTGTCCTGGTCCAACTAGTCCTCTGCCTGGTCCAACTAGTCCTCTCCCTGGTCCAACTAGTCCTCTCCCTCGACCATCTAGTCCTCTCCGTCGACCGTCAAACCTCTCCCTCGACCATAGTCCTCTCCCTCGACCATCTAGTCCTCTCCCTCGTCTAACCTCTCTCTCGACCATCTAGTCCTCTCCCTCATCTAACCTCTCCCTCGACCATCTTGTCCTCTCCCTCGTCTAACCTCTCCCTCGACCATCTAGTCCTCTCCCTCATCTATCCAGTCCTTCCCCTTGTCTAACTAGTCCTCTCTCTCGACCATCTAGTCCTCTCCCTCAACCATCTAGTCCTCTCCCTCGACCATCTAGTCCTTTCCCTCGACCATCTAGTCCTCTGCCTTGTCTAACTAGTCCTCTCCCTCGACCATCTAGTCCTCTGCCTCGTCTAACTAGTCCTCTCCCTCAACCATCTAGTCCTCTCCCCCGACCATCTAGTTCTCTCCCTCGTCTAACCTCTCCCTCAACTATCTAGTCCTCTCCCTCGTCTAACTAGTTATCTCCCTTGTCCAAACATTTTCTTTCATTTCGTGTTGTTCTGTGTTGCTTTGAACAAAACTAATCCAAAGAGTGCCTTTTTATTGTATAAGTCCATGTAATGGAAAGTCTTCAACACCTGGCTATGTCTCTGATTGAGATTGGAATCAGCTATTTTTTTACTGTAATGATAATTAATTTAATAAGTAATTTAAAAATGCTTATCAAATAAAAAAAATGTTTCAATACTTTTGAGCTGATATTGTTGCAGAAGTAGAGACTTTATACTGTATCTATGGTTTGGGACATTAGGTCTTCATTTCTGGCAAGCTGTGTTAAAGCATTTGTAAAAAAAAAAAGACTATAGATCCATGATTTTGGTATTGTATGCTTATATGTAAAGAAAATCTAGGCATTCTAAAAACGTGTTAATTGACTGCATTTTGTGTGAAAACAACATGAATTGTGTTAATGGTATGGTCACAACCGACAGATGCTGTGCTAATTGTGTTTAGTGTTTTGAAAATGGGACTACAGATTGGACAAAAAAAAAATTAGCAATTGAAAAAAACTGTAAGTGACTTTGCATGTGGCATGGTTGTTGGTGCCAGACAGGCTGGTGAGAGTATTTCAGAAACTGCTAATTTACTGGGATTTTCACACACAAGAATGGTCTGAAAAAGAGAAAATATCCAGTGAGCAGCAGTTCTGTGACTGAAAATACCTTTGATGCCAGTTTCACTACATAAAATAAACGGAAATTGCCTGGCGATACTCTTTATATTCTTAATCGAATTACAATCTTTGTGTGCCCTTTGTCAGAACTGAACTTGGTAAAACCTCCTTCAAATATGCTGATACCTCGGATTGGAATCTTCTCCAGACTGTGATGAAGCTAAAAAAATTGGTATCTTGTAGTCATTTAAAGCAGCACTAGGTTACTTTTCAACCTTCATAATATATTTCCAAGTCTCTTGTGATGGTACATCGACTTACAATAGGTTGAATGACACGTCTGCCATAGCCTGACGGGGTCTGTAGCGTTTTTAATCGTACTTTTAAACTTCGGGTTTCGGGTAGTAACCGGTGAACAAAGAGAACTACAAAATTCGACTGCTTTACGGCATATACGTCACTTCCACCAGCACCCCCACTTCCTTAAAATCGGACGTGCGAGCCAAATGTTATAGTCATGGCCGAAGCAGCACAGAAAAACAAGAAAGCAAAGGTTTTATCGGAGCAAAGCAAAAAGAGAAAGTGATCGCGTTAAAGGCAGAACGAGGATCAACGTTGGGCCAGCCCAGCATTTTCTCGCTGGCGTGAGCTGAAGGAGGAGGAGGGGTGCCCGACCGATGCGGACTTGGAAAAAAGAAAAAAAAAAATCAAATGAAATGAAAGCCTGTGTCTAAACGGCGTGCACAAGTTTGGTAGGGGCTACATTCTTGCAAGTAAATATATAAGTTGTACAAAATCATATTTTAGGATACCTAACATGTCTGTGATATTTGTTTATTTCTTGCCTCAAGCTATAATGCAAATCGATTTGTAAAATTTGCAGATTCATTTATGGTAGCTTGATATTATAATATTGACGATATATGGTTATTATCAACCACTCAAACATTGCATTGAAGTATCATATAGATTCAGTAAAACGGTAACCAATAGACTAGGCTACTATAATGACACTGGCTTGTAAACGTGATCATCGCGATCATTTGTCGTTAGAAAAAAAATAAAACCCATGAAATTATATTCATATGACATGCTGAAATATATGCCACTGTACCTGGGATGAAGACATTTCACACGCGACGCAAGCAGAACACCTGCATGTGACCTCCTCCTACAGTGTTCAGGGCTATCGTGGTTGTCAACAATTCCACGTGCATGTAGGATGACAGAGTTTACGACAGTAGTAGAGGTCTAGAGGACAATACTGTTTCCCAACTGTAGGGGGACCCCACCCCGAGAGCAAAAGTTCCCTGTTGTTACTTTAAAATTTTTACTACGTAACCTTGAGAATAAATTAATAGTGTGTAAATGTTTTTAACTGGTTGTATGTTGCATGTTTTATGTTTATATGTTTTTTGTTGGATAGTATTCTATGTTGTAACTTTGATGTATAATTGTATTATGCAAACTCGACTGCCTATCTTGGCCAGGACACTCCTGCAAAAGAGATTTTAATCTCAGTGAGTCTATTAGTACAAAGTCACCTATAGAGCAAGAAGAAAACCACCTCGCTTTACTAGTCAAAATAATAGCAAAATAAAGGTAAACATTTAAAAAAAATTGAATCAGTTGTACCAGATGTGTGGTGTATGGTTATCATGTAGTTTTTTGGGGTTTTTTTTACATTGTAAGAAATGCTGTTAGAAAACAATAAGGACTTTGGTGAGATATTTGCAAGTAGCCAGACAGTGTTATGGCGACAGCAATTGAAACGGCTTTTTGAGACATTTTTGTATGTTGCACCACATAAGAGAGGATTCTTAGCCGAGAAGCAGGGGTCTGCAGTCCATTATTATTTATATATTTAAGTGTATTGTCATGGTTCTGCCTTCGTATTCTTTATTTTCCCTGGTCGTAGGGCAGGATCATGACAGAATCATGTTTTGTGTGCAAACGCATGGCCAGCTGTTTGGCCATGTGCTTGTGCTGTCTCATTATGTGACTCCGCCCCCTTGTTATCCTCGTCTCGTCTTGATTGTCTAGTCAGTTTCACCTGTCCTTGTCATCAGTGTTCCCTTTATAATCCCCTTGTGTTTGCTGTCCTGTGTCGGTTCATTGTTATATCTTGTTATACATCGTGTGTGTGTGTGTGTGTGTGTGTGTGTGTGTGTGTGTGTGTGTGTGTGTGTGTGTGTGTGTGTGTGGGGGGGGGTGTGTGTGTGGGGGGGGTGTGTGTGTGGGGGGGGGTGTGTGTGTGGGGGGGGGTGTGTGTGTGGGGGGGGGGTGTGTGTGGGGGGGGGTGTGTGTGGGGGGGGGTGTGTGTGGGGGGGGTGTGTGTGGGGGGGGGGTGTGTGTGGGGGGGGTGTGTGTGTGGGGGGGTGTGTGTGTGGGGGTGTGTGGGGGTGGGGGTGTGTGTGGGGGTGGGGGTGTGTGTGGGGGTGGGGGTGTGGGTGGGGGTGTGTGTGGGTGGGGGTGTGTGTGGGGGTGTGGGGGGTGGGGGTGTGTGTACTTCGTGTTACCTTGTGATTCCTGTCTGAGTGCTTTGCTAATCTTTGTCATCCTCGTGAGTACCCTGTCAAAGTGTATTGTCTTCAGAGAAGTTCTGTCTCTTCGTTTGCTGTTTTATTTTACCGTCAAGTCATTACCAAGTTTTGTCAACCCTGTTCCAGTCCTGTTTTGCCCCCTCGTGGGTTTTGTTTTCCTGTTTTGTCTGTAAATAAACTTTGTGAAATCGCATACTGTCTGCGCTTGGGTTCGTTCCTGATCAGCCGTAACATGTATTGGATTATTTTTTTTAGACTTCCATAGTCTACTCATGGATCTCTCAATATACCTACATCCTATGTTATTTTTTTCATCTTCGTTCTTGACTGAAATTTTGGGTAACACTTTACTTGAAGGGGTGTGCATAAGACTGACATGACACCTTCATAATCATGACATACCACATGTCATGAATATGAAGGAGGTTTTATGCATGTTTATGACAACTGTCATTAAGTATCATTTGCTCAATTATGACATTTTTAATGCAAATATGACATTGTTTGAGATTTCTTTGTTATGACAACTTGACATAAACCAATACATCATAACCTGCCAGTGTCACAGTTCTGTCACCCTTGTCTGGGTTCTCTTACGAGAGTATCTCTCGTACTGCGTAATAGCTTACGCTAGGGGAAAACCTCTTTTCCACGAGATATTGAAGCCAAAAATTATCCTTAATTTTTTATTAATGTAAAACGCTTTGCAGCGCTTTCCGGCGTTCTATATCCTTTTATATCACTTTGTATCTTTACTCTGCTGAGAGTGTTTGCTCGCTTACTTGACGCGACTCACACTTCTCATCACAAAAGAGCTGCGTCTTTTTAAAGATGCCATCCTGTGGCTCGTGCCGCGCCCCACTCAGCGACGGGACCGTCACGTCATCTGTGTGTCCTGCCTGGGTGAGGATCACGCGGCCATCGCGCTCGCTGACGGCGGATGCCCTCATTGCGAGCTTTTGCCTATGGTGACTCTGAGGACTCGCCTGGCATCATTCTCCGAGCCTTCACCACAGCCCGCCGTGGTGCCGCGCCGCAAGAAGCGCCGCGCCCAGCACGCTCCCGAGCTCTCTCCAGCCCGCCAAAGCTCGCCGGTTCGCCCGCCAGCTTCGCCGGCTTCGCTCGAGTCGCTCACTGACGGACAACGGCCGCCGCCTGCCGCCGCGTCCGTCCACGAGTTTGACGAACCCACCGAGGCGTGTTCTCTTCTGGCATCTGATAGCGAGGATTGGAAGAGCTCCGTGGACCTCCCCTCCGCTAGCGTTTCCCGCCAAACCACTGGTAAGAGAGCCGGCATTGAGACTGAGCTGATGCGTCTGCTCTCTCAGGCCGTGGAAAGCATCGGCCTCGACTGGGAGGCGCCCGCGCAACCGCCGCGCAACAGGCGAGCTCTGTGGACCTCCGCCTTCTGTCCGCGAGTCGTCAGGGAAACGGGCCAGCATCAAGACCGCGAGCCCTAAAACCGCGGCTAGCTTTCTTTACGTTATAAGAAATCTACCCCGCCCCCCATGGGCGTGCGTCACCGGCAAATGAGAAAAGAGTGTGTTTTAGTCCCCGCCGAGGCCGGACTAATCTCCATTTCTCAAACATTTCTCAGCTCCTAGTTTGAGCGGCTAAAAATGTCATTATTGCAGCAATGAGCCTGTTGTATAACACGCACACCTGCATACAAACGCCGACACACACAAAACTGTGATGACACTCTCTTATCTGCTTGCGCTAGTGTAGTTCTCCCTGTGGCCCAGTGGCGGAACCCGAAGCCTTGGCGCGAGAGACCCGTGTTCGATCCCGGCTCTCGGGATCGAACACGGATAAAGATAAAAATCAGATAAAAATTTAGTCTCGCCGCGGCCAGACTTCCACCGAAACTTTTCCCTCGTTCAGTTCCAGAAAATGCGACTGTTCCAGTGTATTTTGCGGTAAACAAGCTGGTACCACAGCCCGCTTGCCTGCACATAAAGGCCGTTTCCACAGCGACCCAGAAAAATCATGTAATCATTGTATTTCTGGTTTTCCGGCCACAGCCGATGGTGTTATAAGTGTAATAAAATGCTCACAGCCCAGTGTTCATTTCTACACACAAACACAGCCCGCCACGGTACAGGGCTCGCACAAATGAAATCGACGCATGTCAATTGTGCATTAAATGTAGTGAATGTGCCCACAAACACTACCACGGTTTCTGTAAAACGAAACCAACACAAGTCTTCCTAGCCTCCTAGGAAATCGACGGTGTTTCAGTCTCGCCGTGGCCAGACTTCCACTGAAATTTTCGCTCGTTCAGTTCCAGAAAATGTGACTGTTCCAGTGTATTTTGCAGTAAGCAAGCCAGTACCATGCCCGCTTGCCTGCACACAAATGCTGTTCCCACGGCGACCCAGATAAATCACATAAACGGTGTATTTTCTGGTATTCCGGCCACGGCCGATGGTGTTATGAGTGTATTGAAAATGCCCACAACCCAGGGCTCATTTCTACACAAACACAGCCCGCAAAAATGCAGGGCTCGCACAAACAAAATCGCCTCATGTCGATTGTGCACTAAATGTAGTGAGTGTGCCTACGTCTCAGTGCCCACAAACACTACACACCACATGTCCCACGGGTTCTGTAAAAACGAAACCAACACGCATTCAGTCAGCTCAGGCCGACGGTGTTTTCAGTGCAGTAAATGTGCCCGCTGTCCTGCGCCCACATTCACTCACAGACATGTTAAGCCCCACGGGGCTCGCCCCGCTCGCTCTCCCTCAGCAAACTGCTATAAGGGTTTTGAGGTCTAAAGGCGCGCCCCCCGCCTCACACACTGTAAACACAGTGTCTGCGTTACAGCACGCCGGAGCTCCCTTGCCGTCACTATGTCTCGGCCAGAGCCCAGATCTCATTCTACCCCTAGCTATTCACGCGAAAGTGTGGGCACAGCTTCCTGGGGTATCAGAATGGGTGCTGAACACTATAAAAAGAGGCTATTCGCTACAGTTCGCTCGACGTCCCCGCCGTTATACGGCATGCGTCGAGACGAAGGTGAAAAACGAAGTATCTCATCTACTTCGAGCCGAGATAGCGAAACTACTGAGCAAAGGTGCTATAGAACCTTTATCTCAAGCTCAGAGCAAAAGGGGCCTACACGGCAGATATTTTCTGGTACCGAAAAAAGATGGTGGTCTCAGACCCATTTTAGATCTGCGACAGCTGAACAGAGTGCTTGTGAAACGCCAGTTCAGAATGCTTACGACCAGGAAAATCCTCGCGCAAGTGCGCCACGGGGACTGGTTTATGTCAATAGATCTGAAAGACGCCTATTTCCAAATACAAATAGCGTCCCATCACAGGCGATTCTTGAGATTCGCTTTCGAGGGCCAGGCATATCAATACACAGTCCTGCTGTTCGGCCTGTCCCTAGCACCTCGTACATTCACGAAGTGCATGGACGCGGCGCTCGCACCCCTGAGACTTCAGGGCATGCGAGTCCTGAACTACTTGGACGATTGGCTGTTTCTAGCTCGATCACGATCGGAGCTCATAGAACACAGGGCCGCATTACTCGAGCATCTCGAGGAGCTGGGCCTCACAGTCAATTGGGCGAAGAGCTCACTGTCTCCCAGTCAGAAAATTTCCTTTCTGGGAACAGTGTTAGACTCGCTATCCATGACAGCACGCCTGTCACCAGAGCGCGGACTAAATATTCAGCGCGTCGCGAAATCTTTCCGCCACGGCTCGATAGTTCCGCTCAAAAGGTTTCAGAAAATGCTGGGGCTGATGGCCTCAGCGGCCTCTGTACTCCAGTTGGGCTTGCTTCGCATGCGCCCACTGCAGATGTGGCTGAAAGTGCGGGTTCCACCCAGGGCATGGACAGCGGGTCTGTTTCGCCTCAGGGTTGACCTACAGTGTGTTTCAGCTCTGGAACCTTGGAAAATAACCGACTGGTATCAGTCAGGTGTGAGTCTGGGGACCGCTTCGAGTGTGAAGGTGGTGTCTACGGACGCCTCCACCTCGGGGTGGGGAGCGCTGCTCGAGGGCAGACCGCTAGCTGGCCTGTGGTCAGAACGGGAAAAGCTCCTTCACATAAACTGCTTGGAGATGATAGCAGTCGACAAAGCGCTACGGCGTTTTTGTCCCCAGGTAACAGCCCACCACGTCTTGGTCCGGTCGGACAACATGTCAGTGGTGGCATACATAAATCGCCAGGGCAGCGTCAGGTCACGAAACCTTCACAGGCTGACGGAACGCCTCCTGGTCTGGGCTCAGCACAACCTGCTCTCACTGAGAGCAGCGCACGTGCCTGGTCACCTGAATGTGGGACCAGACAGACTGTCCAGGAACAATGTTCCAGCAGGGGAGTGGTCGCTGCACCCGCAGACGGTCCAGCTGCTGTGGAAAACGTTCGGCAGAGCACAGGTGGACCTATTCGCGTCCCACGAAAACGCTCATTGCCCGAAGTTTTTCTCGAAAAGCAAGGACGCGCTGGCTCATGTTTGGCCCCGCTGCCCCCTATATGCTTTTCCCCCTGTCTCGCTCCTGCCTCAGGTGTTGGAACGAATCAGGGAAAATGGACCAGTGCTGCTCGTAGTGCCATTCTGTACAAACCAGACGTGGTTCCCTGCCCTGATGCAGCTGACCAGCACTGCCCCATGGCCTGTACCATTGAGGAGAGACCTCCTCTCTCAGGCAGAGGGCTCGATTTGGCACCCTCGCTCGGAGCTGTGGTCCCTGCACGCATGGGCCATCAACGGGTACCCGCTAGCCTCCCAGAAGGAGTGTTAAACACGATCGCGCAGGCTAGAGCTCCGTCTACCAGGCGGCTCTACTCCTCGAAATGGTCTGTTTTCTCTGCATGGTGTCAAGCCCAGAGCTTTTCACCTGTGGAATGCGGGGTTTCAGAAGTGCTTTCCTTCCTTCAAGAGCTACTGGATAAGGGCAGAACCCCATCCACGCTCAAAGTATATGTGGCGGCCATAGCAACGTTTGCAAAACCGGTGTCTGGCCAGTCGCTGGGGAAGAACGACTTGGTCGTGTGTTTCCTTAGGGGAGCTCGGAGGCTAAACCCTCCCAGGCCCCCTTCAGTCCCGACGTGGGACCTTTCCACGGTCCTGGAGGCCATGAAAGGCGCCCCGTTCGAGCCAATCCAGCTGGTGGACATGAAACACCTGTCGTTCAAAACAGTGTTTCTCATGGCTCTCGCTTCAGTGAAGCGCATAGGGGACTGGCAGGCGTTTTCAGTAAGCGCGTCATGTATGGAGTTTGGGCCTAATGACTCGAAGGTCATTCTCAAACCTAAGCACGGGTATGTGCCGAAATCCCTCAATACACCGTTTAGGGCCCAGGTAATTTCCCTGTCCGCCCTTCCGGTTCTCAATGAGGAGGAGGACGCGAGTCTCCTTTGCCCCGTCAGGGCATTAAGAGCTTATGTGTCGCGCTCGTCTGTTTTCAGACAGACTGAGCAGCTTTTCGTTTTGTTTGGCGGGCGTTCCAAGGGACTTACCGCCTCAAGGATAGTGGATGCCATTGCGCTCGCTTACACTGCAAAGGGCCTGCAGTGCCCCCTGGGTGTCAGAGCGCACTCCGCGAGAGGCGTGGCCTCTTCGTGGGCATGGTCTAGCGGGGTTTCCCTGCAAGATATCTGTACGGCCGCGGGCTGGGCCTCGCCGTCTACATTTATAAAATACTATAACCTGGAGGTACCCGCCTTACAAGGTAAGCTTTTGGCGGTCTAGAATTCAGTGCTATCTGCCCCGCTGTGCGGCCCAGATGCTGAGTTTACTGCAGCCCCATGAGTGTTGACACACGTATGGCCACCCAGATCAGGCTGAAAGCTTTCACCCTGGCTGCGCGTTTTATTGTCATATGATAGCCCTGCTGGGTGCTATTTTATAAGGAATGACGCTTCCAGCCTCTCTTCCTCCACTCTATGTAAGTTTATGGTGATTATGCACTATATGAGCCCTGGGCTCTCGAGATACTCTCGTAAGAGAACGTACTCGGTTACTAACGTAACCTCGGTTCTCTCTAGAGAGGGGACGAGTACTGCGTATCTTGCTTGGAATACGCTCTGGTTCGCTTCGGCGATGAAAACCAGCTTGTACCAGCCTAACGACCATATTTATAGAGTGAGACCACGCCCTTTCTGGCGGGACGTGACGATATGGGCGCGAGTTCCCCCCATTGGTCATTACGTCACGCAGAGTCTCTCTCGATAGGCTGCTGCATTTGCCGCAAGAGCAGCCAATAGGCGCGCGAGCTGTCTCGCCTGTGTCTGCTTGCTGCTGCAAAGCGTTTTACATTAATAAAAAATTAAGGATAATTTTTGGCTTCAATATCTCGTGGAAAAGAGGTTTTCCCCTAGCGTAAGCTATTACGCAGTACTCGTTCTCTCTCTAGAGAGAACCGAGGTTACGTTAGTAACCGAGTACGTTTTCTCTTGGGTTAGTGACAGAGCTGTGAGTGTGACACTCCCGGTTTGTCATGTGATTGTGTTTGTCTGGTCTGTTGTGAGCACATGGCTGTCATGTTATTTCCTTGTGCCATGTGCTCTCCTGTCTATTGTCTAACCCCGCCCATCTTGTTATCTCGTTACCTGATAATTGTTAATCTTCCCCACCTGCCCTGTTCGTTACCCTCCTTGTTTGTTTCCCTAGTTAGTCTTCCTGTGTTTGCAGTCCTGTGCTGATTCGTTATATTATGTTTCCTAGTGTTCCTGCCTTTAGACCTGATTATCTGTTTGCCTGCTTTTGTTTTCAGTTTGTACCTGGATTTATTTGCTATTTTTATTAAACCTTCATTCTCTGCTATTGAGTCCTCGCTTTCCTTTTCTACACCGATCCGTGACAGCCAGTGTCTTTGTCAAAAGAACAAACAAATTATACAGTTTTATTGCATTTGGGTTTTTCATTTTACTGAGGGCATCTGAGATGTATTTTAAATCGTTTCTGAATAAACAAATGAAGGGGATTAAGTTTATGTATAAAGTATTTTGCCAATAATATAATGTTCCCCAAAAGGAACTAGAAAAATGACATGAGAAATATGTAATCACCAACATATTGAGAGGGAAGGACTGCCACCATTTTTTAATTAAATACAGCAAAGCTGAAGTCAAAAGTATAATTAAAGCTCAAATGAATGAAAAATAGCACAATGGAATAATTTTTATGGGATAATGAACAGTCTGGGAGACACCTGTATAGTATTCAAGGAAAAGTGGGACAGAACAGGAATACATACAGAAAAGCGAGAAGAAGATGTGGTGTCCAGAATGAGGCTAGGACATACAGGATTAAATATAACTTTATTTATAATGAAAAAGCATGTTGATGGAATATGTGAATATTGCAATAGTCAAGAGACAATAGAGCATTTAATTATGTATTGTCCTAAATGCCATCAAGCCAGACAAAGATTGATTTCACAACTTGGTGAGAACCAGATGACATAAAATGTACATGATATACTGCAAAGAGGATCTGGTGAAATTTGTTTTCATTTTTTGTTTTCTTTTTTGAAGTTAACTGGGTTATTAAAAAGAATTTAAGGAAGTGTGGGTTGACCTCTTGATCCACACTCCAGTCCAGATGGTGGCGGTAATGCACCAAAAAGCTGGTTGCCAACCGCCATAGAAAAAGAGGAAGAAGAATGAAACCAACGGATGACATCATGAAAGCGCGTCCAAAATAACTGAGCGACGGAAGTGCCTTTAGCAGAGTGTGTGTATCGTTTCTAAAGCGGGAACCGGTTTTATGGGAGTAATCAAATATTTCCGCGGCAGTTAATGTGTTTAGATGGTTAAGATACCTTGATAGCATATTGCCAATAAATTAGATCTTACCCAGGCCTATAATTTAATTGTATTTTCTGAAGGCTATTAAACCATCGCACGGTTTGTGGTTTAATGCATGTGAACATGATAATTTGCTTTTTATAACCTGGTTATGAGATTAATTTCAGGCACTTTCAAAATAGTAGCCGTTTGTTAACGTTACCGTTAAATTGACTTGAATCGGTGTAACGGTAGGTATTGTAACGTTAGATTATCTTTGTTGTCACGTGTTAATACTATATCGCATGTTCCGTGTATAGGATCTGATTCATTGTTGTTTGATCAGCTCTTAACGGACTGAAATGAGTTTATTCGGGACGAACACGGGTTTTGGGTCCGCGGGAACGGGTGTATTTGGCACCACCACCACAGATAGTCATAATCCAATGAAGGTGAATACAGAAATATAATATAATCCGTACAAATCTTATATTTATATTATTATATGTGCATGTTAATTAAATTGCGGTGTCGTTGATAATAGGATGTTGAAGTAACATCGCCACCCGATGACAGCATAAGCTGCTTGGCATTCAGTCCTCCTACGATGCCTGGAAACTTTCTCGTCGGAGGCTCGTGGGCCAATGACGTAAGCACTAAGCAGTTGACAGTCATTTCTCCTATCCTAAATATAAATATTCACTTGTGTTTCTTTGTGTCAGTGTTTTTATATTTGTACCACAATGACTGTAATATCCACTTACAAACATGTCATTGCATCGCATGTTTGTAGTTGTTGAATAACCCTCCTTTCAGCTTGCAACTGATACATTTGCTTTGTTGTTTTACTCAGGTGCGGTGCTGGGAGGTTCAAGATAATGGTCAAACTGTCCCTAAAGCCCAGCAGATGCACACAGGCCCAGTTCTGGATGTGTGCTGGAGTGATGTAAGATCATGCGCACACATAATTATTAGTGTGTTATTTTAACATCTTAAAGACTTCCAACATTCCAACCATCCAACATTATTCACCATAAAGTCTATTTTAAAGCACTTGACACATTTTTGCAAATGCACAAATCGTTCTTGTGCACAATCTCAGAAAACAAGACATGCACTGATTTGCACAGAGACAAACTTCTCGTGCTGGTTGCTCAGATTAGGCATTGCATTTACACAATAAAAGCCACAATACTGACTCAGATTAGACATTACATTTGCACAACTTAAAGACATCAAAACTGCATCTGATCCTTGGCTGTTATGCTTGTTTACTTTATTTCTGGTTTTGGGTCAGAGCTGGCATAGAATTTTACACAGAATTTGTGTTTTCACTTAGCTCTACACTGTTCTACTGAAATGCACAAGAAATGTTGTTATACATTTAGGATTTCCTAAATTGAATGGAGGTTATTAATGATTCTTCTAAATAAGAAATGGATAGATTGTTGGACCTTTTTTTTTTTTTGGTACTCCTGCCAGAAGTCCTGCCAAAGAACCCAGAGTCCTATTTTCCATTTCTTTTTATTACTAACTGACATGATGCATCCTCATACCTGATTCTGCCTCTGTGCTTTGTGTTAACAGGATGGCAGTAAAGTATTTACAGCATCCTGTGACAAAACTGCCAAAATGTGGGATCTGAACAGCAATCAGACCATTCAGATAGCGCAAGTAAGCGGTTAATTTGTTCATTTTATATTCTTATGCTTCTGAATAATGGGCTAATTAAAGTAAATTATTAGCAAAGCCCATACTATACCTTTTAGTATTATGTATTTCAGTTGTGTTGGTTGGTTTACAGTATGATTAACAGGTTCTACACCCTTTCCCTTTGACCAGCATGAAGGCCCAATCAAGACAATTCACTGGATAAAAGCACCAAACTACAGCTGTATTATGACTGGCAGCTGGGACAAAACACTGAAGGTACTGGAACCCATCGTTGATGTCTTTAGGGCTGCACAGTTGAAATATAGTCTAAATCCTCATATGGCCTAGTGCAACTTATTACACCACAAAAAGCATGCCAGATTCACTTCTACACATTTGCATATTTTATAATTTATGGACCAAGATGTATTTAAACTGCAATCCTTTGGTGGAACATTGTCCAGTGACAGTTCTTTTTGGTCAGTTCTGTTTGTCTTGGTCTGAAGATCATAAAAAAAAAATATATTTTCATCAAATTGGGTTTGCAAGTGTGCTTGGATTTCTTTTATTCCAATGTATCTTAAGTTGTAGTTGTTAAATGTTGATTGTATTACAGTTCAGTGTGTGCTTGGATTTCTTTTAGTCCAATGTATCTTAAGTTGTAGTTGTTAAATGTTAATTGTATCACAGTTCAGTGTGCAGTATCTGACAAAATCACAAAATGATATTTATTTGACCAAATATTGCAGTCTCAGTGTCATTAGCAACTGTTTCTCTACCTCTCTTTATTTTTTTGACAGTTTTGGGATACACGTTCCCCAAACCCCATGATGTCCCTGCAGATGCCAGAGAGGTGTTACTGTGCAGATGTGGTAAAGGAGTGCGATTTGAATTATTTGTTATAGTATCAATTTAGAAGGTTATCTGTTTCTTTCACTCTTCCAGTGTATTTGATAGCTTGAGTTCATTTTGTGTGTGTGTACTTGTCTAGCAAAGTGAACCTCTTTCTATTTTAACATCTGAGTACATGGTACATAAAATATATTTTTCTGAAATTATTTCTTGAAAGCGTTTTATGCATATCTCTGTTGTTTTATAGGTATATCCAATGGCTGTTGTTGCTACGGCAGAACGTGGTCTTATTGTTTACCAGTTGGAAAATCAGCCGTCAGAGTTTCGACGTATAGATTCGCCTCTAAAGCATCAGGTCTGTATTAGTTCATTTCTGAACACTCAATTTTTTAAGTAATTGATTAGAAAAATGCACGACTGCAAATTTTATAATATATTTTTTTTATGAAGACAAAAGGGAATATGGTATTACAGTAGCAAAAACAGCCCAAAAAAAAAAACGTCCGAGCAAAATACAGGACTCAAAAAGCATATCAAAGTTCAAGGAGAGGAGCTCCGACACATAATAGAAGTTTTCTTACAAAAAAAACAACCTTTATTTAGAGGCCAAATACAAAGATGAAACATTTTCAATTTGAAAACGCACAATACAGATGACGATGTGAATCAAAAACGCTTTGTCTTCGCATTTGAGCTCTAAATAAAGTATTTTTTGGTAAGAAATCTTCTACAATTATCTGTGCGAGCTGCTCTCCTTGTTGAAATTTATTACTGTTGCATAAATCTGTTGAATTGCTTATGGCAATTCAATTCAAATATACTCTAAGAACTCACTGTGTGTGTGTGTGTGTGAAATGTAATAAATGCACAAAACATGAAATCCTGAAATCTATATTTTCAGTCAGTGTCATTTTAGTACTTTCTAACAACATTTAAGAAGTAACTAGGGCTGGGTAAAAAAAAAAGGTGATTTCTCGATTTTATTCGATTCTCATTTTTATGAACCAATATTGATTCTTTGGTCTGCCCGATCAGTTTAAGGTGAGAATGCTGGTCCTTGGAAATTAACAATTACAATAGGGTTTCAGCCAGGGGTACACGCTTAAACCCCTAATAGTAAAAATCCTTACAATGACAATAGGGTTTCAGCACTTCATGCTTGAACCTCTAATGAGTGAATCACCTTTTGGTTTTCATATCTTGTAACCACTTGTTACTTGCCAAGTTTGAATATATGGAGGAATTAGTTAAATTTGAGTATTGTAAGATTTTTGGTGAATAACTACTTTAGTTGTTTTAGTTTTGTGTGAGGAATACTATTGTATGGCTTCAGATTACTTTGAATATAGCACATAAGCTTTATGGTCTACAGTACTTTTTTGTTTTGTTTTGCTCATAACATTTTTCAATTTTGGGCAGTCTCTTCCTTAAGTTCACCAACATCTCTGTAGTTGCCCTGCATAACTTCTCTAAAATGTTTTTGTGTTGATTTATTGCCCTTTTCACCTTTTATATTATTTCTTTCTTCTCTGCAGAATGCAGATACTGTTGCAAACAGTGTATTCAACTTGTGTGTTTTGTTTAACAGCACCGCTGTGTGGCTATCTTTAAGGACAAGCAGAGTAAACCTACTGGTTTTGCACTGGGCAGCATTGAGGGCCGAGTTGCCATTCACTACATAAACCCACCTAACCCGTAAGTCTGTATCTGATCTGGTTTATACATTTAACAGCTAATACAGTAACACAGAATATCTTTTTATCTAATATATATCTTTTAACCCAGAGCCAAGGACAATTTCACCTTTAAGTGCCACAGGTCAAATGGAACCAATACTGCAACACCCCAAGATATTTATGCTGTGAGTTTAGTTTTCGTGTACTTTTTAAATGCAATGCAAATTTTGCTAGAGTATTTCGTCTAGTCTAAGGCTGGCCAGTGTTGTATCAAAGACATTATTCAAAAAATAATACTTCTTGCCTAATTTGCCTGTTGTTTAGCTAACTGAAAATGGTCATGCTGTTTGTTTCTCTGTTGTAGGTAAATGCTATCTCCTTTCACCCTGTCCATGGCACTCTGGCAACGGTAGGCTCTGATGGGCGCTTCAGTTTCTGGGATAAAGATGCCCGCACTAAGCTGAAGACCTCTGAACAATTAGATCAACCAATAACAGCCTGTTGCTTCAACAACAATGGGAACATATTTGCCTACGCCTCCAGCTATGACTGGTCTAAGGTACATTCTCAATTAATATTTAACATTTGTATGTTATTAACATCAGAAATAATATGAGCGTTTTGGACAGTAAAATAAAATAACAGATTTTTTTTTCTAACATCAGATAATTGACATTACTTTAGATTTTAGGTTTGTTTGTTAAAGTATAATTTTTTTTAGTATAGGATTGTCAGTTATGATATCTGATATCTCCTATGGTCAATTTCATAGCAGTGAATTTTTAATATGAAGGGCAAATATACATTTATACAATATTTATGCTTCTGAATCTGAACCTTAATTTTTATGTAATGTCAAAAAAGTACAGTGCCTTAAGTTTGCCCCAGATTCTCTTAGTCTCATATGGTTGGATGCTTAACGTTGAAATGGGTATTATAATATTGAATTCAACAACAGTGTGGTGATCAGGAAAATATGGCATTCATGAAAGAGACTGCAAAGGATTTGCTTTTAATATGTTTAAAATTGACTAGTCTATGGGTTGCCTGAATGAGTAGTTAACATAAGACACATTCTTGTATTCAAAAATAGCTTGACAGAGTGCAACGGAATCAAACAGAATCCAAGGGTCTTTAGCCACATTGTTAGAAGCAATAGAAGCACACTGCCCTATTGCAGCTTTCATGGCAGGACATTAAGTGCAAGGCAACGTAAGGGACAACGCAATGGCCAAAAAGATACACTTTTTTTTTTTTTTTTATAATCAAGTCGACCATTGTACTTGCTCCTCATCTTTTAAGCATTTTAAGGACTAATCATATACAGAAAAAATTTAGTGATAAAATACAACTGGACATGTCAATCCCAGCATTTTGCATCATTGCCTTAGATGTTCACATCAATAACAATAACTATATTAGCGTCCACACCAATGCACAATATGTTTAGTTTATTAGTGTGTGCTACAGGCATGTCATCTGGGGGTATTCCAGATATCAGGTTATGCGACATTCCCGGTTAAGTTTGCGGATAACCTTAACTTATGTTCCAGAGTTAGTTTACTTATAACATCTTCTTTATTTTACTCCATAATTTATTTATAATATTCTCATCTCACACTTCAATGTGCATTCAAAATGTTTTTGAATGAAAACTGGACATTGTCTGTATAATGTATTTCTATAATAAAATAGATATGTGATACATTTTACAACAAATGTGGTAGTAAAATGGCTAAACATAAAAAATAATTTTATACAGCCATATCTTTGCAAGCACAGACTGTATTGATTTAGTTCAATCAATCTTACTTTAATTTATATGTATATTTAGCATTAAACAAACAAAATAATTCATTCACAGTAATAAAACAACTCTTTTAAGATTAAAAAATAAGTAAAAACAAAATGTTTGCACGACCGCCCAGTAGGTGGCAATATGCAATAAGAATGGAAATCGCCATTAAATGAAGTTCACCCAAAAATGAAAATTGTCATTTACTCAACCTCAAGTTGTTTCAAACTGGTATGAATTTCTTTCTTCTACTGAACACAAAAGTAGATATTTTTAAGAATGTTTGTAACCAAACAGTTAATGGACCCCCTTGAATTTTTTATTATTATTATTTCCATACAATGGAAGTCAATGGGGCCTGTTTGGTTACCCATATTCTTCAAAATATGGGTAGTTTCGTTTCCCTGGTGTGAATTGTGAAAGGGCCTTTAGAATGTTGATTTTATGATTTGGTGTTGTCTTTGTTACTTGGATACAGTTACGATTAGGGATGAAAACATGAGAACTTGAGTTAGTTCTATGTCTTTACTGAACTCGAGTGACAACCAGTGTGACCTCTGCTCACTTTTCCCCCCTCTGTTTTGTTTAACAGGGACACGAATATTACAATCCCCAGAAAAAGAATTACATCTTCTTGAGGAATGCGGCTGAGGAACTGAAGCCTCGGAACAAGAAATGGTGAGAGGGGGATGTCCATTCCTGTGGAGACTTTCTTTCACTGGGCAAGGGCCGGTGTGCTTTCTGACTTGCGCAGACTTTGTGGAGTTGTGATGCTTTCTGAGTTCTATGGTATCTCATGATGGATAAATAAGTTTCCCTTGGCTTAGTGGGATAAATTCGGAAGGAGCACAATCGTTTTTAAAATGGTATACAGAAAGGAGATTTTACTTAAAGGGTTAGTTCACCCAAAAATGAAAATTGTCGTTAATGACTCACCCTCATGTCGTCCCAAGCCCGTAAGACCTCCGTTCATCTTCGGAACACAGTTTAAGATATTTTAGATTTAGTCCGAGAGCTTTCTGTCCCTCCATTGAAAATGTATGTACGATATACTGTCCTTGTCCAGAAAGGAAATAAAGACATCATCAAAGTGGTCCATGTGACATCAGTGGGTTAGTTAGAATGTTTTGAAGCATCGAAAATACATTTTGGTCCAAAAATAACAAAAACTACGACTTTATTCAGCATTGTATTGTCTTCCGGTTCTGTTGTCAATACGCGTTCAGTGATGCTGATGACGTAAGAGCGCTGCTGACGTGTATCTGGTGGGTCCGTGTATTGGGTTCAAATAAATATGGCTGGGCAAAAAAATGCAAGTCTTCCTCTGTGTCGAAATCCTTAGACATATTTGCGAAGATTGTTTTGTTTACAGCGTGTGTCTCCCTCAGACTGTAAACGAAGCTCGGGCGCACCAGATACACGTCAGCAGCGTCTTACGTCATCAGCGTCACTGAACGCGGCTCGACAACAGAACCGGAAGACAATACAATGCTGAATAAAGTCGTAGTTTTTGTTATTTTTGGACCAAAATGTATTTTCGATGCTTCAAAACATTATAAGTAACCCACTTAATGTCACATGGACTACTTTGATGATGTCTTTATTTCCTTTCTGGACAAGGACAGTATATCGTACATACATTTTCAATGGAGGGACAGAAAACTCTCGGACTAAATCTAAAATATCTTAAACTGTGTTCCGAAGATGAACGGAGGTCTTACGGGCTTGGAACGACATGAGGGTGAGTCATTAATGACATAATTTTAATTTTTGGGTGAACTAACCCTTTAAGTTCAAAATTAAATGTTCAGGGTTGAAGTGTATTACGCATTGAGTATAATGGTGAATCATTTGTTTACTAGTGGACATATATTTTATTTCAACTGTCCACTCAATTGTTGTCTTACAGAAGAATATTCTGTTCTTGAAACTTCTGGGGCCTGATGTTTAAACATTGTGTGCGCGCACAGAATGGGCTTTAAGAATTGTGTATGGAATTTCCCATGCACATATTGGGATAAAAAAAACAAAAAAACAAACAAAAACTTGTCACTTGGGCACTGTTCACATGCACTCTGAACTGTGTATTGACTCTTTTATTGGTATGTATGCTGATAAGTGACTCCTGTAGCCAAGTAATGAATTGAAGAGAATGATTCAGTTAGAGTTAAGCTCTTAAATCTGATTTGATTAACTAGGACTTTAATCTTATGTAAATAATTGAAAAGACAAGATTTGTAATGGTTGCTTTACTTTTGAATGATTTTTCTCCTGGTCATTTGTTGAGAAGTGTGTTATTAATGACTTTGGCTTCATGGCTTAATTTTTCTGGAAAAAGTTTTCAATCGCAAAAATGTCATTACATCAATCTGTGTTGCACTTTTAACTTGATCAACGTTAGATGGCTTTGCAAGACAGACAGTATAATGACATGCTGCCTCACATGTTTGGGAGTCAATCAGACCATTGGTCTTAAGAAACGTCTGCTGTTGGCTGTCTGGATTGGTCTGATGACACTACAGCCACACACAGTTGTGCTGTTTTATGGTAGCATGTACAGATCTGTTCAGTGCATTGATATGAAAAATACCATGAAATACGGAGAAAAAAAAAGTCAGCAATGTTTAGGCTTAAGTGGGATGCAAAGGAAACCGTATAAGTTTGAGCATTTATAGTACTTTGCTTGTTTTCATTTTTTTTAAACATTTGTTTCCAGCAAAAATATTGAAATATATTTTTACTGTAATACAATACCAAGTCGGTGGTTTTAAGAAAATTACATTAACAGTCTGCCTGCGTTCCTTTTATTGTGCTGATAAATTGAATAGTATCAGGTTTGGATGACTGTGTGTGGATATTATATGCAGAGGAGGATATAAATGAATTTTGGTCTCTGATCTACTTATTAGATAAATCTCTTAATACAGGAGAATGGTCTGTAAAACTTGGAGCCATTGGAATTGGCCTGTCAGAGAATAAAGATGTAATAATTAAGCATTATGCCTTTCTTGACCATGTGAAAACTTTACTTTTGTTCATGGGGAACAGGAAACCAAAAATAAATCTGATTTGAAAAGCAGAATGCTGTATTGACTGACGCCTGCCCCTCCTTGTCTTTAGATTCGTCAAGCTTCACATCACATCTTGGAAGACCTGCATTAGTGTGTAAATATGGGAGAGAGACCTCAATTTGGCTAACACCTGGACCAATGGCATGGCAATGGGTAATTTTTATGGACCAATCGGAAGGGCGCCAACTGCTCATAAGCAATGGTGATGTGAGCAGTGGCTTTTGATACGAGTAAGGAAGCCATGCTTTAGCATTTCTGGTGTAATTGATGTACCTTTTTTTTCTTCATGAAGTTCTTCATTACTTGCAGCTCTTATTTCTTGATACTGCCTTGCAAAGGAAATGCATTTTCACCTTTTGCTTTTCTTTCTCTTCTTGGTGTATAATCACATTATGTAACCAATAATAAATCTATCTCAAGCTTTCTCTGCATTTTGACATTGCACTTGTCTTATTGTCTTGCAGGTGGGAAAAAGATGCAGACTTTCCTAAATATAATTTTGTAGTTTTGCATAAACTTACTTTTGAAGCAGTAATGTTAATTGTAAACAATTCAACTATTAAAACTTGTTGGTCAAGTGGTGCAACCAACATACTGGGGGAAAACATCTTAGAATTCTCTGACACCCTCATGACTGTCAAGATCTGTTAAAGTGCTGCTGTTATGCTACTTCAAACGTTTCTAATTTTGTTTTGGATGCCTCTTACAATAGATTTACATGCATCAAAGGTAAGAAAAGGCATGCATTGCACATCACCTAATTTCTCAAATAGTCTGAAAACGGTTTGTTCAAAGATTCAGTCTCTCCAAACCCCTCCTTTCCCCCCAGCCTACTCTGCCCTGGGTCAGATGGCCCTGTCTGTTGTGATTGGTCTACCTCTTTCAGCATGTGTCGGAAAATAAATGCCCATTACCATATCTGAATTTCACCTGGGGTGCTACCTCAGCTCTTGCATACACAGTGATATGATCAGTAATTATGGCGATGGTTTTTTCCTTATCAATTCCAGTGCAAATCCTCATCCTTTTAAAGCGCATGCAAAGTGGATTTGCAGTGCTGAAAACAGAGACTTCTTGACATAACAACAAGGACCAAGCTCTTCCAGTCCACAGCTACAACTACAGTGTTTGGGGGCGTGTCAAAGTAGATGTTGTTTGTGTGCAACCAATGAAGACCAGAGGCTGGCATGCAAATTTGTTACGTTGATATGTAACGCAGTAAGACTGGGATTGCGGATGACTTTTGGCAGTTCAGACTTCAGAATCGATTCTTTGTTTTAGGAGGCAATAACTTTATTTGTTGTGCACTTTGATCTTTAAAACTTTGCAGACCTTTTACATTCACAAACAGTTATATTACACATTGCGTGAAAGGCAATATTTGAAAAGGCCCGTTCACACCAACTGTAAAGAACTATAACTGCAACTATATCCACACCAACAAACAATATAATTTTTTATTCTAAGCAAGCGCTGCAGTTTTGTTGTCTGCCACTAAATGCTAAAGCTCTTAAAGCATGATGGATCCTGACTGGCTGTCAATGTTTTTATCGTTGATTAGCTGGAAAAAAATCGTTCTGAAAGTTACGTTGCTTCACTGTTAACTGCCATTCACAATCTTCTTCCGTGGCCTCATGGGATAGTAAAGTGTCCATCATACACACTTCAGAATCTCGCCGGAAGTAGTTGGTCACCAGGGGCGGGTACTGCTTTATGAGTACTGTGAATTCGGACATATTACTTTTGTCACAAGCTGCGTCCTAAATGACGCACTAATGCACTATATACTCAACTGTGTAGTGTATGAATTTTAAAAGGTTTTTTTTTTTTGTCATTTAGCATCGGAGTCTGATAGCCCCTCCCCCCCCCCCCCCCGCTACGTAATTAAAGCTGCAACAGTTGAGTACATGAAGTGTCCAATATTCCACACTGTTTTTTTGTTTAACTAAGTGCATCATCTGGTATTTACAGTGTTTTTAAAGTGAATTTAAGGCCTTGGCTGGGCAAGCTGGGTCGGTGCGTACGTATGGGGTCACTTCCCTGGGGTGTCCAAATGGGTGGTTTGTGAGGAACCCACCTTGTTTCAACACTGTTATATCCATACTGTTGCTGTACAGAAAGTGCCCATCTTGATTCAAGAGGCTTTGTTCTTTCTTTGCCAAGGAGGAAGACGAACAACATGCAGAAATACTTTGTCGTCACACATCCTATAACATACAAGGAAATGACGATGGACTTCATGGATATTTATTTTCATGTTGAAATTGCTTGTTTCTGCTAAATCCAAGTTCCGAGTCTTTTCTTAGTTTTCTTACCTCCTCTCACTTTCACAAAGTGCATGGAGGCGACAATGATTCTGCTAAGGGCGAACAAGTGATGTTTGTGTTCTTTACTTCTTGGACGACTAGCAAGAATCTGACAAGGGCTCGCAGACACTTTCTACTGGTGCATCTGGCAGGTTTGGGACTAGTAAATTGTGTGCTGAGTCAGGGATCAAGTGTCCTGGCACAAAGTTGTCATGACAGCTGGGGAACTTGTGCAACGGGCAACAAGTATACGGTACCTGGCATGCCTTATGGCACATAAACTGCCTAAAATTTCAGGTTGTATTCCTGGCTCTCAAGGCCTTTTGCTACTTTTTGCTACAACTTATGGACTGCTGGTGTAAATGGCCTCGCGCCTGTACACAAAATCTTTACATGTAACATCTGAACATGTTACACCTAAAAAAAAAAAAAAAACTTTGGTACAAATAACCTTTCGTACCTGGGCTACATCTATATGACCAAATTTAAAGGCAAATAATAACATCATGATCTTCTTGCGAGAAAGTGTGTTGATAGGCCTATACAACATAAAATGGTTTTGAAATAAAAAACCTTGAATTGGTAAAGCTTTTGAGGAAAAAGACAAATAAAGGTGATACACCAGAATCAGAAGATGATATTTATAGAGATTTGCTAAAAGCACAATGATGGACAGAATAAAAAAAAAAAGTTAGCTTCTCTGAGGTGAGGCTTTTTAATTTCGTAACAAGTTATGAAAAAAACTTTGAAAAAAACTGACATATTGCCTGACAACATCTCATCTGACTGCAGATACTGAATCAGGACAACACGGTTTTCCCAGTTACTCTTTACTGTGTCTGACAGAATTAAAAATATTTTTTATGCATTTTTTATTTCAAAATAAAAGTCTTGCATCAGAAAAACTTAGGCTGCATCTGAAAGTAGGCAGAAAACAGTATGTGACAAAATATGCATGTCCGAATTCACAGTACTCATAAAAGAGTAGGCAAAAAGTACCCGGATGACCTACTAATTCCAGTAAGATTCTGAAGTCTGCATATGATGGACACTACTATCCCATGAGGCCACAGGAGAGGATTTATGAATGGCAGTGAAGAGACCATGTCGACATGTCAAATGTAGTATGTCCAGATTACATTCATACCACACACACGACTCATACTACTTTTTTAACGGCTGTGAATTAATTACTTATTCAAAATAAGTACCTACTCAAGAGAGTATGTGATTTCAGATGCAACCGAATTACGTTTGTTGTTGTTTCTTTGACTGCACATGACCCACTGCCGCAACTCACCAGTTGAGAAACACTGGTTTATTGGGTATCAGTGAAAGGACACAAGAATATCACCATGTAAAAGACGTTCTTAAGAACTGCTGGGAATATGAATATTCACGAGTAGCCAGTTTCGGATGGGATGCTAATAATGAGGCACAAAGAATGGTAATTTTTGATTATGAAATTAGTCGGACAGTGGCAATATTAGCTATACCTCCATGGTTATTCCCAATGCCATTGGTCCTTCTGCACTTGCTGGAAGAAATAAATTACAATCAGAGAGAGATCTCATAAGATTTGTTTGTGAAACCATATTTAAATCAAGAGTGGGTCTATTGTAATAAAATATATACTGACGGCTCAAAAGATCATGAATCTGGGCATACACTGCAGCAGAAGTCATTTCATTGCTGAACTTTAAAATAGGTAAAAGAACATCTCATTTCTTATCTGTTTACTCCTCAGAATGGATTGCTATTCAATTGGTTAATTTGCTACAAGTTGGTACTTGCTCTTGCATTCTTTATCAAGCCTTATAAGCCTAAAAAACCTGACTCAAGACAGGATATTCTCATAGACCCTGTTCAGATTTCAACATCTTTGAATAAAAGTCTTATTTTGTGGATTCCTGCTTACGTGGGGGATTGTGGGAAATGAAATGGCGGATGAGTTGGCAAAAAAGCCTTTATTCAAGTATTCAAGAATAAATGTCAGTGTCCGTCTGGGGAAATCTGGAATGAGTTGTGGGCACAGGAAGGAAATGGAAGACACTTAATGCTAAGAGTTTAGGTGTTTTCCTTTCTTTCCCTTCTACATCAACGCTTCACACTCCACCCCAGTAGGAGGCGGAAATGCACCAAAGCTGGTTTCCCAACCGCCATTAAATCGAAAAGAAGAAGAAGAAGAAGAAGAACATTTCTCACGGAGGCGGTGGTGCACACTGTGGACAAGATGGTTGCCTCTATGTGGCGGATCAGCGGGGCAGTGAATCAAGCTCTTGTTAAAGCTGGCTATGTGAGTATTTCATGGCTTTGCAATTTATTACTGGCTTTAGGAATTTCAAACATTACATTTAAGTACGCGCGCATTAACCAGTCGATCTCCATGCTCACAGTGGCTGTCATTGGCCTTGTCAATGCCGGAAAGCTAGCTGATAGCTCGGTTACACTGAAGGTTAGATCTCTTTCTAGTTTGTGAGAGCTTTCGAGGATCAAGACACGAGTTTTTAATAGTCCAGTAAGCAAGTCACTTTGTAACTCTAGAAACTTAGATATTGCACTTTTATGTTTATTTTTCTTCTTGGTTGGGGTTGGGGAACATGACATTTTACCTGACAAGGTCATTGAAAACTTACGTCACCCTGATATATAGAATCTTTTTTTCGTTTTATATTGTTAAACTGTATAACTTATACATTTTTGTGACATTTCCCTTTTCAATTTTAATCAAATAACAAAAATACGTTAGATGGAGCGCTCTCTACTCAATGCAGCATCACACAATTACAACAAAACAGCATAGAATCTGGTGTGACGAAGAGCTAATTTATTTTTACTGTTTAATAAGAACATTCAATTAATGAGCCAGTGACCTATACGAGTGTCGATAGAAGGAAACTGTTTAAAAACAAATCTATATAATAATTCATGGCAAGTTCTTAAAAATGTGCTGTTCCTTCATTTTGGTTTCATGTAATTTTGAAAAACTATACTGTAAGAATTTTTTGTTTTATGGCTACAAAAATTTAGTCAAAAGTATTTTTCTTACAGCTTAAATACATGTGTGCACATGTTAATTATTTAAAAATAAAGCCCCACCACCAACAAATTAATTTTAATTCACAAATTGAAAACATGCTCATAACAGAAGAGGTGTAGACGTATAGGGAAAGTTAATTTTTTATTTTTTTACGTTTATGCATTGTTTACATTTATATATTTTTTTTACATTTATAGACGTAAAAGGTATGAGAGGTAAAAAGGTGTATGGGGTAAAATAAAACTGTGTTCTGTTTCTCCTGATGATTTTTTCTTTGTATGAAAAATAATATGAAACTGGAAGTCAACAGATACTGTGCACTTTTGGTCTGTTCTCGATTTATTAAACACTATATCCCATGAATAGCTAATTTACTGAAATGCCCAATGGATCTCTAGTTTTTCTCCATAAATTCTCACATCTCTTTTTAAGATTGTTTTCTCTCACTTTCACTTCTATTCCCGTTTACTGTAATGCTTCTAAAGTGGTGAAGTGCCATCAGAAAACATGAATGTATAATCAAATACATAAATCTGAAACATGAACATAGTATAACGTTCATATTCAGGGCACATCTATATACAATATACTTCATATAAAAATACTTGAGTTGAATTTATATCACCTTTTCTCTCTCCTTGTACATGATTCATGTATTTTATATGACAATAAAATAATAATAAAAATTGTCAGTGTGTCAGAACTAGGGAAGCATAGCAATTTTAATTTCATCTTATTTAAAACACTTTCATTAAATCATTGTTACATTTATAATAAAGACCCGTCTTATTTTACATTGAGTGAAACATTTTATTATGTTTCATTTTAAAAGCTAACGGCTGATTTATCTGTTATCGACTTGTTTTCTTATAAAATCCTTAATTGCTTAGACGCATTACTACTCACTGAAAAGTGTAAACAAAACCAAAACTAATCTCTAGCTATAGGCCAAAGCAAACACTTTATTCAAATCTTGTTTTATCGGTCAACCTCTAGTTCGTTGCATTATTCTGTGAATTATTATTATTATATATTTTTTTTCTTGCTTTTTAAAATTGATACAAGAATGTGCACCATATTCTTATGTCTATCTTTCTTTTTATTTTAGCCTCTTCTGCTGTCTTTGAGACGAGGACAGGCCTCTGTATCATATGCTCAGAGCCTGCTCGGAGTTTCAGAAACTCGGCTCACTACCTTAAGCAATGGCTTGAGGATTGCCTCTGAAGAGACCAACCAGGCCACATGCACGGTGACTTGCTTTTTTATGTGTTCATATTTTCTGTGTTCATAAAAATAACAGGAATTAAAAAAGCCTAAGTAACTGTCCTTTAACTTTTCCATTTACAAATTAACATGTTTAACTAAAAGGAAATCAACCTCAAAAGTACTGAGCACTGCTAACTTAATCCTTTGTGCTTTTCATTTGTCTGGCTTTTGCAGGTCGGCCTTTGGATTGGTTGTGGGAGCAGATATGAGTCTGAGAAGAATAACGGTGCTGGATTTTTCCTGGAGCATATGGCATTTAAAGTATACATGATACCTTTACTCGTTCTCTCTAAATTAATGTTGTTACTAAGGCTAGGGTATTGCTGCTTCACAATACGTGTTATGATGCGTGTCAGAATTATATCACGGCATAATGCATTATAATATATTCACATCGTATTAAATCTCGATTGTTGCTCAACAATTTTTTTGTTACAGTTTAAGTTGAATGTTTGCTTTCAAAAGTGCAAATTCATTGAAATGACACTTGTTGAGGAATAGGGCTGGGCAAAAAAATAGATTTTTCGATGAATCGTTTTTTAAAATGTGGTCGATTCGGTAACGATTCTCAATGGCCACGAATCAATCTATTTCCGTGAACATTGAACATAATGGGTGCTTCTCATTTCTTATTTGTTTCCTCGTTTCCTTTCCTTGCGTCTTAGCTCCACCCCCTTAGGATGCTAGGGAAGGAGACACCTGTGTATCCTCGCTCATGACTCCTCAGAAAGCTTCCTCGCTCCTCAATCCTCATCTCCTCCCCTCGTGTGCACACTATTTCAAGCATTCAGGCGAAAGAGAACTCTTGTGCGATGTGTGCGCAGTGCACACAGCTGAGAGTCTCAGAGATCATGCAAATAATAAAATGAATTCTTTCACCTCTCCCTGCTCTTAAACGGACAAATTCACACACATTTCTCTCAAAATGCCCCCCTTTGCGAGTATCCAAGTTAACATAAGTCGGTAATGGCTTAAGTAAAGAGTAGAGAAAGAACTTGTGTATCATATTGGGTCTGTGCATTAGTCTTAAAGCAATCTAATATTCCTGTAGCTGTCGGTTTTTTAATGCTAATCAAACTACGAAAGACAAAGAACTCACTCCCTGCTCTTCACTGAATAACATTTTTGTAACTTTAATAAGGATTAACCTTTATTTAATTTGTACAGTGAAGATTATATGCAGTGTTATTTTACATTTGATTACATTATTCAATTTCTGTACCTGAAAACTACTGTTAGACCTGCCTTAAAAAACCTTAAAAGCACTGATTATTTAATTTGTATATTTGTTCTATTGTATTAATTTATGTATTATTGACAGTGGCATACCGTGGGGTTTCAGTCAGGGCCTATATACACCTGCGGTTTAGAAACCAGAACCTCTGACACGCTTGGCAAAAGTTCTACCACTACACCATTAAAGTATACAAATAAAGATTGCGGATCTATGCATTTATTCACGTCAAAATTCGCTGCACTAACAGTTAATAGATCTCATTATGACAAATGTACCCAAAATGACCCAATGTACTATTGAAATTGATTTCTGGACATCGTAATTTTATTTTTCCCGAAAATTGTTATTGTACACAAGTATTGTATCTGATTTAGCATTGTATAGCAACCTCCCCTCACCCATGTTGATGACAACAACGCCCCTGGGGCGTTCTGTCACTACGCATCACAATTTGATTGGCTGATAACACACGTCAGTCAAAGTTATGATCAAATGGAAAATGGCAGCTTCAACGGAAGGCTAGCTATACTACTAGTGCTGGTCCACATGACATGGGAAATCCAGCTAAGCCTCACAAAAATAACCATATTCTTTCTGAAAATATAATCGTAACATACTGAAATGGACAGTAATTTAATTTAGTAGAGAAGGGAAGGGCAGAGAAGGCCCTGCTGACCCTGACAGCCTACCACTGGTTTATTGATTGCATTTCATTTGAATTCTTTGTTTTTTTTTTATTAATGACTGTTTACTTGTTTTTAATAATAAATTTCACTGGTATCTAAAATGTTGGGTGTCATATAACCTTATTTATTACAATACAAGGATACATTGGTCAAAAACAGCAAAAACAATAACTATTTTATTAATTTATTACTTTCTTTGTAGTGGGGCCAGTGAAAAGAATCATTGAATTCAATGACTCGAATGAAAAATCGAATCGGATTGAGAATCGAATTGAGATCTTGTGTATCGGAAATTGGAATCAAATTGAATCGAATTGGGACATCTGAATCGATACCCAGCTATTGAGGAAAAGCATAAGTTAGTAACTATAATAAAAAAAATATTTTAGTTACTGCTAGTACAGTATCTCTGTGTGAACATTTAACATTTGGAATTGTATTAAAAATAGATGGCATGCTAAAAGTTATATTATGCGTTTAGGACTCTGAGTTCTAAAACGGCAGCATATGTCGCATCAGTTGAACATTTGCATTTTGCTTACTAGTTTTCACATGATGATAATTGACCTGAGCTCAGGTTGTTGATTTTTGCGATAATTATTGAATGTAGTACTTCCTATAAGCACATGGTGTATAATTCTGAATTTCTGTTTATAGTGGGGAAAAAAAACATTAATATTGTTTTGTGAAAATAGCCTTCCTTTTAGAATGCTTGCACACCACAATCCTTTCCATTAGCCAAACAATTAAAAAACGTTTCACTAATTTGCATGCTTTCCTTCCTATTCCAAACTATTCTTGGATCAAGGGCACAAAGAAGCACCCGCAGTCTGCTCTTGAACAGGCAGTGGAGTCTATGGGAGCTCACCTGAGTGCATACACCTCTCGGGAACACACTGCTTACTACATGAAGACCCTTGCCAAGGACTTGCCTAAAGGTTAGAGAACAAACAACTGAACTATTAAAATTGACCCATTTCTCAAACAGACACAGTTTATTTATGATAATGTATATTAAGATCTAAAATGGTATTTTAAGATCTTATTAATGATGTCTCTGTGTTCCCTCTAGCGGTGGAGCTGTTGGCAGAAGTAGTGCAGAACTCATCTTTGAGTGAGGCTGAGATGGAGCAGCAGAGGAGTGTGGTGCTAAGAGAGCTGGAAGAGGTGGAAGGTAGCTTGCAGGATGTTTGCCTGGATCTGCTTCATGCTACTGCTTTCCAGGGTACTCCTCTGGGCCATAGTGTTCTTGGTCCCTCTGTCAATGCCAGGTATGCACACAGCCTCCAGGATTCAAGATATTGCATTTCATGTTTGAAATGCTTAACTGTGTCTCATTCAGATTGAAAGACGTCATGTAAATACCTCAGTCAATTGGATTGAGCTTGATCCGAATAAATTTTTGATCGGATTGAAAGGTGTATGTGTGTAGACCTGAAATAATCCAATCAATACGAAAAAAAGCTGAGCATGTAAATACGACTATCTTCTTAATCGGTTTAAAAAATACCTTGAGCACATGCGCAGTGCTGTGATGCGTATATGTTTACAAGAGCACTTTTATAATAAGATCTGTTTACATACGTTTGAGTTTTTACAAACATGCATGGTTATTTACATGTTACGAATTGGTCAGTGGAGGAGACTGATTATTTGCCAAAAAACCTCTTCTGTCATATTTGTCAGCTTTCCTTTTAAGGCATGTCATGAAGGTCAAAAAACGATCATGCTCACTGTAGCTGCAGTGACATTTCTCCGGTTCTCAATGCAGTGACTGGGGCACTGCGCTGAAGTTTTGTTCAAAATGCATAAATGCACACGCAAATGAAAATATGTGAAACTGCAAAGTTTAGGGTTCATATAAACAAAACTTTTAGTATCTGAAATCGGATTGGATTAATTCGGATTGATGAAAATAAGTGCATGTAAATAGGGTTGTCAAATGTACCAGTACTACCGGTACCAGTCGGTACTTTAAAATAAAAGTTTTGCGGTTACCAGCGTTTCTGCAGTAACGGGTATATTCGTGTCATTCGTGTTTGTTTGAGTGCTCTCTGAGTATCAAAGATTTCTATTTACAGCATGATTTTTACAAGCGTTGAGCTTTGTAGACAATCACAATCATATCTGTTCAGCCCGTGAACACAATGGCCTATCAGGTGCTAGTCAGTATATTAGTCAGAATCCACTTGTCACCACTGAAAACGTACAAGTTTTTTTTTCAACACGAGCCGCACACTCATGAATCCTTTCACTTTAACCAGCAAAGTGTAAACACGATGTTAATAAGATATTCATTGTACAATTAAGAAAGCTTTTTTTAATATAACACGAGTTTTTGCCAGTGCAGAATTCAGTGAACTTGCACTTTAGAGACAGCCTTAGTGATTATAAAGAGAGGGCTCTTCTCTTGCTTTGAACTAAAATTGTGAATGGGTAATAAACAGTTTAGTTTTTCATGCTGCTTAGTACACTGCAAAGTTTCTGGATTGACAACCATTTTTAAATGGGCAGTTGAATTCAAAACTGCAATGAATGACAGTGATAACCAAAGGATGACACGAAACAGGACAACATTTTTAAAATTACTTAATTTAAAATTTTTGCTCTGTTACCAAGAACAACTAGCCTGGGAAAACCCAGACAACTTCCGGCAAATTTAGATTTGCACTGCAAGTTAGTCTGGCAAAGAGCTCATTCAAGCCCATTTCTAATCTGTCGAAATCGCGGCACCAATCAGAAACGTTGGGGCGGGCTTTACACAATGACGACAGCACAGCGATGGAACTAGGGGTGTGACGGTTATAGTTGAACACCGTCATTAGAACTCTATAACCGGCAAAACCATGTTATTAAAATAATTTTTTCACAAAAAATTTTTATCATAGAGAATGTTTAAATACTAATATCAGCTTACGGGGGAAACGGAGGTGGAGTTAGTGGTGGTTCGGAGGCTGCTAACGTTACTGCTGGAGATGATTCGGGAGAGGTCTGTGCACCTTTACTGATCAGAGTGCTGACACGGAGTTGCCTTGATTATACTCGACGCGTCCGCACGAGCGCGCGCGGCAAAAATTACGCGTTCGGTGCGCAAGACCGACAGGACCCCATTTCGCTTGGCTGTTTGCACGGCTTTTTTTGTAACAGCGCGCGCGTCGCCGCGTCCGAGGATGACCGACTTCAAGCCGAATCTGCCCGAGCATGTACGTCTCACCGCACCGGCACCCAGTTTGCGCGTCTAAAGCAAAAGATTTTTTGTTAAGGTTTTGTTTACTGTGTGTGATTTATTTAATGGAAAGCACATTCACTTCTAGTTGTCTTGCTGTTAATTTTAAATAAACGTAGAGCAAGTAGATAATCAGTGTCTACTCGTTTATTCAAACTAAGTTGTTCTATAACAGACGAACGTCGCTCTGCATATGTTATCTCCTTCATCACTCTGATTGGTTTTAGGTCTTCACTCTGATTGGTTTTAGGTCTATCCAATTGCGCCCAGAGGCATTTGAGCTACGTCCGTTGGTGACGCCCCTTTGGGAATGATTTGTCTATGAAGCTTTGCCAGACCATAACTCAGTTACAACTGAGAATGGTCTGGTTTTTTAACCAGGCTAAAGAACAACCCTACTTGTAAACCCACCCAATAAAACATGTTCCTAAAGGAAATAATGATTTTTTTATTTTTTTTTGCTCTGAATTTTCAAGGACACTAACTCGTAATGATTTGGTGGAATACATCAATAGCCATTATAAAGCTCCTCGCATGGTCCTGGCTACAGCTGGAGGTACTGCTCTTGAACTATTATCAAACTGGTCATGCAGTAGTGTTATAATAGAAAAGCCACAGACAGCAAAGTTTATCGCTTAAATACTGTCTTTCTGTTCCGCTGTAGGAGTGAACCATGATGACCTTGTGGCTCTGGCTAAGCAGCATTTCAGTGGTGTTTCATTTGAATACGAGGGTGATGCTGTACCTGTTCTGTCCCCATGCCGTTTCACTGGGAGTGAGGTATGAATTGCGTGTATGCTTAAGAGGGGCTCATTTTCTTGCCATTACTTGACTTGCCATTGGTCTGATTCTGTCTTGCTTTCAGATTCGTATGCGTGATGATGCGATGCCCCTAGCACATGTTGCTATTGCTGTAGAGGGAGCTGGAGCTGCAAGTCCTGATATTGTGCCACTCATGGTTGCCAATTCCATTATTGGTAGCTATGACATCACATTCGGAGGTGGCAAGGTTAGTTTATTACATTGGTTAAACTCTATCTCCTTAACTTATTATCATTTTTTTTTTTTTTGCATGTATGGATTAGAAGTGGGAATCTATGTACCTTGCGATTTGATTCTGATTAACTTAAGGGATTCTTGATTCCTCTTGAAATCTTTTGCAAGATGGCTCCTGGAAAATTCAAGTATGAGAGGCTTTCTTTGTGTTTTAATGAAATGCAGCATAGAGCAACCTTAAACTTGGCCATTGTAAATCAGTTTGTCTCTCGATTACTCCATGCACAGGAATGATAAACTCAAATTATTTACATGTTGTTTTGATAACTGATGATTATTTTCATGCCGTTATACTATTTTGTCTAAATAGAAAAAATGAATAAAAATGTAACGAACTTAGCTCTATGAAATATTAATAATCAATAATAACTTGTTATGGTTAATTATGAATATTTGGGTCAGTTAATTGGATTAACATGACATGGCTAAATTAATATTACAATAAATTAATCAGTTTGTCCAACGAACTCTTTTAATTATTAATTTATTCTAAGAAAAGGGTATCTTCCATGGCCACAGAAGAATAATTATTTCTTAGCATGTACAGCGCTTTGAGCATGTAGCAAGATCAAGATCGTAGAAGAGACTTTGTTTGCAAGCAGTGAATCTGAACCAAATACATAAAGTGCACAAGTTTTATTAACTAAATCATAAACATGAATAAACTAAACAAACCTATATACATACATACATGCATACATACCTACATAAATACATAAATAGGTGAGTGACAGGATGAAATGGGAAACAGGGAAAGGAACTATGAGAAGATCCATGTAAACTCTAAAAAAGAACCAACAGCATTTCATTTCCACATTTCATTGAATTGAATACTTGCATTTGTAGTGGGAACAATTCTTGAATTTGGGGAGAATTGAAGTCGTTGATGGTTCCGGCAGTGGCAAGTGGAAGTTGTTTGAAAGTTATCTTTCTCCATGAGCACATGGCTGGTTTGGTCAAGGCCTGGGGCCCTGGGCCCTGTTGAGGCCACGCCGAGCACCCAGGAGAAGTGAGGAAGTCGGAAGAGTGGGTGATTGGAGTCGTTGTTGGTTGGAGCCGTGGTTCCAAACTCCTGAGATTGTCCTTGGTTCTTTGTGAGAGAGTCTTTTCTCTCCTGCCTGAGCCCATATCTGGTTGGATCAAGGCCTGCGGGGCCCTGGGCCCTGTTGAGGGTGAAGGGGTTCCCCAGTATCACCAGAAACAGTGTTGTGGCTGGATGAGAAAACCCAAGAGAGGGAGGTCACATGTGGACTGTCTTTAATAAAGCCTGAGAAAGATCCAACCCCTAAGGGTTGACTGACCAATAAGAAAGGTGACATGTCTGAGAGGGAAATTGGCTTTTGATTTATGGTCTTTGTCCCCAGCGTGCTTAGACTGTTCATTCATGCTCAGATAGATATAACAAATCCACGTGGCCACATTCCTTTGGAGGTCTTAAAATCTCCTTATCAGCCCTGTAACATGACACTGTTTCTGCCCTTGTGTTCGTTTAATTTGGGATGTTAGTTTTGGAGTTTCATAAACCTTTGTATATAATGAATAATTAGTGTGGGTCTGATGGGTCCAGACCCTACAAAAATAAAAAGCTTAACTAAAATTTAAAATATTACATGCTACCAGTGAATTTGGGCATCACAACATTATAGTGTACTATATGGTAAAATTGGGTAAATTAACATAATCAATTAAATATCCAGTATTGACCAATGTATGTCCAATATCAGTACATTGTATTGCTATTGGCAACATGAAAAATAACTGATATGGTGCCAATATAAAAGCCTGAGCTTTCAAATACTTTCAATTACATCATGAAATTGACACCATCAATTACATCATGAAATTGACACCATTCAATGTCCATAACTTGTTAGTCAACTAGAAAAAGTAACTTGAGCGAAGCATTTTGGTGAATATATTCAATATACTTTTACTTGACATGTTAGTGATGTCTTATTTATTTATATTGTCATGAAAACAGGTTTTTAATGCAGACACCTTTTATAATAGTATTTGTAATAGTTTTTTTTTTTTTTCGTACTGTCCCTAGTATAAACGCTAATGCATAAACAATGGTAATTATTTTTAATTGTAAATTAGCTAAGCATGGTACAAATTGTAATTTATCAAGTAAAATTGTGGTTGCATTATGATCACGAAATAATGCTAGTCTTTATTTGTATGTTGTATACAGCACTTAAGCAGTCGTCTAGCTCGCCTGGCTGCAGAGCTGAACCTGTGTCACAGTTTCCAGGCTTTCCACTCCTCATACAGTGACACTGGACTGCTGGGTATTTATTTTGTTACAGACAAACATAAAATAGAGGACATGATGCATTGGGCTCAGAATGCCTGGTAAGTCACTGGCATGCCTTCAGCTATTCCTGACAATACAATTGTCATCTGATGTGTTATAGTCCTATTTGAGGTGATTAATACGTGCTGTTGATGTTTCTGTATTACAGGATGAATTTGTGCACCACAGTGACTGAGAGTGATGTGGCTCGAGCCAAAAATGCTTTGAAAGCTAGCTTAGTGGGACAACTCAATGGTAATAAACTCAAACATACTCATCATTACCCATACACAGTCTATACATTCTCTCTCTTTGCATCAAATCTATGTATTTAGCACGGATTCAGTTGCATTTTAGTATCTGCAGGTTGGAGTAATGAGCGTGATGGAGTGGAGAAAGGTCTTTATCATTGGTCTTAAAAGCTGTTGGTCAGGGTGTGGGGTAGGGTTAGGGGTTAGTTTATGTTGTAGCAATTCACTTTTTGGCACGACCATTTCGCACGTTAAAAAATAAATATGACCTCACGTTGTTTCAGAGCCACCGAATGACGAATACGAAAAAACGCATACGAATAACTCATAAAACATTCACTACTAGGCCTTAAGAGATATAACCAGTTTAGATGGAAAGGATCTCAAGCTGACTCGCTGAAGACATTACTGTAGCCTATACCCATTAACCCTCTGGGGTCGGCTATCGCGCCGGTGCGACGAGCTCACTTTTTTTCCTTATCAGTGCAAAAGAGACTCAAATTACTCTGTTGATTTTGATCTTACATATAAGTGTTGTACATCATTAGATCCTGTTAATTGTCTATTTTTTTGTGGATACTCACAATAAAAACAAAGTGTTCTGCTTTTTGTCAAATAAAGAAAAATAAACATGATGCGAATTTTGCCTTGTCAGTGAAGTTCATTCTGAAACGCGTCCGAAAATTAACTGTAACTAAGTAAATACTTGTCACACAGGCACGAAAGATTTTTCATTATGAAGCTGAAATTCTCTTCTTTTAAATTAAGTAATTTATATAAAAAACAAATATTCCCATTTTATGTAATCTGTATGAAAAGAGAGAGATGTCAGTCTTTTTCCTTTCAGCTAATTATAGCGTATGACGTGTTAATGTGACACGCCCACTGACAGCGCGTGCTATTCAAACGCAAATGTTGAGGCAAGCCATGAAAACGCCCACATCAGCTGGATAAAACATCCAGTTTAATAAGAATCTTGTACTTTACCTCGTCTTGCTGTGCTGTGAGGAATAATACTATCGTAATAATCCTGGAAAAGTTACCTCAGAAGTGCTGGTAGTTTCATTTCGAGGAGCACCGATTCAGCTGATGTAGTAAGTCATTTATTCTTAAGTGCTTTGTTCTAATCGCGTTATTGAATAGTGTCTGTAAACTGCACAAAGACTGTTTAAATATGAATTGCATGTCTGTGTGTGAATGAATGGCACAGACGCGCGCGCAATGTTACTACAACATCTGTGCCGTTCATTCATTCACTCTCGCTCCTATATTAGTAAACGTTATTTTTACATGAACACATCCAAACTATATTGCTATAGCCTACTGAGATTTGTTCTAATCGCGATATAGAATAGTGTCTGTAATGAAGACATTTCGTTGACTAGTTTTTAGGGGTGTGACGAGACGCTTATCTCACGAGACGAGACACGAGATTGGGTTCACGAGAACGAGACGAGACAAGATTTTTGCAAAATTTTTCAGAAATCCTTAATGACAAAATTCATGACTGGAAAAATAGTATGCAGGTGCATTCTGCAATGTTTAACTAATAATCTTATAAAGTAGACCTGAAATGACATGCATTATGAGTATGAATTATCAAATGCATTGAAAGAAAACAATATACACGCACTGTAAAAGGTTTTTATTGACTGGCTTTTCTCTGTATGATTTTACATTAGTCTCTTCAGCCCTTACTGTACATTTAAGAGCTGATTTCTGATTGAGGCTGTGTGTGACCTCCTAACTGAACTCATTGAAGTCTTATTAAGCGCAAACAATAAGTGCAAGTGCAACCATAATCAAAGTTAGCACACAGACTCTTTATAATTGTTTTCAAATTGCTGTTTTATTTTGCACCGGCAGTTATAGGGTTAATGCGGTGAGTTCGGAAAAGGCCGGGTAGAAAGAAACGAGGCTGGTGTGTTTGTCTCTACAGTTGTTCTTGCGTTCCGATTATAAGTTCAGAAATAGAGCCTCCCTTGTCTGTTGTCCTTAAGACATTACAGTACTCTCTCAATATATTCGAAGTGCAAACTGAGACCATAGCCGCAAATAAACAGTCCAGAGATGGGTATTAGGAGACGGACTATTGTATGTTCGCTGCCTAATTTGTGCGCAATGCACATCAAGGAGCTTGTGTTTTACTTTCACTTTCGTGATCGCGCGTACTCTGTGTATAGGGAGCAGCGGTGCTGAGCGTGCATTCTACAATAAGACATATTGGACGTTAAATCAGACGTTAGTCTGTTGCGCAACGAATCCTCCGCCATCCTCACGCGATCAGTGAACTGTGATTCGTGCTGCACTGATTGCAACGGGAACTCGTGCTGGATGAGCAGAGCAGACTTTTACATTATTTTATAATGTTTTATTTTTTAAAATAAAAACAGCAAAACGATAGTTTAGGCGAATGTGAGTGTAGTGGTGGAATATTCTATGGTAATCTCACCCTCACGCTCAGTCATGGCGATATCGCGAGACAGCTTTTCACTCGACGAGAAATCTCGTCATGTTTTAGTCTCGCGAGATCTCGTGGCACGAGATCTCGTCACACCCCTACTAGTTTTGGATAGATTATAAAGTTTTACTCTAAAATAGACATCAAATAAGCTTTTGTTAGACAGTTTCTGCTCATATGTTAAATATATAGTAATAGTATGTTTTGTCAAAAATAAACTAATCAACTGTTATAGTGTTTGTTCCAATGCAAGCTAGGCTATATCAAAATAATGAATCCTTAACTTTGAAATATGTATTGGCCTACTTTAAAAAAATAATACTTTATAAGAGATTTATGGAAAGACAATTTTCTTTTCAAGATGTTTCCAACTCTAACTTTGAACCAATTCTATAGAATGGCCCATATAACCTATTTGAACAGGATTTGTTTCCAGGTATGACTAAAAATGTGCTTTTGACTTTCATTTATATTTAGATTTTATATATATATATATATATATATATATTAGGGCTGTCAAAATAACGCGTTAATTTCAATTAATTAATCTGAGAAGAAATAACGTGTTAAAAAAAATAACGCAGATTAATCCATTGATCCCTTTTGACCTTTGCGGAGCCGTTCTAGCCGTAGCCACCATTCGTGTAAAAAGGAGGGAGACAAGAACGCGCTGCATTGTTTGGAACATTTACTTATAACAAACGGAGTTCGTCAACTCTAAAGTACCACATCAATGCAAAGCATCCAGGAGTGTGTGCGTGAGTCGGTGAGTGTGTCTGAGAGAAAGCGCGCTTGTGTGTGTGTTGTAACTTTTCACGCGCTCTCACGTCACACAACCATTTTCTCACGCACAGAAAAATCGCGCACCAAAGAGAGGACACGGAAACAGACAAGACAGAGCACGTTACTTATGATATTTAAAAAATCTCAGCTCTCAGATTCTGTCAATTTTATTACAAAAATCAAACAATAAATACCGTTTTGGCGCTTGTAAATGTGACATGAGTCATGACAGATCCCATAGCGGCACGTGAACCAATCATCTCTAGCTAATAGTAAATAAACACGAATGACCAATGTTGAAAGATAAAGTAGGGCAGCCTAAAACTTACCGACATTTATATTCCTCGATCAATCAGTGTTTTTCAACTGCGAAAAGAGGTCAATAAAACAGCTGGAGAAAAATTATGTCACATAACATTTAGCCTAAGTTACCTCAGGAAAGCCATTTCATGACTATATAGCACGTTATAGTTGGCTATAAAAAAGAGCTATAGAGTATTTTTCTACATTTATGTAGCCTACTACTATATTACATAGGCCTATGTATTATATTTTTACTTATATCAAAGTTGTTATTTGTAATAAACACGCATTATATTTAATTTGAGCTATTTTTAATCTTAAATACTACCAGCTGATATGGCTCTCTGTATTTTTACAGCATTGGGTGAGATTTTTTTTTTTCTTGAGAAAAATGAATGCCTATCTTGTGTACCTATTCATCCAAATGAGTCAATATTGCATCAAATCACAAGAATTAAATTATATTGAAATCGTGAAATTTGTGTCAAGCAATAATAATAAAAACGTAGCTTACCAGAAATTGTACCATGTAAACATTTTAAGATTGTGTATGCGATTAATTTAGATTAATTAATTACAGAGTATGTAATTAATTAGATTAAAAATGTTAATCGATTGACAGCCCTAATATATATATATATTAGGGGTGTAGCGATACACGTATTCGTATTGAACCGTTCGGTACGAGGCTTTCGGTTCGGTTTTCGGTACGCATTTTTGAACCGAACGGTTCGTTGGACCATTTTTCCTGCCGACCAAAATTTCGTTATTTCAAATGTAGGCGCGTCACGCGTGGCAAGCGCGCTCAGAGACGCTGGCGTGACCACAAGATTGCCCAACATCAAATGGCAAATGTAATGTAAGTGGAACGAAACTGAGCTACTCGTTATTGTGTGGTTGACGGACCGTTTATCAGTTTGGACCAATGCAGCGCGAGCCGATCTTAATCAAGCAGCACTGTTACTACACAGCGAAATAAGAAAGAAAAACTTTGAATTCGCCACTGAAGTAATAACATCGCTGCGAGATAGTGAGAAACATTCACATTTCTCCGTTATTAACGGATCAAACAGCGCTGACGTGGAAACCAGGAAGAAACATTGTGCCATGAATGAACTATCCAGTGTCCACAGATCAGCAATATTCACCATGGATTTACTGTAGTAACACTACTAACTGTAACCATGGAAGTTTGGCAGGAATAGTAGGCTATAATGCTTTCAAGTAACATCACGTCGGTTTTATTTTGAGATTATGAATATAATTGCTGCCCTCAAATGTTAATCTGAACTAAAATAAACCTTTATAACTACTACAATATTACATTTAATTTTGTCCAGGGAGCTGTTTTGTTTTATAAGCTCCTAAGAAAAGTCAAGTATAGCTCCATCATTGCTCAGTTAAAAAAATCATACTTTCTGATGTTAGTTTTAATAAAAATATAATTAAAAAAATTAAATCAAGGAAATTTCTCTGTCATTTATTTCTTTTTGCTGTATCGGAAACGTACCGAACCATGACACAAGTGTATCGTATCGAACCGAAACGTGAATTTTGTGAACCGTTACACCCCTAATATATATATATTAGTGCTGGGCAACGATTAAAAAATTTAATCGCGATTAATCGCATGATTTTCTTGCGATTAATCGCATTGTTACGCGCAAAATTTGAATAATGAATTCTAAAGTAGTGTATTGCGCACTTTTGATTTAAATGTACTACTACAAAAGTGCAATAACATGTGGTTTGCAAAAACTTTAAACAAATAAGGTGCTTTTTATACCAGCAGTATTCCCTTTACACAGTATCAATAAAATATTTCTTGTAAATCTTAATGTTTAAATCTTAACTTATACATTAACGTAATCAAATCAAATATTTAAACAAAGCTATTTGCCACTGCCAGGGCATTACCTTTTATCTAGCTTGTTAAAATAAGTCCAGTTTTCTTGTTTTGTGTTTTTTCTGAACAGGCTATCTTGTATCAGGGAGCAGCAGAAACAGTCTATGTAGTCAAAGGGTCATGATCACTACTATACAAGTCGACCAACGTTACTTCTCTGATAGCAGCTTAGGTTTGGTCAAGGCATGCCATGGTTTCCCACGTAAGATTACATTAAACAGAGGTAAAGCCCAATTTATACTCTGCGTCGAACTCACGCCGCAGCTGTGTAGCGCGCGTACCCTGACGTGCATCTCTCCAAAAATGTAACGTCAATTCTACGCGTACCGCAAGCGCTGTGATTGCTAGAACCGCTCCCCGGGTTTCACACTCTCCCTCTGCATGTGTAATTGCGCGTCAACGCGGACAACGATGCAGATATATAAATGAAAATTTTTCATTTAAAGCGTAGAGGCTCCGGCGTAGGTCCGACACAGAAGTATAAATCAGCCTAGAGTGAGGTGAAGTGGTCGAGCACAGATGCAGCGACAAGCGGGTGCGTTCCTGTGAAACTGTTGCGGTCATGCTCGCCTCACGCACGCGCCCGCGCGTTGCTGAAGTTGAATTGTCTAAGTTTTTGTACACGACGCGCAGCACAAATCATTGGAAGAGAGACTGATCCTCGGCTCGCTGTTTGTGAGTTTCCAGAATCTAAATAGTTATCAGGACATCAACAGGAGGGAATTCACATGGATCCCCGCTAAACTAAACGCAGGCCTATCAGGTAAAGTTATGTATAATTTTAATTTAAGTTAAAAAGGCTACAGCTGCGTAGCGCACAGAAGCCGAGCGCCTGTCATTCACTCGCGGAGCGCGGTCTCCCTTTCTGTTCACCTGAGAGAACCTGCCAAAGCCTCTCCACTGCTTGTTTGGGTGGGTTATTTGCTGGCTGACCAACATCCCACCCCTCATGTGATCATGGTTTGACTGTAGACCTATGTGTGTATTCAGAGCCAGTGAGCAACGGACTTTCAAAATAATAATAATAAAAACTGCGTTAACGCGCGATAAAAAAATTGTCGGCATTAATTAATAAATGCGTTAACGCGATAATAACGCGTTAACTTGCCCAGCACTAATATATATATATATATATATATATATATATATATATATATATTAGTGCTGTCAAACGATTAAAATAGTTAATCGCATTAATGTCATAGTTAACTCGCGATTAATCGCATTTAATCGCACATTTTTATCTATTCTAAATGTCTCTTGATTTCTTTTTGTCCCATTATTTTTTTCTCATTTTAATGCTCTTATCAACATGGAAAAGTGGATCGGCTTGCTTTGTGCAAATGTTTTTTATTGAAAACAATATTGGCATATACTGTTCAATTTCACACTAAAACATTATCACTTGGAGCAAATAATCTCTCACACAATATAACACTGTCCATCAATAAAAGGGTGAAATAAATACTGACGAGGTCCTGATATTGACGAGGGGGCGGAGAATTCGCATCAGCTGTGTGTGTGTGTGTGTGTGTGTGCTGGCCATCATCAAGTGGTATTCAGACTGGACGTGCTGCGATGATGATAGCTCAGTTCACAACGACAAAACGCACAGATCACTTTGGTCTTGTCAATGGAACCATTTGGCAACTTTTTGAAAGTAAACTTTCCATTCAGAATCTTATTGGCATCCATTTCGGCGTCTCGCGCTCGTCATCCACTCAAAACTGGACGTTTTGAACGTTCCTATAACATTCAGAAATAACGTTTTTATAACTTAATGGGAACGTTATGAAAACATTCTTATAACCTAAAATTGTTAGCTGGGGAAGAGAGATTCGCGATTGCACTGAAAACGTTTTAAGTGCAGGCATATTCTCTGAGTGAGCCCAGAGAAAATTCTTACAAGAGCAGCGTGTATCTGAGAGCGCGCGCGACTCGAGCAGAGAGATTCGCGCTCGCAAGCCCAAACAAGTGTGTGCGGCGTGCCTGTTGTTTTGTTTCCGGTCTAGCTAGATCCGCTTGCGCTTTCAAAACGTCCTCGCGCGCCGCAAGCCATTGAAATGAATGGGTTTCATAGCGCAGCGGCCCGCATGCCGTCCTGTTGCAAAAGCATGTGAAAAAAAAACTACAAAGTTTGCTAGGCCAAAAAGACCGTTAATCGCGCGATAAAAAAATTAACGCCGTTAAAATGGGTTTGCGTTAACGCTGTTAATAACGCGTTTAACTGACAGCCCTAATATATATATATATATATATATATTGTCCTCGCATTCTTTCTTGTGTGACACACCTGAATGAAAGGCTCATTATTATGTGGGTCTTTGTCTTCTCAGGTGAGAACCACCTAATTATACATGAGGGGGTTGGGCCGTTCACTCCCATTTGCATATTGCCTTTCCAAACCAAAAAATGTTTTTCACAATTTAAAACAATCTATTGTTTTATGTGAATGATTAGGCAGGATGATTTTCAGATCATTTTGAAGCAAAAACTCTAGGCGACAACATCCATTAGTCAAAAGTCTTGTGGATAGATTTAGTATGTGTTTTGTGGCCTTATTTCAGAAACTTTAATTTTTAGTTTTTTCAATAACCATGCATAAACATTATTCTCTCGAAAATACAAACATGTACATACATGTTGCTCACATATTATGGTAGCCCTGTTTGTGCTAAATAGTGTAATTTCACCTGTGCCATTAATATGTTTATAAGCAACTGAAAAAAGCACAAATCTCAGGGCATGTCAAAACATCTCAAGGACCCCAAAAACACCTTAGACCCCAGAGGGTTAATAGACAAAGCGTGTCCTTGAAAATAAATTCCAGCACAGCGCTACAACAACCATAATGAAATGACTTCACAATAAAATGCTTTACAATCAAATCTGTTAGAGAGCTACATATGGTAATTTAGAATATAATCTGTGCAATAAAATACCTTACTCGCAAAACAGCATCAAATCCCTCAGTTCTTGCCATCTCTGAAAAGCCAAACCAATGTTGATTCTTGTTTTATTATAAAGTCTGTCATGTTCTCTTCTGTCCTGCACACTAACCTATGCCACTCCCACATCACACAACTATCAAAGTACCCATTTGGCATCTCGAGAGTCAGACAGCTGCCTTCTAAAAAATCAGCATCCTTAGAGACGCTTTGCACAACTTGTAACGTCAGTGGAGAAAGTCATATAGTTCATTGTAATATACATCATTTACATAATTCACCCGCTATATTGATAAATTTAACAATCTTTTAACAAATAGTAATTTGTAATTGTAGCTTAACTGGTCAAGAACAAAAAAAAACAAATGGCATTGTTATCCGCAGATACTCAGGGTTACTGTATTGGAAATAAAGTGGTATCGAGCCATCCTTACTAGTTATATGACAAGCACATTAGCTTTACTCAAGCTATAGCGAGTATTTGTGTGAAAAAACAAATAATTTTTTTTTTAACAAGTTAGTCTCATGTCACTGAGGTTTATTTCAAAATCTAATCTGCATTGTAGTTGGGCTTGTTTCATTGTGATTGTCTAAAGATATTCAGTTTTAAATATTCGGATTATGTGTCAAGTAGTAGTAAGCGATTACTTATAATATTTCATCACTTACAGTAGATTATCGCTGTTAAAACAAGCCCAAAGAAAACATAACCCGTTGCCTCACAGTGCGACGAGACCTATCTTTGCAAAACACACGCTTTTCTTTTTGGTCAAATTCTATACACGCAAGTAATTAGAAATTCTCTGGTGCACAAGTATTCTATAACTAATTTTCAGTTAAGGTATTGGAGAAAATTATGATTATTGTATCCTTTGTACAATAATATATTATGTGCACCAACAGCTAGTAATACAGATTATTCACCTTTTTGTTTTTAAACTGATAGAAAGGGGAAATGAAATCATTATTAGACTACTTCTATCTATAATATCCTTCTTTCTGTTCTCAGGAACTACACCTGTTTGTGATGACATTGGCAGGCACATACTAAATTATGGTCGCCGCATCCCATTGGCTGAGTGGGATGCCAGAATTGAGGTAAATTGTCCATGTTAAAAATCCCACAGTGGATGAGTGACTGCACTGTTTGAGATTAATTAGATTTTAAGAATACCATTTTGTTTTTGTCTTGGTAGGCTGTGACTCCCAGGATTGTCCGTGATGTCTGCTCTAAATACATCTATGACAAATGCCCAGCTGTGTCTGCAGTTGGTCAGTCCATTTATTTTTATATTTAATATACATTTTTAGATTTTTTTGCAGTTCTACATTGACATGAATAAACGTGGGCTTCTTTTTTTATATATTAGCATGTCATATAAATGTCTGCATATATATATATATATATATATATATATATATATATATATATATAAATATATTTATTTTATTTATTTATTTTTACAATCAGCTCTCATGATTACTGAACTTTTTGTTCTAAACTTAATCAATAGATAAGCTAACCATTTCGATTATCAGATTAATCAATTTCGAATCATTAACATCCCTAATATGGGTATTTTCTGGATCTAGCTGCAGCTTATTTATGGACAGTTGGTCCAATGATTAATTCTGCTATCAGAATTTAAGATAGAAATTGCTACACATCCAACCCGATGCTGTGGTATTGAAATTGGTATTAAGAATCATGAAAATTCACTTGTATTAATGTTTTTTTTTGTTTTTTCTTTCTCTATGCAGGTCCAGTAGAGCAGCTGCCAGATTATAACAGAATGAGAAGTGCTATGTACTGGCTCCGATTTTAAATGTTCCTTGGGCTGTCAGCTCTGCTGTCTGTCTTTGCAATTTTTGTCCTCTCGTCTTATTCATACCCTTATCTTGTATGAATTTGATGGGTAGCATATTTGTCATCTCTTTTCAAAGCTCAGATGAAGAGGAATAATTTGGTAAATATACATTTGGAATGTCTGACATGGGGCAGAGCTATTTATGAATTTATGTGGTTTTATTTCTGTCCCTTTTTGTATATATATAGCAATAGCTCTCATACCAACTTCAAATAAAACCCTGTCACTAGTGTTTGATTTGTGTTAGTTGCTTCTAAATGGGCTGTAAAGTTATTTGTGGGTTAAGGAGAGAACCGGAAGGAGTATTTTTTTTTAAAGAAATAAAGGACGTTTACGTGACAGCTTTTAAAATATTCTAAGGATGATTGGCTATTTTTGCTACTGTCAACATACACTAGCACACTCACCCTTTAAGTTTTGCATTGGGGAGCATTCTGAGGATGTCAATCTTGTGATTCTGTCAAAGGAGCTACAGTTAAAAAAAATCAAGACATTTTTATGCAAACTTGTCCACACTTACTTTGTTCTAGGAGTGCAATATTTGATGTGACAGAACTGGAGTGATGTAATCAAATATTTGTGCAACTGCAGATTACACAATCTGTTAAGCAAACACTGACTTTATCGATTTATTTTAATTGTTCATTCTAAGCTTAATTTAACAGCGGATCCACAAGGTAACACTTTAAAAACAATGGATTTAAGATCAACAGTTGACTTGGTCTCAGGAGGTCTTGTCCATGTTTCCTACTTTTTTCCTCAGAGTAAGGAAAGTTAAACATGTATAACTGTGAAAAAAATTAGAACCTCTGCTCTATAATCAGACCACACTATAGCCTGTCACATACGGAATTGATTAAAAACCAGTGACTGCTTTTTAAATAGAACTATGACTCAATTTTGCATTTATGCATCATAAAACATTCTAATTTTTTTAAACTCAAAATCTGTAAAAATTACACACAAATACATGTGAAGGCAGTTGATTTACAATAAATACAGGTACAGAACAGAATGTCGGGGACAGCAAAAGCACCAGGATCTGTCTTTCACGTTCCAAATGTACTAATACTACAATACTCTCTGTAATCATAATTCTGTCACAACAGCATTATTTCCAGCAAACAACGATGTTCGGATCATTCTCCAAACGCTCATCCAACTCCCTGTAACTCATTCCTGAAAATGCATGAAAGGAATCATTTCACTGGTTTAAAGGAATATTCATGTGAAAAAGCAATAACATACTTAATACTTGCCAGTTTTGCAACAGATTTCATCATAACTATGGCAGCCAGTGTAAAGTCTCGGTGGACGACTCCTATCATCTCTAACAACCTTGACTGGATATTTCTGCAGGCGCCGAATCAGACCTTTCATCAAGCCAAACTGAATCAACTTCCTGCAATAACATGTATAAAAGAAAAAAAAGTAGAATATTTTATATAGCATATTTTCTTACAGCTCAAACTGGTACTAACCAACAGCTAAATGAGCCAAAAACAATCTTAATATAATCTTTACATATTGTTCTTCTGTAGTACAGAAAACAAGACTGACATGCCTTATTAGTGGTATGTTAATTGGGGGGATTTAAGCGTGAACAACAATCAAATTCAAATAGCCTTGCCTTTCATCCACTCTCTGTAGCTGGTGAGAATAGCGGGAACAGAGGTCACGCACAGTTGTACCTGGGGTCAAACCACAATACAACTGGAACACATCCCTGAGACTTGTCCTTTGGCCTGGTGACATGCACATAGTAAAATGTCTACTGTGAACTAGAAACATTTCACTCTCATACACATACATGTATATTTAAAATCTCTGTACTTGCTCACCTAGCTTACAGACGTAATGTAGACACTCTTCCTGAAGGCACTTCTTATCTATCAAGTTTTGTACTTTAGGTGTTGTGCAATAAACATTTGAGTACTGTAGAATATGAAAACCAAAAAGCCAAGTAAGAAAAATAATTTATCATCAAATTTAGAAGAAACAACAAAAACTTACCTGAAATATGGATACCAGAGTTACCACTTCATAATACCTGTGAAACAGTACCATTGTTCAATCCATTACTCTTTAGCTACTATTACATGTAAGAAATGTGTAGTTTTTACAACACAATAACTATTGTAATGATCTATTAATGGTTTTAGTGCATTTCATTTTTTACAATTTCATCAGGTGCTAGATTTTCATGCATTCATCATTGTATCTATACATTTTTGTCAAGAGTCAAAGTGATTCCTTATGTCAGGAGGTATTTCCAAATTACAAGAATAATCTGGGTTAAATACAACTTGAACTCTTGTCAGCAACATCTATGGCATGCATTTGTACCAGAGTTTAAAAGCAGAAATGGCAAAATGCAAAGCAAAACCAAAGGTGCCAGAAATGTTTTGTATTTGTATTGATTTCCTTATCTACACTCCACATTTTAAACTTCCTCCTCCGCGTTCACTGGAGAGAAATTTTGTACCAGGCTCGAGCCATGAATTTGTAGTCCCAATATCAATGATTATCAAAAACATGTTAAACTTTGAATTTAGCATAGCTACGCTGGGCTAAAATGAAAGTAGGGGCTGTGCCATGGTGATTAAAATGGTAATAAAAATTTAGAATCATAAAAATGATGATTTATCTGATAACATATAGCCACTTAGGGGTGAGCAATTTTAATTAAACTTAATGTTAATGAAAATAATATGAGAAAAATATCCCTGATAGTTATTATTAATGCTGCGTGTAATAATGCAATACCCATACTTGTCTTAGGACAACTTTGATGAACTTTTTTGATCCACTTCAAATGTGACTACTGTAAGTTATGTGCTAGGCAGACCTACCATTGTTAATGCGCTCATCCCGTAACCCGCTGAAACACAAGTAACTAAAGCACAAAGAATTCAACAATGTTGCATTACATCATTATAATGTAATGTATATGACAGTCCCAATCATAGTCGAAAACTGCCATTTAAGCTGCGTGAGATGAACAGACAAACACTAGTAAACTGAAGCGCTTTGGAAGAGGATTCACTAAACTCAACCAATCGCATCTTATATGAGATTAATCAGCCTGTTTTAATGCTTGAATCTGATTGGTTGACAAACGTTCTAAGGTGTGCAATTATTTTCAGGGAAACGTAGTTCCAGGGAGGTCTTGAACCCATTACAGTTCCAATCTCTTTGACAAATGATTTCAGTTATTTCAAAAGGTCCGTAGTACCCGTACAGCTTACAACAGCAAAAGAACAAAAACCCACAACACTGACCAAGCAAATAAACACAGTAAACAATAGGATAAAAAAAGACAAATTACTTCCATGTTTTTTGCCACAAAATTACGTTTTATTATGTGCGGAAAGCACATACTCTCCTCTCCCACTCGGACGATTGTATCAGTAAAATAGTTTAACAATTTAAAAGCTTCATGAATTTCTCACTAGCGAGGTAATAACGGCTCTGTTCTTGGAGCAGATAAATATACAGTTTTGCCATTAGTAGAACGCTGCTGTGCTGCCGCTGAGAGACGCACCAGTAAAAACGGAAAAGTTTTATAGTACAGATGACAACGTTATCAAAATGATCCCCATTCACACGGATCCGCAAAAACGACTAATTAATGCTGTATTGTGCATGCCAGACAAGCAGTTGGCGATGTCACTTTGTAGAGAAAGTATATACAGATATACAGAAGACATAGATGCAGACCGAAAATTCTAAGAAGATTGGAGAAAAAACTATGCCTTTATTCTTTCTGTCAAACTGATGTGTGTTATTTGCTCAGAGTGCTCATAAACGTAATGAAAATATTATTACAATTTTCTTCCTCCTTTTTCATATAGACCAATAGCTCTAGATAGTTATAATGCTTATTTGTTGATACTTCTAAGAATAATTTCTCAAAATGTATTTGATTTGTTAATCATAGTTTTCAGTAGTCTCTAATGATTTTAAAAAAAAAAAAATTTTGTTGTCAAGTCACATTTATTTATATAGCGCTTTTTACAATACAGATTGTTTCAAAGCAGCTTTACAGAGATAACAGGAAAATAATGCAACAAAGTTTGTTTCCAGAAGAAAATAGCGTCACAGTCCAGCTTAAGTAAGTTCAATGATGTTTCATTTTTGTTTAAAAAAAAGTTATTAATTTAGATCATTTATATATATATATATATAACTGCTCTGGAGTAAACCGTGATGTCACCATCCAGCTCAGTTCAGTTCTTGTATAACAGTGTCAATGCAGACAGATCAATATTATTGTTGAATATTAAATTAAATGTTAAATTAAATGAATTGTCAGAATATTCATAGGGTTATATTTTTAAAATTCATCAAAGTGCACCTAGCTGTGTTATTTGTTTTTCTCTGCTCATATTTTAATATTCATTTGTTTGTATAATGTGTGTGTAGGTCTGTGTTTAATTGGTTGTTGTCTCCCCTCTTCCCACCCTCTATACTCCCACTTTTCCACAGCTTTACACGCCCATTTCTGGAGTCTTTTTTCAAATCTGAGGTGTGAATGACAAATGATAAAACAGGGGGGGTTTATGACACTTTAAAGATATTTTTGTTTACTTATGTACTTTTATTATACTTTTTCCAAAATAAAAACTGTACTGAGCCAAAGCAAGCAGAAAACAAAGTCAGTAGAGAGTTAATCTGTATTTAACACAGGATATTCTTTTTAATAAGTTATTATTAAGATAATGACCGCAGCTCAAAAAAGGAATAATATCATACTTACAATAAATTCTGAACAGCAATCCGCACCAAATTAAGCTCAACATCGGCCTCAGCTGAGATCTTTTGAATGTGTCGATACCCATCTACAAAGGGTAGGATCTGCAAAAAAAGTAATCAAAATATTTATAAAAAAATTATATAAATGAAATATTTCTGGTAACAAATTATATTTGAAGACAGTATGCCAAATAAAATAATATACCTGTTTCACACTGCAAGTGAGCGGCACGCAAAACAATGGCTATGGTTAGTATTACAAACTACATTTTTTTGAAATCTTATTTGTAATATATCTAAATTGTAAAATCAAACCTTGTTGTATAACCAAACCTTGAGTGTTATAAACTGCTCAGATTAGTCTTGTTTCAGTCACGCTGTGATAAAAAAGTACAGTGTAATGTGACAGTGACTTTCTCCAAGCCAGACAATAGAACTATTTCAAACATTTTTCTTCTTCTTTTTTTGTTTTCAGACATACTCCATAACAAAACACACTACAAAAAATTAGCAGATTTTATGAAATTTATATTTTCTCCCGCTTTACAATGTGAACACTCTTGTATGGAAGCTTGTTTCCACCAATTGCAAGATGTAAACTTGAAATTGCGTGTTATAAAGTCAGAATTGCAAGATATAAACTCGCAATTCTGACTTTATCTCTCAATTGCGAGTTTATATCTCACAATTCTTACTTTATAACACTCAATTGCGTGTTAGAATTGCGCGATATAAACATCAATTCTGAGGGGGAAAAAGTCAGAATTGCGAGTTTATTTCTCGCAATTGAGACTTTATATTGCGCAATTCTGACTTTATAACTCGCAATTGTGACTTTATATCATGCAATACTGAGATAAAAAGTAAGAAATGTGAGATAAAAAGGTCGCAATTACCTTTTTTATTTTTTATTCTATGGCGGAAACAAGCTCTTGTTTGTTAACATGGGTGGCAAAAACAACAACAAAAACAATGCGCTACTCATGCACCACGGACACGTGCAATATGAAACAGGGCTTCATTTTCCAAGTCTAATTTACTTTTCTTTCTTTTTTTTTATTAAGTCAAATAAAGACAGTAAACAGTGGGGAAGATTTTTTGTAGACCTGTTGTGTGGTGAGATCCCATTGTGACTTTATAAAGTGGTCTTTATTCTTGGTAAATACTGGTACATCATACTCCTGAACAACCTGAGGATCTTTCCTTTGTTCAATTAGCTTCAAGTGGATGGTGTTAGAGTCATCTGTTATGAGAGAGGGAGATAGGGTGATTATAAAAACGGCGAGAAACACTGACAGGGAAACAGAGAGATAGAAAATACACATATAACCAATAGGTAGGGTGCAGGCTCCTGTAACATTAAGTTCCTCAAGAAGTGTGGACAGGATAGGCAACAGCTTCTGTTTACTCTCCTCGTTTGAAATGAATCCACTCTCAAGCTGATCAAAACATTTTATGAAATGGTAAAGTGTTAGACCAACTTTTGAAGTACAGAAACTATAACAGAAAGTACGTATTAAATTAATTTTTTACCTCCAGAGTTGTGAGGTAGCCAGACAGTTTTTTGACAATAGGTTCTAAAGCACATGTTTTTGTCCTGGCATCACAGACTAAACCCAAATTGAAGAGCAAGGCATTCCGGCTATACTTCTTATGCTCAATGCACACTGGACAGCCAATCAGTTTCTTCTCCATGGCAGTCCTTAATCAGTTACACAGATAAAACACAACCAGGTCATTATCATTAACTCTAAAAGTCAATTTACACCAAATGTAATCACAGACACAAATGTAAACACACACACACACACACACGCTGGTTGCAGCTAAATTCATTTAAAGCAAATCAGTTTACTTGTCAGTCAGTTTAATTCATAACGTAACCAATTTTTAACCATGGAAGTAAAGCTCCAATAAACATGAATGAGGAAAGACTGAAATCTGTGTTCAACTGTTTTTTTTTTTAACATTTCAAGAACCAAATCTGAAAACAACGGTTTCAGAATTGGTGCGTATAAGCTTGAAAGATTAATGTAGTTTGAGTAACTTGAGATGACTTCTGCTGTTGAACCTTAAACATGCAAATTATCTCTTATGTTTTTGCCATACTAGGATAGGCTAATTATCTTATTGAAATGTGGATGTTGCCTCCTAAGTAGTTTTTGTAAACATTTAGTAATTTACAAAATATTTTTGTAAATGGTCTATATATATATCATTTATAAAAATGTATTATTAAACATTTGCCTGTGGATTTTCTATTGTGAGTATGCACTTTTTCGTTACTTAAAAATATCAATATATATTTTTTATTAAACGTGCTAATTACATTTTAGATCCACTGAAGCAAATTCAGAAATCAAAAGCCTCTACTTCTTGTTTTTGACAAGAAAACAAGCAGTACGTTCAAACTATTTTAACGTTTTATTTTGTAATGTGGAGCTCATGTTCGCTGAAGACAATTCATAACCGAGTCTGGTCTAGTTTAAGAAATTATTTTTAAACGCACACGCATAGCGTAGTTTTTAGTTTATTGGTGTTTGTGCCCTAAAACAACAATGCAAATACAAATAAAACAATGAGATTACTTAAGTAAAGTTTAATACGTAACTTACACTGTTATGAGCTTGTTCTGCAGTTCAGGTTTGGTGATGATGTACACCTGCACAGTATCAAAAAGTTCCCTCGAAATATATTCTTCCGGAACCTTCGATCAAACAAAAATTGTATATAATTTGTTACAATATAACCGGATAAACATTGTTTTGCTTGTATGCATAATGGAAGTCTCGTTTGCAAACACAAAACCAGGCTGTCAAACATGCTGTAACCTACTCTGTTTCGCTCAAAAATATTTATTTCTATGATGTTACCTGATATGTGATCTTTGGTCCTAACGTTGGATGAAATTCACTGAAAAATATACAATCTATTCGTCTGTATGTACCCATGTTCAGTAATGTTGATGTAATCTTCTTCAGTGTGTTCACGGAAGGGTAACAAATTAACAAAATAGGTGCATACTGCCACCTACTGTGCTCCTCCGCCACTGATTTCAATTAAAACAATTCAAATGTTATGACCTGGATATTTGTAAATATGGGATATTTACAAAAAAATATATAACCAGTGCTAGGTAGTAACTGATTAGTACATATCTGGATTACGTAATCAGATTCCAAAAAAGTAATTGTTTAGAAGATTATATTGCGTTTTAAAATATGCATAATCACCTTTTATAAATTGCATAATTACCTTTATTCACCTATGTTTATATATATTTTAAATCTTCCTTTAAAAAAAAAAAAAAAAGCCTATCACGTATATACAATGGAAAGTCTTGTAGATTTGTACACAGAGACCAGCCATAAAATCGAGACAACACAGCATTTGGCTATACTATATTTACATATATCATTTCATTTTTAAGGTTGTTTTCTCAACATTGCATAACGTATTTGGAAGGCCTTTGTCTTCCAGAAAGGTTAAAAATGCACAAATGATGTCGTAATTACGATTTTTTTTAACCTAATATATTTTAATCACCTCCAGAGATTTTAAGTTAATAAAGTCAATCATTTAACAACACATGTGTATATTCACAGTTCTCTGATTGTTTAATGGTCACATGACAACAAATTAGTCTTTTTTAGTAATTATACTTTTTAAAAAATAATTTACATAATTCAATTAATTATTAGCTTTTCGTCCACTTACAAATCCCCTGGAATTCCTTCATAAACCCCAGTTTGGGAAACTTTATACACATGATGCTCATAACAAAAAAAGAGCTGTGAAGCAACATAGACATATATTTGTTCTTATTGGATCTTAAAAGGGTCAAACTGTTTAATGTATAATTTGATCTATTAGGCAGCATGACAAAATTAACAGTCTGTTAATTATTTTAACGAAGCAAGAGTGACCCCTGTGGGTAGTATGCATCATTCACTTTTAATTTTGAGGCCATTTAGTGATTTTACATCATGAAAGTAGCATTGATAATTTTTTTTTACTTCAATATTCTACTACCATCCTAAAGGTGCATTCACACTCTATCAGCGACACGCAGCGACAGGATCCCTTTCATTTCAATGGAGAGCGGGCGATTTCCGGCGACACGAGCGACAGAGGCTGGATCCCAAATGGCACACTTCATGTGGACTCGCGTGGTGCTTCTCATTTCTTGTTTGTGCATCCTCGTTTCCTTTCCTCGCTTCCTTTCCTCGCGTCTCAGCTCCACCCCCTGTAGGATGCGAGGGAAGGCTGCAAGGAAAGAAAATGAGGACGGAGGAATCGAAGGAAAGCTTATTTATACATTGGAATACTTAATCACTCCATGTCACTTCACAGCGTCATCAGCAGCGCTCAAAGGATCTGCCCTTATGTTGTTTTAGTTTGGTTATTTAAGAAATTCATAATAAATAATAATAAAGCAAGACATCCTGTTGAAATATATGAGATATGTGGTTTATTTAAACTGCAAAGGTAATATAAATTCAAATGAATGTGACCGATGTGAAGGGGGAGGATAATGTATACGTGCGCCACGTTCAGTCGATAAAACTTTTCTGCAAAGGATACACACGTGTATCCTCGCTCATGACTCCTCAGGAAGCCTCCTCACACCTCGATCCTCGCGGTGCAATTAGAGAATTGAGATGTCCTTCAAGATGGCTGAGCTCGATCGGTTTCCAGGTCATAGGATGGAGGACGGAGGAGCGAGGAGATGAGAAGGGATATTGGCTGGATCCCAAACGGCACACTCCGGCCTTGTGGACATCCTTCGAGTTCACACTTGGTGACGTCAGGAAGTGCAGACCTAAGGGTCGCTGGCCTCGAGTCCACGAGGGCATGCGAGAGTGTATTTTGGGTCAGGCTTGAAGACAAAGTCAAACAGCCACGAAACTCCTCCCCTCATAAATGAATAGATAAATCTGATTGGGCGTTCGCAATGATTCCTGGGTAAGTAACTCGTGTGGAGGGTGCGAAAGTGCGGGCTTTGCCGAAGTCCGCATCGAGGGCACAAAGGCGGTGCTTGCGAGCACACTTCTGAGCGGTGAAATGCCAAATGGGGCACGCTACGGACTCGTACACTTGGCGAGCACGCGCAATTTAAGGCCACGAGACCGTGGGTGCTTCTCATTTCTTATTTGTGCATCCTCGTTTCCTTTCCTCGCTTCCTTTCCTCGCGTCTCAGCTCCACCCCCTGCAGGACGCGAGGGAAGGCTGCAAGGAAAATATATTAGGACGGAGGAATTGAATGAAAGCTTTTTTATACATTGGAATACTTGATCACTCGAGCGTCACTTCACTGCGTCATCAGCAGTGCTCAAAGGATCTGCCCTTATGTTGTTAAAGTTTGTTTATTTACGAAATTCATAATAAATAATAATAAAGCAAGATACCTTGTTGAAATATGTGAGTTGTGTGGTTTATGTAAACTACAAAAGTAAAGTATAAATTCAAATGATTGTGACGGATGTGAAGGGGGAGGAGAATTGATACGTGCGTCACGTTTAGTCGATAAAACTCTTCCGCAAAGGGTACACCTGTGTATCCTCGCTCATAGCTCCTCTGGAAGCCTCCTCACTCCTCGATCCTTGCCTCCTCGCGGTGCAATTAGAGAATTGAGATGTCCTTCAAGATGGCTGAGCTCGATTGGTTTCCGGGTCATAGGATGGAGGACGGAGGAGCGAGGAGACGAGGAGGGATATTGAGAAGCACCCCGTGAGTTCACATGAAGTGTGCCATTTAGGATCCAGCCATTGAGAAGCACCCGCGGTCTCGTGGCCTTAAATTGCGCGTGCTCGCCACGGTTAGGAGTCCGTAGAGTGTCCCATTTGGCATTTCAGAGCTCAGAAGTGTGCTCGCGAGCGCCGTCTTTGTGCCCTCGATGCAGACTTCGGTGAAGCCCGCACTTTCGCACCCTCCACACGAGTTACCTACCCTGGATTCCAGGAATCATTGCAAACGCCCAATCAGATAAATGAGGGGAGGAGTTTCATGACTTACGCTGGCATAAAAGAGGAGAAGATTTTTAGATGTACGTTTTTTTTAAAGATATAATTACAGAGATTATCATCACAAATCACCCAGACATGGCTTTGACAACAAATGATAATGAAAACATTTAAACATATATGTTGGACTACTGCCTGAAACTGAATACTCTTATAGTGGGTAATTAAGGCAATACCATTTCCCATTATTTAGGTATGATTTCATTATTCAATTATAGTCCATTATTTTGGTATAATACCATTTAATGCAGTGGTTCTCAAACTTTTTCGGTCATTCCCCACTTTGGACAAGGGGGAATTTTCAAGCCCCACCTGCCCCCATCGCCCCGACACAATGCTAATGAAATACGTAACAAGCTTAAAATGTTCCAATTTATTGAAGTAACAAGTAGTATCAGTATAGTAACAAGTTGTATCTAAATACAAACTAACTATCTACATCAAATAACAGCAAGTTCAAAAATAAAGAAAATGAAGTGCATCTGTGTCATAACTTGCATGAAATTCAAAAATAGAGAAATTAAAAGTGCCTCAAAAATAGAAAAGAAATAAAAGTGCCACTTTGCAATCTGTTAAAAAAAGAAAAGAAGAGAAATCCATTTGGCAAGACAGGTCTATTTATCCCTGCATTAGTGACTGCAATGAGCCTGTTTTGCATTGCACAATTTCTCAAAGCAGGGTTGCAGGCATGATACTGCCACTCTCAAATCATGTTCAATGTTCAGAGAAATTTCATGTCTTGTCGTAAGCCACAACATAATGACGTCACATATTTTCCAACCCAGCCCTCAGCCCCCACTTACGCATGAAACAGCTTCCAGCGCGCCTGGCTACCCATCGGCGCGAAACATAGGCTACATATCTATGGGCGCAAAAGTTTGTTCCGCTACAATTAATATGCCGACGTCACTTCAATCATTATTTTGGGGGTGGGGAATATGGCGTTCCGATAGGCTCAAAAATGTAACTTTGTAGCACCCACTCGTCTCAATGAATGTGACGTCTGCGTCTGCCGAACGTGACGTCTGCGTCTGCAGAACGTCTCGTCTGCGTCTGCCACATCCCTCGTTCGTGTGCCGAACGTGACGTCTGCGTCTGCCGAACGTCTCGTCTGCGTCTGCCACACTCGTTCGTGTGCAGAACGTCACGTCTGCGTCAAGGGGGTTTCCATGGCTGCGTTTCCCAAAAGCATTGTAAGCCTAAATTGATCGTAAAAACGATCGTACGACTGATCTTAATATTATGGTCTGTTTCCCAAAAGCATCGTAACTTAAGTAGCACTTGAAAATCTTCGTAGAACTACGAGTGCTCTGGAGTAATCGTAAATCCCCAAGTTCATCGTAAGAAGACAGAGTTATGAGATCACCTGCTTAATTTTATCTTTTTGAAAGGTATCTTCTCTTGTTTTTTTGTTTTTTGTTCACCCATTTTGTCAGCCTGTAGGCCCTATAGGTGCTTTATATCTATATAGACTTGTCTTGATTTAATCCACAACAAATTACGATTATTAGGTTAAACGTTCAGAATACGATTCCATATAAGGTTATATTTCAGCACTTCGCGAATGGACAGCGATAAGTAGCACGTAGAACGCGCGTTCTCTCGCGCTTTCATGTTAAGTGCATTTTTGGGAAACGCGCGTGGAATTGCGACGAGCGTTCGTAACCTTGCACGTAGAGAGCGCTCTTAAGAGCTAAGATACATCTTTATCGGGAAACCCGGCCCAGCACATTCCACACACTTATTCGTTCTTTATTATTTCCCCCCACTGATCATCAATTCTATTTTATTAGCAATGAAGTGCACATTACCTTGCTTATACATAGCTTTTTATAATATAGTTAGTAAATATTAATTTACACAAATTATCATGTTAAAATTTGTGTTTGCCATTTTTCTTGTCAACATGTCCACATATAGCCTACTTAATCATAAAAAGATTAACCATAAAAACTAAAAAGCATGTAGGCCTATGTACTAGCTATTCACCACTAGGAGTCTCGTGACCAACACAAAATAACTTAGCCTAGTTGTAAACATTTGGGCTGATTTAACTAACAAAATAAAATGTGTTATTTGTAATGTTTAATTTTAAAGTTGTAATATTTGGTTTTTAGAGTTTCACCGAAGTTTGATTAACACCTGGATGCAGCAAGATTTATGCGTGCGCTTGACCATGCATGCATGCACTTAATTAATATAAGACAAATCTTTAGTCTATGGCTACTCTAATCAATACATTTATTTTACATTATTTACTTATTTATTGGATATTAGTAATTAGTATCCAGTTATTTAGATTACATTAGTTGAGTTAACATACAGCTAATTAGTAAATGAACGAATAAAATAATAAAATAAAGATTACATTAAGATGCTATGCTAACCACATATTTCTAGCATTGCTTGTTCCTACACGAAAAGGATTGTATTGTATCTTCTGTTATAAAGATGATTGACATTTCGTTAATTAAAAATAATAAGCACAAAATATATAGTAAAAATATGAAATGTAATGTTCTTTATGCGTTTTGATAGGCTACTTTTTGTATTTTGTATAATTATATCTCTATGTAATGAAGATAGCCTATTAACAAAAAATATTATTAATATTATTATTATATATATAGGCTAATATAAAACTTTTGTATTCAATTATAGGCTATAGAACATTTGGAATAAAAATACGCTGAAAACCCAAACAATAGCATGTGACAAACGAAACACGTCTTGTTTATTATGCTGCTGCTGCTACAAAAACTGAATAGGCTAAATAAATAAATAAACAAACAAACAAACGACGTCCTAAAGGACATAGCCTAAACTGTTTTGTGTCCATAGCCTTGAGTTTGCAGATTGTAGTAGCCTATTATTTAGGATATCCGACATTATGTTTTTGTAACCATTTTAGTAGCCTATAGTTTTATATAGGCCTATTTATAAAAAATATTATTTTTTAATTCTATTCTTCTATTTAAAGGATCTACAGAAACAGTGGTTGTGCGATCGAGTTGTCTGTTTTCTAGTTTACCAAAGTGCTGGCCTTTTAAAATTATTTAAAAAAAAATCCTATATATAAATCACAGACGCAGACGTGACGTTATAAGACAGACGCAAGTGTCACGTTCATTGAGACGAGTGCATGTTGCAAAGTCATATTAAAGAACCAATCGCAACCGCGGACACACTGCACTGAGCTGTGCTGAGTAGAGTGTTAAACCCGTGTTAGAGAAAAAAACAATTTATAACTTCACTGCTACACGTGAATGACACGTAAACGTCTGACAATACACTTCACTGCCACACGTGATTTACGTGACGTCTGCGTCACGTCTGCGTGACGTCTACGTCACGTCTGCGTCTTAAATTGAATGGAATAAATAGCAGAATAAAAAAAAAATTAAGACGTTGAGTGAGACGTTCATTGTAACGAGTGCATGTTGCAAAGTTATATTAAAGAGCCGATCGGAACGCCATAGGGGAATTCCTGTTACTTGTTGTCGCCCCCGGGGGTGATTGGTCTAATAAGCGGCAACACACAGCTATAAGGACGGTTTGCTCTCACACGCGCTGCATTAATAGTCACACACACACACGCGCGCGCGTTCTAGTGCGCGGTCTTGCTCCAGATTCCGGGAGATTGGATCTCATTTGCGGGCGTCAAGGAGCCGCTATCAATATGCGGGAGACTCCCGGAACTTCCGGGACATTTTGGATGTCTGGATAAAGATATAAAGGCATAAAAAGGAAAATTTCCTCCCGTTTGGCGCGCCCCACCTGTCACGTCTCTATTCCCCACCAGTGGGGCGCGCCCAACACTTTGAGAACCGCTGATTTAATGCAAGGATTTTTGTCATCTTCAAGAATCTCTATCGGGTTACCGTAATTTGAGGTTCTATACACTCCTGACAGTTTATTGTAGTTTTATATAAATTCCTCTTCTTCATTTCAATTATTAAATTTATAAGTAAGTATGCATAAACGTTAACATAAATATAAGTATCTTTGTGGCATAAAAACCATGCAAATACACAACTATAAAAGGTAATAATTCACCACAAAGTGTGGATATAGCCTGTGGGGGAAATTGTTCTTGATGCTATGCAATGTGTTGTTTGTCTTTATCTGATAAAGGGGGCGATGAGAGGACACTGCAGTTCATTCGGCTACGTATTGAGAGAGATTTGGCCTTTACAGGCATGAGGAACACCTCTGCTCAAGGGTTTGAGTAAGTCTGTGTTCTGCATTAGCAACTTTGCAGTTGTAAGAAATAAATCACTACTTACCCATTTTTGTAATCTGTCTGTTAGAGAGATTATTAAAGCAATGGGACTGCAAGACATTCTCACACCTCAACAAGACAAAAAAAGCGGGAAAACCTCAAAGGAAAATACAAGGTATTTTCAGTACACAACAAACACTACTTTGTAACAGGAATCAATTTAATGTGAAATAAAGTGTAAAAAAGTAAAAAGTTAAACAGAACTGTTTAATGCATTTGTTTGTTAATAATCTTATTAATACTATTATAGGATTTGTGCCAGCCTAATACAGGATCTGGGACAGATGAAGGAGAGTTAACAGCAGCATCATGGCCATTTTTGAAGCTATGCATGAGGCTATTGACCAAAGGCCGAATATGCTGCCTGTGGCCACCTTTTCATCTCAGTTACCAGATCACCCCAACAGAATGCAAGGCTGGTCCCTCTGGTGCTGTTGATGCTTATTTCCTGGAGCCTTTCCCCACCTTTTCTGAGCCAGGACCAGCAGAAATGGAGGACACTGTGAAAGCAGGGCCTACAAAGGCTGATCATACCTATGGATCTACAACACCAGAGGGGATTCCTACACCATCCACAAGGCCAAGTGCAGGGATGGAGAAAAAACCCTCAAATAGAAAGAGGCGTACCCAGCTAGAACATTCTGAGAACGTCCCCGCTGGTGTCAAGGACGTCGCCTGGTAACGTTCCCACAACGTTCCCAGACAGACACGATGTGGAGTTCTTTAAAGGGTTTGGGGACGTTATTTGGAGGACCTTCAGGGAACATTCAGGATGTTCTGGGAACGTTTAGAGGACAATATTTAATTCAGAAATCCAATGTTTCCAAAACATTCTGAGAACGTCCCGCTGGTGTCAGGAATGTCGCTTGGTAATTGTAATGATGCAGCGGACGAGGAGAGATCCATTTGCAGGCTTTATTAAATAACAGGGTCAGACAGGCAAGGGTCGAATACCAGCGATATAAGCAGAGCAGAATACACACAATCAGAGTCCAAGAACAGGCAAAGGGTCGGGGCAGGCGGCGAAACAATCAGAATGCAGAGAGTAAGGCAGGCAGCAGACAACGAGAGGTAAGGTCCAGATAAAGTCGTAACAGGTAAACAAACACAGGGTACAAACGCTCAGAATAGTTCACTAGGAAAGCAATACTTTGCACCGAGTGAATGTGAAAACCAGGTATTTATGGTGTGAGAGAAACAAGGTGATAAGACACAGGTGAATGAAATGAGTGCTGATGAATCCGGGCAGTGAGTTATGGGAAATGTAGTTTGTGAGGAAGTGATCATAGTCTATTGTGGAGCGCCCTCTGGTGGCTCTCGAGGGCACTCCAACTGGTGATCGTTACAGTAATGTTCCCACAACGTTCCCAGACAGTCACGATGTGGAGTTCTTTAAAGGGTTTGGGGACGTTATTTGGAGGACCTTCAGGGAACATTCAGGACGTTCTGGGAACGTTTAGAAGACCATATTTAATTCAGAAATCCAATGTTTCCAAAACATTCTGAGAACGTCCTGCAGAACTTTTAGGGACCAACTTAGAATATTAATTTTTTGTCCTATTAAGGTCTTCTGTTATATTTAAAGAATAAGAAGCTGATGCTTCTCCACTTCAACCTGATCTGCAGGCTCTGTGTGTGTGACAGGAGTTTTTTTTTTAATATACTGTGTACATTTTGCTGCCATTGTTGCTGAGCTTAAAACGTCTGCATTCTTGATTTTATAATAACAATTGTAAAAGACTGTTTTACATCAACGAGCCAAATAGCGGGATCACCACAACTTTTTTCCCATGGAAAAGTGGTGTAGCCTTTACCAAATAATAGGAAAAAATGACAATAAAAGAAAAGAGACAAAAATAATACAAACATATTCTAAAGACCCTCGCATTGAACTTTATGCCGCTTAGATTTCGTGAAGAGACTGTGCAGGCTATGTAAACAAGAGTTAAAATAAGCAAATTGGAATAGGCCTAGCGCTTACGTTAGCTTGTTTATCTAAAAAAAAAGCCAATATAGCCTACGCGAGAAAGGTTCATTAAAATAACTTTACATGATAATCACATTAGCTTTTTCTGGCTCGCTGTCGGTGAAGAAAATAGGAAAAAGACCGCCGTCAGGTGTCCGTCCGAGAAGGGTCCAGCCCGCAGACAAACCAGATAAACGTGACAGAAGTTGACGGAAGTTGAACCTCGGTTCGTCCCACGTCACCGCGCACAAAACGTGATGTATATGAGAATGTTCTCATTAAGTTAGTCACAAAACGTTCTCATATGGTCAACAGAGAACCATATGGGAACGTCCTTATTATGTCCTCTTTGTAATGTTGCTATGTGACCATAAAATAACCAATATGGAACGTTCCCCTAAAGTCACATAAAGAACGTCATTGTATGACCAACTTAGACCCATATGAGAACGTTTTGATTACATCCTCTTTGTAACGTTGTTGTGTAAACATAAGATTACCCTTACGGAACGTCCCCCTAAAGTCATATAAGGAACGTTATAATATGACCAACTTAGAACCATATGCGAACACTCTGATTATGTCCTCTTTGTAACGTTGTTGTGTGACCATAAAATAACCAATATGGAATGTCGCCCTAAAGTCCTAAAAGGGAGGTTATTTTTATGACCAACTTAGACCCATATGAGAACGTTTTGATTACGTCCTCTTTGTAACGTTGTTATGCGACCATAAGATTACCATTACGGAACGTCTCCCTAAAGTCCTATAAGGAACGTTATAATAGGACCAACTTAGACCCATATGAGAACGTTTTGATTACGTCCTCTTTGTAACGTTGTTATGTGACCATAAGATTACCATTACGGAACGTCTCCCTAAAGTCCTATAAGGAACGTTATAATAGGACCAACTTAGACCCATATGAGAATGTTTTGATTACGTCCTCTTTGTAACGTTGTTATGTGACTATAAGATTACCATTACGGAACGTCTCCCTAAAGTAATTTAAGGAACGTTATAATAGGACCAACTTAGACCCATATGAGAACGTTTTGATTACGTCCTCTTTGTAACGTTGTTATGCGACCATAAGATTACCATTACGGAACGTCTCCCTAAAGTCCTATAAGGAACGTTATAATAGGACCAACTTAGACCCATATGCGAACGTTTTGATTACGTCCTCTTTGTAACGTTGTTATGTGACCATAAGATTACCATTACGGAACGTCTCCCTAAAGTCCTATAAGGAACGTTATAATAGGACCAACTTAGACCCATATGAGAACGTTTTGATTACGTCCTCTTTGTAACGTTGTTATGTGACCATAAGATTACCATTACGGAACCTCTCCCTAAAGTCCTATAAGGAACGTTATAATAGGACCAACTTAGACCCATATGAGAACGTTTTGATTACGTCCTCTTTGTAACGTTGTTATGTGACCATAAGATTACCATTACGGAACGTCCCCCTAAAGTCCTATAAGGAACTTTATAATATGACCAACTTAGACCCATATGAGAACGTTTTGATTACGTCCTCTTTGTAACGTTGTTATGTGACCATAAGATTACCATTACGGAATGTTCCCCTAAAGTCCTATAAGGAACGTTATAATAGGACCAACTTAGACCCATATGAGAACGTTTTGATTACGTCCTCTTTGTAACGTTGTTATGTGACCATAAGATTATCATTACGGAACGTCCCTCTAAAGTCATTTAAGGAACGTTGAACTGCAGCACTTTCATTACCAAAAGAGGACGTTTCAGGAACGTCCCTAATGTTCTGTAAAGGTTCGGAATGTTTGTCACCTTTAGAGAACTTTTAGGAAACGTTACCCATGGCGCGGGAACGTCACCTTCTACCTGGGTAGTAAGGTAACCTCCCTTGAAGTTATCAAAGAAATAGTAGCCAAGCAAGACCGCCGTCGGATGGAAGCAGAGGAAAAGGAGGAACAGCAGTCTCTAAGAGCAGAAAGGCAGATGGACCAGATGCTTTCAATATTAGATCAATTAGTGGACCATATGATAAAACAAAAAGTAATAATCTCAGTTTTTGTTTTTTAGTATTTATTTCAGTTTGTAGGTTATGTTATTTCTGTTGTGTTCGTGAATGAGCCGAGACAGCGATCACACCGCATAGCAGGTACATAACTGAACTTTATTGAACACTCGCAGAGTACAAACCCCCTGCTTAGGGCGTGGCTCACTCAGTAGCGAGCTCACCCATCAGATATCACTACATATCCCCTTCCCCCAAAAATGAACTTGGTGAACCCAAGAATGTTACTGTTGTGGCATAATAAACATACTCTAACCATTTTAACCAATACTATGCCATACTTCTATAACATAAAAGAAAATTATTACTTAAATAAACATCCTTTATCATAACATTTTGTCTTGCTTTCTTCCTCTTTACAATACTTTTCCTCAATTGTATTACAATATATATTGTTTTTCACAATAACATTGTGTTCACCCCCTTTTTTATTTCTAAGGAGGTCAGGGTGAACTACCTGAGCACTCCTGGCACAGTGAGAGGATTATTCTGCCTCTGTGGTCACCAGCCATGAACTAAAGGTTCATTCGTCTTGGTGGTGTCAGAGTGCAACAAAGGGATCCAAATGCAAAGGTAACTCAAATGAAAGTCTTTAATGTTCAACAACACAGGCGGATAGCCGATAACACAGAACTGGAACTCAAAATACGCTCTCCAGGAAGACAGCTTAAAGGAGAACTCCGGTGCAAAATGAACCTCGGCTGTAATAACACATTGGTACAGACTAAATCGTTCCCTGAGATTTGTTTTCATGATAATCGAATGTAAAGAGTTTTATCTCTAAAAACAGTTTAGCTTATAACGCTAGTATATTGGCATAGAGTAAGCAAAAAGAGATCGCTAGTTAATACCACTAACAAGGCTCAAATTAGCCCCACACTAACACGGCAGCATAATGAGTGTCCTTACATGCAAACCGAAGCATTGAGAACTTTGTAAGTGTGCAGACCGTTTAATAAGAAGATACTTTACACAGACAGTACAGTTAGGACATACAGACAGGAGCCATCTTGGAAAACAGTCTCGACCAATCGAACCACGAGGGTGAGCGAACAGTACGTGTAGATATTGAAGATAAGATAAATTATATTTATTTTTTTATTTTCTCTGTTGCGTTCAGTGCTTCTCTTATGCGCTCAGTGCTTTCTTCCGGAAACAACGGACCATATGAGATTCCAAGTCACAGTTCAGCTCACGTATCACCGTGTTCGTGGTTTGACTGATCGAGACTGTTTTCCAAGATGGCTCCTGTCTGTATGCGCTAACTGTACTGTCTGTGTAAAGTATCTTCTTATTAAACTGTCTATACACTTACAAAGTTCTCAATGCTTCGGTTTGCATGTAGGGACCCTCATTATGTTACTGTGTTAGTGTGGGGCTAATTTGAGCCTTGTTGGTGGTATTAACTAGCGATCTCTTTTTGCTTACACTATGCCCAATATACTAGCGTTATAAGCTAAACTGTTTTTAGAGATAAAACTCTTTACATTCGATTATCATGAAAACAAATCTCAGGGAACGATTTAGTCTGTACCAATGTGTTATTACACCCGAGGTTCATTTTGCGCCGGAGTTCTCCTTTAACAGAAGATACTTGTCAGGAGAGAAAAACGAGGAGCAGAAGATTCTCTTGGTCAGTAGGAACTAGTCCTAGTAGAAAGCAGGTCGAGCAGACTAGGTTAGTCGAGGCTCACCATAGCAGCTGACAGGACACAGGTAGCACTTAGACGAACGCTGCTTCACAAGACAAAGACAGGGAGATAATATGCTGACAAGAGAAGAGAGCATAACACAGAGCGTAACACACACAATAATCCGACACAGAACAGAGAGAGCAAACACCAGAAGTAGACAGAGTAATCAGACAAGACTAGAAACAGGTGTCACTGCAAATCAGCGCGAGCGCTGATTGAGATGATCAACAGGTGATGACAGAGTGGAAACATGTAAGAGTGTGTGTGCTGGTGTGTGAGTGAGATGAGTGTGTGTAATAGTGTGAGAGAGAAGAGAGAAGGAACCCAGATCCTGACAGGTGGAACAGACAAACGTCCTGACCTTGTGTAAGTTCTTCCAGATGTTTTGTGCTCAGTAAGCTCAGAAGTGGCTTATTGTCTGTCTCGAGAAAGAAATGCTTTCCAATGAGATAGCAGCTGAAACACTCGCATGCCCAAACAAGAGCTAGAGTCTCCTTCTCTATCTGAGCATATCTCTGCTCAGTTGGAGTTAATGCTCTAGACGCGTATGCAATGGGTTCCCATGCATCACTGGACTTTTGAAAAATTACTCCTCCCAGACCAAAGGACGCATCTGCTGCGACTTTTTGCTTGGATCAAAGAGTGCTAAAGTTGGCATTGTGATCAGCTCTTTTTTCAGCAATGCAAATGACTCCTGCTGTGGTGCGTCCCAGGACCACAGACTTCTTTGTGAGAGGAGGTCTCGCAAGGGCTTTGTTTTCTCGGCCAGGTCTGGAATGAACTTCCCCAATTGGTTCATCATTCCAAGAAAGATGTGTACCTCAGACACATTGTTAGGCTCACATGTTTTGAACCGCAGCCAGTTTGTATGGGTCGGGCTGTAATCCAGCTGAGGACAGCTTGTGGCCTAGGAACTTGACTTCAGTCTTTGCAAATTCACACTTCTTTCTGTTAAGCATCAGCCCAGCTCTCTGCACCCTCTTTAATGCTGCGTCGAGTCTGATGTCATGTTCCTCTGGAGACCTTCCATAAATGAGGATGTCATCCATGTGGCATGTTACTCCATCCAGTCCCTCCAAAATCTGAAACATTCTTATCTGAAACAGCTCTGGAGCACTGGAAATCCCAAATTGAAGTCTCTTAAAAGAATAGCGCCCAAATGGCGTAATGAAGGTAGTCAATTGTTGAGACTCTTCAGCCAAACGGATCTGCCAAAATCCAGAATTGGCATCTAATTTGGTGAAGATTTTTGCTCCCCCTAACTGGCCTAGTGTGTGGTCTACTGAGGGCAAAAAAAACTTCTCTCGTCTAACAGCACTGTTTAATTTAGTCAGGTCAACACAAATTCTCACTGTGTCATCAGGCTTAAGAACCGGAACCATACCAGAACACCAGTCACTAAGTCCTTCGACTTTCTTGATGATGTCCTGCTTCACCATCCTGGATAACTCCTCTTTGACTTTCTCCATAAAGGGCACTGGGATCCGTCTGGCTACATTTACAGAATAAGGTGTTGCATTGGGCTGTAACTTAATACAGTATTCCTCTTTCAGCTCACCTAAGCCTCTGAAAAGTTCTGGATATTTCTCTTGCCACTGGCATTCTGTGATGTTATCCAGTCTTGTGATAAGGTTAAGCTTTTCAATGGCATGTCTGCTGAGAAGTGGTGTGAAGAGATTTTTGACCACATAGATGTCTTCCTCTATATTTTTCTAATTTTTCGAGATGGTGGTAGAAAATACTCCTTTCACATCCAATACATTCTTTCCTGGTCCCATCAGTACTTTGCACATTTTCTTAAGGCCTGTGTTTTTATTTGGGGCCAGCAGCACAAAGATGGATTCAGGTATTGCTGTGACGTCTGCCCCAGTGTCCAATTACATTTTCACCGGTCGCTCCAAGATCTGAACGGTTGTGCACCAGCCTTGAGTATTTGAATCTATGGCTCCGAGGAATGCTTGCCCTTCAGCTGAATCACAGTCCTCTTTAACCTCATGAAGCACAGTCTTTGAATGGCATTGGCTCATATAGTGCCCTGTCCTATTGCACTGATGACAGACAGCTTTTTTGGCTGGGCAGAGATCCTTTACATGGTATGGTGATTTTCCACATCTCATGCAGCTTGATTTCTTTGGTTTCTCTTTACAGGTTTTCTGGAAATTCAGCCAATTCCCACCTTTTCCTGACTTTGGTTGAATCCTGCCTATACATCTCTTTGTGTACAGCGTCTAGCTTTAGGTCTTTGTCTTCTTCCTGCCTAAGTTCTGTCTGCTGTTTTCTCACTGCTTCGCTTTGCCTGGCCATAGTTATGGCTTTCTCCAAAGTTAGATTTGCATGTAATTGAAGGCGCTCTGACAGTTTGATGTCTTTTAATCCGATGACAATTCGGTCTCTAATAAGTTCATTTCTTAGAGTTCCAAAAGCACGGCGTTCCGACAATGAATACAGTGCAGTGATAAAATCATCAACTGGTTCATCTGTGTTACCGGTACGTGTGGTGGTTGGAAAGCACGATGAAGCCAGAGAATAGGAATAAACAGGATTTAATCTTGAACTCAGGAGAACACTCACTTTAACATAGTATAACATTAACGCACCATACACAAACGAGAACCGACCAGGAATGAGGGAGAACACAGGGTTAAAATACACAGAGAACAGAATAGGTAAACAAGGCACAGCTGGGGCAAATCAACTCAACACAGGTGAATAAACTGAACACTAACGAGGAGTGGGAAAACTGGGAACAGGACTGAACCAAATACACAATGACAGGGGGAAACTCAGGAAAACAGATACAGGACAGACATAACTATAACAATCTGGTTCTTGTTTCCTGGAGTTAAACTTTGCTCTCTCATAGATCACATTTATTTTGCGAGTGAAGTATTCCTTGAATTTATTCTGCACAGTTTCATAATTTCCACGCTCTTCTGTAGTCATGGCTAATCCGCACAAAATGACATCAGCTTTGTCTCCCATGCAATAAATCAGTGTGTTAACTTGGTGCAAATCTGATGCTTGTGCAAGGTTACTTGCAACTCTGAACCTTTCAAATCATCTGAGCCATATTTCAAAGTTTGTTTTTGTAAAGCTTTCGTTTGGCTTTGTAAAATCGAATGGATCAGGAGGTGGGATTTGATATGAAGTTGTGGGTGCTGGTAATTCCTCCATTTGCTTTGTAGCTTTTTATTATTAGTTTTTATTTTTTTTTCTTCTTAAGCATTAATAAGTGTCAACATGTATCGAAAAGATCATTGTGTTACAGCAAAACTATTTGTAGAATTATATTGTAATGTATAGAGTTATTGCAACTGTTTTGTGTTACTTGACATTATCTCAGTGTTTCTTGCTATATGATTCTTGAGAGTCGGGACAAAACATGTCCCACAAAGAAAAGTCTAATTTATAGCAAAAATTAAGAAATTCATCATGTATGACATACTTACAAAGTTAAATCTAAAGGAATTGTATATACCTATCTGATTTTTAGAATAAACTTTTTTATCTTTTTGGGGAAAAGTTGTTAAAATGTATGGTCTGTGGTTAGATGGTCCATGTTATTGCACTTGTCCTCAGCAAGAGGTTACAATATTAACCATCCCAAAAAACTTTTAAAAAGCTCTACAATTGTGAAAACATATATATCAAATAAAAAAAAAGGGGTATAAATATAAAAAAACAATGCATGAAGTGAACATCAAACAATATTTTCCATAAATATCTGCCTATTAAAAGTTGTGTCCTCAGTTTCTGTCAACTCCATCAGATTTTTTCATAAAGCTCTTTAAATCAGGAAATAGCATGGTCAGGTATATCCTTGAGGACCTCTTTTCATCTCCCTGTCTGTGGTGAATGCAGCACTACCACACATGCTCTGGTACGTTTTACATTTTTTTATATTTTAGACAAACAATGTCAATATTCCTATGGTTACAGCTGCACCATGTCAATACCATCTTTCTGTTAAGATACTTTTTTTAAACCATAGTGGATTGAATTTAAGCATTTTAGTGAGGTTATTGGGACAGCTAGCAACTGAGGAAAAACTACCTAGATGCAGTGTACAATACATGTTTTGGCGGGAAAATACATGCCCTTTCGTCAACTCCGTCAGACGTCAACTCCGTCAGGTTCTATGTCTGACGGAGTTGACCTGTAAGCTGACGGAGTTGACAAATCCACCAATAACCTCTCAATGTGCGAATATATTATTATTTGTGAATATAGTGAAGGGTTAAACTGTTATTTCAGGTTTTATTTACACATAAATCCACATACATAGCATGCATTACATTATTTAACCATACGCATATCCGACGCCTGGGATCAAGGCATAAGCGCAGGTTAGACAAAAATGAAATCTTAAGTAAGCTAATTGAACCTGATTCTAAGCTACAGATTATGTGTTGCAGTATTGTTGTCAAGGAATGTCAATTTAAGATCACACCCAGTATAAAGTAGGCAGTGCAGGGCAATCACACATCCAACACACCCAAACACACACATACGCACACACACACACGCCACTTTAAAGTAAATGGCTACTTACAAAGGAGGAAAGGAAGAGGAGAAGAGATGGATGAGAAAAAGTAGAGCAGGAAGTGGTATAGGGGAGGTAGATGAAAACAGAGGGGGAGGAGGGCCCCTGGTTTCCCTTACTGTTTTGTTTTTTTGAAAGTTGGAAACGGTGTAATTTATAATAGTTGGAAACGGTGTATGTGCTTATAGTTTGCTTTACAGTAAGTTCAATACTCTAATAACAAGGAGTAGTTTTAGTAGTAGTTTAAAGAGCACATCTGTTCAATAATCACAATGCACACATATTTTTTGTCAACACCGTCAGTTTTTCATCAACACCGTCAGATCTTCATCAACACCGTAAGTTTTTCATCAACACCGTCAGTTTTTCATCAACACCGTCAGATCTTCATCAACAGCGTTGGATGTATGTTTTTGTTTTTGTAAATTGTTTGGGGAATTTTTTTTTCTTCCTTCAGTTTATGTTGTTTTTGTAATAAAGGACCATCTGATCTACATCATCTTATGTTTTATTTATTTAAGGAATTTGTTTTTACAATATTGAAATTAAAATCAAAGTTTGGAAATGCAAATATTTAGAAATCTGAGTTTTCAGAATAGTGTGAAATCACAACTTAAGTTTATATATTGTATTTTTTTTACATATCAGAGTAACTAAACACTATTACAATATACTTCAGAAATTTAGATTCTTTTTGGATTGGAAGAATTAAAATTGTATACTTTTTAGTGTGTCTGACGGAGTTGACACAAATCCAGTTCTGAAGGGAAACATGCTTATTTGTTTAAAAATGTGTTTTTATTTAGAACCTGTTCCTTTACATGGTTAAATAGCTAAGACCTTTCTCTGCAGAAACATACAACTCTAATTGATATAGTGTGTATTTTTTTAAAAAGTTTTTTAAAACGTGTTTTGTCCCGACTCTCAAGTTTTATTTGTTTTTGTTTAACCATGATTGGAACCAGTTTTCCCCACCTCACAGAATCTGTATGTTACAGACGTAATACTGGTTTATTCAGAATGTAGATTACTGTTTAACCCTCTGGGGTCTAAAGTGTTTTTGGGGTCCTTGAGATGCTTTGACATGCCCTGACATTTGTGCTTTTTTCAGTGCTTTTTTCAGTTGCTTAATGGCAAATGTGTAATTACACTCTATTTAGCACAAACAGGGCTAACATAATATGTGAGCAACATGTATGTACATCAGTGGCGTAGCCACGAGGGGGCCTGGGTGGGCCTAGGCCCCCTCATTTAAATGTCCGGCCCCCTCAGATTTCTGATTGCTTAAAAAAAAAAAACTTTAGGAGGCAAAAATATTTTTTTGTGATTAAGGGGTGTGCCTATTTGTTTCAGAATTGGTGATGACGGTTATGACGTGAGTCAAATGTGACGGTTCGTAACATAACCGTCGTCGTCCGGGGGAGGGGGGGGTTATAGGACGTTCGGTTGAATAACTGTTCGTCTGTTATGGGACAACTCGCTCTTAAAATGAACAGCAAGACAACTAGAAGTGAATGTGCTTTCCATTAAATGAATCACACACAGTAAACAAAACCTTAACAAATTAACTTTGCCATTTAGACGCGCAAACTGCGTGCCGGTGCGGTGAGACATAAGCACGGGCAGATTCGGCTGGAAGTCGGTCATCCTCGGACGCGGCGCCGTGCGCGCCGTTACAAAAAAGCCATGCACACTGCCAAGCGAAATGGGGTCTTACCGGTCTTGCGCACCCAACGCGTTTTTTTGCCGAGCGCACCTTCGCGCTCGTGCGGACGCGTCGAGTACAAACAAGGCTTTACTCCGTGTCAGCGCGCGCTCTGATCGGTAAAGGGGCACAGACCTCTCCCGAATCATCTCCAGCACTCAGCCTCTGAATCCGAAGCACCACTAACTCCGCCTCCATTTCCCTCGTAAGCTGATATTAGTATTTAAACATTCTCTATCTATGATAAAAAATGTTTTAAAAAATATTTTAATATTTTACGGTTTAATATACGCACGGTTTTGCCGGTTATAGAGTTCTAATGACGGTGTTCAACTATAACCGTCGGTCTCATGGTTATAGCTAATAACGTCACACCCTCAGTGCGCAAACCAAAGTAATACTAGGCCTATCCACCGGATGAAGAAGGGTTGGCTCTTAGTCTCCACAGTAGCCTACATAAAATATTCATTTTATTTTATTTATTTTTTGTGTTCGCATTTATGAGGAAAAAACAATGTTATATGGACGTGTTCTCCATTACGGACGCGACGCGCTCTGAAAGCGGCACTAAAAGATGCTTTAAAACTTTCACAGAGACATCAAACAGAAAGCACTTTAACCTGAATTTTAAACTTTCTTTAACCTGAATCTCGTTTTGTATTAATTGTATCTTAATTTTAATCAATGTTTCATCAACTTTAATGACTTTAACAGGATTTAATAAATAGGCCTACCGAACCGAAACTCAGCATATAAGGTAGGCTACCCTACTTGCCTCACATGTCTACTTTTAAACAGAACAATTCAAAACGAAAGAAAACAGACTACAGACTGCTCTCTGCTTATGTAATCCGTATGAAATGTGCATTTCTCTCTGGCGCGTTCACTACTGAAGATCGCGAGTCAGCATCGTCAACTTCATCTTAGCCGACAAAGAAAACACTTGTTTAATAAACAATTAAAATATCTCCTTGCTATATTTTTTACATATTCAAAATCATTACTTTTGCCGGTTCTTTGTGACAGCTTTTAGGTGCTTTATTGGCAGCGCCACCCTTACATGTTACACGAGTCGCCCCCGCATCACCGCACCCACCAGAATAGGCCTGTATATATAAAATTCTGGCTATATATAAAAATCTGGCTATATATATATATATATGTTGCCCCCTCATTTAAAGACGGGACCCCCCAAAAATAAAATTCTGGCTACGCCCCTGATGTACATGTTTGTATTTTCGAGAGAATAATGTTTATGTATGGTTATTGAAAAAACAAAAAATTAAAGTTTCTGAAATAAGGCCACAAAACACATACTCAATATGTGTCCACAAGACATTTGACTATGTAGTCGCCTAGAGTTTTTGCTTCAAAATTATCTGAAAATCATCCTGCTTAATCATTCACATAAAACAATACATTGATTTAATCTTTGTAAGACATATTTTGTTTGGAAAGGCAAAATGCGTGGGGGCATGAATGATCATGAATAATGCTCTGATTCACACCTCAGAAGACAATGACCTGCATAATGAGCCACATAATGAGCCTTTCAGTCAGGTGTGTCACTGGGTACCACAAGAAAGAATGTGAGGACTTATTTTGTATGCTTGCAAATTGTATAATATCCAAGGTAAACATTTCTAGTAATTCTCATACTGTATTTTCAGAAGGTTTTGGAATATATCCTCCCGCCAAATGTGTCAGTAATAAAAAACAATAATAAATAATTTAATGAGAAGGCTTATATTGACCTAATAAGATGTTGTACATCTATCTACCTTGTAAATATATTTTTTGCTATTTTATTAAAATGTTTTTACATGTAAATCAACAACAGTTACAATTTTAACAATATTTCAAGTGTAATCTATCTTTGTAAAAAGTATACATTTTATCATACGTATTTCAAAGTTAAGGATTCATTAGTTTGAATATTGGAACAAACACTATAATAACATCTTAGTTGCTAATTCAATATACCTACTTTATTTTTGACAAAACATCCCATACTATATATTTAACATATGAGCAGAAATTGGCGAACAAAAGCTTATTTGATGTGACAGTAGTCTTTTTTACAGTAAAAACTTTATAATCTATCCAAAACTAATCAACAAAATCTTGTCTAAACATTCATATTTTGTCTGTAACATATCGTTTTTATGATATATTAGCATATAAATGTTAATTTGCAGTTTAATACGTTGCTTATACTGCACAGTTTATTCAACTATTCATTTCCTTCTGTGTGGGCCTCTGACGTGAGTTCACGTAGTGTAACAGCGCAGCGCTTCTGTATTGTACGTCACATGTAGGCTCACTATTGGCCGACGCTGGTCATGTGTGACCACATGTGTGCAGCTGGTCTGCTGCTGCTGGAGTTGGTTGGTGCAGGGGATAGTCCAGTCCAAGCCCGAACACTGTAATAAGGATGTCATCTGTCCAGTTGACCGAGTGTGAAAGCTCTAGAAAGTCTTGCACGTATTCCTCGATTGGACGGCCATCTTGGAAACAGGTGAAGAGAGAATGAGCTGGGTTCACCGGGGTGAGGAGTATTCCCATCCTGTGGTTAGTGATGTGACATTTGAACCGAGGCGGCGGAGCTTGTGTCGAGAAAAAATGGGCGTGCCAGATGAAGCCGCGATTCGAGGCTTGTGTTGTTAACGTGAAAATCACGTGAATAATGACAAACGAGGCCTCGGTTTGTGTGAAAACATCATCGGTTCAGTCTGAGTGTCGCTTCCGGATAAAGGGGGTTCGAAACTCGCGCCACCTTCTGGGTGTTTGTCAGGAGTAGTAGAAGCAGTTGTAGTAGTTTCAGAGAGTCAGAGAGTTAGAGAAATCTCATTGGCATTGTTGTTATTGTGTCATATATGTGTTAGGGCTGTATATTATTACATTATATCAGGTTAGAATAGGGCATCATAAGTCGGACATCATAAGTCTGCTCAGGTCATTGGTTCAGAATTAATTAACTTGTCTGTTACTTCTTTGTACAGTAGCTAGGTGTCACTAGTGAGCAATGCTGAATGAAGCTTCGAGTAATGAACCTTTGGGTGAAGCAATGGGCTGCGAGGTCTCAGTGGTTCAGGAAGCCTCATTTTGCCATCACTACCTGTGGTCTTTTTTTGTGGTCCGTTCTTCTGTCACGGTGTGGTGTGGTGTAGGCTGAAGAAGACGAAGAGGCAAAAAGCTTCCAATACAAAATTAAACTCAAAACGGTACGTACAAGCACGATGTACACACACACTAATTAAGACTATAAGACTAAGAACGGACAAAGACTGGTTGAACTGAAAGGGACTAAATACAAACATAGACTACGTTTACATGCTGCCAAATTTCGGGTTATGGTCGGGTTAAGGTCACTATTCGGGTTTCTGAAACATTAGGGATAACCCGTTTACATGCGTGAGCAGAGAGAGTTACTCCTGTATACATGGAATTGCAATATCCCGATGTAAACGCGACGCGCGGTTAGCGTCTGGACGTACGGACAACCTTAAGACGCAATATGCGTCATTTCCGATTCTTCTTCCTGTATCCAAAGACAACAACAACAGCAGCACGCGGATAATGAATAGTTCGGGCAGATAGCGATCGCCTTTGTTTGCGCTTTGGTGCTGGTAACGTTACTGACCTCGCTCCAAAAGTATGCTGTGCTGCGTCTCGCCATGTTTACTTCCGGTATACTGCACGCGGGGTTTTGTATGCGCCGAGAAGTTTCTCTACTCAAAAGACCAAGATTCCTTTCGAATAGAACATGCGCAGAACACACCTCACTATGGGGATATGCCGATGCGCGGTGTTTTGCCGGTGTTTACATGGCCGTTCGCGACCGGGTTATTGCTAATATCCCGGTTTTGAACGGGTTATTGGCTGCATGTAAACGTAGTCACTGATGAACACAGGTTAACAGAAACCAGGTGACATAGATGATGATAAACTAGACACAGGTGAAACAGATGATGAACTGATAGTAGCTGGCAGGTGCAGGTAATGGTGGAGTGAGTGCAGGTGTGAGCCGAGGAGGATGATGGGACATGTAGTGCAAACGGGTGGCTGTGACACTCCACGCATATTAATAAAGGGGCACACACTATAGCTAAAGTTCAACTTGCTCAGTTAGCTTGGTTCTGGTTCTCAAAACCCCCAACATTGTTGCACCTTCATGGATGAGACATGCAGATAATAACTACTGTAGTTCAAAGATTTAACTCTTCAACTTTCTATAGTAGCTGTCAAAATGAATCATATAAACTTTTCTCTCATACCTAAATTAAAAAGGGGGAACAATCTCTTTTGAAACCCTATGTGCAAGAATGTGAACAAGGCAGAAGTCAACAGCACATATATGCCAGATTGTAAAATTAGTTATTGTATGGATTTAAAAATGATCCATTTTTGTTTGTCCTTTACAAATTAATGCAAAATTACCGCCTATCTTCTAGTACAAATGCACAGTGCTCACATGCTAAATGTCTCTTTTCTTATACACGGTGCACACTTTTGTAGTAAATTGTACAAGCGTGATTGTTGCATAAAGATTATGCTTGAATTGTATCCATAGCCTTTACGAGGGATGGTAACGTTAGCCCTCAAATGTGATTGCATTACAAAAATGTGGTACAGGTCTTACAAATCTGACAGAATCTATGTACATATTGTAAATGTTTACTACAACTTATGGGATGATCTGGGGGTGTTTTGTTTATGTCAACAAACTATTTGTATTATAGTTGTTTTTTAATTAATTCGCTTTTTGCATAAAGAACTACTTCTTCAGCTCTTGGATGTTAAACACCATGGGGGTGAGATAAATTGAAATGTAGGTTTGTCAAAAGAAAAATCAACTGTATTTTAAAACACTGCTTTTTCTTAAAAACATTGTCTCAGACGTATTTGGTAGCATTATTCTCTTGTTTCATCGTGTATTAACTCCATATTTATCAGGCTGATATTTGTAGAAATAATAAAAGTGCATTTATAAAACAAAAAGAACCGGTTAATGGCATTGTGTCAGAACACAACAGGTATGAAGATATGTTTGGTTTTAACTTTTTATTCTAACTTTAAAGCTAGATTATCTTTTGAAAAGTGTACAAAACATACAGTATTTGCTTTGGGGGTAATTTGGAAAAATACCTTACACATGCAGTGTTTTCACCAATTGACCATCCTTAATGCTGTCATTGTGTGAGGAACTGTTTGTTTGGAGTATTGCAGCACCTAGTTCTTAAAAACATTGCATCAGACATATTTATCATATTTTTTACAATAAACTTGCTAGTAAATTAATTGAAATTGAACCTTAAATAAGAAAAATACATTTTATAAAAGAAAAAGTATCAAGACATGCCAGAAAGATGTTCTAAAAGAAATATGATTTGCTTAGTCTTAAACACTCTCATGTCAAGGGACTGTCATTTAATTCTCTTTTTGTTCATGTTTTTCATAAATTCCTATATGAACATGTTTGACCACGCTCAGAGACTATAGTTTTTGCAAACTGTACAAAAACAAAAAGAAACAAAATGTAAACAGCATCATTATAAAATGTCAATTACAAACATTCAAAACTGATCACAAGTGGCTTTTCTGTATTTGTTTAACAGCCTTAAGCTTTGATGAATATGCAATAGTCAGATGTGATTCTGTTGTAATAGTTTAAGTGTAAAACAGCATGCACTTACTTTTAGTGTTAATACTTTGTGTGATCGCACATCACAGATAGAGGGAGAGTTGCACTAAACGAAGTATCATCAAACACTCTCAAACAGAAAGACTATCACTTAAATTCTTCACTGTCATTTATTCCTACAAACACTGAATGTTGACAGCTCTTAAAGAAAAGTCTTCACCTAAAACACATACAGTCCAACATACAAAATGTGAAACATTGTCATCTGCTATCTGAACAAGATGACTAAATCTAGGGGAGTAATAAAACCATAATTTGCAAACTTTGTCTATTTATTATAAACGGTTTTGGACACGTGATTCCTGTATAAAGATTATGTTTTAAAGTTAGTCCATAGGCTTTACAAGCGTGCTACTTTGCATCACTACGGTGTGACAAAATATGTTGGCGTCAGAGAACATCCTTAGCTCATAAATCTCTTTAATTTGTGCAGGATGTTGAAGTGTTACTTAAAAAAGGTATTAGTTAATAACAAACAAACAAACAAACAAACAAACAAACAAACAAACAAACAAAAACTTTAAAGCAACATGGAAACATAATATTAATAAATAAAAAATGGTATAATTATAGTTTGAAAATGACTTCCATAATATTTTCTTTTAGTAAAGCTATGCCTGGATCACCCAACACAAAGTTTTGCGTTTGTGGGTGAGAACTCGCAAAGATCACACCAATATTGGTTTTCTCGAACATTGCATGTTTGCACTGTAGCGTATGAACAAGAATCATGGTTCGTTCATCTGAACACAAATAATGCACATTCCTTCTGAAATCCAAAGCTTTTACAATCTGAACTCGCGAATGTAAACCAGGACTCTCGGCAATCTAAATTACCGGCACAGTGCCAACATGTCTGGGATTAGATTGTTTTCTGACACCATTTACGACTCTGCGATCCTCTCCAGAGACATCGTAGACTCCTCTCCACTCACTTGGGCCGCATCAAAGGAATTCCAAGCCCCCTATGAATTCCTAATAAAATCATTATCTATGATTTTATCGTAGTATTAACTGAACTATAAGTGCTTGTAATTATGCATTAGAATGTAACTTGCTATTCCTATCCTTTTTACATGTCTTTCTTGGTACTGTTTTAATCCACTCGGTCTAACTGAGTTGGTCATATACAGGAGATTACAGTAAAATGTATGATTCTATGTGCACCAGCTTTTTGGAGTAGAAAGGGCGACTTTTAACGCCGCCATAAACTATGCAGATGAGCCGAACAAAGAAAGACTTTTCCCTCTCAAACATCTCTAAGGTGATTGGTCATTCACCCCAAAGGAGGTGTGAACTTCATTGTCATTAAGAGGACGGAACACCAGTTATTCTGGTCTTCAGTTATCCTTTGTTTTCCCTCTCTCTTCTCTTCAGTCCTCTTCTTTTTGGTCTTCAGTTATCCTTCGTCTCTAGTTATTCTTCTGTTACACAACAGACTTCTTCGGGTCTGTTTTCTTTTGTTTGTCTTCTTTAGTTTTTGTGTTCCCTTTTTGTATTCTCCTTTGTTCATTTCTACTTGCGAGTGAAATGAACTTAGCCTGAATTAGCTGGCAAACTTTACTTTCAATGGACATTTGAACTTCCTGTCACTGTGACTACGCTCGCTCCGGAAGAACCGAAAGAACGTGTGACGCTTCGAAGGAACGACACGCACACGCCTTCTTTACTCAGCAACACAAGAGAACTATATATGCAAGTATTCGTTTTATCAAGCTTTCAAGGCGTTTAAGATTCGTTTACCCCATTTAGGGTGATTTGATATCTTGGTGTCTCTCTCTCAAGGTTCCTTTTGTCTGTGATTTTTGCCATAACTGATTGATCACGCTCCCTCTTTCTACCACTGTCTTATTCTCATTCTCTTTCATTGTTGTTGCTTTATTTTGTTGTATATACATTTATCCCTTGTAACGTTAGTCACCAGCATACGTAGTTTTCCTTTATTAAATCCATTATATTCATTTATTGACTCTGTCTGTTGCTCATATTATGAAGCCCCTTAAATGTTTGATATAAGCTACAAGTTTTACAATTTGTTGATACTTTAATTAGTATTTTTATAAAACAGGAAAATTATTTTTCATGGCCAGAAAGATAGCCTTTCTTGCGAGTCTATAAGGATAACTTCTCTTGAGGGTTGATGAAAGATCAGATCATACGGTCAGTTTGCTGGACGAACAGATTATTCGATAACAAATTAATTTCATAAGGGTCATCCTGGGAATCGATCTATTCTAGACAATTGACATTAATATTTAATTATAATTCGTTATGATTGATTATTGATATATACAATTGATCTATTTTTGCCTACCTGTATGGATAATTGATTATAATCTGTTGTATTTAGTTATCCATACAGATACATTTATTTATCCATACAGGGTCATTTTAATCTGTGTATGCGATTCCTGATCATATTCATGATCAGTTATTAAAATTATATTCCCTTTATTTGAGCTAGAATCGCTACAGCACTATACCTTGCATTTCCTGTGGTTGTTAAACACCTCGAAATGTAAGTTTGTCAGAAGAAAAAGGATCGGTCATACATTGAAAAAAGTCTTCCAAGTGAAGATGATGTGTTTGTCACAAACACATCTAAAGAGTTTTTTACTCGTGTGGGGAAACCTCTCGCAACATTACTAATCAATTAATCACAGAAATAAAGCAGGTCATCAGACTGTTTTAAAGAAATTAAATCATAAATAAAGGTAAATCTTTGTTTAAAGCTGCAGTCCGGCGTTTTTCCTCTTTGTCGCCATCTCTGTTCGAAATCTGCAATTGCAGTCATTCGCGGAGTTATCAACTTTACGTGAGTTGTACTTCAACACCATCAACACGGCACAGCGCGGATGAACACAGTGTTTGAGGAGAGTGTGAGGCTGTCAGTCACCGCGCCGGTGTGGGAAGGCCTACTGTCATTCAGAATCACAGATTAGCCTATTCTTTTTGGAAGTATGACCAACATAAGAATTTTCACCTGAAAATGTCATCTGAACTAGTAAGAAACATCCACTTTTGTTCTGGTTCTAACATTGCAGTAAATCGCGCTGATTAAATCTAACAATCGCTTATAAGTTATCATATCACGCAAAACCGTGCAAATTATACTTTGTTCTCAAATTGTTAATGTTAACAACGTAAGCAAGCATTGCGTGACTACATGTAATGTCCTTCCGATATGTATCCTGTTTTCGCATGGGTCCGGTTGCAGTCTCTTTTTTTCTGTAGCCACTCCGAAGTCCGAACGAAGTCTTTTGCATTTTACAGCGGGTGAATCTGTTGTCACTGGTGATAGTCGTTTGAACCTTTCTGGATCCGCCATCAAATTGATAAGTTTAATCATATCAAGCGCTGTGAGAAAAGGCTATAAATCTCCACCTCCAACATCCTCACACGCAATATAGCCTACTAGCCGAGACTCCTTCTTTATGTGTACAGATGTGACGTAATGATGCAAAGACTTGCTCGAATCTCCCGCGGAAATCCACCAGTACCACTGGAATTAAAAACATTATTACAAGCTTACCGCTTTGAATTGAGTTAAGGCAAGCAGATAGTTTTGAACACTGGCTGGTTATGTATTTTCTCAAATATGTATTTTGGATAATTTTTAACCCAAAAAAAGCTACGGACTGCAGCTTTAAAGAATATAGACTTCTGCTTTTGCAACACACACATGTATAAATGTTTAAAATCGTTTGTGTCTTTAGTAATTAAACTGTGGGGGTAAATTAAATATCCTATTTTTTTGTCTTGTTTTAGTGTAATAACAGTTTTTGTAAAGCAAGAGTTGTATTAGTTGTATGTGTGTGTGTTTTGGGTGTGGCTGTGCTAGAGGACAGATGCTTGAAAATATTAGACTTGAAAGATCTAATTTGTGAATTAATAACTAAATTAAATAAAAATTAAATAAAATTAAATTTCTTTTAAAACGCTGTTTTGTTTAAGTCTTTTATCGATTTAAAACTGTAGCTACCTCTGTACATGTGTATTCTCATGCTTTGTGGGGAGGTTTAGGTGTGCGGAGACTCGGCTTCACAGGCCGGTCTATTTCTCATTCGTGGTTTGCTTTCGGAGCGCGGGGATGCTTTGCGGAACAGCGTAAGAGATAATTTTTAGCTAAAAACTAAACAAAAGGTTAGTAGCAAATTGTAATGTTAAAAAGTTTTGCTTAAAAACTGTTCGTTTGATATATTTTTTAACTGTTGTTGTTTGATATGTTTAATGCTCACATTTGAAACATTGGTTTAAAAAACATAATTTACCATTTGTCTTGTATCTTTAAAAGCCGTACGTAAAAGACAATCTCTAACTTGTTTTAAGAACATTGACTTTTTTTGTTTTTAAATGATGTATGTGAAGGAAAAACGTCTCGGGTTACTATTGTAACCCTCGTTCCCTGAGTGGGGAACGAGACGATGCATCGATACGCGACGCTTTGGGGAATGCCTTCGGCATGATGTGTCTGAAGTCTGTAATGGAACTACTCCAATCTTGATTGGTGCTATGTCTTTCGTCACTCGTGACGTTGCATGTGACGGTGATCCGGAAGCTATAAAAGGACATCGGAACATAGCTGCGTCAGCTTTTGAAGGGTCGAAGCAAGTCGTTCTCAGGAGCGCGAAAAGTGTGGCCGAGGGATGCAGCGTCTCGTTCCCCACTCAGGGAACGAGGGTTACAATAGTAACCCGAGACGTTCCCTTTCGTAAGGGAACTCCCGCTGCATCGATACTCGACGCTTTGGGGAACGAATACAGGGACGATAGGAATGAGAAGGCAGATCCAACCTAGATTGTCATAAGATTTGGTGTAAGAAGGGGAGGTCTGGAGCCGGTGGCTCAATGGACCCCATGGATGGGAACCCCAGACAGTAAAGAAATACTAGATGAGAGGTGAAGGCAAGAGCGCACCTCGTTCATCAATTATGAGAGGTTTCCGTAGATAACCAACTGTCTAATTAAAAAAAGGGGGATAGCTCCTAGCCCTTGATACATATCTAGATAGATTTAAAGAGCATATTGCAGGTAAAAAAAAAAAAATCTAAATTAATATATAACCTTGTATGAAAATACCATATGAAAAGTTAATGCAGGATTTAAAATGTTTTAAAATGACATAAGGGCACTAATTTAGTAGATAAAGTGAGCGTTTCTTGGACTGCTCGTAAAAACGGCTTTTGTTTCAACATCGCGTCATTTTACATCACGCCAGGGAGCCTCAGCCTCGGCTCAGTGCAGAGTAGGCTGGTATTCAGTGAGAGCGGCCGTGAGTCAGTGTGTTTTCGGTAGTTTTTGTATTTTAATTTATCATCGTCATGGTAAATTATTGTTTGTGGAGGTTGCAAAAACTCCGGCCTGTCAGGACATCGAGTCCACAGGTTTCCATAACAAGAAAAGGGACGGTGCTATATATCTTTCGTGCCTGGTGAGGGTTGTGCAGGTGAAGAGACGGGATTTCTCTTCTGCATCGGCTTCGAGAAACGCGGTCGTGTGTAGCGTTCACTTCAGATCGGAGGATTATCATCCCGGCGATATGATGGAGTTCAACATGGGATGCCGAAGCAAAAATATTGATCGTCTAATACTGTACCAATGGCATGAAATAGTGTGATATAGGTAGTCATGCCCTAAATAGAGGCAACTTGTAATTGAAAAACAAAATTACTCAGGTTGTTTAACTGTCACCTGCCCGTATACGGGCAACCTAAATTTACTTCACTATATTACTATTAAATCCTAATCTAGTCATGACAAACTATATATCGTTGGAAAGGTCTAAGACTCCTTAATAGATATTTTAGCGCTGTTTTTTTCTTACAAATTATGTATGAACTTTTGTATGAACAAATTATGTATGAAATTATGTAAGTAATATATGAATTTATGACAAGAGTGCGCCTCAAAAAATCGACGTCATTACAGGAGTTTCTGACCTTTGTCACAAAAAGTTGATGCACACACTTTTAATAATTGAAACTTTGGTTTTTAATGCTAAAAGTTCATAATAAAACATAATCTAGTATTTGTCAATAAAAAAAGATAAAATTATATTTTAAAAAGTAAAGTAAAAAGTCCTCTAAAAAGTATAATATATATTATATATATATACAATTTTTTATTATTATTATATCACATATTTTAGTAGTTATCATAAATTAGGTATCATTTGAAATCGTACGAACTCAGAATTCATCCTGTTAAAACCGTTTTGAAATTGGACGTTGCGTTACCATAGAAACGGTATTTTTTTATTAGGCCCCTCCCCTTTTGGGCATCATCTTTCATAATTTATTATCAAAAATGTTCTAATCTTGACAAAACACATTGTCAGAAAGGTCTGAGTCTCAAGGTTCCATATTTAGTGACAGAAGTGATATTTGGATAGAAATTTATTAATTTGTTATGGCAGAATGCATACAATTAAATTCAATGGAATGCAATGGCACCCGGTGGGTATTTTTGGTACTACGCCTAAACAAAATCTCATGGGAACTTCAATGTTTGTGATATCAACTTCAAATTTGGAACACAACTTAGATATATGGCTTTGAATTTCTGTCATTTTTAGGCTGAAACCTATATTAATTTATATATATTTTTAATAAAAGAAAAATATATATATTATTATATTTTCATAACAATAAACTTAAACTACAATAACTTTTAAATAATTTAATTCTATTAATTTATTCCACTTCAGCAATAATCTGCCAAAAGTCTTCTTTTAAAAGAGACCAACCGTAAGTCTTTAGTACAAAGGCTTCATGAATTACAACCGTTTAAGTTTGGATAGTGCATTTTCACGTCAACGCTCAAAAAGGGGGGTGACAGCTAAAGGGTTAAATATTCAAATCTTTAATTTTCTGTTTATATTATAACCCAGGTGAAAAATATGTATTAAAAATGTACTTGGGTATGTTTTTAGTACAATAGAAATATACTCAAGTATAGTTTTTATACATTAAATAGTATAAATCTTCCCTAAACATACTAATGTCTGCTGGCCTGATAGCCTATACGATGGTAATAATCTGTACAATATTGTGAGCACAGTGTATATTGTTAGCGAACGTGTATATCTATAAGCACGTCTCTCACCAAGCACCTGTCCTGTTCTCCACTAATTCTCACACCACAACTCAATTTGTCTCTGACCGCTCTGTCTAACATTAGTCCTGGCCTGTCCCTGCTCTCTTGGCAGCATAGCAGGCTCATAATGGTATGGCTGTGGTCCGTCATACGAGTAAGTATTTCCTCAGCGTCCGAAATGTCATTGCGATCCATTGTTTTCCTGTTGTTTGAATCGACCGCTCTCCCGCCCGTTACATCACGCCCGCCACGCCCATTTTCAGACGCGGAAGTAAAATTTTCTCACAAAAACGACTCTAGAAGCTTCTGTAGCGTATTTATCTAGTTCCTACATTATTTTTCTATACATTGACTCGTTGGGTCCTCTAACCTGCAATATGCCCTTTAACTCCTCCCAGCCCGAGGCCTAAAATAGGGGCCTCCGAGGCTACGACCTTGACCATCCGACATATGCGATGGAGGAAGGATTCCCAGCGAGCAAACAGTCGTCTATAATACGTCTAAAAGACGTAATTGTTAGACATCCAAAAGACGTCCTCACAGGAGCCAGAATGAAAGTTTTTTATACGTCTTTTCAGGACGTTGTTTAGACGTCAATTAAAGACGTGCTACAGACGTAATTTTTAAACATCCAGAAGACGTCTTCACAGGAGCCAGAATGAACGGTTTTTATACGTCTTTTCTGGACATTGTATAGACGTAAATTAAAGACGTGCTACAGACGTAATTGTTAGACATCCAGAAGACGTCCTCACAGGAGCCAGAATGAAAGTTTTTTATACGTCTTTTCTGGATATTGTATAGACGTAAATTAAAGACGTGCTACAGACGTAATTGTTAGACATCCAGAAGACGTCCTCACAGGACCCAGCAAACATTTGGACGTGTAATGACTGTTGAAAAGACGTCCGTCCGACACGTCCCGTCATGGTTGAAAAATAGTTCCAAAATGAAAGTTGAACCGACGTCTTTGACGTCATCTGGCCGTGAATTCCACGTCTTTTCTGGCCGTGAATTCCACGTCTCTTCAGCGCGTCCCTGGACGTCTAAATGCGTCGTCATTTGTGTGTTTAAATGTGTTGCTGCATAATTTAAGTGTATATAAGCCTGCATTTAAAATAATCACACACATATTGTGTAACATCGTGAAAGGCAATCAAGTCTTGAAGTTTACACATCTTGACAAAGGTTCTAAAAAGGTCCAAAATTGGTCTAGTCAGACCTGACCGTCAATAAAACGTTTTAATCACGTGTACATCACAAACAAGAACACATTATTTGTGGACATAAGAAAAAAAGAAGCATGTTCTGATTTAGCACATTTTATTGATCTTGAACAGCCAAAATGTATCTTAATATTTTTTCAATGTTTAACATTTGTTAACCAAACTAAAATACCAATTACAAAAATACTGAATTATTATATAAAGGGATAGTTCACCCAAAAATGAAAATTCAATGAAGAAAGGTATACAGGTTTGAAACATGAGGTTGAGTAAATGATGACAATTTTCATTTTTGGGGAAACTATCCGTTTAAAAACACATTGTTTGGCTCAGTTTTTGTATACACCAGCTGTTCCTGGAGCGTGTTTCAGGTGTTCTGCCATTGCTGCATCAATTTCAGAGTCTGTAGCATTTGGGCTCCACCTCTTCACAGCATCTAAGGGAAGAGAATATTGTAGTAGACATGAAAGAGTTAATGTTTTTGATTGTCACGTGATCCTGGTGGCGGGTCACGGGATTACGTGGGAATGTGAATATTAGTCACCTGTTCACTGATTAAGTTAGGTGAGAGGGGGTGAGCAGGGGCGATGTATTCTTTGTTGACCACTAAACTTTGTACCATCAAGAAACATCAGCCAGCAATAAATAATTGCTAGTAAAAGATCATTTGCCTCATCGATGTTTTATTTATGCGTCACAAGTGCATAAAGGCCCTTTCTTAGTCTCTCAGCGGTATCATCATTGGATTGAGTAGCTGATATATTATGTCAACAAAGAACATTCTCAGCGGACGCGCCAAACGGATTAAGTTAACATCGCGCCACGGAGGATTGGATTCTGCTCAATTAAAACAAGTAAAGGAATTCTACAGCCACCGCAGAAGTTGAATCGCCAGCGAAACTTGATCAGCAAAGCTCTGAAGAGAAGCAAGCAAACAATCCCCGCATAGGTAAGCCTGTTGGGCTTTGTTCTAATCAGCTGTGCAGTATTGGATTGCGCGCAGATTGAATTGTGTTCGTCGCTATCTATCCATTGGGGATGATCGCGCGGTTGTGTTATTGTTTGGCTTCAGTTGAGTTGGCACAGAGCTCTGGTGTTTAAATCTTATCGTTGGCGATCCGTTTGTGTTGAAAAATAATGTCGCGATGTTGACGGCGTTTGTTTACGTGTCGCTGATGCTGTGATGTTGGAGGATTTGAATGATTATACGAACATTGTTGACTTGTGAGAACTCAAAAATGAGTGAAGTGAGTGTTGATGACGTCACTGGCTTTGAAATGGATTGCGGTAAAAGAGAAACTAAACTTACTGCAAAGGCCTTGGCGAACAAAATTGAAAGTTTGCAAATGAAACGAAAATCAAATGTAAACAAAATTAAGAGCCAGATACCAGAGATGAAAAATCTGATGAAAAGAAAGGAAAATACCTCCCAGTTGCAAATTCAGTTTAAAACTCTTGTTCAGCTTTATGAAAATGCCAGCAAGATGCATGACATGGTGATTCCTTTACTTCCTAAAGATGAACAGGAAAAACAAAATGAATGGTTTTGGAGTATTATGAAATACAGCAACACATTTAAAGAAGCTGTTCAACATTGGTTGAGTGAACCAGAAGGATCATTGGAGAATGTTATGTCTGTTCAGTCTTGTGCTGGTGCAATGCAGGAAGAGTTTACCAATCCTCAAGTGCTAGACCATGCGTCATCCATCGTTACATCAGACAATGTGGAGAATGATATGGCTGTTCAGTCTTGTGCTGGAGCAATGCAGGAAGAGTTTCCCAATCCTCAAGTGCTAGATCATGTGTCATCCATCGTTACATCAGATAATTTACAAGATGACATCAACCCAACTGACAGTGTATCAAATGTGGGGAGTATATTATCCAAAATTCAAAGCTCAACAACAGAAAAAAGATCTGTGGCATCATCTACTTCTTCTGTACGTCTCAAAGCAGAGGCTGAGTTGGCAGCATTAAGGGCACAACAAAAATTCTTGAAGGATAAGCATGAGCTGGAGGATCAAGAGGAACAGTTACGGAAAAAGAAAGAACAACTTAATTTGCATGGAGAAATTGCAATTCAAATGGCCAAACTGAATGTTTTGAAATCTCAGAGTGTGTCAAGCAGTAAATCTGACCGTTCAGGAAGGAAACATTCCAATTTAGAGAATAAACAAAAGAAAACACAAAGTCTTAATGCCAGTGCTAGATCATTTGTTCCTCCAAAGCTTCTAAGAGAAAAAAGATCAATGCATGAGTGTTTGGAATCAGGTGCAAGGCCTAAATAGACAATTGTACAACAACCGGTATTCTCACAGCCTCATCTAGTGAAACAACACCCATCTAGATGCCAAACAGTGGAACAGAGATCACAAGGAAATGTATTAAATTCCCATGATGAATCCAACGATGGAGAGCAAAATAACATATTGGGAATAATGAGAAAGCAAAATGAAATAGCAACACTATTGTTAAAACAGCAATGTTTATCATCCTTGCCCAAGAAAGATCTTAACGTGTTTGATGGTGATCCATTACAGTATCATGCATTCATGAGAGCTTTCAAAAATAGCGTTGAAAGTAAGACAGATAACGACAGTGATTGCCTGTACTACCTTGAACAGTATACTGTTGGTTTTCCAAGGGATTTGATACAGAGTTGTCAGCATATTGATCCACAAAGAGGATACATTAGAGCCAAAACTTTGTTGCAGGAACATTTTGGCAATGAACAGAAGGTTGCATCTGCTTATATTAATAAAGCTCTTTCATGGCCTCAAATTAAAGCTGAAGATGTGAATGCTTTGTAAGAATTCAGTCTTTTTCTTAGAGGCTGTGGTAACGTCATGGAGGAAGTGCAGTATATGTATGATTTGGACATGCCTGCCAATATGATGATAATCATAAAGAAATTGCCCTACAGACTCCGGGATAAATGGAGAACAGTGGCTTGTGAACTACAAGAAAGACATAGACGCAGAGTTTCCTTCATTGATATTGTTCACTTTTTAGAACATCAAGTCAAAGTTGTAACTGACCCAGTATTTGGAAACATACAGGATGTTCCTGTAGCAACTAATAAAGATGCGAAGAGACCAAAATCACAATTTCGGCCTGGAATAAAAGGAACCAGCTTTGCTACCACAGTGGCCGCCGCGAGTAAAGAAAATGAATCCGAAAATACAGCAAAGAAAAAGGTTGGATTTGAAATGAAAGAATGTTTCTGCTGTAGAGGTGCACACACATTGGGTATGTGTCCTCAGTTGAGAAAACAATCCCAAAAAGAGAAGATTGGCTTCTTGAAAGAAAGTGGAATTTGTTTTGGGTGTTTGTGTATTGGGCACATCAGCAAAGAGTGCAAAAAACGTCTTTATTGTGATGTTTGTGGTCTTAGACATCCTACTTTGCTGCATATCGTTCCCAAAGTAAAGGGAACCGATACAACTGAGAAGAAATCAAAAACAGCAGTGGATGATGTCTTAGTATCTAGTGGTCTTACTGGGGCTGGTGATCATGATTGTAAACTCCCGATTGTGCCTGTACAGATCAAAGCCAAAAAAGGCAGCAAAATTGTCACCACTTATGCCTTTTTAGATCAAGGGAGCACTGCTGTGTTTTGTACGGAGAGTCTAATGAGAAGACTCAACCTCACAGGAAACAAAGTGCGCATACTTCTACGAACTATGGGGCAAGAAAAGGTTGTAAGTAGTCATGTTTTATCTGGACTGGAGGTAGCTGGCTTGAATGGCCACAACTTTTGTGAATTACATCAAGTTTATACACAGGAAAGTATGCCAGTTCATAAAGGGAATATACCTAGAGAAAGAGATCTTTACAGATGGCCCCATTTAAAGAGTGTTCATTTACCTGAGATTGAGGCAGGGATTGAGCTGCTGATAGGGACAAATGTTCCTAAAGCATTGGAACCATTGGAGGTAATCCGCAGCGTAAATGATGGACCCTATGCAATCAGGACAATGTTGGGATGGACTGTGAATGGCCCACTCTCTGGAGACAGCGATAACCAAATGGATTGTGCTCAGCCAGAAGTCACTGTCAACAGAATTTCAGTTATGAATTTGGAAGACTTATGGCAACAGCAGTTTAAAATGGACTTCCCAGAATGTAGCCAAGATGAACAAACTGGCTATTCAAAAGAAGATCAAAAATTCATGGAAATGGTGACACATTCTGTCAAACTTGTTGATGGGCATTATGAAATTGGTTTACCTCTGAGAAAGAGAGTTCAAATGCCAAACAATCGAAAAGTTGTGGAGCAACGTGCCTTTCATCTAAAGAAGAGACTTCAAAAGGATTCAGTTTTTTATTGCTGACTATAAAGCCTTTGTGAAGGATATGGTCTCCAAAGGTTATGCAGAGCAAGTACCAGCAGAGGATATGACACGTAGTGATGGAAAGATCTGGTACATCCCACATCATGGTGTCTACCATCCTACTAAGAAAAAAATCCGTGTGGTATTTGATTGTGGAGCAAGTTTTCAGCGAACATCACTTAATGCTCAACTCTTGCAAGGACCAGACCTTACCAGCTCACTCATTGGGGTGATAACAAGATTCCGAAAGGAACCAGTGGTGATCATGGCAGATGTTGAATCAATGTTCCATCAAGTAAGAGTGCCAGCTGATGATGTTGATTTGTTAAGGTTTCTTTGGTGGCCAGATGGGGACTTAAGTCAAGATCCAGTTGACTTTAGGATGCGGGTGCACCTCTTTGGAGCAACATCATCTCCTAGCTGCGCAAACTTTGCACTTAGGAAATGTGCACAAGATCATAAAAAGCAGTTCAACAGGGAAACAGTGGATAAAATCTTACATTCCTTTTATGTTGATGATTGCTTGGTTTCAGTTACTTCAGTTGAACAAGCAATAACTTTTTACCAGGAGCTTGTATCCATATGTGCCAAGGGTGGATTTAGGCTCACAAAATGGATGAGCAACAGGTGTCAAGTGCTAGACGCAATACCGGAGGATCAAAGAGCAAAGACAGTGAAAGACTTGAGTATGGATTGGGATTCTCCATCAGTTGAGAGAGTGTTGGGAGTGCAGTGGTGCATTCAGTCTGACGTATTCAAATTCAAGATTGCAATCAAAGACAGACCTCTGACCAGAAGTGGAATCCTATCCATGATTGGTTCCATCTACGATCCGTTAGGAATTGTGAGTCCTGTAGTGTTGTCTGCAAAAAAAATCTTGCAAGATATCTGCAAAGGAGATTCAGGATGGGATGTCTTGCCTGAATTGGTTGTTAAAAAATGGACCACATGGCTGCAAGAACTTTACCATCTGGAACATTTTGTGCTTCCCAGATGTTTAAAACCTCCCAACTTTGGTGACATCACAAATGCACAGTTGCATCATTTTTCTGATGCGAGCCAGGATGGTTATGGAACTGTGACATACTTGCTTCTACGCAACATGCATTCTCAAGTACATTGGCCCTCATTTATCAAAAGTGCGTACACCAAATTTCCAGCGTACACCTGGCGTACACCCAAAACCACGGTGACTTTGAGATTTATCAATATGGACGTTGGCGTACGGCACGCTCAAATCCTACGCCAGCTCAGAGGTGGTGTACGCACGTTTGAGTTAGTGCAGAAATGCGCAGAAAAACCTAACACCACAAAACGCACTGACAAACTAAAAGATATGATATATTATGACCCACTGTAAAAAAACAACAACAACAACAAAGTTATTATAAACTTCAGTGTTTATTTTTGTGCAACATGGACTTCAATGTTTAATTTGTGTGACTTTACCAAAGCATTTGATTTGTAGGCATATGTATTCCTTCAGTTGCGAGCCTCTGCGCTTTACCCTGACGTTTCATGGTTAGGTGGTGCGCACGGACTGGGCTCAGTAATGAAAGGCTTTCAATGACCAAAAAATAATTCAGACTGACAAAATAATAAAAATGACATTCTTCTTCTTTTAAATAATAATAATAATAATACAAATAATAAAAACGACATTCTTCTTCTAAATAACAATAAGAAGATTATAATAAAATCTTAATAAAAATCATAAGAATAATAATAATAATATTACAAATTGTCATGCAATTATTAATGTGAATGAATGGTACTCCACATCACATCATCATCACTATTGTACACCCCAATACATGTGACGTGATACGAAATTAAATGCTAATTGTTTCAAAACACGTGCTGTAAAATAATGCATTGTGAGAGGTCATTTGCTCATCCAAACAGCTATTTAAACTGGATTTCCACCGTACACCGTATCAATGATGGCTGACCTGGCCCTTTTAGAAGACGCATATGCGCCCTTGAGAAGGGAAAGAGTATTTCAGGATAGGCGAGATTTTCTGAATGAATCAGATGAATGGCTGATGAGCAGATTCCGTCTTCCAAGGCATCTTCTCCTGGAGCTGTGCAATAACCTGGAGCCCTACCTCCAACGTGAGACCCGGCGGTCAAGGGCCTTACCTGTCCCAGTCCAGGTTCTCTCCACACTGGGGTTCTTGGCCACTGGAACCTTTCAACGGGAGATTGCTGACAGGTCTGGCATATCCCAACCCACCATGAGCCGCATGCTGTCATCCGTGCTGGCTGCCATCAGGACTCTCATCCCACACTACATCCAATTCCCATACGACAATGCCCAGCAAACAATGATTAAAAGGGGGTTTTATGAGATTGCTGGGATTCCAAATGTCATAGGTGCAATTGACTGTACCCACGTGCGTCTGAAACCGCCATCGGTTAATGATTACGCATACATCAACCGCAAAAATTATCATTCAGTCAATGTGCAAATTATTTGTGATGCCAGACTCCGCCTATTAAATGTTGTGGCACTATGGCCTGGAGGCACCCACGATGCCTTCATTTTTGAGCACAGCAGCGTGCGCAGACGGCTGCAGGAGGGCGCATTGAGGGGTCATGGTTATCTTTTAGGTGAGTACTAAGAGCAAATATATTTTGCAAAATATAATCGTTTCCTAACCTCTCTTTTCCCCTTTAGGTGACAGGGGTTATCCTCTTTTGGACATTTTGATCACCCCTGTGCCAAACCCCGTGACGCATCAGGAGCGCAACTTCAACCACGCGCACGCACGAACACGAGCCACTGTGGAGCGCTGCGTGGGGCTCCTAAAAGGTAGATGGCTCTGCCTGGCACACGCGGGGGGCACGTTGCTCTATTCGCCAAAGAAGGTGTGCAACATCATTTTGGCATGTGCCGTCTTGCACAACATGGCTGAGATAAACCGTGTGCCATTTGACGCGCTGGCCCCAGACCCAGAAGTGCCAGTAGAGCAGTGGGCAGCACCACCGGCTTTAGGAGCCGTTCAGCTCAGACGGGACCTTGTTCGGCGGTTTTAATGGTAAGTTAAAATAACACAGACTTCGATTTCATTGGTTTATTTTTTTAAGTTTTCATTTATTTGCTTTAATGTCGTATTTATTGACACCAATGAATGGTTAATTTCGACCAGTAGTCTACACATTTCTGACTGTCTTTCCAGGACCTCATCCGTCAAGATCCTTGGCCGTGGTGCACGGGAGGCTGGTGGACGGTCCTCTGCTTCCCCCGCTTGCACCTGCTCAGACTCTGGGTGGGGCGCAAGGATAGGCTCAGGCTCCTGGATGGGCTGAGGGGGAGATGCCTCGAGGGTGCTGGGGCCTGCAGTGCCATCATCTGCAAAACAATAGAGCAACATTTCAATAAAATTAGTTAACTATGGACTTATGTGTTTTTTTTTTATTGGTCTATCAAGTTTAAGTTTACTTACCATGAATGTCGTCGGTATCTCCCCCACCGGTGATACCTTCTAAAGACACCGTTCCGATGAGGGCTGCCACCCGCTCCTCGTTCGGTGTCAGCTGGAGGCTTGGATCCGGTGGTCCTCCCCCGGTCTGACTCTGGCTCCTCTTCAGCGCCGAGACGCGCCTCTTTGTGGCGATCTTTATATCCGACCACTTTTTTTTCACCTACAATAAACAAGAAAACTCATGCTTAACCTGATCACTGTTAGTCTATATTAAGCAATAAAACATTCTTACCTCTGCTGGAGTGCGCTTCTCAACCCCCACACTATTGACAGAACTCGTAATTTGGGTCCATATTTTGTTTTTGTGGGCGCCTTTAATCCCACTCTTTAAACTCCCAAATAAAACTATTTTATTTCTTTCCACTTCCCTGGTGATGGTATCGATCTCCACGTCGGAGAAGTTTCTCTTTTTTGCCGTCTTCCGTGTGTCCATGTCGTAAAATGAGGGCGTGGGGGAAGCGGAGACTTGAATATATAGGGGCGTGTTATTCTAATGACGATCGTTTTCAGCCGCGGGATTTATCAAGGGCAGGTATTGCGTACACCTGGATTTCAAAGGTACGCACAGCTTCATAAATCAGGCGGTGAGAGGAGTGTAAGCATAATCTAACGCCAACATATACGCCCGTTTCTACGCAAGAATGATAAATGAGGGCCATTGTGCTTTTATCATGGGAAAATCAAGAGTAGCACCAATTAAGTCTGTTACCATCCCTCGTATGGAGCTCATTGCTGCTACCATGGCAAGCCGAATGGATGTGTTATGGAAGAAAGAACTGCATCTGCAGCTTCAAGATTCTGTCTTTTGGACGGACAGTGCTTCTGTTCTTAAATACATCAAGAATGAGACCTCACGATTTCGAATATTTGTAGCCAATCAAGTGACAGAAATCCTCAAGGCCTCTCAAGCTTCACAGTGGAGATATGTAGACACAGCAAGCAATCCAGCTGATGTTGCTTCCAGAGGATCAACTGTCCACGTGTTTCTTAAGAACAAGACATGGACCTCAGGTCCTGCCTTTCTTCTTCTTCATGAAAGTAAGTGGCCTGCTAATCTCAAAGAACTTGAGAAGCTTGAAGTGGATGACCCTGAGGTCAAGGAAAGCATTGAGGTTAACTCTGTACAGCTCAAAGAAGAGGATGATGTGCTTTCACGTTTCATCCATCACTTTTCTTCTTGGTTCCGTTTAAAGAAAGCATTGGCTTGGATTTTGAGATTTAAGAATCTGCTCTTGTCTTTTAGTGAGAAGAGGAAACAACTGAGACTTGATTTTGCTCATTCTGATTCAAATGAACAACAACTAATCTCTGTGGAAAGAGAAATGGAGATTTTCAAAGGTCAACTTGAACCATCTCACCTCTCAACAGAAGAACTTGAGACTGCTGAATTGGAGATTATTAGACTCTCACAAGAAAAGATGTTTCCTGATGAGCTTGCTAGCCTAAAAAGAGGCGAAAGCGTAAAGAAAAGTAGCTGCATTCATGGACTTTGCCCTGTTCTTGATGATGTTTTGAGGGTTGGTGGACGATTGAGTAGGGCATCAATGCCTGAAGAATCCAAACATCCAGTCATTTTGGCCAAGAATTCTCACATCTCGGATATCCTCCTGAGACACATACACCAGGAGGTAGGACATGCTGGTCGTAATCATATGTTGTCCAAATTACGACAAAAGTATTGGATTACTGGTGTAAGTACAGCAATAAGAAGAGTATTGTCCAAATGCATCATCTGTCGAAGACTGAATTCACTTCCAGGATGCCAAAAGATGGCAGATTTGCCATCAGAAAGAGTTACTCCGAATGAACCTCCATTTACCCGTGTTGGGGTAGATTATTTTGGACCTTTTGAGGTAAAGAGCAGAAGAAGCGTTGTTAAAAGGTATGGAGTAATCTTCACCTGTTTAGCCATACGAATTGAAGTGGCACCTTCGTTGGACACAGATTCTTTCATAAACGCACTGCGACGTTTCACTGCAAGACGTGGACAAGTCCAGGAACTTCGATCTGATAATGGAAAGAACTTTGTTGGAGCAGAACGTGAGTTAAGAGTCTCCATAAAGGAATGGAATCAGTGTAAAATCAATGATGTACTCCTTCAGAAAGGAATTAAATGGACGTTTAACCCCCCAACTGGATCGCATTACGGAGGGGTATGGGAGAGGTTAATTAGATCTGTGCGTAAAGTTCTGAATTCTACGTTCAAAGTGCAGAATCTAGATGAAGAAAGCCTACACACCGTTCTTTGTGAAGTGGAAGCTATTATTAATGGTCGTCCAATAACCTTAGCATCCACAGACTCCAGTGACTTGGAAGCATTAACACCAAACCACCTGTTGCTTTTGAGGACTTCACCATCTTTACCACCAGGAGAATTCAAAAGGGATGATGTTTATGCCCGTAAACGATGGAAACAAGTCCAGTACATGTCAGATTTGTTCTGGAAGAGATGGGTTCAGGAGTATTTACCGCAGCTTCAAGAACGTCAGAAATGGTCAAGAGTCAAGCGCAATTTTAAATCAGGAGACATAGTGCTTATAGTGGATAACACAGCACCTCGAAACTCTTGGCTTATGGGACGCATAATTCAAACTTTTCCAGACAGAAAAGGATTTGTGCGTCATGTGCAAATTAAGACTAAAAGCAGCTGTCTGGACAGGCCGATAACCAAGGTCTGTCTTTTACAAGAAGCAGAAGATGGATAACTTCACTTGTTACCTGACTTTTTTTTTTGACTTTGACATTGTCCTATGAGCTGGACAAAGATAAACTGGAAAGAATACTTTGAATATGAGTATGAACACTTTTTTGAAGTTTTTCAAGATTTTTCCTTTTTTGGAAGAAGAAATGGACATTAGCCATTATGATGTTGTTAATGCATTGGTAATTTGAAAATTCATGTCTCTAATGAAATTCTAATGAAATTTTAATCATTATTTGATAATAATTAGGGGCTGGAATGTAGTAGACATGAAAGAGTTAATGTTTTTGATTGTCACGTGATCCTGGTGGCGGGTCACGGGATTACGTGGGAATGTGAATATTAGTCACCTGTTCACTGATTAAGTTAGGTGAGAGGGGGTGAGCAGAGGCGATGTATTCTTTGTTGACCACTAAACTTTGTACCATCAAGAAACATCAGCCAGCAATAAATAATTGCTAGTAAAAGATCATTTGCCTCATCGATGTTGTATTTATGCGTCACAAGTGCATAAAGTCCCTGTCTTAGTCTCTCAGCGGTATCATCATTGGATTGAGTAGCTGCTATAAATATATATATATTTAAATAAATAAAATTATTATTAAATTAAAATTTGAGGTAAATGATATGCACTTATTTTCAAAATATTTTTATGGTCTACAGCTAAATTTAAAAAAAAAATGGAACAAGATGAATGAATCATGAATGACACATTAGAAAAAGGTAATCAACATGCATTACATTTTATTTTATTGTATAAAATATGTTCTGCTTTTATTTTTAAAGCAGTTACTGAAAGCATACATGTTAAAATCCAGCTAAACATTTCATTCCATTTCAGATAATTTACTTTCTGAAAGAAACTCTCAAAAGGCTACATTAATAAGTTACAGTAATGACTGTATCATTAAACAATATACTTGGTATAACGTTACCGTTGTTGTATACGTTCAAAGTTACTTTTAGCCTACTGGCTAATTTTAGCCAAACTCAGTAAATTTCAGTTGACAATGTGGGCATAATTTCTTTCGGTTCATTCATGTCACACAAGTAAAACTCAAGCACGTTAATCTAATACAAAATGTACTTACCCAACAGTAGATTATTAATAATATCGACACAACTCCCTCCTCTCCTCGTGTTTGTTCAAAGTTCCAGAATCTATGGGGAGAACGCGTTAACATCTCGCGAGATAATCCCATCGCAGGATTTGTAAGATCGCGAGATCTTTTGTTACTACATCTTGGCAGCACAGTTTATGGTTTGGGCAGAGGGTTTGGGTAATTACATCCAACTCAGACATAAATGGTGACCGGGTATATTTCTGTTTTACATGTATATACATTCCATAAAAAAATAACAACGAATACATCAGGTACAACAGGTTAAAATAATGACTAAAATGCAGTGGCTTTGCAATCACTTGACTATACTGTGCATTTTCTGATTATAATTTATAAAAACAAGATAAAGTAAATATATATTCATTTGTATATAAATCGTGTATTTTATAAAGAATTATAAATCCTGATCATTTCTTTCTGTCTTGCTAGACTAGACGTGCAAAAGACGCCAGTGGACGTATAGTATTCACAGCCTGACTAGACGTGTAAAGGACGCCAGTGGACGTCTTCTTCACAACCTCTTAAAAACTTCATGGGCAACTACATTAATTATTGCAGTATTAACCATGCGAGGATTAAGCGCAGCTTTTGCATATTTAACAAGGATTTCATAGAGGGTCATGATGGACTATAAATGCACGTGTAAAAGACGTCGCCAGGTGACGTCCTCTCACCCGATACACTAAACATAACTACACGTAGCTAAAAGTTAAAATAACAATTATACATGCAACTGTAGACATGTACAAATGTATTTGAATGCATTTTAGGAAATGTTCTGTGTTACATTTTTTACCGATTTATGACGTCCTGGCCGCAACTATTTTTGGCCAGGGACACAACGTTGCCGTCGGACCAATGTTTGCTGGGTAACTACACGAGCTAAAAGTTAAAATAACAATTATACATGCAACTGTAGACATGTACAAATGTATCTGCATGCATTTTTAGGAAATGTTCTGTGTTACATATTTTACCGATTTATGACGTCCTGGCCGCAACTATTTTTGGCCAGGGACACGACGTTGCCGTCGGACCAATGTTTGCTGGGGAGCCAGAATGAAAGGTTTTTATACGTCTTTTCAGGACATTGTTTAGACGTAAATTAAAGACGTGCTACAGACGTAATTGTTAGACATCCAGAAGACGTCCTCACAGGAGCCAGAATGAACGTTTTTTTTGGACATTGTTTAGACGTCAATTAAAGACATGCTACAGACTTAATTGTTAGACATCTAAAGGCAGCCAGAATAAAAGTTGTATTAGTCACGTTTTCTGTAGTAGAAATGTCAAAGAAGACTGTTAAAGACCCATATTGAAACGGAAATCCCATTTGTGCATTTTGCAAGGATCCAACTTTAAAAAATCTTTACTTCAAAACAGTGGCAGTGAGTTAGTTTTCACTGAGAAAAACCCAGTTACTCATTGTTAATGGTTGTCGTGTCATGAAACTGCAGACACACAGACCATAGACCTAAATAAGATTTGAAAGAATTTTGATAATATTGAATACTCAATTGAATACGGGAACTGTGTAGTGTATATACAAGTCTTGCATTTGTATATCTTATCAATATAATTGTAATAAACTGCTTACCATTTGCCTGTAAACCAAACTGATCACTCCAAGAAATCAACTATTTAAATCTCAAAATATATATTTTATTACTATTTTGTTCTACTGGACCAAAACTTAAAAGCCAGAACAGTAAAGTTAAAAATTAACACAATTTCCCTTTAAATAATCTATAAAATGTTGTTAAAACAGTATAACATATCAATTAACAAAATGTGGCTGCTATAAGCTTCACAAGCTTCATTTATACCGGCAAGCCCCGACTCTCCCGGGGGCATGTTTCAGATGATCGGCTGCAGACTTTATTTGGGCCTCTGTTGCAGCTGGGTCCCATTTCATGACAGCAGCTACAATCAAAGCAAAAAAATACACATGTAAAATAAATAAATACAAACGCCACTGTTGTGGTTTAGCTTGCAGCAGAGATGCATAGAAAATTTTAGTACTCGAATCAATGAAATGAAATAGTTATTAAATCACAAATCAAGTAAAATTACATCAAGCCTGATATAAAGCATTCCACACACACATATACATATTCGTATTGAACCGTTCGGTACGAGGCTTTCGGTTCAGTGTGCATTACAAACCGAACGGTTTGTTGGACCATTTTTCCTGCTGACCAAAATTTCGTTATTTAAAATGTAGGGGCGTGGCAAGCGTGCTCATAATGTAAGAGACGCTGCCACGACCACAACATTGCCCAACATCAAATAGCAAACGTAATGTAAGCGGAACGAAACTGCAGCTGCGCTACTCGTTATTGTGTGGTTGACGGATCGTTTATCAGTTTGGACCAATCCAGCGTCTTGATCAAGCGACACTGTTACTACACAGCACTAAGAGATCCAGTAAAGAAAGCAGTTGAATTTGCCACTGAAGTAATAATATCGCAGCGAGATCTAGTGAGAAACATTCACATTTCTCCGTTATTAACGGATCAAACAGCGCTGACGTGGAAAACAGGAATAAACATTGTGCCATGAATGAACTATCCAGTGCCCACAGATCAGCAACATTCACCATGGATTTACTGTAGTAACACTACTAACTGTAACCATGGAAGTTTGGCAGGAATGGTAGGCTATAATGCTTTCAAGTAACGTTACGTCGGTTTTATTTCGACATTTTGAATAAAATTGCTGCCCTCAAATGTTAATCTGAAATAAAATAAACCTTTGTTTATAACTACTACAATATTACAATTATTTTTTTTCAAGGAGCAAGGAGCTGTTTTTGTTTTATATGCTCCTAAGAAGTGTCAAGTGTCAAGTGTAGCTCCATCACTGCTCAAAGTAAAAAATTATCATACTTTATGATGAAAAATTATTAAAAAAATTTAATCAAGGAAATTTCTCTGGCTTTTCTTTCTTTTTGCTGTATCAAAAACGTACCGAACCGTGAATTTTGTGAACCGTCACACCCCTAACATATATATTTATTTACATTTGAATACAGTTATTAAAGACCTGTTTGTGAAAGGTTTTTTTAGGTGTTCAAGCACGAAGTGCTGAAAACCTATTGTAATTGTACTGATTTTTATTATTAGGTGTTCAAGCACGAAGTGCTGAAAACCTATTGTATTTGTACTGATTTTTATTATTATTATTATTATTATTATTATTATTATTATTCTGCCGTAAAACGCATCGTGCAGACCAAACCGTAAGGGCTGGAGCTCTGAAACTTTGTCAGATGGTAGTACAAAAATCGAGGAGAGGTTATCAAAGTATGAGCCCGATTGGCCCATAGGGGGCGCTATAGCAACCAAAAGCGCAAAACTGGTCATAACTCCTAGACCGTAAGTCGTAGAGTCAAGTGTCTTATATCATTGGAAAGCTGGTCACCTGACGAAAAAAACGTATATCTCCGATTTCATTTCCGGTATGCAAATTTTCCCGCCATTTTGAATTTCGTCAAAAAACAACTTTTGCGAACTAGTCCCTGGTTTTTCGCCCGATCGGAACCAAACAAATGCATAGATGTTCTCTGGAGTCTGAATATCGATAATTATCGAAAAAAAGTTTACATTTCGATTTACGGTCAATAGGGGGAGTAAAATGATCGTTGTGGGAGGAGCCTATTTTACTAAAATGGCTATAACTCGAGAAGTAAATGAGATATCTTCACCAAAATCGACACACATGTGTATGAGGACAGTCTGGGGTCACAGTAAAAAAAACGCGTCGATCTAACACTAGATGGCGCTATAACATAAAAAAAACATAAATAGGGCTATGACCACCTGACCGTTAGTCCGATTGACTTGAAAATTGGTATGCAGTGTCTTGGTCCAAGGCCCCATGTGTGTGTATGAGGACATTGGCGTATCTCAAAAAACATGGCCGCCATCGCCAATGAAGTTTGAGCACCTGTGAGACGAGGTTAACGGAGGCCAATCGGAACGAAACTCAATGGGCATGTTCGACTCATGGCCCAAGATGTCTGTAAGAGTTTTGAAAGAAATCGGCCACTAGTTGGCGCTAACGAGTTTTACAGCTCTGTAATCACGTGGTGTTGCACACATCCCCAAAATATGCCTATCAATTGATAGATCTCCTCATGCTGAACAACTTTGCCTCTAGAACCATTGCTGTCAATCAAATCGTTCATTAAATATTCACGAATATATTAAAAACCTACTTTTGCGAACTAGTCCCTGGTTTTTCGCCCGATTGGAACCAGACCAGTCTAGGACAATTCTCTGGACTCTCTAGATCAATAATTATCGAAAAAAAGTTGAACTTTGCCCTTTGGTTCACTGTAACAGGGTCATTTAGAAAATGGGCGTGTCAAAATACACCCAAAAGCCTATAAATCATAAATGAAAACTCAAAACTTGACAAAAATTGATGAGCATATGTGTCATACCATGGTAAAGAAGCATGCAAAGTTTCATGGAGATCGGACCATATGTGGCGCTATAACTGTTAAAAAGCTTTAAAACCATACATTTCCTATGGTAAATTGCCTGTATTGGCTGTAAATGGTCTTTTCCATCTATGATCGTATAATTTTATATAAAACCAGTGCAGTACAATTATCTGGACTCTCTAGATCAATAATTATCAGAAAAGGTATAATTTTTTTATTTGGATGGCTATAACAGCCAATAAGTGGTATTTTACTGCCCCCTGCTGTCATTTCATCATACTACTCCCTAATATTGTTATAGTTCATATTTAGACTTAAAATAAAATCATTATTTCAACATTTACAATCACATTTTGTAAAAAATGCATCTATTGGAGTATTATGGACTGCATTTATTTATTTTATTTATTACTATTTACAATTGTGTCACAGGAAGGCTGAAAACGAAAGTATAACGTTGGGCCACGCCCCCCAAGTACAAATTCACTCATAACTCGAAAACAGAAAGTCGCTGCACGCTCAAATTTTGATGGTAAGGTCCTCTCGGTGCTCTTGATCGAAATCTATCGTCTCGGGGCACGGGAACGCCCCCCCGCCCCCCTCCCCCCCGCGGATAGCTAAACCGTGAGACTCCCGAATTGAAACGGCTGTAACTCCCGACCTAGACCACCTATATCCTTGTGGGTGAGCTTGTTGGAAAGGGCCCGTCCTCATCTAGCTTCGATCCGAGTATGGTGCGATTTGACCCAGGCATTCCCGAGATATAAGCCCACAAAGATATGCATTTCAACAGACATTACTCCCGACAGCAATCACTCAGCAACACGGGGATGGTCTTGTTCAAGAGGGCTCCTCTAACCCTATCTAAGTTCTGAGTTTCAGATTTTTTCACTTTCTCGTTCCCGAGATATAAGTAAAAAAAAAAACGAATTTCCTGTCATTCATTTCAACCGTTCATGTAGGCTGTAAAACCGCTGTTGTCCACTAGAGGGAGCAACAGCATTAGATATTTTTAATCTTTTTTAACCAGTTTTCAGCAATGGCTAACAAACAAATGCTTATAATATAATATTAAATAATGATTTATTAGAAAGTTTAATATTTTTACATCACAAATAAATATCTGAAATGCTTAAGGACCACAAAAAGAGATTTTTACAATATCATAACCCACAATTGTGTGTGTGTGTGTGTGTGTGTGTGTGTGTTTGTGTGTGTGTGTGTAAGCATGCATAATGGTATTCACATTGAAAGAATGGTTTGCTTTAGTGCACAATACTCAGGGTTTCTGCAGGGTTTAGTCAGTCAAATTTAAGACCTTTTTATGACCAATATGATTTAAATTTATGACCTACTCGAATTACGAAAAATAACTTCCTTTCAAAAGTCTTTTTTTTTATTGACTTTCATTAAAAGTAATAAGTTTAATTATTTAAAGGTTCCATTTTCTTAAGAGTAACAAACTGAAGGCTCCCTTTTCCTAAGTATCAATAACACAGGAACAACACAACACTTATCACGATAATATATCAGTCAATATCGATAATTATGATGATAAATGTCAATTCTTTATTTCTTTGAACTTTAAAGGCTTTCTTAGTTTTAACTTTTAATTTTACGGCTCTGTTATCACGTGGTGTTGCACACAACCCCACAAAATGCATATCATTTGATAGAAACCAGAGCGTTAATTGTGGTTTTAAACTACTCTTTATTGTCAAAACATATCATGACAAACACTTGCCAAACAGGTGAACATTTCACAAATCTGAGGTAGAACATTCAAACATTTGTATTTTTTCCTTAACAAAAATAATATCTTTATTTCAAAATTAATTTCTTAGTTTCTGCATGTGCTAATGGGGGATATTGTTTCAAGTCTTGAAACAGGTTTGTGTTGCCTGACTTTGATGGCACGTATCTTTATGAAATGTATGAAAAACAGTAGGCTATAGCCTAAATACATAAATACTGTAATTATATTCCATTAGTCCTTTAATACATTGTCTACATTAATAATATAATACAATTCAATATGTATCCCACATTTCATGGTGCAGTTAATATTACTAGGCTAACGTTACAGTAAAACCATGGTAAAGGATGTAAATGTGTAGATGGAAAAGCTTTCTGACTGTATAGTTGCGCACAGTGTTTCTCCTGTTCGTCAGCGCTGTTTCATCTGCCTTTAAACTGGTTTAAATCACTGAGACATTTGTGTTCTTCGCTGAATTCAAGTGCTTCTCACTGGATCTCGTGATCGAGACTGATCAAAGTTAACCATAGACAGTAAAAGAACGCGTCTGCTCTAGTGAGCTTGATCGCGCTACGCTGTCGTTTGGACTTTGAGCCGAGCGGATAAACGCTCCGTGAGGCGTGCGCGGTTCAAATGAGTTTCGTTCCGCTTTTGGCGCATAAACATGATCTAACATTTATCGAACTCTTGATATCGTTTTATAGAGAAAACATTATATCGCGATAATGAATGAATGAGCATATCAATTTAAGACGTGGCTAAATGTAATTTATGACCTTGTATGGAAAAACCGGACGTTTTTATGGCCTAAAATTCTTATTATTAAATTTAAGACGTTTTATGACTTTTTATGACCCTGCGGAAACCCTGATACTGATTAAACCAAGTAGTTCAAAATAAAAGTGGTACTATAGCAATAAGTGGTCTTCTACTACCCTCTGCTGGACATTATACTTATTAATAGTCTTTTCACATATGCTTTTGCATTCATATATTCAGACACTAAAAAATAACCTTATGTGACAATTACTATAATAACACAATCATATTTTGTCTTTCAATTCACTTTACTGTTCTGAAACTTCACATAATTGCTAACAACGTGGTAAATCATAGTATATCATGCTACAATCCTGCTGAATCATTCTAGAATGTGGTATATCATGATAAATTATTGTGTAGCATTCGGTCACAACAAGGTAACATCAAGGTAAACTAAGACAAACCATGGTAAACTGACTATTGTAGTACATTGAGAAATATGAATCCTGAAGGACAATTGCAGTAAACATTTCTTTTTTCCATCACATAGTTCAAATCTGTATCTACAACAGAATGTGTGTGTGTAGTCCTAGGTTTCTGAATAAATGCTGAATAATCTGATTAATAGCTTGCAAAGACATTAAATGCTTATAGACCATTAAAATATATTTATATAATGACTTTGTGTGTGTGTGTGTGTGTGTGTGTGTGTGTGTGTGTGTGATCAAATGTCTACATATGAGTGCAAAAGCACCTGTGAAAACACTTTATTAATAAGTAGAATGGCCAGCAGAGGGCAGTAGAAGACCACTTATTGGCTCACTCTCATTTTGACACACTTGATTTTCAACAGTAAATCAAAGCACTAAAGCAAACCAGTTTTTCCATGTTAACTATTATAACACAATCATTTTTTGTCAGAGTTTATCACTTCATTTTTATTGGCCCTTCACATCAATGCAGCAATGTGGTAAATCATGGTGTAGCGGAAATGAGTCTCGTTTTGGGGAAATTATTTAACTCAAATGGGGAATATTATTCATTAGATAATGAATATGTAATCGCATACATAAATTAAATTATCCCAAATAGGGAATGGACTAAACATTACCATATATGAATAATTAACACGATTGATCGTAGTAATTATTGATATTTGGTTTGGTTAAGTCAGATTAATTGTCAGGGTCAATTTACATGTGATTCCAAATTAGTTTGTCATGCATCCTGGTTCGTCCCGCGAACCGGAGATGAAAACTTCCTTATAATCACAAGATTACCTGCCTGTATACCGAGTGAATATTTTCCGCTGGCCACACGGAAGTATCTGCTCGTATACAGCACTTTCAGATGTTTAACTTTCAGATAGTTAACCGAGGTAGAGCTTTTGGTAACTTACAGATCTTTGACATATTACAGAGACTTCAATCATGGGACAATGAGACAGATTCGATTTCAAAGGATTATGGAATTTAATAACACAATACTAAGGGTTATATAGACTACTAAAAATCACGCAGGAGTAAATAATATGCATATAAAAACAAACAATTAATACAGGATTGCAATATGACGTATTTAAAAAGAGACAGATAGAATGAGAGTGAGAGAGTGAGAGAGAGAGAGAGAGAGAGAGAGAGTGGGCGTGAGAGAGAGTGAAAGAGACAGAACAGTTCAAACAGTTCACAGAGACCCAAAGGATTCCAGCATAAATCGAGACACTTTAAGCAGCACTTAATTGAGATTTGTACGTTACTTGATTTAAACACGGTCCCTTTGTGTTGAGTTGTGTTACAAAGGCAGCGTGGTTGGAGTTGTCTGGCGCGTCTTTCGGTAGGAGGCAGATGTTTGCGATTGCTTCAGCTGCGGCCCGTATGAGAGGCGATTAATCTTAAACTTGTTTCGTTCTTGAATGAAACCGAACTATCAACTGAGGTAGATCGAAATAAAAGGAAACTTAGATTAAAACAAAGTAGAAAAACGACGAAGAAGGAAAACTCCGGCTGGAGTTTAGCAGGAAAGTTTAGGCATCTCTCTCTGGCGTAGGAAAACTGCACAGAGGATAAGGTGGCGGTCTATTTTGAAGGAGCGAGGGACACGCCTTCCTCACGTGTTTGATCCAATCGTGTTGCAGGAAGGCGTGTCGTCAGACCTCGTGATTCACGCCTTACGGATCATGTGTATAGGGGATGAACTTGTTCGAAATACACTTCTAAACTAGTATTAATAAAAGCATGCATCATATTACATTTTGGGTTGATGATTCAATCTTCTTTGATTATTCTGATTACAACCATACCAAATTCGGCATTCCTAGGGCTTAGTGAAATGCAGATACATGATTTTCGTGATTAAAACGGATGTTAAATTGGTCACATATCATAACAGCTTACAGTTATACCAGTTTTGTCATCAGGGAATCATGAAAACACAACCACAAAACATTATACATTTACAAAAGGGGATTTTTGATCCCCTGGGTTCAGAGTATTTCGTGTGTGTTCATGCGTATGTATGTATGTTCAGAGTTCACTGACCGATGGTGACGGGGGGGGGGGGGGGGGGGGGGGGGGGGGGGGGGGGGGGGGGTGAACTCGCGACCAGTCCCGTGTGAGCGTGTGTGCTTCGAATTTGATGAGTTTAACAACGGCTACAATGGCCAGTTGTCTAATCTCACAATTCTCTTCTGTTTGTGTGTAAGCGAAAAACCCCAAAGGGGATTCCACGTGTGTGCGCTTATCTGAATGGACAATGTCCGTCTTGTCACCTTCGGAGGGGTTCTTCCACGTGATCTGCCTTTTGGTCATGTGTCTTGATCAAATGTGGTAAGCGGGGTATTGTTTAGTCATTAGAGAAAAGCGCCACGGGGCACTTGTACCGGTAATTCAATTACGTCCAAACACCATTTGCTTTGTGAGCAGTGCGTGGAGGGATAAGAACTTGTGGAAATCAGTGATTTAATCAAAATGGCAGATGGCATCTGCTTTTTGTCACAGTCGCTAAATGGGAAGAATGCAAAAACAGCAGTTTAAGGAGAGGGCAGATCTGATCAGGGCTACATTCCCCCTTTGATGGTTCGACAGGGCCCGTGGGGGTGGACCTCGTTGGACCATCACGATTGCCTTGGTCAGATGGCAGGCAAATCATGGAGGTCGGACTCTGCAGATGATGGTTAGGGCTGAGGGCTCAGCTCTATGAGATCCTCCGCGTTCGCTAGCGGGGAGTCTTCTTTCCGAGGGGTCTTACGAAACCCCACGGACATGGCTTGGGTGAGCCTGGCTGTAGAGGCTCGCATCTCGTTGACTCGTCGGTACAGGACGTAGGCAAGGCCCAAGGTTAAGGCGTGTCCGATGACCGTTGAAATGCACACGGCAGTGTCAGCGGCGGTCCATGCTTGGACGACTGGTGAGGCGTTCAGGATAGGCATTCTGGACAAGGCTTGGAGGGCGGCGTCCAGGGGAGCGATGTCGACGATCTGTGACCCCCCTTCCTGAATCCATTTCTCCAGCTCTGGGTCGAGGGTGAAGTTGCGATCCTTAAAGAAGGATGGAATCTCTAGTTCGGACTGGTATTCTTCACTAGGGAGGTGGTACAAGGCTAGGTCGTCCAGGTGGAGGATGGCTCCTCGTGGAACTTGGATCCACATGGTCTGGTTCAGCAGGTTGACACGCGTAGCGGTGTCGTGTTGGTCGTAGGTCAGTGTCGCTGTCCGTACTGGGGTATTAACGAGCCATCGGTTTCCCACAATCTCAGCTTGCGTCTCGGTGACTTGGCTGCGGGGTTTAGCATCCGCCGGGCAACGTGCGTCGCTGGCCAGATGTTGCAGGCCGCAGATCCCATCAGTGTTGTCTCTGAGGAACGGCTTGCTTGGGCAGAGATAGTGGATATCTTTGGTGCGGGTGCACATGTGCAGGTTTGGGGCTAGGTACAGCTGAGGGTCGCTGTCGTGGTAGGCTACCACGTCAGGTGTCCGTACCTTAAAGTAGGTATTGCTCTGCCAAAATCCCACGTTGACAATGTCTTTGAGTCGGTAGATTCGGCTTGATTCTATGATGGGCAAGTTCAAGAGGAAGCCTACCTCTCGCTGTGCGGGGTCAACGTACAGTGGAATGGCACTGCCTAAGGAGTAGGCAAGGTGGGTTTGGATCGGGTCAATGGGTGTGGTTATGGCGGAAGCCAGCACGGTTTGTACCAGGCGTAGGGGTATCAGGTATGGCGGGATCCGACCCATTGCTAAGCTGTCTATGGAGGAGCTTACTTCTCGGAGCATGTCGGTCATTAATGCTGTGACCAACTGTGTTTGGGCAAAGTCATTTTGGAAAACTGTGAACATCTGCTTCATGGAGCTCACAGTCTGATTCAGCATGACGCTGTGAGTGTTGAGGATCGTCACGGTTCCTCTCAGTGTCTTGCCAATGGTTCGCAGGGATTCGCTCTGTGTGGTGAGTTGTTCTTTCAACTGTGGAAGCTCGGCCTGGATTTCGGCCACGTGTCGTCGCACCGTGGCTATGTTCACGGCGTTGACACTGGACATGCCAATGTTGAACAGCGTGCCCACGGCTGCAGCGGCCCCGAGCAGCGCTCCCAGGAACCGTTTGGAACGTTTGTTGTGTCCTCCCAATTCCGCTTGGGTGACGGTCATCTTCTCGAGTTGGCTCAGCATGTGCTCGACATCGGCTTCGGCGTGGTTGAGGGCGGCTTCTGTCCATCGCGCACCTGCCCAACTGTACTGTGCCACCGAGCTTGGGTAGTGCGCCCGGTAGACATTTCGGGGGTCCAGTCGCACATACACTTTCTGTGTGTGCGTTCGGCAGTTAGTGATCAGGAGTCCTGGTTGGTCCCTCAACACGATGCCCGAGGCCGGTCCTGGTGAGATGACGTCGGCTGGCGGCTGGCCTCTGGTTGACTGAAGGCACATGAGGACTATCAACAGCAGCATCCTATTACAGGCAAGAGAGAGAGAGGTATGGAGGAGCAGGGGAGAGAGAAAGGCACAGGTCAGCGAGGTTTGTCCCGGGTTGTGTGAGACAGTCTTTCGCTGCGATGACGGCGGTTGAGTTTTTAGCTTGCATTGGCCCCTCCCTGTCTGTCCCTGCTAGTGGCCACATGTCTTTTGATCTGATTGCGGTGGACCCATTTGAGAACGGGTTCTCTCTGTCCCCGTTTTAGCTGGATTTGGTATGCAACGGGGGAGAGTTTGTTCACAATCTCGTGGGGTCCTGTCCAGTGGGGCAGGAGCTTCTTTGACAGCCCCCGTGGTGGCGGGGCGAAGATGTAATACAGGACTTTGTCGCCCACATTGAACTCGTGGTGAGATGCCTTTTGGTCATAGTATGCTTTCTGGCCTTCAGCGCTGCTTTTCAGGTGTTGCTGGGCGAAAGCGAAAGTTCCTTTTAGATGTTTATGGAGCTCGTCCAGGTACTGGAACGTGGTGTAGGCGGTGACGAGGTTGTGGTCTCCTGGTTGGTACAACAGGTGTAATGGCAGAGTCATCTGCCTCCCGGTCATTAGTTCAAATGGGGACACCCGTGTTGATTCCTGCGGTGTGGCTCGGAGGGCCATCAGCACAAGGGGAAGTTTCACGTCCCAGTCTTTCTGGTTAGTCGACACGTACTTTCTTAGCATGTGGACCACCGACTGGTTAGATCTCTCAACTTGGCCCGATGAGGTTGGCTGGTGCGAAATGTGCAGTCTAGCTTGTACCCCTAGGCATCTCCAGATCTTTTGCATGATCTCGGCAGTGAAGTGGGTACCTCTGTCTGAGTTGACTCTTAGTGGCAATCCGAACCGGGAGAAGACGTGGTTCATCAGGAGGTATGCCGTTGTTTGGGCAGTGTCGTTAGGTGCTGGCAGACACTCTACCCACTTGGTAAACTGGCACACCACCGTGAGAAAGTACTTGTTGCCTCTTGTTGACCTGGGCAGGGGTCCTACCCAGTCGATTTGGAGGTCTGACCATGGGAACGTGATTCCTCTGCGTTGCAGTGGGGCTCTGTGATTTGGGTTTGCTGGTTGGAATTGACAGCAGACCAAGCATTCTCTCACATACTCTGCCACATCTTGCTGCATGCCTGGCCAGTATGCCACCTGTCTGAGTGTGTCATACGTGGCTCTGGTACCGTGGTGTCCAGCATAGGGTGTGTTGTGGGCGTGCATTAGCATCACCCCCCTTTGGCACAGTGGCACCACGAGCCTAGGCGGTGTGGTGCCATCGGGGTCAAACCATAGAATGTCGTCCCTCACACGCAGCATATGTCTGGAGTTGTGTAGCTGTCTGAGGTATGAGTCGTCCGCCAAGGCTGAAGGTGAGATAGGGTGGCAGGAGGGGTCAGAGAGGAGGTCACGAATTGTCTTTATAGCAGTGTCTGTGGCTTGCATATCCGCAATATCGTTGTTAGAAATTTGCGGTGTTAGCGATAGCGGCTGTGAAGCTGGTGCTGTCGCAGGCAAGGGCCGTTTGCTGCGGGTTAGTACCGCCACATCGGGTGTTGGTGTGGGGTTTGGCGCAGACCACAGCTCACCGTGGAGGGCGCCCGCTTTGGCAAGGGCGTCAGTGTGGTCATTAAAGTCTTTGTCTAGGCCTGGCAGTTTTGAATGTCCCTTTACCTTCTTCCAGTACACGGTGACATCGTGTGTTGTTGTGATGTTATCACATTCCTGGAACAGGTGTTGGTGTTTGACAGGCTTGTTGTTTGCTGTTTTGAAACCATTTCGTTTCCAGATCGGGAGATGGCACACAAAACTGAGTCTGACATAGTTAGAGTCTGTGCAGATGAGAAGTTCACTGACGTTATGGGCCGATGCGATTTGCAGAGTTATGAGAATGGCTGCCACCTCTGCATACTGGGATGACTGGGGGCCCAGTTTGAAGCGTTGTGGTGGGCATGGGTGGTTGTCAACCCACAGTACCCCTGCACCTGCCTTTAGGATGCCCTCGTGGTTGTAGGAGCATCCGTCGACGTAAGCTGTGGGCATGCCGTCGCACGCATTCTTGTCAAAGTACCTGTGACAGGTCAGTTGTGGCTGTTGGGGCTCTGGTGTGTCTAGCATCGCAGCAGGTGAGTCGTCGGAGCAGTTCTGACATGCAGCCAGACCGTTTCCCAATGCCGACTTGTGATTCTGTGCATATCGTGCCTCGACATCTCGTCCTTGTAGAGCCATTAACCACGTGGCTATGCGTGCATTGGTGACCACGCCGTTTCGGATGCGTTGGCTGTTGAGGTACATCACAGGCTGGTGGCAAGTGTCAATGATAACTTTCTGTGCTCCAATGTAGTTGGAGAAACGCTGTATGGCCCATACCGTACAGAGCAAAGCTTTTTCACAGTCTGAGAATTTACATTCTGGAGGGAGAAGCGTCTTGCTGGCATATGCGACCACCTTTTTGTCTTGATCGTGCATTTGGTATAGGCCCGCACTGAGACATTGGTCAGAAAATCCTGCTTCCAGGTAGAATTCCTTTTGAGGATCGGGGTAAGCGAGGCAAGGGGCTGAGCATAAATGTCTTTTTAGTGCCGCCATGGCGTGTTCTTGAGCGTCTGACCAGACGAAAGGGCAGTCCTTTTTCAGCAGCGCTGTGAGGGGCCTGGCGATGTCCGAATAGTTTTCGATGAACTGTCGGGAGTAGTTGCATACCCCTAGAAAGCTTCGCAGTTCAGAGACGTTAGTGGGAGGCTTGATGTTTTGAATGGCGTGGATACGGTTTGATTGTGGTTCGATGCCATGGGATCCGACGAGAAGGCCCACGTAGTTGACCTTGGTGCGGCACCATTGACCTTTGTGGAGAGCTATCTTGGCGCCGGCAGCGGATAATTGGTTCAAAACATAGTCTATTTCTTTCAGGTGGTCTGCCACCGTCGTGCTCTTCATAAGAACATCGTCCACGTAAATCAGGTTACCTCTCATCCTGGCGTCAGGACAGGCTTTGTTCAGGAAGATGTTGAACTCAGCTGGTGAGTTGGCGTACCCGAACGGGCATCTGTTGAAGGTGAACTGTCGGTTGCCAAATGTGAATGCCAGCTTGTGTTGGTCTTCTGGGTGCACTGGAATGGTCCAGAATCCAGAGGCCACATCGAGTGTAGAGAAGATGGTGGCTCCTCTGATTCGGGGTATTTCCTGTTCGAGTTGGGTCATGGGCCATCGTGATAACGGCACCTGTTGATTCAGCTTTCGATAGTCAATGGTGGGCCGCCATTTCCCATTCGGTTTGAGAACGGGCCAGATGGGGGCAGAGTAGGTGCTGTTACATGGACGGATGACACCTTTCTCAAGCATGGATTCGATGATTTCCTGCACTGGTTCGTGCGAGGCGATGGGAATTTTGTACTGCTTGACGAAAGTGGGAGGAGCCTCGGGATGCGTGGGGATGCGCACCGTGTGGAGGTTGGTAAGGCCACAGTCTAAAGAGTCTTTGGCAAAGGATTCTTTGAACTTGTAAAGGACTTGTTTTAACCTCTGGCGGTCTGTGTCATTCTGAAGCGCGTCAGCCTCTTGTAGAATTTGCTGCACTTGAGATTCAAAACCTTGATATGGCTCCTCTGTCGATGTGTCATCAGTCGGGTTGATCTTTGAAGGCATAGCAGGTGCATTAGTCTCACTGACAGGCTGGTGGGAGACTGTGTACACTGCGAGGTGTTGGTCCTCTGTAAGCTCAGTTCTGCACACTTGGTCTTTGGCCACTGACATGACAGATGTGATGGCAATGAGTTGGAAGGGCAGCGTGAGCACTGTGTTGTCTGTGTGCCCTTCAGGTATCAGTGCAGGTGGAAGGGGGCCGATGACCGGTAATACAAGTTCAAAGTCATGAAAGTCATGGCTCACTAGCCATCCTAGCCTGTAGGCTCTGGGAATGCTGATGTCCCTTGCTGTGCAGTTGTTGAACAGAATGTAGACTATCCGAGATGACACTTCCGTGAGGGGTGTGGCTTCGAGTGTGAGTCCGAGGTCTCCACATTCAGGTGAAGGTTGGAAGAAACCTAGCGTGTGGTTCAATGTTTGGTTCCGTCGTATGTTGAGGCGTACAGCGACCCCTTTGGTGTAGGCTGGTACTACTGTTGCTTGTTCGTTGATTAGGGTGCAGACTTCAGGGATGGTCTGTCCCGACAGTAGATTGTCATGATTGCTGGGAACAGGTGGCTGTATAGTCAATGGGGCCCATACAACTTCATTTAGCATGTCCACATGAGCTTTGAGGCGAATCAGAACGTCTGCTCCAATGTAGACATCGTGGGCTGGATCCGGAAGGATCAGGAAGTAATGAGTCAGACACCGGTGATTCCACTTTAATTGCAAAGCACAGATCCCTTTGGCAGATATCATGGAGGATGGATTTGCGTTGAGAGGGAAGCGGGTGCGTTTGCTGGTATAGGGCAGGTCCGATGTGTTGTCAATGATTGCATTGAATAGTGAGAAGCTTATGGCGGATTGGTCAGACCAAATCGCCAGAACAATGTCTGTTGTGGTTACATCCTGCAGCTGCAGGTCGGTCCTGACCTGAGGGCAGTAGGTATCAGAGCCTTGGCTGGTTTTGAAAGTGCAGAGTAGCGAACTTGACCCTTGATCAGCTGTTGTGGCTGGGTCGCCATGTCTGGCTGAGGGAATTCCCGTGAACTCTGTGACCTGACAGTCTGGCTCAGCAGATTTGTTTGGCGAAAGGGGGAGGGGTTCACGCACTTGAGCCCAAACTTGCAGGTGTTTGAAGTCCAGTAACGGCTCGAATCGATCCAGCAGGTCTTTGCCTATTAGGAATGGATAAATGTTCATTGGTGAAACATAGACCGGGTGTACTAAACTCATCGGGCCGATTGCCAGGTGAATGGGGGCCACGTTTCTCAGCTGGATGTTGTTTTGGCTGTACGACTGCACATTCAGCTCACAGGTGTGGAAGTTAAGAGTTCGATTCTGTCTTTGAGCTTCAAATTTGAGTTTTTCAAAAAGTTCAGCTGATATGAGTGTGAGATCCGAGCCCGTGTCCACGAGCGCTTCGAGTCTCACCTCCTTTTCCAAAGTGATGGTTAGGTAGAGTTTGCGTGCCACACCTCTCTCTATCAGATTTCCCAGAAGTTTTGGTGTGGGGTCTTTTGTGTTGATCGATAGACAGTGTGGTTGTGTTAGGTGTGGCTCGCTGTGAGTGCAGATCACCAAGACAGCACTGTCTGGTACCTTTAGGTGAGCGCTGCTACCGTCTTGTTCAGGAAGTGCAGTGTTTTGTTCAAGGAGTGCAGTTGGCAGCCGGAGTGAACGAGGGGGGTTGTCAGTTGGTGATGCAACATTGAGTTCACTAGTCTGTGACTGACAAGCCGTGTTCTGGGCTGTCAGTTGGAGGGAGTGAGTGGTGCTGTCACTGGGTGATGTGACAGCGAGTTCCATAGTCTGTGGTTTGACAGTGTCTGTGGGGCCGTCATTGGGAGAAGCGTTGGGAGTGGAGTTGGCTTCAGGCCTCAGGTTTAGTCATGCGGTGTCTGGCTTGTCCTTGTCTTTCTTGTGAGGTTTCTTTTGAAGGAACTCCCTCAGCATGCTCAGAAGTTCTGCAGCGTCAGACGCGGCGGCATTGTCTCTGTTGGATTTGAGTTCCAACTTCAGCTTACCAATGTCATTTTGAGAGGGGTCTTTCAGCCGGTTCTCTGGGCTTGTTGTCCGGGGAGATGGAGGTTGGTTCCTTCTGGGTTGCCGGCCGGTTTCCCAGGTGCCCCCTCCCCTTTGGTTGTGGGAGGTGCGAGGCCGGTCCCAGAATTCCCCAGTGCGGCTGTTCTGCTGCCTGGGGCGGGCACCCCCACGACCGCGCTGACCTCTGCTGGGTTGGAATGGTCGTGTCTCTCTGTTGGCAGGCTTGTAACTGGGGTGCTGTGCGCCCTCTAGGGACAGCTCTGGACGGTGCTCAGAGACAGGGCAGATTGTGGGGTTTCTCACAGTCTTTTCAGAGATAGTCTTTTGTTTGGTGTAAGCTTTGTGAGCCAAGTCACGCAGTTGTTGGATTGACATAGTCCGTGGCTCAGCTAAAACCCCGAGGTGGTGCGATAAGGTCGGATGGAGATTCCGCAGGAACAAAGTTTTGAAGTTACAGTCTTCTTCCATCCCGGACTCATTGCGAGGTCCGAAGTAGGCTTGTCGGAGGCGGCCGTAATAAGCTTGCGGGGTTTCTAGTCGGGCCTGCTTGAGGTCCATTGCTGTTACGAATCCGCTCTCAGAGTCTGGGTCAGAGAATTCACGGATCAGAGCTTGTCGCAGCTGCTGGTAGTCCGTTTTGACGATCTCAGGTTGCCTGTCTAGAAAACTCCGCACGTCACGGCTTGAAGTAATCCTGAGAAGATACAACTTATCCCGATTAGTGACGTTGACCATAGTTTGTAGGTGAAAGTCAATGTCTTGTAAGTAAGAGTGAACATCGTGGCCTCCTGCTGGATTGGGAGTGAAGGTCGGGATGTTTCTAGCCAGCTTGTCCAGTTCTTTATGGGCTGTGTGGTGACCGATGGCTTGACCCCGCCCCTCTTCAACTGGTGGGGACACGTAGCGGCTGGCTAGTGATGTCTTTAGCAATGGGCTTTCGCCCCCCTTTTCAGGTCTGGGTTTTTGGCTGAAAAGTGCAGGCTCACTGGTGAGGGGAAACGGAGTGATGGGTATTTCCCCCTCCAGGTCGCCTTGTAATTTGTAAGAGTGTTTGAGTTCTTTATGGACCAAGTCCAGTTCATACTTTAGATCATGTCTCTGTTGGGCAAGCTCGGTAATTTCAGTTCGAGCTGCGTGCAAATGTTTCTCACAGGCCTTGGCTCTGGCCTCTTTGTCTTGTATTTTACTCTCTGCTCTTTCTAGAAGGGCCTCGGCGCGCTGCAGTCTGTCATGGAGCTCCTCCGTGGTGTGTTTCTCCGACTGCATCCTCCTGTCTGTGTCCGTGCGCAGATCCTCCAGGGCCTTTTGCAGTCTTTCCACTTCCTCTTGTAGTTCTGGGGGCATTTCATCCTTGTCTTTCTCCTCCAGAAGTAGCTGATCCAGACGCTCCTGTGTGTGGTCCTTTTGTTTGCGGGCCTCCTCCAGTTGAGTCTTTAGTCCTGCGATTTCCTTTGCCAGACTGGCGTTGTCCTCCTCCGCAGAGCATGCCTGTGCCACTAAGTTGTGAGCTAGACGTCCAATGATCCGACTCCATTCCTTTGAGCTGTAGGTCTGCGTTGGGTCGTTGGCCATTATCTGGTCCACCTCGGTGTCCAGTTCCTGCCGGGTCGGAGATTTCGGGTCGCCAGAGTCCTTGGGCAGACAGCCGGTTGTCATGGCTCGTAACCAAGCATCCAGATTGCTCCAATGGTCCGCGGGACTGGAAGCGCGTGACATTCTGACTCCCTGAGGGCGAGAGAAACACAACACACACACAAAGGGCCGCTGCTAGCTTGTTTTGGCTAGCTTGTTTTGAGGCTAACGAGCTGTAGTAGAGCCGTGCCGTTTATAGAAATTTGCCTAACTGTCGTAGACAATTTTATGCGGGTCAACGTGGGACCCGCAGTACTGCTTGGTTGTCACTATTATTTAGCTTCCTTGGGGGTCTCTTGGTGAACTGAAAGAAACAAAACACAAAAGACCAAAACAAAGCAAGGAAGAGAGGAGCGAGAGGGGAAACAAACACAAATATTGCAGTGGCAATAACACCTAGGTGAATTGACCAGCGCTGTAGTGTAGCCGCTAATAACCCAGAGGGTGTGTCTTAGGGAGAAAGAGGCAACCCTACGCTCAGAAAATATATCTGGGGAAATACCTAATGTTCTGTGGCTTCTGCTAAGTGGCAGGGTTTTTATCAAAATCCAGTCTTACCTGGGGTGAATTGAGGTCAAACCCAGCTGGCCTCAATGAGCGTGGTCAACTTTCCGGCGCCGCCAAACACCCGACCGCCGTGACTCCGGACTCTCCGTCGCTCTGTCACGGTTACGCCCACTCAAACAGCACGTGACTGTAAGCACAACCTGGTATTCTCCGAGGTGTCAGCCGGCCGACCGCACTGCAAAAGTGGGTGGTGCACAGAACCCCGCCAGCAGTGCTGACGTAGACAGTGGCGCATGCACCGGTCCCTGCAATTGACTTGTGCGTCGGCTTTAGTGGTTGAGCCTTTGGAGCACCAGGTTGCTGATGTCACGTTACTGCGTGCCGCAACCAATGGCAGGGACAGCAGACCCCGAGAGCCACCGCACGGTCAGCGTCAGTGACGCCAGTCAGCAGACCCGCCCACAGAGGACAACAGGGCCCCCGCAATCCACCACAGGTGCTGAGACTTTAACCTGTACACATGCACACGGAAAGAACAAGGGAGCTTAAAGTAAATTAAGATTGTCCTGCTTCCGGCAAATTTAACTCACTTTAATCAACAACAAAAAAGTTATTATTATTACTTCCTATTTTATACTCAAAGTAATTCAAGTAGGAGTAAACGGAAACTACAATAGACCTGAAAAGGGGTAAGGTAGTAACACAATAGCTCTGAAGAAACTTAATTTAACCTGGAAAGGAAAAACCAAATTAAGAGATGAAGGCTTTTGCCAACTGAGGATAGTACCGAAAGTAATTAGTAGTAATTAGTTATTGAAAATATCCTAACCCGTTTTGGAAGTTATCAATAACTTAATGCAGGTGGAGGTCAGGAAGGGGAGCGTTGAGCCGCGGTGGGTCTTGGAGCCTCACAGGGGGCGCACTTCCTTCCTGTGGTTCACCTTGACTGTTTGGTACAATTTAAAGTTAATTCAAATAGTTTTAAACTCCAATCAAAAATAAGCCTGGGGGAGATTGACAAAATTAGAATGATTTCTTATAATAATCACAACAACCCTGTTGTTGTTGTTAGCAATGATTATAAAATACTCATCCGGAAAACATAAATGAAAATGATTTCATACAAAGTTCAGTGGAAGGCTGATAGCTGACTTGAGAAGGTTGTCTGCCACTGGATGGCGTCCTGCTTTTCAGGGGGCTGTCAACTGACTGAACTGAGAAAAATTTATAGTGGAAATTAATTAAAAAAAAAAATTAATTAAAAATTAATTTTATCAAAAATTTAAAAATAAAATATTGTTCCAATCAAAATTAAATACAGATATATTGGGGAGGAGATCAAAAGTTTTGTAAAGGAATCAGAATGGCTTCTGATAATAAATCACCACTTCACTAAAGTTATTAGTAGCGATTATAAAAATAAAACAAAACAGAACAGAGTCATCGAGACAGAGAGAAATGGGAGCAGGGTAGAGCAGAAATTAATTGAGCAGAAGGATGATAGCTGACCTGGAGGGGTGCCGCCGCTAGGGGCGTCTGCCTCCAAATTAACTGTCAATGATTTGAACTGAGGAATTCTATAGCTTAAACCCTAATTCACTTCTGTGAATTGAACTTAAAATAAAATGTCTCAGTCCAAAACAGCAGGATTGTTTTACGAACTAGCAAGCTGTAAATGCAAATATGTATTCAGGCAGCTTATTCGACAATAATCGCGGTGAATTTGGAGGAAATACACGAGGAGGTACAGCGAGTATGGGAAGCAGATGGGTAGCAGGTCTTTCCCTGCTATTGCCACGCGGTGGCAGTGTCGCGCTCACGCGGCCCAAACTCACAAGTGTGGTACTTTGAAACTGATAGCGCTTGTGAACCTGGATAAGGAACACAGAAGTTTTCATGCGCACAGATTTAAACACGAACCAAGTATACACACATTTTACAAATATACTTTTCGCAGATCACGGCGGATCTCAATGTCTTTTTAGACACGGAACAGGCATACGAACATTTCCTAGTATATTCTTTGTAGATCACGGATCTCTTTGTGCTTGGTTTGCACAGAAAATGGGATTTTCTAACCGGTTTAGCTAGCTTTACGCCAGCGTTTTTTTTTTTGAAAACCCGAAGTTATTCGTTGCTAACGAATTTAAAGATCTTTTACTGCATGGGAGATTCTCGTCCCAACAGTTAAACCATATATACCGGTAATGTGCCTGTTTTGAAGTTTTCTTCGTTCAAAACAGGGCTTCGGACAGTGTTAAAATGTCACAGCTAGGCAAAGAGAGAACAAAGAGTTTCCTTTTCTCTCGGCTGGGCCGTGCAGTATACTGTCTGTGGCTGCAGATTTCCACTCACATTCAGTCGAGCTAAAAATATGCCCTTAGGCTCATTTTCAGCCAGATGCTGATGTGTTACTGAAAGGCTTCTGCCTTGCTCAGTTTTCGAGTCGACTTGATTACACAATGCAAACGCGCGTACACAATATTAAATTCCCAAAACACACATGAACATGAATCTGAATATTGATCCCACCGTGAAGTTTGTAAATGCCCGCATTCTAAAACACCATAATATATGTAGCGGAAATGAGTCTCGTTTTGGGGAAATTATTTAACTCAAATGGGGAATATTATTCATTAGATAATGAATATGTAATCGCATACATAAATTAAATTATCCCAAATAGGGAATGGACTAAACATTACCATATATGAATAATTAACACGATTGATCGTAGTAATTATTGATATTTGGTTTGGTTAAGTCAGATTAATTGTCAGGGTCAATTTACATGTGATTCCAAATTAGTTTGTCATGCATCCTGGTTCGTCCCGCGAACCGGAGATGAAAACTTCCTTATAATCACAAGATTACCTGCCTGTATACCGAGTGAATATTTTCCGCTGGCCACACGGAAGTATCTGCTCGTATACAGCACTTTCAGATGTTTAACTTTCAGATAGTTAACCGAGGTAGAGCTTTTGGTAACTTACAGATCTTTGACATATTACAGAGACTTCAATCATGGGACAATGAGACAGATTCGATTTCAAAGGATTATGGAATTTAATAACACAATACTAAGGGTTATATAGACTACTAAAAATCACGCAGGAGTAAATAATATGCATATAAAAACAAACAATTAATACAGGATTGCAATATGACGTATTTAAAAAGAGACAGATAGAATGAGAGTGAGAGAGTGAGAGAGAGAGAGAGAGAGAGAGAGAGTGGGCGTGAGAGAGAGTGAAAGAGACAGAACAGTTCAAACAGTTCACAGAGACCCAAAGGATTCCAGCATAAATCGAGACACTTTAAGCAGCACTTAATTGAGATTTGTACGTTACTTGATTTAAACACGGTCCCTTTGTGTTGAGTTGTGTTACAAAGGCAGCGTGGTTGGAGTTGTCTGGCGCGTCTTTCGGTAGGAGGCAGATGTTTGCGATTGCTTCAGCTGCGGCCCGTATGAGAGGCGATTAATCTTAAACTTGTTTCGTTCTTGAATGAAACCGAACTATCAACTGAGGTAGATCGAAATAAAAGGAAACTTAGATTAAAACAAAGTAGAAAAACGACGAAGAAGGAAAACTCCGGCTGGAGTTTAGCAGGAAAGTTTAGGCATCTCTCTCTGGCGTAGGAAAACTGCACAGAGGATAAGGTGGCGGTCTATTTTGAAGGAGCGAGGGACACGCCTTCCTCACGTGTTTGATCCAATCGTGTTGCAGGAAGGCGTGTCGTCAGACCTCGTGATTCACGCCTTACGGATCATGTGTATAGGGGATGAACTTGTTCGAAATACACTTCTAAACTAGTATTAATAAAAGCATGCATCATATTACATTTTGGGTTGATGATTCAATCTTCTTTGATTATTCTGATTACAACCATACCAAATTCGGCATTCCTAGGGCTTAGTGAAATGCAGATACATGATTTTCGTGATTAAAACGGATGTTAAATTGGTCACATATCATAACAGCTTACAGTTATACCAGTTTTGTCATCAGGGAATCATGAAAACACAACCACAAAACATTATACATTTACAAAAGGGGATTTTTGATCCCCTGGGTTCAGAGTATTTCGTGTGTGTTCATGCGTATGTATGTATGTTCAGAGTTCACTGACCGATGGTGACGGGGGGGGGGGGGGGGGGGGTGAACTCGCGACCAGTCCCGTGTGAGCGTGTGTGCTTCGAATTTGATGAGTTTAACAACGGCTACAATGGCCAGTTGTCTAATCTCACAATTCTCTTCTGTTTGTGTGTAAGCGAAAAACCCCAAAGGGGATTCCACGTGTGTGCGCTTATCTGAATGGACAATGTCCGTCTTGTCACCTTCGGAGGGGTTCTTCCACGTGATCTGCCTTTTGGTCATGTGTCTTGATCAAATGTGGTAAGCGGGGTATTGTTTAGTCATTAGAGAAAAGCGCCACGGGGCACTTGTACCGGTAATTCAATTACGTCCAAACACCATTTGCTTTGTGAGCAGTGCGTGGAGGGATAAGAACTTGTGGAAATCAGTGATTTAATCAAAATGGCAGATGGCATCTGCTTTTTGTCACAGTCGCTAAATGGGAAGAATGCAAAAACAGCAGTTTAAGGAGAGGGCAGATCTGATCAGGGCTACATTCAAATCACGATAGAAACATGGTAAATCATAGTAAAAAATACTATTACATGGTGGATCATGGCAAATCATGCTACAATCATGGTAAATCATTCTAGAATGTGGTATATCATGGTAAATCATCCTATAACATGGGAAATCATGGTAAACTGTGGTAAATCATGCTAGATTCATGGTAAATCATACTGGAACATTGTAGATCATGAAAAATCACACTAAAGTTGGTATATCATGGTAAATCATGCTAAAACATGGTCTATTCCATCTATGATGTCAATGTTTAAATGCTTGCTACATAAAACTTAATGTCTTTTGATGTTTTTGTGCTTAAAGTCCCTGTAAAGTCAAAATTTTGTATGTGTTCTGAGTTTGTCACACCACAGAAAAATGTGTTATTAGCCACCCTGCCAAATTTGAATGATAAAAAAAGCCAGCAAGTACATAAATAAGCTATCAAAATCTTGAAAAAATGAGCAGTATTCTCTGCTCTCAAACGCTGGGGGCGTGTCCGCTGGCAGTGCTGAAACCACGCCCACTCGCGGGAAAGCTGCCGTCGCCACACTCAACTCTACAGCCGAAATAGATGCTCGCACGGTGGGCACGCACTGCCGATGATGGCACCAGCTGTCGGCGCGACGGGAGGATGAATGCCGAGGCGGAAGATAGTCGGTTCGGCCCCATTCACCAGTAACAACGGATTATCAGTGAATGTCTCAGTTGTCTCCGAACTATCCCGTGTAAAATGATCACTTACAGAGGCGGGTTTTGGCAGTGATCCTCAGCTCTCCTCCATCAAGGTTGGCTCTTCAGAAAATTAATCCACTTCTTCTTGATGTAATCGTTTTTCGGAAATTTAAATAAGGACACCGATCTGTTTTGTATGTGATCCGGTGATCGCAACCAGGTAGTAGGCCTACGCATTTCCGTGACGAAGGCATAGCTAGCTAGCAAACTGTAGGCTGCTGTAGTAACTAATAGTACTGACCGTAACTCACGATTGAGCGGCAAAACTGATGTGAATGTGCTCTATATTGTTAGGGGAGGGGCCAGCCTCAGTGGCCTCAGTGCGTCATCAGGTAGGGGCGTGTCCACGAGCTCAGGGGCTCCAGTGCGTCATCGAGCCCTGTTTTAGCCCCGCCCAAAAAATCCGGAAAATAGCAATGGTGAAAAACTGTTTAACGGTCTAACTCCACAATTCAGTACTTCACAGTTCACAGTCTTTGTAATATGTTTTAGCAATACATTTCTAACATTTATAATGGGTCTAGATTTTTTTTTTAAATTGCCTTTACAGGGACTTTAACGGCCTTAAAGGCCTTAACTGCTTGAACACCGCTAAATGCTGCTAGCAGCTTTAATTATTATTATTATTCTTCTGCCGTAAAACGCGTCGTGCAGAACAAACCGTAAGGGCTGGAGCTCTGAAACTTTGTCAGATGGTAGTACAAAAATCGAGGAGAGCCTCAGAAAGTATGACCCCGATTGGCCTATAGGTGGCGCTACAGCAATCAATTGCGCGAAGCTGCTCATAACTCCTAAACCGTATGTCGTAGACTCAAGTGTCTTATATCATTGGAAAGCTGGAGGCCTGACGTAAAAGACGTATATCTCCGATTTCATTTCCGGTATGCAAATTTTTCCGCCATTTTGAATTTTGTCAAAAACCTATTTTTGCGAACTAGTCCCTGGTTTTTCGCCCGATCAAAACCAAACAAATGCATACATGTTGTCTGAAGTCTGAATATCAATAATCATTGAAAAAAAGTTGAATTTTCGATTCACGGTCGCTAGGGGGAGTAAAATGATCGTTGTGGGAGGAGCCTATTTTACTAAAATGGCTATAACTCGAGAAGTAAATGAGATATCTTCACCAATCTCAAGAGACATGTGTATGAGGACAGTCTGAGGTCACAGTAAAAAAACCGCGTCGATCTAACACTAGGTGGCGCTATAACATTAAATAAACATAAAAAGGGCTATGACCACCTGACCGTTAGTCCGATTGACTTGAAAATTGGTATGCAGTGTCTTGGTCCAAGGTGCCATGAATGTGTATGAGGAAATTGGCATAACTCAAAAAACATGGCCGCCATCGGCCAATGAATTTGAGCACCTATTAGACAAGGTTAACGGAGGCCAATCGGAACGAAACTCGATGGGCATGTTTGACTCATGGCCCAAGAGGTCTGTAAGAGTTTTGAAAGAAATTGGCCACTAGTTGGCGCTAACAAGTTTTATGGCTCTGTAATCACGTGGTGTTGCACACATCCCCAAAATATGCATATCATTTGATAGATCTCCTCAGGCTGAACAACTTTGCCTCTAGAACCATTGCTGTCAATCAAATCGTTCATTAAATATTCACGAATATGTTAAAAACCTACTTTTGCGAACTAGTCCCTGGATTTTCGCCCGATCAGTACCAGACCAGTCTAGGGCAATTCTCTGGACTCTCTAGATCAATAATCATTGAAAAAAAGTTGAACTTTTGCATTTTTCGTATGGCTATAACAGGGTAATTTAGAAAAGGGGCGTGTCAAATACACACAAAAGCCTATAAATCATAAATAAAAACTCAGAACTTGACAAAAAATGATGAGCATATGTGTCATACCATGGTGAAGAAGCATGCAAAGTTTCATGGAGATCGGACAATAGGTGGCGCTATAACTGTTGAAAAGCTTTAAAACCATGCATTTCCTATGGTAAATTGCCTGTATTGGCTGTAAATGGCCTTTTCCATCTATGATCATAAAATCTAAATGTTTAAAACCGGTGCAGTACAATTCTCTGGACTCTCTACATCAATAATTATCAGAAAAGGTTGAACTTCTTCATTTGAATGGCTATAATAGTGTAAATTGGATGGCTGTAACATTTTGGATGGCTATAACAGCCAATAAGTGGTATTTTACTGCCCCCTGCTGTCATTTCATCATACTACTCCCTAATATTGTTATATATAATTGAAATGTAGACTTTATTAAATCATTATTTTAACATTTACAATCAGATTTTGTCCAAATTCATCTATTGGAGTATTATGGACTGCATTTATTTATTTTATTTATTACTATTTACAATTGTGTCACAGGAAGGCTAAAATACGAAAGTATAACGTTGGGCCACGCCCCCCAAGTACAAATTCACTCATAACTCGAAAACAGAAAGTCTCTGCACGCTAGGTAAGGTTCTCTCGGGGTTCTTGATCCAAATCTATCGTCGCGGGGCTCGGGAACGCCCCCCGCGACGAATTCTTAGTTAATGTTAACTAATGTAGTTAACATTAACTAAGAATGAACAATACTCCTTCAGCATTTGTTAATCTTTGTTAATGTTAATTTCAATATTTATAAATACTTTATTCAAATCTTGTTAACATTAGTTAATGCACTGTGAACTAACATGAACTAACAATGAACAGCTGGATTTGTATTAACTAATGTTAACAAAGATGAACAAAAACAGTAACAAATATATTGCTCATGGTTCATGTTAATTAATACATTAACTACTGTTTAATAAATGAACCTTATTGTAAAGTGTTACCGACATTTTTAATCTTTTTTATCAGCTTTCAGCATTGGCTAACAAACAAACGCTTAAAGCTATTTTTTTATTAGTTTTAATATAGTTTTATATTATTACATCACAAAGAAATATGTTAAATAATTGCTTATACACCATTAAAAGAGATTTTCACAATAACATATCCCGTGTGTGTGTGTGTAAGCATATGTCTACATTTGAATGCAAAATCTCTTGTGTGACCAGCAGAGGGCAGTAGAAGACCACTTATTGGCTCACTTTCATTTTGACACACTTGATTAGGGATGGGAATTGATAAGAATTTAACAATTCCGATTCCATTATCGATATTGCTTATCGATTCAATTCCTTATCGATTCAATTCCTTATCGATTCTCATTGGGTGAGGGAATAAGTACAAATTTGTTTGTTTGTATTAACTTATTGAACTTATAACTTATTTTGTTTGTTAATTATTATTAACTCGCTGACACAGCACAGAGTATTAGGGGTGTGAACCTACAATGGTCTCACGGTTCGGTACGATTATCATGTTATCGATTCAGTTCAATTTGATATCTCGATGCATTACATGCACTGCATCCTCAATTTTACTTCAAAAGTGATGTGTGTGTGCGTGTGCGTGTTCACCCGTTCGTGAAGTCGCAGTGACAGAAACAGTGACATTCCAGTTTAAGTTGTGTGTGCGCGCGCGCGTCTCAGATGAGTATGTGCCTGGAGAGTTTTGCGCATCTCGTGTGTGTAGAGTTTGCATGTATGCGTGAGCGACTTTAGGTGTGTCGTTGTGCATTTCATATGTATTTGTTTGAGCATTCAGCAGTATACATGTATGTTTGACTACTTAGTATACGTGTATATGCAAGTGTTTCATATTTGTGTGTGTGAATGAAGTTTGATTTAAGCCCTAGACGGCACCTCATAAATTGTCGTCTTTTCGCGTGAAATATAACCAAACGAGCGCTTCTGCCTCGATGTTATGTTTGATGCGTTCTGAATCAAAATAACGCAGCTCGTGTGTGACGTCATGACACATTTGCAACGAGCGGAACCGATAAGCGGAATCGTTAAGCAGGCATACTAACGGTTCCAGGGAATTGGTTAACTGGGCACCGGTTCTGAAGAAGAAACATGGTAAATCATTAGCTGCGTCCCAATGTGCATACTACGCCCTAAATAGTATTGAAAATTACTAATGTCACATACTATTTAGGATGGATAGTAGGCTATGCACATTGGGACGCAGCTATTGTAAACAATAGCCTACTATTACATGGTGTATCATGGCAAATCATGCTATAATCCTGCGGTAAATCATTCTACAGGGTATCCGCGGGTCCTTAAAAAGTCTTAAAAAGTCTTATTTTGACTTATGAAAGGTCTTAAATTTTCAATGGCAATTTGAGTTAGACATATCTAAATATTTTCCAAATTAAAACTATCTAATTAGCGTACTTTTTTATTTACTATTCGTTCTTTGTGGATTTGCTCGTTCACGTGACATTTCGCGTCACATTCGCGCCAGCATTACGTCTGTCTCCTGCACACGAAACAGCAGGAGAGGAGAAGAAAGCTGGTTAATTTCAGTTCAATTGTAAGTTCATTCTTTATGTGCGTAGTGGTGTGCGATGTGTATTGTCTATTATGATATTGTAATCATTGTTTTACTTTAACGTTAACTATGTACGAGGGCGCACTGCGAGCTGACATCGCATTTGTCTCTCATGCTTGCTTTCACTGCGTGATGTGTCAGTGCAGTTATAGGTATGTTCCCTAATAGACGTATAAAGTTTTTGTATTTTATATATCATATGTTGTTATCATACAATATTACATCAGCAAGAGGGCTGTTTTCCCGTGCACAATCACAAATAAATATCTGAAATGCTTAAGGACCACAAAAAGAGATTTTCACAATATCATAACCCAAAATTGTGTGTGTGTGTGTGTGTGTGTGTGTGTGTGTGTGTGTGTGTGTGTGTGTAAGCATGCACAATGGAATTCACATTGAAAGACTGGTTTGCTTTAGTGCACAATACTGATTAAACCAAGTAGTTCAAAATAAAAGTGGTACTATAGCAATAAGTGGTCTTCTACTACCCTCTGCTGGACATTATACTTATTAATAGTCTTTTCACATGTGCTTTTGCATTCATATATTTAGACACTAAAAAATAACCTTATGTGACAATTACTATAATAACACAATCATATTTTGTCTTTCAATTCACTTTACTGTTCTGAAGCTTCACATAATTGCTAGCAACGTGGTAAATCATGGTAAATCACGATAGAAACATGGTAAATCACAGTAAATAATATTATTACATGGTGTATCATGGTAAATCATGCTAGCAATGTGATTAATCATGGTAAAGCATGTTACAATCCTGGTAAATCATCCTATAACATGGTAAATCAAGGTAAACTAAGACAAATCAAGGTAAACTATGATAAAGCATGCTAGAATCATATTACATCATAGGCTACTAGAATGTGTTCAATTGTGGTAAATCATGCAAGAATAGGGTAAACCATGGTGAATCATACTAGAACTCGGTATATCATAGTAAACTATGGTAAATCATACTGTAACATAGTAAATCATTAACAATCACACTGAAATGTTGTATATCATGGCAAATCATGCTAAAACATGGTCTATTCCATCTATGATGTCAGTGGTTAAATGCTTGCTACATAAACCTTAATGTCTTTTGATGCTTTTGAGCTTAACTGTCTTAACTGTCTTAAATGCTTGAACACCGCTAAATGCTGCTAGCAGCTTTAATTAGGTGTTCAAGCACGAAGTGCTGAAAACCTATTGTATTTGTACTGATTTTTATTATTATTATTATTATTATTCTTCTGCCGTAAAACGCGTCGTGCAGAACAAACCGTAAGGGCTGGAGCTCTGAAACTTTGTCAGATGGTAGTACAAAAATCGAGGAGAGCCTCAGAAAGTATGACCCCGATTGGCCTATAGGTGGCGCTACAGCAATCAATTGCGCGAAGCTGCTCATAACTCCTAAACCGTATGTCGTAGACTCAAGTGTCTTATATCATTGGAAAGCTGGAGGCCTGACGTAAAAAACGTATATCTCCGATTTCATTTCCGGTATGCAAATTTTTCCGCCATTTTGAATTTTGTCAAAAACCTATTTTTGCGAACTAGTCCCTGGTTTTTCGCCCGATCAAAACCAAACAAATGCATACATGTTGTCTGAAGTCTGAATATCAATAATCATTGAAAAAAAGTTGAATTTTCGATTCACGGTCGCTAGGGGGAGTAAAATGATCGTTGTGGGAGGAGCCTATTTTACTAAAATGGCTATAACTCGAGAAGTAAATGAGATATCTTCACCAATCTCAAGAGACATGTGTATGAGGACAGTCTGAGGTCACAGTAAAAAAACCGCGTCGATCTAACACTAGGTGGCGCTATAACATTAAATAAACATAAAAAGGGCTATGACCACCTGACCGTTAGTCCGATTGACTTGAAAATTGGTATGCAGTGTCTTGGTCCAAGGTGCCATGAATGTGTATGAGGAAATTGGCATAACTCAAAAAACATGGCCGCCATCGGCCAATGAATTTGAGCACCTATTAGACAAGGTTAACGGAGGCCAATCGGAACGAAACTTGATGGGCATGTTTGACTCATGGCCCAAGAGGTCTGTAAGAGTTTTGAAAGAAATTGGCCACTAGTTGGCGCTAACAAGTTTTATGGCTCTGTAATCACGTGGTGTTGCACACATCCCCAAAATATGCATATCATTTGATAGATCTCCTCAGGCTGAACAACTTTGCCTCTAGAACCATTGCTGTCAATCAAATCGTTCATTAAATATTCACGAATATGTTAAAAACCTACTTTTGCGAACTAGTCCCTGGATTTTCGCCCGATCAGAACCAGACCAGTCTAGGGCAATTCTCTGGACTCTCTAGATCAATAATCATTGAAAAAAAGTTGAACTTTTGCATTTTTCGTATGGCTATAACAGGGTAATTTAGAAAAGGGGCGTGTCAAATACACACAAAAGCCTATAAATCATAAATAAAAACTCAGAACTTGACAAAAAATGATGAGCATATGTGTCATACCATGGTGAAGAAGCATGCAAAGTTTCATGGAGATCGGACAATAGGTGGCGCTATAACTGTTGAAAAGCTTTAAAACCATGCATTTCCTATGGTAAATTGCCTGTATTGGCTGTAAATGGCCTTTTCCATCTATGATCATAAAATCTAAATGTTTAAAACCGGTGCAGTACAATTCTCTGGACTCTCTACATCAATAATTATCAGAAAAGGTTGAACTTCTTCATTTGAATGGCTATAATAGTGTAAATTGGATGGCTGTAACATTTTGGATGGCTATAACAGCCAATAAGTGGTATTTTACTGCCCCCTGCTGTCATTTCATCATACTACTCCCTAATATTGTTATATATAATTGAAATGTAGACTTTATTAAATCATTATTTTAACATTTACAATCAGATTTTGTCCAAATTCATCTATTGGAGTATTATGGACTGCATTTATTTATTTTATTTATTACTATTTACAATTGTGTCACAGGAAGGCTAAAATACGAAAGTATAACGTTGGGCCACGCCCCCCAAGTACAAATTCACTCATAACTCGAAAACAGAAAGTCTCTGCACGCTAGGTAAGGTTCTCTCGGGGTTCTTGATCCAAATCTATCGTCGCGGGGCTCGGGAACGCCCCCCGCGACGAATTCTTAGTTAATGTTAACTAATGTAGTTAACATTAACTAAGAATGAACAATACTCCTTCAGCATTTGTTAATCTTTGTTAATGTTAATTTCAACATTTACAAATACTTTATTCAAATCTTGTTAACATTAGTTAATGCACTGTGAACTAACATGAACTAACAATGAACAGCTGGATTTGTATTAACTAATGTTAACAAAGATGAACAAAAACAGTAACAAATGTATTGCTCATGGTTCATGTTAATTAATACATTAACTACTGTTTAATAAATGAACCTTATTGTAAAGTGTTACCGACATTTTTAATCTTTTTTATCAGCTTTCAGCATTGGCTAACAAACAAACGCTTAAAGCTATTTTTTTATTAGTTTTAATATAGTTTTATATTATTACATCACAAAGAAATATGTTAAATAATTGCTTATACACCATTAAAAGAGATTTTCACAATAACATATCCCGTGTGTGTGTGTGTAAGCATATGTCTACATTTGAATGCAAAATCTCTTGTGTGACCAGCAGAGGGCAGTAGAAGACCACTTATTGGCTCACTTTCATTTTGACACACTTGATTAGGGATGGGAATTGATAAGAATTTAAGAATTCCGATTCCATTATCGATATTGCTTATCGATTCGATTCCTTATCGATTCTCTTATCGATTCTCATTGGGTGAGGGAATAAGTACAAATTTGTTTGTTTGTATTAACTTATTGAACTTATAACTTATTTTGTTTGTTAATTATTATTAACTCGCTGACACAGCACAGAGTATTAGGGGTGTGAACCTACAATGGTCTCACGGTTCGGTACGATTATCATGTTATCGATTCAGTTCAATTTGATATCTCGATGCATTACATGCACTGCATCCTCAATTTTACTTCAAAAGTGATGTGTGTGTGCGTGTGCGTGTTCACCCGTTCGTGAAGTCGCAGTGACAGAAACAGTGACATTCCAGTTTAAGTTGTGTGTGCGCGCGCGCGTCTCAGATGAGTATGTGCCTGGAGAGTTTTGCGCATCTCGTGTGTGTAGAGTTTGCATGTATGCGTGAGCGACTTTAGGTGTGTCGTTGTGCATTTCATATGTATTTGTTTGAGCATTCAGCAGTATACATGTATGTTTGACTACTTAGGATACGTGTATATGCAAGTGTTTCATATTTGTGTGTGTGAATGAAGTTTGATTTAAGCCCTAGACGGCACCTCATATATTGTCGTCTTTTCGCGTGAAATATAACCAAACGAGCGCTTCTGCCTCGATGTTATGTTTGATGCGTTCTGAATCAAAATAACGCAGCTCGTGTGTGACGTCATGACACATTTGCAACGAGCGGAACCGATAAGCGGAATCGTTAAGCAGGCATACTAACGGTTCCAGGGAATTGGTTAACTGGGCACCGGTTCTGAAGAAGAAACATGGTAAATCATTAGCTGCGTCCCAATGTGCATACTACGCCCTAAATAGTATTGAAAATTACTAATGTCACATACTATTTAGGATGGATAGTAGGCTATGCACATTGGGACGCAGCTATTGTAAACAATAGCCTACTATTACATGGTGTATCATGGCAAATCATGCTATAATCCTGCGGTAAATCATTCTACAGGGTATCCGCGGGTCCTTAAAAAGTCTTAAATTAGATTTTAAAAATGTATGGCCTTAAAAAGTCTTAAAAAGTCTTATTTTGACTTATGAAAGGTCTTAAATTTTCAATGGCAATTTGAGTTAGACATATCTAAATATTTTCCAAATTAAAACTATCTAATTAGCGAACTTTTTTATTTACTATTCGTTCTTTGTGGATTTGCTCGTTCACGTGACATTTCGCGTCACATTCGCGCCAGCATTACGTCTGTCTCCTGCACGCGAAACAGCAGGAGAGGAGAAGAAAGCTGGTTAATTTCAGTTCAATTGTAAGTTCATTCTTTATGTGCGTAGTGGTGTGCGATGTGTATTGTCTATTATGATATTGTAATCATTGTTTTACTTTAACGTTAACTATGTACGAGGGCGCACTGCGAGCTGACATCGCATTTGTCTCTCATGCTTGCTTTCACTGCGTGATGTGTCAGTGCAGTTATAGGTATGTTCCCTAATAGACGTATAAAGTTTTTGTATTTTATATATCATATGTTGTTATCATACAATATTACATCAGCAAGAGGGCTGTTTTCCCGTGCACAATCACAAATAAATATCTGAAATGCTTAAGGACCACAAAAAGAGATTTTCACAATATCATAACCCAAAATTGTGTGTGTGTGTGTGTGTGTGTGTGTGTGTGTGTGTGTAAGCATGCACAATGGAATTCACATTGAAAGACTGGTTTGCTTTAGTGCACAATACTGATTAAACCAAGTAGTTCAAAATAAAAGTGGTACTATAGCAATAAGTGGTCTTCTACTACCCTCTGCTGGACATTATACTTATTAATAGTCTTTTCACATGTGCTTTTGCATTCATATATTTAGACACTAAAAAATAACCTTATGTGACAATTACTATAATAACACAATCATATTTTGTCTTTCAATTCACTTTACTGTTCTGAAGCTTCACATAATTGCTAGCAACGTGGTAAATAATGGTAAATCACGATAGAAACATGGTAAATCACAGTAAATAATATTATTACATGGTGTATCATGGTAAATCATGCTAGCAATGTGATTAATCATGGTAAAGCATGTTACAATCCTGGTAAATCATCCTATAACATGGTAAATCAAGGTAAACTAAGACAAATCAAGGTAAACTATGATAAAGCATGCTAGAATCATATTACATCATAGGCTACTAGAATGTGTTCAATTGTGGTAAATCATGCAAGAATAGGGTAAACCATGGTGAATCATACTAGAACTCGGTATATCATAGTAAACTATGGTAAATCATACTGTAACATAGTAAATCATTAACAATCACACTGAAATGTTGTATATCATGGCAAATCATGCTAAAACATGGTCTATTCCATCTATGATGTCAGTGGTTAAATGCTTGCTACATAAACCTTAATGTCTTTTGATGCTTTTGAGCTTAACTGTCTTAACTGTCTTAAATGCTTGAACACCGCTAAATGCTGCTAGCAGCTTTAATTATTATTATTATTATTATTCCGCCCTAAAACGCATCGTGCAGACCAAACCGTAAGAGCTAGAGACTTGATATTTGGGATTAAGGTAGCACAGAAATCGAGGAGAGGTTATCAAAATATGAGCTCGATTGGCCCATAGGTGGCGCTATAGCGCAAAAAACAAAAAAATGGCACTATTTTCCTTAAATCTCAATAACCTTGTGTCCCAACATCAAGTGTCTTATATCATTGGAATCCTTGGCTCAAGCAGAACAAAAATGGCCTCAAGGATTTCATTTCCGGTATGCAAATTTTTCCGCTATTTCCGGTTTTGTCTAAAACCTACTTTTGCGAACTAGTCCCTGGTTTTTTGCCCGATCGGAACCAAACCAGTGCAGAAAGATTCTCTGGACACTGAATATCAATAATTATCGAAAAAAAGTAGAAATTTCGATTCACGGTCGCTAGGGAGTGCCCAAACGTTCGAAGGAGGCGGAGCTAATTTTACTAAAATGGGTATAACTCGTGAACGAAATGAAATATTTTCACCAAACTTGGTACACATATTTATGAGTTCAATCTGAGGTCACAGTAAAAAAACCGCGTCGATCTAACACTAGGTGGCGCTATAACATTAAAAAAACATAAAAGGGGGTGTGGCCACCTGACCGTGAGTCCGATTGACTTGAAATTTGGTATGCAGTGTCTTGGACCAAGGCCCCATGTATGTGTAAAAGGATACTGGCGTATCTCAAAAAACATGGCCGCCATTGGCCAATGAACTTTGAGCACCTATGAGACGAGGTTAACGGAGGCCGATCGGAACGAAACTCGATGGGCATGTTCATCTCATGGCCCAAGAGGTCTTTAAGAGTTTTGAAAGAAATCGGCCACTAGTTGGCGCTAACGAGTTTTACGGCTCTGTAATCACGTGGTGTTGCACACATTCCCCCAAAATGCATATCATTTGATAGATCTCCTCATGGTGAACAACTTTGCCTCTAGAACCATTGCTGTCAATCAAACCGTTCATTAAATATTCACGAATATGTTAAAACCCTACTTTTGCAAACTAGTCCCTGGTTTTTCACCCGATCGGAACCAGACCAGTCTAGGACAATTCTCTGGACTCTCTAGATCAATAATTATCGAAAAAAAGTCGAAATTTGCCATTTGGTTTATTATAACAGGATCATTTATAAAAAGGGGCGTGTCAAAACACACTCAAAAGCCTATAAATCATAAATAAAAACTCAGAACTTCACAAAAATTGGTGAGCATATGTTTCATACCATGGTGAAGAAGCATGCAAAGTTTCATGGAGATCGAACCATAGGTGGCGCTATAACTGTTAAAAAGCTTTAAAACCATACATTTCCTATGGTAAATTGCCTGTATTGGCTGTAAATGGTCTTTTCCATCTATGATCGTATAATTTTCATATCATAATGTTTAAAACCAGTGCAGTAAAATTCTGTGGACTCTCTAGATCAATTATTATCAGAAAAGGTTGAACTTCTGCATTTTGATGGCTATAATAGGGTCACTTCAATGTGTAGCATTGCCCGAAAGCCTATATCTCTTCAATGAATGCTCAGATCTTATTAAAAACAAGTCTGAACATGTGGGCCGTGACTCTAAATAATCATGAAAATTTTCGGACAGATTGGACAAAATATGCCTGTATAACAGTTAAAAATGTGAAAATTATGTGCACATAATGGCCTATTAAGCCAATAAGTGGTATTTTACTGCTTCTTGCTGTTTAAAAAAAGTAATTTTGTCACACTACTCAACTATAATTAATATTTAGACTTTATAAATTCACTATTTTAACATTTACAAAAACATTTAGTCAACAATCATCTATTGAAGTGACAATTGAGTCACATTGCCTCCTGAGGTTCCAAATGTCTCTGTCTACAACAGAATGAGAGTGTGTAGATTAAATGATATGAAAAACTTGGCATATTGTATAAGTAGGCTGTAATAGCACTGTTGTCCACTACATGGAGCAGCAGCATTAGACATTTTAATTTTTTTTTTTAAAGCTTTCAGCATTGGCTAACAAACAAATGCTTAAAGCATTTTCTTTAATTACTTTTATATTATTACATTGCAAAGAAATATGTGAAATGCTCATATACCATTCAAACACATTTTCACAATAACATATCCCAAAAGTGTGTGTGTGTGTGTGTGTGTGTGTGTGTGTGTGTGTGTGTGTGTGTGCGCGCGTGCGTGCGTGCGTGTAAGCATGCATTATGGAGTTAACATGAAAAAAATGGTTTGCTTTAGCAGGTATAGCATTTTGGTTTACAAAAACATTTTTTTATTTATGACATTTAAGAGTCATAAACGTGGCAATAAAGTTTTCTTAGTAATGTAAATCAAACCAGTAGATATCCTCTAGACACTTTTTTTGTAGATATAAATATAATAATTGATATAAATGATAGAGAGATGTAACCTTCCCCAGCCGGGTACTCTTGTATAATGCTGGTAAAAAGGAGACGTGATATTCCATAAGTAAAGGGTAATGTCTGTTCCTTCCCTTGAAGATGATAGTAACAAGAATATTTTGTTCTATAGCGAGGTGCCTCCAATTAATAACCATGTTTTAGAATACAAAAAAAAAAGGTGACCAAAAGAGGTTGTGATATACCCTGAGGTTTATTTAATAAATTAAAACTCACAATACAATATAATACAATATAGTGTGATAGTGCAAATAGTGCAACACTTTAAGTGACCCAAAACCTAAAAAAACAGTTATTAAAAATAGTCAGACCCAAAAGAGAATTTCAGTTACCTCAATTGCAAGTGAATTACTCATTAAAATCAATAAATACTTTTTTTTTAACATATGACTCCTTTTGATTCATTAATTCTAATGCTCTTCTCTTTTATTTGGTATCTATTTATAAAAAATATATACAATTGGTCCTATTGTTAGTTTAACTACTTCTATTGCTCTTTTAATTTGTAAGTCGTTTTGGATTAAAAAGTGTCTGCTAAATGATTAAATGTAAATGACTCTTAAATTGACTCGTAATCAGATGACTCTGAAATTCACTTGTTCGAAACAAAATAACCCTTAAACTGACTCATTTAAAACAAAATAACTTATACAAAGACTTGTTTGTAACCAAAAGACTGAAATATCCTTGTATGTAATCAAATGACTCTTAAATTGACTCGTTCGAAACAAAATAATTGTTAAAATGGCTCGAAAGTGACTCGTTGTATCCAAAAGACTCAAATGTTCTTGTATGGATTCAAATTACTCTTAAATTCAGTCGTTCGAGAAAAAAAAAGACTCTTAAATTGAGTCATTTGAAACTGATTCACTTGTAACTCCTTGTTTGGAATCAAATGACTGCGTGCTGTATTGTCTTTCCGTTTTGACAGGAAGTGAAGCCATTTTGTCTACTTTCGGCAAAGGTAAGACATGCGGTAGTGATTCTCTTTGTGTAATCTTAATCATCTGTGTATTAATCTTTATCATCTTTACCATTTTTAGCCTTGTTTAAATTGGGTTTTATCTGTTTGAATGTTTTGTGGTTGTATTTTGTGAATAATTGTATGAAGACACCGTTTTGTTACAGTATTCAATTCATGTAATTCATCTGACCAGCGTTTCATTTAGAAGACCAAATAAGTTATTTAAAAAATTTTTGATGTTATGATTGTTCTCATTAGCTTAATAGTAAATGCATACTATAGTATTGAATGGTTTATTGATACACATATTTTTCCTTAATTTGTAAATATCTTAACCTTTACATTTTAAACTACAGTTCACAAAACTATGCAGAATAACATTTCTGCCATTTATTTACTCTTTTTTATTATGATAATGTAAATTCTATAGATTTCGAGGTTAATGTGTCTGTATAGCGCATGGCTGCTAACGTTTTTAATAGGAGTGATGAAAAATGCATTAATGATGCGGGATGTGCTTGGTGTTAAAGTGAGTTATTAACCTGTGGAAAAGAAGTCATATGTGCTCGTTATGATTATAATGTGGTTCTGATTCAGTTGTATTTTGCAACCTATCGAAGTTGAATCATTGTTGGTGACAAAAATGTGTTGCTAGTATTCTTTTAAATGCGGTCGCTCATGTTTGTGAAGTGAACACGTGCATCATTAAATCCGTGCACGAGGTCTTAAGTGACGTTAATTAAAAGAATGAAACAAAGTTGAAATAAAAAACGTGTTTAAATCATATTTCCAGTTTTATTGTTATTATTATTGCTTTGTTAAATTAACTTAAACTGAAAGTAGGGTCTTTTTTGTTGTATAAAATTGACTTTAGTGTGTGTGTGTATATATATATATATATATATATATATATATATATATACATACATACATACACAAATAAAATATATATTTATATTATTAGTGTAAAATAAAATCTCTCGTATTGTGAAAGATTTATTTTGGCCATATTGACCAGTGTTATTCAGGATACAAATGAAGATATATATATATATATATATATATATATATATATATATATATATATATATATATATATATATATATATGTAATAGTACACTGTGCGTTTTGTTTGGGTGTGCACTGAATGAAGATGCACATTTATAGTTTAAAATCGAGGAATTTATTATTTTGCATGAAATAAAACGATGTGCACTAAGTTTATTTTTTTTTTACACGCTGCCTGCATGAGTGTGAAATCTACATATTATTTACTAAATGTAATTGCTTTTGTTTTATAAACACGTTTTTTTACTCTTATGTTGTAGAAGACGGTGTAACCTGATTTGAGGTAAGATGTTACTTTTTTCTTAATATATAGTGATAATATAGGCAATAGTGTACAGCAGGGATATGCAACTTTGGTCCTGGAGGGCCACTGTCCTGCAGTAGAGATGGGATTTATGGCTCTTTGAGGAGATCCGGATCTTTGCGATCCGTTCCTTTCAAAGAGCCGTTCAAAAGAACGGCTCTTTTGGCTCTTTTTAAATATTTAGTCAGTTTTAAGAAGCCAGCTTGGGGGCATCTCAGTTTATCCTGGAAATAATCACTGGGAGGAATGATGAGGAGAGATTTGTAGTCAATTAATTAAAACTCAGATATCACACACCAATATCTGAGTTTGAATTATTCTGAAATATTGATTATTACCTCATTTGTCATGTGTGGACTATATTCCATAGGGTTGCACAACATCCCTCTGCTTAGAAAGTGATATCACTATTTTGGATTTACCTTTAGTACAAAGTATGTGTATGTGTAAAGCTATGTTGACTTATGTTATTCATACAATACCACAAGAACATTTTGATAAAAAACAAAAACTATTTAAAGTTGTAAATATATACTGTAGATACAATAACATGAACACAAAATGCAATGTTAATAAATACAAAGCAGTTCCTTTGTATTTATTTACAAAGGAACTTAGTGTTACTTTAGTGTTTTTTTGTTTGTTTGTTTTTTAACTGGAGTAACCATGTGACGGCATAAGTCATTGGCTCTGCTCCTACCCAATGACAGACAGCACGTAGGGTTTTTTTTATCCCACTGGAGTACTCACGTAAAGGATGCGCGCGCGTGCACAACTATCATCATGCTGTTAGGCAGTAGCACCCCTGCGCTGGGTGCGCCCCTTCCCCTATAACTGAGGAGCTAATTTGTGTGCATCTGTGTGAAACACGCATGAAAAAAGAACGACAGAAAGAACGGCTCCCCTCCAGCCGCGACTCGGCTCCCATCGTTCATGTTTATGAGCCGTTCAAAAGAATCGGTTCATTCGCGAACGTCACAACTCTATCCTGCAGAGTTTAACTTCAGCCCTGATAAAAACACATCTGCCTGTGTCTATCTAGTAATCCTGAAAACAGTGATTTCCTTGTTCAGGTGTGTTTAATTAGGCTTGTAGCTAAACTGTGCAGGACAGTTGCCCTCCAGGACCAAAGTTGCATATCCTTGGTGTACAGTATGAGAAAACATTTGGCAAAGTGTGAGAGGGGGTATTAACATTAAGTGGCATGGCATCTGATGCACAGAGGCCAATGTCATGGCACTATGCTTATTGGCACATCCAGTCTTCATTGGCATGTGCCAGTGGATAGTACTAGGTCACTGACATTATCGCTAAACATGTATACCTCCAGTAGTGATTGACATATTAACTGAACAGCTATACTGACATAATTGTCATAATCCTAAATAGTCCAATTTTGTGATATTTTAAATATCAATTAAACGCATTAATGTCAGTAATATTTTTTCCAAACATGTTACTTGTCACGTCTGTATTTGATTGGCATGCCACTGCATGTTTAATAATACTAGTGTTTCTTTATATTGTTTATCTCAAGTCATACATTGCCCATTCTAAGAAAATATATCATGGGTCTATTAATAATGAATTAACAGTCACGTTTGTTTACTGTAAACTGTAAGCCTATTTTTGCATGATGCTGCACAGACACACACCAGTAGGTGTCAGTATAAGTGATTGTAACACTGGATAGCGCAAGATTTTTGTTTGTGGCTTTAATATATCAAGTCCTTTCAAAAAGTGTAAACAAAATAATTTGTTAGGCCATGTATCTGAAAAGGATTACATACGGAGCTAGCAGTCTTTATTTATACAAGTGCAAAAAAGTGATGAGTGCATTTAAAAAAATTAGCTTTAGTAGCTTTAATGTTTTAAATTATTTATTCAATTATTTCAATAAATAAAATAATTTTGTTGTACAAATTAATTATGTGCATATGTTACATAATCTATGTTATACTCAGGCAGACTGCTGCAAGTGTCACTACTGGAGATGCCGAAACATAAAGACTAGGCCTGTTGTAACGAATTCCGATATTTGAATATTTAAAAAAATCAATACTATTCGAATGCTGAAATTACACTAACGGCCTGATCCCCTCCCCTGTATACCGGCACCTGTTCAGTGGTATGAAAGCTGTAACGAGTGGAAATAAGTTGTGGTCCCTTTAAGAGCTGCGCGCACCCTGTTGAACTGCCGGCAGTCTGTATTGTATGTGCGCCTCGAACACCACATGTATACGGCGCCGGGTTATTTCTGTTTGATGCTCATTTTAGCAGATATTTTCTGCTGTAAAGCAATTTTTTACATTGCGAGACTTGATATCACGTGACACTTCCTGATGCTGCGGTCCGCCAACTCAAATTTGCAAGTGTGTTTTTTTCTGGTCATATGTGATGAGGGGTGTGAAACGACCACCATTCAACCCAAAAAAGGTAATATAACCATTCTAATGACTCCGAAGCTGTTTGGTTAAGGTAAAAATCCTGCATAGGTCACCTTTAATGTGTTATTCGTAGTGACCCATCATCGATTTATTTTGTGTCTTTCCTAGAGAATAGGCAGTTTGTAACTTTGTGAGATAAATAACAGAGTAGCACTGGTATTACAAAACATTCAGTGCCAATCAAATACGTGACAAGTAACTTGTTTGGACTTTAATGCGTTTAATTGATACTTAAAATATCACAAAATTAGGCTATTTATTTAGGATTTTGTCACAATTATCAATCGAATCATTTGTCAATCACTACTGGAGTCACAACAAACGGTGACATGTTCTGCATTAATGTCAGTGACACATGTCACTATCCACATGGCACAACCTGTGGTTTTAGATGGCTTGCTCTGTTAGATATTTCGCATGTGGTGTTTAATGTGTGAAATGGGTTTCCTCAGCGCTAAATTTTCATTTTATAGTTAGATCCTTGATGTAAATGTTACAAATTTCACAAAGTTTTCCCATTTTGTATTAATGTGTGTCTGCCAGAGTTTCCGCTAGAAAAAAATGGTGCCGGTCAAAGTGACCGGCAGAGGTTTCGTTAAACGGACATTTTGATGATATGCCGGTCAAATATCGCCTCTTAATTAGTCAAGTTGAGGAAAACTGGAGGCAGGCTATATAACTTATAAAATGACATAATCAGGCCTTATAGAATGCTAGCTACATGTTATTATATTAGCCTAACTTTCAAATAGACGGAAAAAACCATGAACGTCCGATTGGCGTCAATCAACACCAATTGTTTTTTACTATGGTTTCACACACATTCACTCTTTGAAACATTGAGGCACGGATGTACCTAACACAAATAAATAAAAAATATCCAGTTAACTAGTAGATCATTCATTTAGTTCGCTATTAAATAAGAGATCTAGCGCTAAAATCAGTTGTTTTTTAAATCAAGCTGAGCGCTCGTGTCCGCTGCTATCAGTTGCATGGACGACGCGCTGCGCGAATTGCGCAATCTTCACTCGGACGCGCATTTCAATCTATCGCCGTTGCGGAGACTCTACACAGGCGAAGCACTGCTACTTGGGCGCAGAGATATCACGCAACACCTGAAATAAAGCTTGCCACAAAGAACCGGCGAAAGTAATGATTATGCATGAAACATTTAAATTGCTGATAAATTGATAAAGTTGACTATGCAGACTCGCCATCTTCGCAGTAGTGAACGCGCCTAGAGAGAGAAATGCACACTTCATATGAATAAATTCTTATTTATTAATCCAGGCAAATTTGTTGATGAAACATTGATTAAAATGAAGATACAATTTATACAAAACAAAATAAACTTTAAAGAAAGGCTTTCTACAAAACGAAACTAAATAACTGGTCAAAATCATGTCTGACCAATTCCAAATGTTTTCCGATAGGCCTGTTGGTCATCGTATGATCCTTACTCATCTCATGCGGTTCCCTTTTCATATAGCCTAATCAACATAGATGAAATACAAAAAATAATAACATTATATTTTTTATAAATATGAAACTTATATTTAATTTTTTTTACTTATAATAAGCGTCACACCACTCTGCTTTGCTCACATGCTCTGGTGTGTAGTCTAATGCATGTGTGTGTGCATGTGGTGGAGGGGTGCGATTTTTGAATAATAATCAACCCAGCGATCTTCGAATATTATTTTTGCTTGAAAATTTCGTTTTGTATAAATTGTATATTAATTTTAATTATTATTATTATTATTATTATTCCGCCCTAAAACGCATCGTGCAGACCAAACCGTAAGAGCTAGAGACTTGATATTTGGGATTAAGGTAGCACAGAAATCGAGGAGAGGTTATCAAAATATGAGCCCGTTTGGCCCATAGGTGGCGCTATAGCGCAAAAAAACAAAAAAATGGCACTAGACCAGTCTAGGACAATTCTATGGACTCTCTAGATCAATAATTATCGAAAAAAAGTTGAACTTTGCCCTTTGCTTCGCTATAACAGGGTCATTTATAAAAGGGGTGTGTCAAAACACACTCAAAAGCCTATAAATCATAAATAAAAACTCAGAACTTCACAAAAGTTGATGAGCATATGTGCCATACCATGGTGAAGAAGCATGCGAAGTTTCATGGAGATCGGACAATAGGTGGCGCTATAACTGTTGAAAAGCTTTAAAACCATACATTTCCTATGGTAAATTGCCTGTATTGGCTGTAAATGGTCTTTTCCATCTATGATCGTATAATTTTCAAATCTTAATGTTTAAAACCAGTGCAGTACAATTATCTGGACTCTATAGATCAATAATTATCAGAAAAGGTGTAATTACTTAATTTGGACGGCTATAATAGAGTGTAAATTGGATGCCTATAACAGCTATAACAGCTTGGATGGCTATAACAGCCAATAAGTGGTATTTTACTGCCCCCTGCTGTCATTTCATCATACTACTCTCTAATATTTTTATATATAATTGATATTTAGACTTTATTAAATCATTATTTTAACATTTACAATCACATTTTGTCAAAATTCATCTATTGCTCTGTACTCTCTAGAACAATAATTATAGGAAAATGTATAACTTCTTCATTTGGATGACTATAATAGGGTCACTTCAATATGTAGCCTTGACCGAAAGCAAATATCTTTTCAATAAAAAAGTCATTTTGTCACACTACTCAACTATAATTAATATTTAGACTTTATAAATTCACTATTTTAACATTTACAATAACAATTAGTCAAAAATCGTCTATTGAAGTGACAATTGAGTCACATTGGCTCCTGAAGTTCCAAATGTCTCTATCTACATCAGAATGAGCGTGTGTAGATTAAATGATATGAAAAACATGGCCTATTGTATAAGTAGGCTGTAATAGCACTGTTGTCCACTAGATGGAGCAGCAGCATTAGACATTTTTAATCTTTTTTTGCTATCAACGTGGTAAATCATGGTAAATAACGCCAGAAACATGGTAAATCATAGTAAAAAAGGTAAATCATGCTAGAATCCTGGTAAATTATTCTAGAATGTGCTATATCATGGTAAATCATCATATAACATGGTATATCAAGGTAAACTATGGAAAATCATGTTACATTCATGGTAAATCATACTGGAACATGGTAAATCATGAAAAATCACACTGAAATGTAGTATATCATGGTAAATCATGATTGCTACATAAAACAATGTCTTTTCATGCTTTTGTGTCTAACGGCCTGAAAGGCCTTAACTGCTTGAACACCGCTAAAATGCTGCTTGCAGCTTTAATTATTATTATTATTATTATTATTATTATTCTTCTGCCGTAAAACGCATCGTGCAGACCAAACCGTAAGAGTTAGAGACTTGAAACTTTGTCAGATGGTAGTACAAAAATCGAGGAGAGCTTATCAAATTATGAGCCCGATTGGCCCATAGGTGGCGCTATAGCAACCAATTGCGCAAAACTGCTCATAACTCCTAGACCGTAAGTCGTAGACTCAAGTGTCTTATATCATTGGAAAGCTGGACTCCTGACTTAAAAAACGTATATCTCCGATTTCATTTCCGTCATGATAGATTTTCCGCCATTTTGAATTTTGTCAAAAAACGACTTTTGCGAACTAGTCCCTGGTTTTTCGCCCGATCGGAACCAAACCAGTGCACAAATGTTCTGTGGAGTCTGAATATAAATTATAATCGTAAAAAAGTTGAAATTTCGATTTCCGGTCGCTAGGGGGCGCAAAAAGAACGTTGTGGGAGGAGCCTATTTTACTAAAATGGCTATAACTCGAGAAGTAAATGAGATATCTTCACCAAACTTGACACACGTGTGTATGAGGACAGTTTGAGGTCACAGTAAAAAAATCGCGTCGATCTAACACTAGGTGGCGCTATAACATGAAAAAAACATATAAAGGGCTGACCGTTAGTCCGATTGACTTGAAAATTGGTATGCAGTGTCTTGGTCCAAGGCCCCATGTATGTGTATGAGGACATTGGCGTATCTCAAAAAACATGGCCGCCATCGACCAATGAACTTGAGACGAGGTTAACGGAGGCCAATCGGAACGAAACTCGATGGGCATGTTCGACTCATGGCCTAAGAGGTCTGTAAGAGTTTTGAAAGAAATCGGCCACTAGTTGGCGCTAACGAGTTTTACGGCTCTGTAATCACGTGGTGTTGCACACATCCCCCCAAAATGCATATCATTTGATAGATCTCCTCATGGTGAACAACTTTGCCTCTAGAACCATTGCTGTCAATCAAATCGTTCATTAAATATTCACGAATATGTTAAAAACCTACTTTTGCGAACTAGTCCCTGGTTTTTCGCCCGATCAAAACCAGACCAGTCTAGGACAATTCTCTGGACTCTCTAGATCAATAATTATCAAAAAAAAGTTGAACTTTGCCCTTTGGTTCACTGTAACAGGGTCATTTAGAAAAGGGGCGTGTCAAAATACACTCAAAAGCCTATAAATCATAAATGAAAACTCAGAACTTGACAAAAATTGATGAGCATATGTGACATAACATCATTAACAAGCATGCAAAGTTTTATGGAGATTGGACCATAGGTGGCGCTATAACTGTTAAAAAGCTTTAAAACTATATATTTCCTATGGTAAATTGCCTGTATTGGCTGTAAATTGTCTTTTCCATCTATTATGTCAGTGGTTAAATGTATGCTTAATAAAACTTAATGTCTTTTGATGCTTTTGTGCTTAACGGCCTTAAAGGCCTTAACTGCTTGAACACCGCTAAATGCTGCTTGCAGCTTTAATTATTTTTATTATTGTTTATGTTAAAACTAGGGGTGTGATGGTTATTATATAACCGTGAGACCGACGGTTATAGTTGAACACCGTCATTAGAACTCTATAACTGCCAAAACCGTGTTATTAAAATATATTGCAGATAAGGTTATACTAATATCAGTGTTGGGGAGTAACGGAATACATATACCAGCGTTACGTATTCAGAATACAAATTATGAGTAGGCCTAACTGTAGTCTCCACAGAACAAAAAAAATTGTAAAAAAAAAGATCGCGAGTCAGCATCGTCAACTTCATCTTTGCAGTCGACACTGGCAAAGAAAACACTTGTTTATTAATAAACAATTAAAATATCTCATTGCTATATTTTACATATTCATAATCATTACTTTTGCCGGTTCTTTGTGACAGATTTTAGGTGCTTATTGGCAGCACCAGCCTTACATGTTACACCACCGCATCACCGCACCCACCAGAATAGGCCTGTTTGATTTTTTTTTGTTAAGGATTTGTTTACTGTGTGTGATTCATTTAATGGAAAGCTCAAGTCACTGCTAGTTGTCTGGCTGTTAATTTTAAATAAACGTAGAGCAAGTAGCAGTGTCTGCTCGTTTATTCAAACTAAGTTGTCCTATTACAGACGAACGTCGCAACGCTATGTTTTTTTGTTGTTGTGAAAACCAAATCTTTTGTATGTGAAAGAGCCATGCGTTAAAAGTCAGATGGCACAAAATATGAACAAAATAAATAAAAGAATTGAATATTGAATTGCATAGCATCATATTTTTCTCCATTGCATCGTATTACATTGAATCGCATCGCGTTGAGTTGAAATCGAATCGCACCGCATCGTAATAATAGTGAATCGCATTGCATTGCATCGGTAGCTGCTTATATGTAGCCTATCTTTAATGTATCGTATCGTTGGCTATGCATCGACATGCGTATCGCATCGGCCTCAGTTATGGAGATGCACATCCCTAATACCTACATAGGAAAAGTAACTACATTTACATACTGTGAATCGTTTTTTTAAATCGAGAATCGTTTTTGCATCGAAAATCGCTATTGAATCGAATCTTGAGCCTAAAAATCGGAATCGTGACATTTTCTGAATCGTACACCCCTAATATAAACACACATAGCTGTTTGTTAGGAACACCCCTTTAATTGTAAATTTATTAAATCACATGTAAGGTTTAAGCCTTGTTTATACTCGACGCGTCCGCACGAGCGCGAGTCTCCGCTGACTGCGCGCGCACCTCTCCAAACGGACGAGGCGTTTATACTTGACGCGCTCGCCGTTGTGCTATTCTGTGAAACGACAGGGGGCGACTCGGAGTAATTCTCCTCTAAACCACCAGGAATCAGCAGTGAAGAAGTAGTTTGCCATTTATTAGTAGTTTATTAAGTTCTGATTCATATAAAAAGAGTAATAAATGCAGTAGGTTTATTGCACTTTCACTGCATGTAAACTAGTAAACAACTGAAGCCTTATTGAAGAGTGTTTAAACCAATTTCATCAGCAGGGCTTAATTCTGCTATTGTAGGCTTATTTTGTAAATGTAAGCAGTTACTTTATACAAGTGCAAACTGGGTGCTTAATGTAAATGTGTTCCTATTCACAAAATGAGAGGCTTTTATGGTCGCCCATCAATACAAATGTCTCTGTGTATAGAAGGATCATAAACATGGTGGTACAGACATACCAGTTCGGCCAGATTCGGCTCGAAGTCGTTCATCTTCGGATGCGGCGCCGCGCGCGATGTTACAAAAAGTGCCGTGCACACCGCCAGGCGAAATGGGGTCTTGCGCACCCAACGCGCACGACAGCCCACACCGCAATGACGTCATTTTTGCCGCGCGCACTTCGCGCTCTTGCGGACGCGTCGAGTATAAACAAGGCTTTATAAATAGTAGCTAAAGGAGAGTAAACTGATACCCCCTTTATTTTCTCTACCTTATGCCGTCCGAAAGGGTATGTGATTTTCTTTCTTCAGATGAACACATTTTAGAAAAAATAAACTAGACTTTTAGAAAAATTATCCATCTCTTGTGTTTGTGTTAAATACTGCAAGTGAATAGACCCCAAAATGCAGAAGGTCGAAAAATTCCAAGAGCATTGTAAAGCTCACATGATAAATGCAGAAAACATCTTGTGTGAACAACACAGCAGGCTGTACTGTATGAAGTTTCTGGTGCATGCACTTGCATTATATTGGCTTACAATAATGGATAATTTTTCAAAAAATCTTTGTGGAAAGAAAGTCATATACATCTGGAATGGCACGGAAAAAAAGAGATTTTTTTTTATTTTGGAGTGCACTGTGCCTTTAAAATTGACTACGGTTTTAGATACTGCAGTGGATACTTACTAGTGATGGACTTGTTTCTCTGTTGGTGCCTGTTCTGCTCCGTAAACATTGTTCCAATGCTTGATCTAAAAAAAAAAAAGTTAAAAAGTGTGTTAATAGATTATTGATCTGGGTGACAGGACCATTTTGAATGTGTTCCTTAAATAAATTATACAGGTTATGTGTTATATAAATCTGGAGAACCCTTACTAAAATTAACAATGTTTTGTGACACTAACCAAATGGTAGGCTAATAAATTATTGTAATCAATCCACCATAAAAAAACATGGTTTCTACACATTTACTATAATAAAAAACATGGTTAATTTAGCAAATGTCCTTAAAAGAACAGCTCATCCAAAAAAAAAAAGAAGAGTTCTCTCATTATTTAGCCTACTCTGTATGAGTTTCTTATGTAGAACCATAATTAAGATATCTTGAGAAATGCCTTATTTGTTTTTGTTTTTCTCATGCAATGGAACATACAGTTGTTTTATTCCCAACATTCTTGTGTTTCACAAAAGTAAGTTAGACATTTATTTTTGGGTCAGCTAGGCCTGTATAAACTCAAGAAGATAGAAGATAAAACATTGTCTGGAGGGTTTGAACCAGTGTGCCTTTGAGCAGAGTGTACATGTTCTGCCTCTGTTTCACGTGTATTTTATGACAATACTCACCATCTGAAGATCGTGTGGCTGGATAATATTTAACGTTACTCCCAAAATGCCTGGATCATGAAGGAAACACACACAGCAATATTAGCTATTTGTTTTTACTTAGGCTACTAACAGAGACATTTGCAAAAGCTTGCAAAATTGACTCACCAGCTCCAAGACATATAATAACGTTAGGCCTAACTTTAACGTTAAATCCCGCGATCAACAATTTAAAAGCCTAGTTTGCAGATACTTCTAGACTCGAGTAAAGGCAACCTGATCTCACAGAAATGCGTGAAATGTACACGACCCCTTAACCCCGATATGCGTGGTGGTAGCACGTAATGTGTTGAAAATACGTGTCGGCATCACGGAAACAACACCCATACAAAGTCAATGAGGCTCATTTGCCGTGGTGGACACACGGATTCCCTCGTTCAACACAACCTGATCTCACAGAAATGCGTGAAATGTACACGATCCCTTAACCCCGATATGCGTGGTGGTAGCACGTAACACAGTGCGCGGTGGTAAATGTTGTTTTCTAGTTTACGAAACGTCCTCCTTTTATAATTTATTATAGTGAATTAGTTCCGATTTTTGTTGTCTAAATAACAGTAAATTATTTGTGATATAACTATGAATTTATGGACTGAGTAGTTTTAAAGAACGACCCGAGGCTGTGTTAGATTCCTTTACGTTATTAAACCCTCTACGATATTGTATTATTCTCAAATGTATTTCTGTTATCGCAGCGAATATTATTATTAATAATTATTCTTATGAATCAGAAGACTTTCAGGGGTTAACGTTACCACGACAACGATACATCACGTTACGCAACGCACGCTTCTTACCCATAATTACCACTCATTTCACCCGCCAAGGCGCCAACTGACTACAGTAAGTATCTCAACCTATGATCTCAACCCAAGCGGTGTTGTTTGTTAAAAAGCACGCATAATCTTTGCTGTTATTTAGTTGTAGCCCGATCTGTGTAGCGTTTCATCCTCGGAGATTAGGTTGAATTTGGTAGTGATTTATCATTTACACGGCTAACGTTACCCGCCGAAGTAGTTAACGTTAGCTAGCCCGCCAAATGACAGCAGGCCCCGGGCCGGGACAGTTGGGCACTGCCAGCTACCAAAATCAGTTTAAACTCATGAATCTGTCCATGTGTTTTGAAGACAATAATAAACAACCTGTTGTTGCAGTGGTTAAAGTTTTATTCAAAGTGCAAAGTAAATGTCAGAAGTGTAACTAAGGGGAATTACCCGCAATCAGGGGTACCTGGAGTCTTTCCAGAGGATTTGACGACTAAATGTCAATGACCGCTCATACCTGATATTATTAATGCTTAATTAAATAGAGAGACAACCCACCACTAACTTATATATAGAATATCCCTTAACACTATGGTGCCATACTTTTGTAAGACTGACATTTTAGGAGACACTGAAATCATCATGAGATAATTGAGGGTAATTGCTACTTTATTCTTATTTGTGACATTGAGAAGAGACAACAGGATATTATGAGAAGCATTTTACGCAACAGGACAGAAGTCCACTGTTTCCATTATTTGTGGGTCTAAATAAAAATAGATTTGTGTATGTACTTGCTTGTTTCAAGTGAATGTGGTACAAATCTGACATTTGTACAGTCAGGATTGATTTGTATTGCATGCAATGGTTGTAATTACAATTACTCTGTCCTAACAATTAAGAAATGCTCATGTACTACAAAGGCTATTCTAATAATATTTTGCTTTTTCCTATTTTACAGCTTTATTGCAACACTTTTTGATTTCACCAACACAAACATATATACACATACACACACACAAACCAATGGCACTTTTAAGAGCCTCTCTCTCTCTCTCTCTCTCTCTCTCTCTCTCTCTCTCTCTCTCTCTCTCTCTCTCTCTCTCTCTTTCTCACTCGTCCCTTTCAATCACTCTCTTTCTCTCTCTTTCTTCATTTTGTGTGTTTTTTTTTATATTGTGTCTGTATTGTTTGTATGTGATGTCCCTCAATTCTGACGTGAGGGTCTTTGATGATCCCAATGATGCCAGGATCAACATGGCAGCATTAATTAGTGATGCTTATCTCCAAGATGCCAGGGTAAGGCTTGTCATGATAAGCAAATACCTAAGTCTGAAAATACTAATTGCTATTACTGTTTATAGATGTGATGAAAACGGTTTGTCTGTTTAGTGCAATCCCTTTTATGCAACTACCGAATAATGCTCAATTATAAGTGATGCTGATAATAATGCTCTGCAAATATATAGGCTGCCATGGCCATAAAAAAACCTGCCTTTCCTCAAAGAAAAACAAGAAAAACCAGGAAGAGATCCCTCACTAATCCACTTGTCACAAGCAGGCGTGAGAAACGTCGGGAAACAGACTACATTGGATCAGGTTTGTTTTTTACTAAAACATGATTACTGTATCTAAGAATAAAGATAATTCACAAAATAGTGTTTTGGTGGATACATTTACATTTACATTTACATTTAGTCATTTAGCAGACGCTTTTATCCAAAGCGACTTACAACTGAGGACTAAACCAAGCGAGTCATCGTGAAGAGGCAAAAGCAATGCAAGAAGTGCTCAAAATACAAAGTTCAGACATAGCTCGGAGTAGCATAAGCCAGGCAAGCGAGGATTTAGAGGAAAGGATTTTTTTTTTTTTTTTTTTTTTTTTAAGTTAAGTTAAGTGCTCCCGGAAGTGATGAGTTTTCAGTTGTCTTTTGAATGTTGTCAGGGATTCTGCATTCCGGATGAGGGTGGGGAGATCATTCCACCAGCATGGAACCGTGAATGAGAATGTTCTGGAGAGTGATTTTGTGCCCCGCTGTGATGGTACCACGAGCCGTCGCTCATTGACCGATCGTAGGCTTCTGGTAGGGATGTAGACTTGTAGTAGTGAGTGGAAGTAGGAGGGAGCTGAACCTGTGGTCAATCTGTAAGCAAGCGTCAAAACCTTGAACTTGATGCGAGCAGCGAGTGGTAGCCAGTGCAGAGAGATGAGCAGAGGAGTGACGTGGGCCCTTTTGGGCTCGTTGAAGACCAGACGAGCTGCAGCATTCTGGATCATTTGTAGAGGTTTAGTTGCACATGATGGAAGTCCAGCCAGAAGAGCATTGCAGTAATCGAGCCTAGAAATGACCAGGGCCTGGACGAGAAGTTGTGTTGCATGCTCAGTTAGGAAAGGCCTGATCTTCCTGATGTTGTGCATAGCAAACCTGCATGATCGAGCTGTCTTTGTAATGTGGTCTGTGAAGGTCAGCTGATCATCAAAGATTACACCAAGATTTCTGACCGACCTTGATGGGGTGATTGAGGATGAATCTACCTGGATAGTGAGGTCGTGCTGTAGAGACGGATACATGTATTATAAAATGAGAGTCAGATACCACTTTGACAAAATGGTGTCTCAATGTTTGTGAAAACATTTCTCACTAATATATAAGATAGTTTAAGAGCATGCGACTGCTAATCTACTTGTGTTGTGTTTGAATACTTTTTGCTTAGTTTCCCTGCCTCCAGTCCTTATGGAATATTTTCATTTTGAAATGAATTGGTTTCATGTTAAATTGATCAAAGGGTTAAGCAAAATGACTGTCTCTGCAGCTGCTTCTCAATCCAGAAGAAGGGATCCTGTGCATGAGGAAGGCCTTCAGATAGAAGATCAAGAGTTGGCAAGTCTTGGTGAGGATACTGAGTGTTACAGTAGTAACACTACACTACAGTTTTTCCAATTCCCACCATTTATTTAATAATAATCAAGCATTATGTTTTGTCGGTTCCATTACAGACTCACAGTATAACTGATATGTTTAAGGACAAGTGAATGTATATTTTTGTTTTTTTAGAAACAAGACTCCAAGAGTTAAGGGACACCATAACTGCAGTCCAGGTTCCGGAGGGAACAGACATAATGGTTTCTGCTTGGGAACAAAGGCAGCTTCTCACAGATGTGAGAATGAAAACTGCTAGGCCTATGCTTTTTGATGCAAAGCTCTCATCCGAGAGAGTATTCATCCAAAATTGTCACAGATGCTTTGCTGTAGAAGCTGTGATTAGGTGCCTGGACTGTGTACCACTGGACATGGAGTTCCTCTGTGCTACCTGTGACATGGAGGCTCACAAGAGAAATGTCTTCCATGACAGAGAGGCTGTGTTCCATGGATTTCTTGAGCCCATTCCCCCTACAACTGCTGTGGTGGTCAATGAAAATGGCCAGCCTCAGTTTTGTGAACAAAGTATGTTAAAATTACTATTATATCAAATTGTCTCCTACTTAAAGTGTAATTCCCTGAAATGTTGTTGTAGATTGACATGTTTTATATTTAACAGTGTTTTTAAATGTCTTAGACATTTTTTTCTAAAATGCTAATCTCATTCTAAGATTATTCTCAAAACTCTAAAGTGCAAGTGTGAAATGTAATAGCTGAATAACAAAAGTATGATTTTTTTTTACAGTTCTGGCCAGCATATCTTTGACCAGTTAAGTCAATTGTGTATTAATAAATGTGCTTAAGCATTTACTTGTTTCTACATAGTGACAATTACAGTTGGAATAGTGGTGTGGCCAGTTTGGATTAATTGCCGTGTTTTAAAGCACTATTTTGAAAATTTGGTTAGCGTTTTGGGAAATGCATCTAAGGGACTGAGTAGAAGCTGCAAATACACCCTTCATATCTTCTTTCTGTTTTGCAGTATGTCAACTGCCTGTTCCTGCACCAAGGTCAATTTGTGAATGCACTCATGACCTCACAATCACTCCAGGGAAGCATATTTCTGTGATCACCATTAATGGTATGTTGTTCTGAAAGCCCTCCTTTTTGGGCTGCCAGCTGCCAGACCCTATACAAGTTTGATGTCTTCACCTCGTTTGAACACATGAAGGTGACGGCACCAGCCATGTCCAGGCAGGCCTTCCTGAAAATGTTGGAGCACAGATCTGTTCAAGCTGGAAGGGTAAATCTGCCTCAATATCACTGAAACATATAACAAACAAAATTATATTACTGTATACCAAATATTTGATTGTGGGCATTGCTTCAAAAAATCCTAACCAATCATTTCTTAATATACAGATAGGTAGTATCTGTGCTGATACATTTCAGCGAAGCTTTTTTGAGTTTACCTTCTGTCAATATAAAGAAGAGGATATGTGCCAGGTCCATCATTTTGAGTGCCCAGCATGTTCTCCAGACATGTTGGCTGTCTGCTGTGATGGAAACCGAAAGCATTACCGCTTCAGCAAGTCAAAAGGGTAGGTATAGGTATTTTTCAGAAGTTTATTTTAGACTTTTCTAACACATATAGTAGCTCTTCGGGTTGTCTTTGAGTGATCATAACTTACATTTGAACAAATATTAAATGTATTGCTTGAATTTTTAATTACTGACGCATGTTTTCTTATCATGGACAGGACTGAGGAGCCTCCCATATATGAGGGCTTGTTCCTGGCCAAGGACGAAGAAGTTGCTACCTTTGTTGACCTTGTCAGAGGCAACATGAGAAGTGTACGAAGATTTGATTTTTTTATTTTTAAAATAGGTGTTTATACAGATGTTTTAGTTTTGTGTTTTTATGTAACTTAAAATGTGTTATAAACTGACTTTATAGGCAAATAACAGTGCTGTTTGTGGTACTGCCAAGTTCACTGCTGGCAGAGAGATGTCAAAAAAGTCTGGTGCTCAGATAGACGAGGAGGGCATTCAAGTTGCAGTTTGCAGGTATGTATCTGTGTATGTGTTTATGTGTATGATTTTTGAGTCAGATATTTGAGTTTTAATGGCAATCCAAATCTTAAGGTTCTTGTACACTGAGTCCAAAATATTCAAGCCATCCCAGAGCCATTAAAGAAAAAAGGTGAAAGTCTCCCCTACAGCTAATCCAATCAACCTAACGATTCAACATCTAGGCTGAAAAGTGAGAATCTCAGTGATCTGACTCATTTAAAATACAATAGAGAAAACAGGACTGGCAGGAATCTCTTGATATAATCATCTGTAATCAGTCTACTAAACATTCTCCGTTTATATACTATTGCAGTGGAAACCTAAATTAAACATTTAATAAATTAGTAATACAACAGGAGGGAGTCTAACCACTAGATTTTCTTCTGATTCATCAGACATGGGTTTCTCTTACGAGGACTTAACCATTACCGTGGAGAAATATTTGCTTACCCGATGTTTCTTCAAAGAGAGATGTCAAAGAAGGCAAATGTTACCTTCTTCTGTATGGATGTTACATGCAGGTAATCCTCATTGTCATATTGCAAATCCAACTCCATGATTAACATCTCTTGTTTCTCAGCTTTACAGTGATTTTAGTCGTTTTAGATTTCAATTAAAAATGCATCTTTGTTACACTCACATGATGCTGCTCCTGCTTTTTAGGTACTGGCCCTACCTTAACAAAGTAGCAGAGGGTTTACCAGAGCTTCTGCCATTAACAGAAATGAGGCCATTCCTGAGCGTCATGCATGCCAAAGCCCATACAGCAAAATGCGAGGTACATGCAATAACTTTAAGTCTAGTATGGCTGTAGCTATAGGGAAATAATGGGTTGGATAACAGAACGTGCTGCGTGTTATCTTTCACCAACTGCTTTTCAGCTGCCTGATCAAATTTGTAGGACAGGGATTTTGTTTTTCCCCGCAAAATAAAAAGCTTGTGTCATGAGATGTTTTAGAGATAATTGTATGCATTAATGTAGATATAACATTCAAGCAATCTTCAATGCAAAGGATTATTTTTACATTTGTGCATTTTATGCCTGATTGGATGATGTTGTATCAAAACTTCTGAAATACTGCTACATAACGCTTCTAACTCTGTGTTGCAGGTGAAATGGTGAAGCCAGGATGGAGCAGGAAACACAGTAGGAGAGGAAGTGGAGCAGGTATGGTATCATTGTCAGTATTTTAACTGTGGCTACAACGAGTCTTAATAGAAACCATAACACCAAAAGGTATTTTTTTGTCATCTAAGTAACAAGCCTGGTGTGAGGGATAAAGTACATCCTTTATGTATGAGTTAAAATAAAAAATGGGCAGTTCAGTTGTTTTCAGCAATTCAAAATGCATGCGTAAGGGGTCCCAAATTCCTAGGATAATACACTACACGTTTTCTGTTAAACCACAACCACAAAATCTATGGTGTGTAGGTAATATTTTTATGTAATGGAGACCAAAATTTAATTGTATTATTTTCTTTATAGGTGAACAGCTTTCTCTCCAGGGCAGCACTTGTCACAAAATACATGACAAAGGCTGATTGGTGTTACAATTACTCTTCACGCTGTCATAGCCTAAACAAATAATAATAAATTGTGTTGTTACAGGGAATTAAAAAACAAAGTTTCTCTTTTCTGTTCTTACGAAAGTTATCATTGTATTACTTAAAGGCAATTACCAGTTCAACTAACTTTTAGTGATAGGGTTTAGGCATGTCTTTTGTGTTTCTCTTATTGCCTTTTGGATGTGAAATCTTGTGGGTGCATTATTGTTTTTATTAGGAAGAGTGAACATGCTAACACGACAGGCCATGGGTTGGAACAGAAGAAAGAGGGACAACCTTCATCAAGTGTTAGCCCACAGATATGTCAAAGTAAGGCTAAATTATAATTGAGATCCTAAGCACTGCCCCTTTCCCTCAACACAACAACTACAGCTAGATCTGAAACTATTTGTTGATTAATTGTTTAATCATGTTACAGAAAATAAATATGCGACTATTTTGAAAATAATCATGTTTTATTCATTTTAAATAACTGAGGGGAAGGTACTGCTTAGGATTGGTCAGTTATCTTCTAAGATTGTAACCTCACTGTTGTACAGACATTTTTCTCCTATTTACAAGTCTGATTGGTAGTATACACTGATATTTAATGTGTAATTAATTAATGTTGTGTTATTAATCTGTTCTAATGAATGTCTTGTACCAAAAGCTTGAGTAAAATTGGTGGGGGTTTTTTTCATCCTGACATTTTGTTATTTTTTATTTTTAAAAGATCACAGAGAGGGCAAAGGTGGAAGCTGCAAGCCTGAGCAACATCAAGGAGCACAACCTTGATCAGGAGACAATACAGCAGTGGGTGTGTGATGTTAGACAATGGGCGGTTACAGGTAAAACATGTAAAGTACTCTATTTATATACAGTACAGTACAGTGTATATACATATATACACACACACACACACACACACACACACATCTGTTAATGACTACCTTTATACAAATAACAAAAGGTGGCTATATTTTGAAAATGTCACTAATTGTCTCTTGTCCAATTGTTTTGTTTCACCTATTTAGAGAGAGTGTACACTCCAGGTTGTGCTGAAGAGCTAAGGGCTGACATTGAGAACATCACTGTAACCCTTTTGCGCAAGAAGAAAGATCTGTATCGTCAGCATGGTTTGTTGTCAAATTAAGTTATTTAAATTAATAACTCTTCAAAAAACACTAATATCTTGGGATTATGAGAGTTTTCGTTTCGATTTGCAGATAGCAACCAGGCAAGACAAAGAAAGAGAAAGAAAATGACAGAGTTGAAGAAGAAGCTTCGTGAAAAGGTCTTGCAATACAACACCATAGTGGAAGGTGATCCGATTGACGTGGAGTTGGCTTGCAGTCTGACAGAGGGATACATCCTACCATGGGAGAGACATGAAGATGGTATGATATGATATCTATGAAATGCTAGTTTAGCTTGTTGTTCTTTTAAGGCGAGACACTACAGGTGAATAGGGTAAATTTTATAAATAATATATATCACCATGAAACTTTCTCAGTTGATTACTTACACAAGTATATAAAAAAAAATGTATACAAGTTTTTGAAATTTGTATGTTTAATTATGCAAATTAGGCATTATCTCATTAAATATGCACAGTTTTGCATATATTTTCGGTAGATAGATCTGACCATATGATAAAGCCAGGTGCAAAATTATTTTTTCATTTTGTTTACACACAAGATGAAAAAAGAATTTCAGAGGGATTTAAGGATATATGCTTTCATTACCTAGAAAATCAAAATATACTGTCCATAGCCTTAAAAAATCAATTCTCGCCATATTTTTTTTATTAAAATGTCACATAAATCAGGCCAGGAATGATTTATAAACAAATCCCTCTGAAAATATCTTCAGAATACTGCTAAGTGTATAACTGGAAAGTTTGGTGTACATAGGTGCTAGACAGGCTGAGAAGTTTCTACTGGAGAATGACAAAAAACTCATTTTGAGAAAACAGCATTTAAAGATTTGTAATGTAAAAATTCATACTTTTTTTAGTGAAATAACTATTTACAGACACAATATCTTATCAAATCATTAGCAACAACAATACAAACCCCCTAAATCACATTACAACTTATAACACAGCATTTATGGCCTTCAAATGAACAAAAAAACAGTCAAAAACACACATCTAAATGCCAGAGCACGTCACGTGATGCATCTGAACGAATCACGTTGTCAGAAATTGACATCAGCCAATGAGATTTCGGTTTTAGAGTTAAATGCCCATTGTACTTTCACGATTGGTTGCTGATTAAAAGGAAATGACCATATTTGGATTCGACAACAATGTAGAGGAGAGAGAGCTCTTTCCAACTGTGTGTGTGATGACAGGGTGCAGATCGCTATCGCAGAGCAGCATGTTGATTTAGAACGACAACATTTTGTTGAATTTTGGAGAAATCTACAGACGCAAACAGACAAAGTGTAGTAAAATAAAGACCTAAATTTGTATTTTGGAATTTTTTTCACCACAAGTCTGAAAGAAGACATGTTATTGAAGACAAATAGCCCACAATCTCAAAATTGACCAGTGAAAAAAAACGATGTTTTTGCCTGCCGTGTCTCGCCTTAACTGATTTCAATTGTCTAAGCCTAAGGCCTCACTCTACATTTTTCAAATTTTATTCCCTTTTCGATCGCCACATGTAGTGAGGGTTCCAACCACATTTCCATATTTAGCATTGTCCTTTTTGTTAATTTTCATACAACAACACAGGAATGGGATGATACATTGAAATAAAAAACTCGTGAATACCAAAATATGGAAATGTTTATCACAGAGCATAAATATTGAATGGTGACATCAACACCATGTTATTCTGCTGTTGTAATCGCAAATAAAATGCTTGACCATCATAATTTCACAAGCTCTCCATCCAAATTATATTATTGTTGTATTATAAATTATAAATGTTGTATTATATTATTCATATTTTTAAATTGTTTATATTCTACAGAACCAATGCTGTCACTAAAAAGATTTCTCAGAAATAACATAATTCTGTTATACACGTATAATATAATAATAAACATTCCTTGTCCACTATTCCATTCCTTTCCCCAACCAAAGGCAACACATTCAGGTTGAAGAGATCTATCTTCGACCAGGTAATGCTGCTGAAACGCTTGGAGGAGGAGCAGAGCATCCTGGTAAAGGAGATGTCTCAGCACATCAAGTACCTTCTGAAGCAAGTGCAAGAAGTGGAGTCACTCAGAGGACAGGCTTTGGAGCACATCAAAACCAGCAGTATGTACAAGATCTTTAGATTTGAGTATCATGTATTTATTTATTATATATCCAGGGAACTCTGCTTTATACATTGAGTTGCGATCAGGCACTGAACTGACCAGCTATTTTGCATCAGTGTGCACAATGTAAAAGTTGTAAATATGATGACTAAAAGGTAATGTTCAAGTTGCAAATTCAGCATTGTACAAAGAAAAAATAGTTACAAATGTCATGTTTTGTTTGATGTGTCATCTCTCTCTTTCTATTTTTTTCCCCACAATTCCTCTACAGGTTTCGGTGACCTGACAGAGAACGCTACACATGGGCTCAACAGTGTCCTCAATCGGAGGGGTCACTCCAGGGACGTGCACAGGAATTTTGTGGGGCAGTTGCTCTGACCTGAAAAAAGGGCACTACCCCCAAAACTCACGGGCTATATGAAGGAATATATTCAGTTGAATTTTGCCCATACAAATTGCCTTATCTGACCGTGTTTATGTCCAAACGCAATGCCTCATATTATGGTCTTATTATTATTTATAAATATTGCAAACGTCAAAGATGACAGGTTTATGATATGCAACTTTGTAAACAGTATACAAAATGTATTAACAATATGTTAAATGTCACCAAAATACACATGAGAAAAAGAGTTCCTCATATTATTGTTTATTGTTTTTTTTTTGTTTTTGTTTTTTTTAAAATAAATAATCTGGATTGAATTCTTGACAGATGGGGAAAAACTCGCTTCTAATAAATAAAAAAAAACGCTTAGATTTCGGAAAAAACACAATCCTTTTTTAACCTTTTGGCTTCCCGTACATTCAATTGTGCTTTTTGCTCATCTGGGCAACTACGCATGATTTGTAGTATGATTGCGTAAAGGGAACAGGAATTCCGGTAAGGAACAGAATCGACTGCTACACCCAGTGCCGATCCTGACCTCCCCCTGGGGCCCTAAGCAAAATTCTGCTAAGGGGCCTCTACCTGACCTGTGATGTCATGAGCTATGTAAACCATTTGCCATTGCCACAGTCACACCTGACACTTCAGCGCTCCCATACAATCCTCCCTTCTTTAAACAAAACAGTCAAAGAATAAGTACAACAATATAGAACAGAATGAGGTTCAAACACACAGTATTTATTGAATAGAGTATTTTCTATAGAATGTTAAGATAATAAGTGAATATTATTAAGTAAGTGAATATTAACGTAAACATAAATAAGAAGAAAATAATAAATTATAACCCTGAGCTTTGGCTTTTGGGATTAACTTTGGTTCTTTCTACAGCCTGGGCATTTTCGGCATAATTCTTGATTTATGGTTATTATTTACTGAGGGATGTGCATCCATTTTGACCAGTATGTCCAGCTAATCAACATTTTTAATTCAATATAGCCTATAAATCAATTGTCAATCAATGTCAAATTGTCAATACATTGCTTTCTATCTTGCATAATTAGTGCAGTTGTTTAGAGTTTTTAACTACACTGAGACTAGATAATCAGTGTCTTGTTTTAAAAGTATAATGTGTACTTTGATTGGGAGTGCCATCATTCACGTGCATGTATTGTACAGTATGTCTGGTCTCCACATATTTCTGCTTGAAAAATGCGAGTTTCATTTCGGCAACGCGCATATGAACGCACGATAACACACGCGACGCGGTTATGTTTTCCGAGCTGCAGTAAACAAACACCTGCACTTTGTCGTTTATCAAAATCAAACGTAATAAATAATTGTATTTTACTCTCACTTTTGTCAGCCACAAGGTGATGCAAGAGATGCACTGCCTGCCCAGCTAGGTTAGCAAGACCGAAAAACATCAAACTTTGCTGACATCAAACTTAGAGAGGAGAGAACACAAGTTTACCTGATTGTTGTTCCCGCAATTCACTCTCATGGTTTTTTTCTTCTTCCTCTTTTCGTGACCAGAAGGATAGTTTCGCTTCATTTTGTCGTGGATGTTGTAGCTACACATTTGACGGCGCGCTGTGACTATGACAAGAGATGGAGGCGTGGCCTTAAGTAATTTGCGTGGCCCTACGCCGGTCGCGTGCAGTCTATGGTCGCGTGCAGCGTTTGCCCTTCATACTGACTTTCACTTTCGGTGCCCGAATGGAAGTAAATGAGGCTTTGCGATTTTTTTTTTTTAAATCTAGGCCTACGTGAAATTCTGCATCCATTGTACGATTGAATTTTTTTCTCGGAAGGGCAACTTGAGTGAGAAGGGCATATGGGCAGTTGCCCGGGCAACCTGAGCAACCCCCCTGTGCACGTCCCTGGGTCACTCACTTAGAAGTCAACACAAACAGGCTGTTAATGCATACAGCAGTATAGCCACTATGGAATGTGATTTTCTTTCCATACAAGAGGACATTGAGGAGTGGGATGACAATGGCTTCACCAGCCCTGAGTCTGAGGAAGAAGACACCTAAATATTGCTGCCAAACAACACAGAGGAACTGGAGATTTGCACAAAAAAAAAAAAAAATCTTGTCTTTATTTTAAATAGCTGTACCAAAGTATCTACAGGAAAGTTTTTTGTAGATTCTGTATGTTTTTTTTATTTAAAAAAATTAAAAACATTGTTTTATCTCTTCTAACATTTGAGCTTGCTGGTTTCAGAGCAAAACTGCATATTGCTGCTTTAAATAATTAATTATCATCTTTGCATGGAAAAATCTAATGAGGATTTAATGGCAGTCTGTGTAATTGTAACAAGTATGATACTAATGTACTTTGGTATTTCCATAATATATGTGGAATTATATTTGTTCCTAATATGCATATAGTACCCATATTATTTTGTAGTTATAGCACACTGAATACCGTCAAATAGCTTGAAACGTTAATAAATAACGTAAATGTTTTTTTTTTTTATGATTTATATATGCCATCATCTACATGTACATACTTATATATAAAGACAGACAAATCCAAGCATTTTTCACTTACATCCTGTAAAACTGTATAAATGTCTTACATATGCACCACTGTAATAAACCCATTTGATGGAATTGTCTGTTGTGTGAACTTAATACGCCAGTTAAATCCTTCAGTGGTGGACCCGACCACCAAGTACATTTACTCAAGTACTGTAATTAAGTACAAAATATTGGTATTTTTTTCCCCAGAAAACTGCTTTAGTTACTATTTACTTCAAAGTATAAATTAAGGTACTCAACAGTTAATACAAGTACAGCTAGTACATTAGTTGATCGACAGAACTTTAATTTCCAGCTATTTAGATAGTTGTTTAATTCATGTCATGTAAAAACATTTCATGGTTCCCACTTCACAAATGTGAAGATTTTCTTTTCATTTTGATTATTTTAATATATATATTTTAAAACATTTTTAGGTTTAGACTGACGAAACAAGCAGTGTGAAGGTGTTACTTTTGGGCTATGGGTTCTTGATTAAGGGTTAGGGTTAACCCTAAACCTTTACTTAAGTAAAATTATCAATGCATTGTTTCGACTTTTACTTGTAACAGAGTATTTGTCCAGCAAATTATTAATACTTTACTTAAGTAAATGATCTGAAAATGTCATCCACCACTGACATCATTTGAAAGTATTTGGACACCTAATTGCATCTCTTATGGCGCTTTTCCACTGCATAGTACGGTACGGTTCGGTTCGGTACGGCACGCTTTGGCGCTTTTCCACTGCATAGTACGGTACGGTTCGGTTCGGTACGGCTCACTTGTGGTGCTTTTCCACTGCATGGTCCGGTACGGTACGGCTCACTTCGGCTCGCTTTAAATGGTACCTGGTCTGTTGAGGTTCCAAGTGTGCCGTACCGGTACTAAAATGTGACGTAAAAACACTGCAGATCACTGATTGGTCAGACAGAATCGTCACTACCAGCGTCATTGGACACTAAACCCGCTAGATTTAAATAACCAGTAGACAACAGCCAACGCGGTAGCATCTGTTTTTTAAACTTTAAAAAGAAATGGCTGAATCGTGGTCAGTGGACGAGGTGCAGACGTTCCTCTCGTTGGTTGCCGAGGAGCGGATCCAGCGAGAGCTGGATGGGGCAAAACGGAATGAAAAAGTGTTCCAAGAAGTAGCTCAGCTCTTAGCCGCACACGGCTATCACCGGACCTACAACAGTGTAGGGACAAAATAACGATCAGTCCCACCCACTTTGAAGAGGTACTAACTGCGGTGGAAAAGCAACCAAGCTAAAGCGAACCGAACCGTGCCGTACCGAGTCGAGTCGTACCACGCAGTGGAAAAGCGAAGCGAGCCGAACCGTTCTGCGCCGAGTCGAACCGTACCGAGCCGAACCGAGCCGTACCAGCAGTGGAAAAGCGCCATATGACTAAATGCTGATGCTTGTAGACTAATGTCGATGCTCATAAGTTTATGACTCTGGTCAAAACACTCAAATAGTCTGTTTGTTGCTTGGCTGCGGTACATACATATATGCAGTATTGTTATAATACTATTTCTAAAATTTCTAAAAACTATATACAGGTCCTTCTAAAATTAGCATATTGTGATAAAGTTCATTATTTTCCATAATGTAATGATAAAAATTAAACTTTCATATATTTTAGATTCATTGCACACCAACTGAAATATTTCAGGTCTTTTATTGTTTTAATACTGATGATTTTGGCATACAGCTCATGAAAACCCAAAATTCCTATCTAAAAAAATTAGCATATCATGAAAAGGGTCTCTAAACGAGCTATTAACCTAATCATCTGAATAAACTAATTAACTCTAAACACCTGCAAAAGATTCCTGAGGCTTTTAAAAACTCCCAGCCTGTTTCATTACTCAAAACCGCAATCATGGGTAAGACTGCCGACCTGACTGCTGTCCAGAAGGCCATCATGGACACCCTCAAGCAAGAGGGTAAGACAGAAAGAAATTTCTGAACAAATAGGCTGTTCCCAGAGTGCTGTATCAAGGCACCTCAGTGGGAAGTCTGTGGGAAGGAAAAAGTGTGGCAAAAAACGCTGCACAACGAGAAGAGGTGACCAGACCCTGAGGAAGATTGTGGAGAAGGACCGATTCCAGAGCTTGGGGGACCTGCGGAAGCAGTGGACTGAGTCTGGAGTAGAAACATCCAGAGCCACCGTGCACAGGCGTGTGCAGGAAATGGGCTACAGGTGCCGCATTCCCCAGGTCAAGCCACTTTTGAACCAGAAACAGCGGCAGAAGCGCCCGACCTGGGCTACAGAGAAGCAGCACTGGACTGTTGCTCAGTTTTGCATGTCCTTCGGAAATCAAGGTGCCAGAGTCTGGAGGAAGACTGGGGAGAAGGAAATGCCAAAATGCCTGAAGTCCAGTGTCAAGTACCCACAGTCAGTGATGGTCTGGGGTGCCATGTCAGCTGCTGGTGTTGGTGCACTGTGTTTTATCAAGGGCAGGGTCAATGCAGCTAGATATCAGGAGATTTTGGAGCATTTAATGCTTCCATCTGCTGAAAAGCTTTATGGAGATGAAGATTTAATTTTTTGAGAAGGACCTATATATATATACATAAAGTTGAGGTCGGAGCCTCAAGTCCTCACTGAAACTATGCCTATAGGCCAAGGCTGTGTCCATGAGGTTAAAATTTAAACTTTGTCTTACGACTAAACCAAATATATTGTTGGAAAGGGATTAACCTGGAAAGTAACATATGTCAGTCTGAAGGTTGTATATGGCTCCTGTTTTGAAAAAAAAAAAAGACCTCTAAACCTTGACCTTGGTGTATGTTGGAAAGCTTGTCATTCAGGAACAGAAAGGGCTACATACTTGAAACCAACTGTATGAATAGCTCTTGAATTCAGCTGTATGACTATACCCATATGGATAGAGTCATCAAGAGGGGGTGCTGTCAAAAATGATCAAACTTGATTTTCATGATGATTTTCACCTATTTAACAGTAAGGTATTTAAAATGTTATTCCACAAATGTGATTCCCATCCCCTTTAACCCATCATTGTAGGCTACTCTTACATCATTATTTACAAATTACAATTTCAGTATATTGAGTTATATATTTTTTTAAATTACAATTCCCTCTAGCCGCGCCATCCAACTTGATACTATTAGTATCCTATTTGTAGTTTTTCCCTTTTTACAAAGTTAGGCTGTGAATAGGGTCGTACAATATGTATGCACTGAATATATTGAATATATAGTACAGCCGAACTAGTACTTACACTGTATTTAGGTGTTGTATGATATGCAAAAGTAAAGATTTTGGTTTATTTGAGATATTTTCAGTTCTTCCGGTTTCCAAAATAGGGTTTCCATAGAAACATATCAGGAGGATATCTTAATGTTTAACTAACAGCCGAAGCATATATTACACTGAATTTATGTGGTTTGTTTGAAAAATAGTATAACGTTAGGCCTATACACGCTATTCGGGATTACTCTCGGCGGGAGATACATAACGTTGCCTAACGCCAAAATGCCTAACTTTAGGCATTTAATTAGCATTTTGTTTATATACTGGCTCCTCCTCCAAGTGTTTCAGCAGCATTACCTGTTTACAATTTCAAATGTTTGTTCGGCTGCCACGACTTTATAAAATTGCTCCTGTGTGCTTATCAGTGCCTACCTACACAATACTGCATTGTGTTAATTAAGGTGATAGTAAATTACGTAGTCAGTGATATGAATAGTGTAGTTTATGGTCGATACCGTTATATGGACAGACTTAAGTGAAAAACACACATATTAAATTAAAACATTTACAGTGCGTATACTCACGTTTTTTGTTAACTTACTAATAAAAGGCTACAAATTACTCCTAAATGTGTTGATATTTATAATTTCCTTTCTTTTTCTTGTTGTTATACATTACCTTTTTCAAAGTCTCAATAGGCTTTTAACTCTGCTTAAACTCTATTTTGATATGAATGACAGAAATGGCAAATGAACAAGAAAATGTAGTACCAAAAAATTTATTTAAGATTCTCATTCCCATATTTGAAGTTTGTGAATTGCACATTTTCATTCCCATCAAAACTTTAAATATTTATTTTACATTGTCAACACACAATCAGCTTCAAGGTGATAAGTGCTACATATTTTTTCAACTTAAACACAACTTTTCCCTGGTCTGTTGGCCACAAAACAATCCATATTGGGGTCCTTCAAGTTTAAGAAATGTTAAGTCTGTTGACCATTGCACTTTATTGAATCCATACATATAAAAGAGGGTGTAACAAGCTTGAAGAAAAAACATGAAGAATATTTAAGTTCAAATTACATTACAAACTGCTTAGCTGATGTAACATGACAATGTTATGGAACAATACAAGTGGATGACAAAAAAATATGTAAAGAAAATACACTTAACAAGAACAATGTTTGCAATGTATGTTGCATATTTGCATGCTAGCTGCATGGGATGGGAATCAGGCTGGCTGCCAGGATGGAGGCCAGGTCTTTCCACTGAGAAAAACATAAAAAAATAAAGACAGGGAAGTTGAAGGAGAATTAGTAAGTATAATACACAATGAATTGATTTTCATGATTGTAACATTTACTGTTTTACAATACTTTGCAGAGTAGTGCAGTGCATCAAGCATCTGTTGTTCCAGAGTGGGTACGAGGCGCTAAAATTATGTAAATGTTAACCTAGTCTTGCATAGCCAGACCTATCTCCACTCTAGAGCTGTGCCAGAGTTTGAGGAAGGTATTGCTGAACCCATTATCATTCTGGTGTATCTGGTTTCCATGTGCGTAAGATTACTTTTAAACAAGATTAAAACATCACAGTCATTAATTATGGTATGTCACATGTCAGTGTTACTCACAGTAACTGTTGCTCATGGAAAAATAAACAAAATTAGATAATCGTGTAAAAAAATGTAGGTGGACCTACATTATTGGTCTTAAAATAAAATAAATTCTCTAACTGACAAATAAATGTATCTATTCAGTTTACTAATCGTCAAACCCTAAAACCCTGATGATTCCTCTGACTATACCAAAAACATCTCCAATCACTGCATTCCTCTTCTAGAGACTTAAAGCAGAAAATGTATTTTTCTTTAATAATCTCTACCCAAGACAATGGCTTGTCCCTACAAATGAAAACAGTACATTAAATGTATTCATTTCGCTGACGCTTGTATCCAAAAGCGACTTAGAATTGCTGTTTATGTCAAAGGTCGCCTGCTTCTGGAGCAACTAGGGGTTGAGTGTCTTGCTCAGGGACAATTGTAAATGCTGTGTGAATGCTTTCTGTTGTGAATGCTTTCTGCCCGTAAAATAAAGATGATTTCAAACAATAGCCAAAATGTATTTAACAAAACGCTATTTAACATACCACATTGTGCAGGGCTGCCAGTCATAAAGATGTTCTGTCCTCCCCTGTGGCAGGAAGACAAAGACATTGTATTACTTTGTTATTTAAACGTACTTTAACAAGGAGTAAAATATATATTAATTGTCGACGTTTTATATACTGCATATTTTGATCAAATATGATCCATAACTGACACTTCAAGCTAAAGGTATTTACAGGATGCCTACCTATACAGCTCAATGTTGTGACTTAGACAACAGCATTTTGTCAAGGTAACAATAAGTAATTGCAAAACAAGTTATCCAACAGTTTTAGAACGTCATCCAGTGATTCCTTTGTATTTTTTTTTTTTTACGGGGGTGGGTGTCTTTAGAGGAAATGTTTGTTTTTTGGCTAAATAATCAAAGCGATAAAAGCTTTGTTTTAAATCATATATGTTTTTATCATAGACATATTTGTTGCTGCATTTTAAGTGAAATTTAACTTCATTCAGGATTTGAAATGACAATTCCAATAGCATTACTTAACTCATTGAGAGGAAACACTGTCATCCAGTTAGTCATTGTCCTACCTTTCTTGTCCTTGTCTTTATTATTTCACGGACTGGGAAAATTTCAAGGCGATTGTGAGGGCAATCTGTAATTGTAAGGAATATATTATTTGCACCAATGTCCACAATATGTGAAGTAATTTTTGTGCAGGAATCAATTCACAATGCACACGTTTGCATTTTTTCCACTGTTAGTTATTAGCACATTTAGCTCGCCCTAGTGAGATTTGAGAACCATCAATTCAATTATTATTTACAGACAAAAAACAATAAAATAATATAGCATCTAGGTATACAGTATAATTGCAATCCTGAATCAAATCCATAATAAATCAATGTTTGGAGGATTTACAAAAATCACATTAACTTCATGATGATTATGCAGGAGTAAAATGTCTGTACAATACATGCCGTGCATAGATTAAAACACACCTTTAATTTTGTTTAGTCTTTTACGTTGCTGTGGACCCCGCAGTGGTGGCTGCACTGCTGGAGCCTGGTGTGCTGGAGCCTGGTGTGCTGGAGCCTGGAGTGCTGGAGCCTGGAGTGCTGGAGCCTGGAGTGCTGGAGCCTGGAGTGCTGGAGCCTGGAGTGCTGGAGCCTGGAGTGCTGGAGCCTTGAGTGCTGGAGCCTGGTGTGCTGGAGCCTGGAGTGCTGGAGCCTGGAGTGCTGGAGCCTTGAGTGCTGGAGCCTGGTGTGCTGGAGCCTGGAGTGCTGGAGCCTGGAGTGCTGGAGCCTTGAGTGCTGGAGCCTGGTGTGCTGGAGCCTGGAGTGCTGGAGCCTGGAGTGCTGGAGCCTGGAGTGCTGGAGCCTGGTGTGCTGGAGCCTGGAGTGCTGGAGCCTGGTGTGCTGGAGCCTGGAGTGCTGGAGCCTGGAGTGAATCAGATCCATAATAAATCAATGTTTGGAGGGTTTAAAAAAATCACATTAACTTCATAACGATTATGCAGGAGTAAAATGTGCTGATTATGCAGGAGTAAAAAGTAAACCAGCCTGGAGTGCTGGAGCCTGGAGTGCTGGAGCCTGGAGTGCTGGAGCCTGGTGTGCTGGAGCCTGGTGTGCTGGAGCCTGGAGTGCTGGAGCCTGGTGTGCTGGAGCCTGGTGTGCTGGAGCCTGGTGTGCTGGAGCCTGGAGTGAATCAGATCCATAATAAATCAATGTTTGGAGGGTTTAAAAAAATCACATTAACTTCATAACGATTATGCAGGAGTAAAATGTACTGATTATGCAGGAGTAAAAAGTAAACCAGCCTGGAGTGCTGGAGCCTGGTGTGCTGGAGCCTGGAGTGAATCAGATCCATAATAAATCAATGTTTGGAGGGTTTAAAAAAATCACATTAACTTCATAACGATTATGCAGGAGTAAAATGTACTGATTATGCAGGAGTAAAAAGTAAACCAGCCTGGAGTGCTGGAGCCTGGAGTGCTGGAGCCTGGAGTGCTGGAGCCTGGAGTGCTGGAGCCTGGTGTGCTGGAGCCTGGTGTGCTGGAGCCTGGTGTGCTGGAGCCTGGAGTGCTGGAGCCTGGAGTGCTGGAGCCTGGAGTGCTGGAGCCTGGTGTGCTGGAGCCTGGTGTGCTGGAGCCTGGTGTGCTGGAGCCTGGTGTGCTGGAGCCTGGTGTGCTGGAGCCTGGTGTGCTGGAGCCTGGAGTGCTGGAGCCTGGAGTGCTGGAGCCTGGAGTGCTGGAGCCTGGTGTGCTGGAGCCTGGAGTGCTGGAGCCTGGTGTGCTGGAGCCTGGAGTGCTGGAGCCTTGAGTGCTGGAGCCTGGTGTGCTGGAGCCTGGAGTGCTGGAGCCTGGAGTGCTGGAGCCTGGAGTGCTGGAGCCTTGAGTGCTGGAGCCTGGTGTGCTGGAGCCTGGAGTGCTGGAGCCTGGAGTGCTGGAGCCTGGTGTGCTGGAGCCTGGATGGGTGAACTACACGGCACCAAATTTAAAATGAAGTCCTCCTCGTCTTCTTGAGGCAGTTGAACTGGGTTGAGTCTTGTCCAATCTATATATAGACATGGAACACACACAAATATAATATATATATATGCAATTAGGCCAAAGTGAAAATAAATGCAACCCCAAATCAACCTAGACGGTAAAAAAGATGGACGTAGTGAATGTGATTATACCCACAGGATTCTGAAAGGCATGGGGCAGAGGAGTCAAGGAAGAATGGAGAATATTGTGACACAGTCTAAGATGCAAAGAACATTATCATCCATTGTAAACTGTGGATGATAATTGTCAGCGGTTGTAGACAAAATCTAATTTACTGAAGCACCGCCAAAGCTCATAAAAAGAAACGCCGGTGCTGACTGGTAGGATGCTACAGCCAGTAATGCATGCACTCGTCGGGAGATTGGCATTTAGCAAAGTTGAATCTTCTGTAAAAACACTGAATACTACTCTTTAGGGCTGTAACGATATGCTATATTAAACCGAAATCGTGACACTCACTCCCGGAGTTATCCTTCCTGTCCAGTTCCAATGCTACCACATCTTAAAATTACTATTAGTATTATTTGAAGTTAACATTATAAAATACGTAGACCTACACCACAAAACTAGTTGAGGATAAATTATTTTATTTAACCTGTTACGGGCGTTTCACACCGTGCACCTGAGACCTGCAGTCAGATTCTCTGAAATGGAAAGTGACTCACAGGGTCCCAAGATAACGTAAAGTACATGCGTCTGATGAGTTTTATCGAGCTGATGTCAATACCGCGTGCTCTCTGTAGGCATATTCATATTTTGCCGCTATGTGAAACAATCTAGCAAAATGCACCGGCGAGTTTGTCGACCCCAGAGGATTAACTTTAGCCTAACCATAAATTGTGATTAAACTATATATATGATCACTCACATCAAGATGGTGGTGGAGTCCATGCAGGAGAAGCAGCGTTTGGCACTGCTTCGCTTTTCAGCGCGAGCTGTGTGGAGTAGCCCATTTCCACCTCTATTGCGTAATTTACGTTTCACACTCACAGTTTTCCAGGCCAAGTGCTTGCAACCACTGCTGCCTAATTTCTAAGTCTGCTGGAAAGCATTGCAGTCCAACAATGCTGTTGTAATCAGCAACACTACGTACCTTCCTGACACTGTGCTAAAAACAGATAAATCTATGCTAGCTCATACCAAGGGCGTGGTAGCTCGCCTCGTGGTGAGCTGGAACCTGCTTACGTCACGTAGTACTGCTTACGCCACGTAGTACCGCAAACATCCAATAGGAAAATTTGGAACGGTGGCTAATGCAGTTGCATTAGCCACCGTTCAACCTGAAGAGGGCAGCACTCAGACGTTTTTACACCATATATTTTAGAATTAAAACATTTATACCCAAATGTCAAAAAAGTTACTCGAATCAATGAACAGCACTAAAAAAGCCCCATCCTAACAGATCATTAACTAAAAAAAGTTGGTTTAGGGTTTAGTTACCCTTTAATCAATGCATTCACACCGGGAGCAGAAGGAGCGTATGAGGGGAAGCGGCATTTCGGCGCAGAGTCTATTTTTGCTGCGCTGCTCACGCTCAATTAAAGTGAAAGTACACTTTTGATGGACGAAATAAATATGATTTCAAACAAAAAGTGCCCAAAATGCACAGATAAAACATATCTAGTGACTTTTAACAAGAACTGGAGTAGGCAAACAAAAAAAAATGAAGAAAATGAAGACTCACAAATATTTATAGAAGATTTACCTGTGGGTTTTTCAAATGTTATTTCATAAAAATATACAAAAAAATATTCTCAAATAAAAAATAATAATAATCGCGGTTTGTATCGAATCGTGGGTCAAAAATCGTGAAACGAATCGAATCGTGGGTTTGGTGTATCGTTACAACCCTACTACTCTAATAAATACATGTGCAGAAAAACATCGAAAATCGGGGTTGACTTGCTTTATTTTTTATTTCAGCCAGGGATGTTAGGAAACGTTATATGTTTTGCAAAAAATAAACATAATCCATGCTGCTTGTATCAATATGATATTAGTAAAATAGCATTAGATAACTATTAGTTGGGAGAGACTTGCACATTGCTTCTCTGTATAGTGTTGGGGTGCGGGATAGTAAAAGTAATGTAGTAACGTGACAAGTAACGTAACTAGTAACTTTTAATTCCCTGTAATAAGTAATATTATAAATTTTTACAGGAGGAGTAACAATTCCTGAGTAACTTTCCCAACACTGGTTGTGGTCTCAGTTAGGCACTTTTTTGCACATCCAATCTCTATTCTCAGTGGCACAAGAAGTAGATTTACTTTGACTACCATTGTTTTTAAAAAATATATTAACACTAACACAAGTTAGTCTTAAAGGGCAAAATAAGTAGGAATGTCACTTGCCGTTTGTAAACACATGATTCCTAGTTGGCCCCATGCAGAGAGAGCAGTGATTGAGCGAGTTCCAAAGCGACTAAATAGAGTTAGAGACGTTAGCAAGAACAAAGCAGTGAATCAGATAAATAAAAGATGATTCGTCTTTCACTTCGGTTGCATTCTAATGCACAAATAAACATGACCCCACCTCCACAGAACCCTGTTAGAAGGAGCCACATTGGCGGATTTTGTGTGAATACAGCCGAAGCCACCATCAGCTTTAAATATAGGTCTGCTATAAGTGTGTGTGTAGCTCAGACACACATACCTGCATGAGAGAGACAGATCACAGAGGAGAGAGATGGAGACAGCAATGTAAACTGGTTGCTATGTTACTATAGAGTCAAAGTCGAGGCTTTTATTTTATGAGAAACCACAAGTTCCTGTTTCCCATTTGCGCTAGCTTCCCAGCTGAGTGTTTAGGCCCAGTCAAAACAATTTTTATTGATTGGATTCAGCTTGAGGTCACTAATTTAGCTTTAGCACACTTCCGGTGTCCTGCTTTGCTCGTCATCTGGCTGAAATGCAAACTGTGACTACATAAGTCTGCTGGGGGTCTTGTGCTAGAGCTTCCAGCATATTTGATTTCACTGTGAATCTAAATCATTGAAAAGGTCAGCCTCAAAAAAGCGCTCCCACTTTAGCAGCAGTTTTCAAAAGTTCCAATAACTTAAAACTACCAAGGAGTTAGAAGTGAGGTATTTTAAAGCACAGGTGACCCCTGCCATCATCCCAAAGCAACTTTTGCTATTGTTTTCCACAATACCAGCTCTTTAAAATGACTCTAGGTTGCAGCTAGGCAACAGTCAGATCAGAATTTCTAGTCTTTGCTGTTTGGAAATGTACAGGACAACACCAACAATTGTACAATTGATAGAGAGCATATGAATGTGTATGCATTTCAAGGTTAAATAAATGCAATCTCACCTTCAACTATCAACTTGTAGATGGCATCCACATTTTCAAGGCATTTCTTAGCGTATGTGCTAAGTTGGACATCCATCGGCAGCATTAGTTTAGTCTGGTGGGACATCCCTGTCACCCTCTTAGAAGGATTTGCAATGAGCATCAGAGGCTTCATGCCAAGGGCATACAACTTCTCAAGCTGGAACAGAGAGGTAGAGAGATCAATTGGATATATACACAAAACTGTAGTTTACAGCTGAATTTGTCCTCAAGCTTAATCTGAAGTTACATCAAAGCTAGAAAACATCTACAAACAATCAAACTATGGTTTTTACATAATTATTTTATAGATAAATGTTAGGATTTTTACGAGTTTCAACTCCATAGACATAGGTAATAGTTTGGAAAAAACAGTAAACATTAATTATATTCTTATTAATAGTGTGGCTGTGTGAGGCAATATATTATACCAGTTATTATACCAAGTAATCTATTTACTTATGTCAAAATAATAAAACACTTTTGGTGAATGAGATGATCGGAAAACTACATACCAGGATGGCAGCATCATCAAGCATATGGGACTTTATTTTTTTTTTTTTTAATGGATGCCAACCACTGCTTCTGCTGACTTTTAAATTTGTAAAGCTTTTTTTTAAGTCTGACGTGTTGGGGTTGAGGATGTTTACAAAATGTACATATTTTAAATCCGCAGTATATTTTCCCCCTGCAGTTTGGGCAGGTCTTTTTTTGTGATCCTCCAGCCATTATGGAACAAACAGACCTGGATGTGAGATACTAGAGTGAAGATAGATTTCAAGAGTGATTAAAAGAGAGAGACAATAACAGAAAGAGAGTGATTGAAAGGGACGAGTGAGAAAGAGAGAGAGAGAGAGAGAGAGAGAGAGAGAGAGAGAGAGAGAGAGAGAGAGAGAGAGAGAGAGAGAGGCTCTTAAAAGTGCCGTTGGTTTGTGTGTGTGTATGTGTATATATGTTTGTGTTGGTGAAATCAAAAAGTGTTGCAATAAAGCTGTAAAATAGGAAAAAGCAAAATATTATTAGAATAGCCTTTGTAGTACATGAGCATTTCTTAATTGTTAGGACAGAGTAATTGTAATTACAACCATTGCATGCAATACAAATCAATCCTGACTGTACAAATGTCAGATTTGTACCACATTCACTTGAAACAAGCAAGTACATACACAAATCTATCATTGGTATCAAGTCGGTCATTGACATTTAGTCGTCAAATCCTCTGGAAAGACTCCAGGTACCCCTGATTGCGGGTAATTCCCCTTAGTTACACTTCTGACATTTACTTTGCACTTTGAATAAAACTTTAACCACTGCAACAACAGGTTGTTTATTATTGTCTTCAAAACACATGGACAGATTCATGAGTTTAAACTGATTTTGGTAGCTGGCAGTGCCCAACTGTCCCGGCCCGGGGCCTGCTGTCATTTGGCGGGCTAGCTAACGTTAACTACTTCGGCGGGTAACGTTAGCCGTGTAAATGATAAATCACTACCAAATTCAACCTAATCTCCGGGGATGAAACGCTACACAGATCGGGCTACAACTAAATAACAGCAAAGATTATGCGTGCTTTTTAACAAACAAACACCGCTTGGGTTGAGATCATAGGTTGAGATACTTACTGTAGTCAGTTGGCGCCTTGGCGGGTGAAATGAGTGGTAATTATGGGTAAGAAGCACTGATCTATATAGAATGACGATATCAAGATAATGTGAATCATTATATAGATCAGTGGTAAGAAGCGTGCGTTGCGTAACGTGATGTATCGTTGTCGTGGTAACGTTAACCCCTGAAAGTCTTCTGATTCATAAGAATAATTATTAATAATAATATTCGCTGCGATAACAGAAAATACATTTGAGAATAATACAATATCGTAGAGGGTTTAATAACGTAAAGGAAACAATCTAACACAGCCTCGGGTCGTTCTTTAAAACTACTCAGTCCATAAATTCATAGTTATATCACAAATAATTTACTGTTATTTAGACAACAAAAATCGGAACTAATTCACTATAATAAATTATAAAAGGAGGACGTTTCGTAAACTAGAAAACAACATTTACCACCGCGCACTGTGTTACGTGCTACCACCACGCATATCGGGGTTAAGGGATCGTGTACATTTCACGCATTTCTGTGAGATCAGGTTGTGTTGAACGAGGGAATCCGTGTGTCCACCACGGCAAATGAGCCTCATTGACTTTGTATGGGTGTTGTTTCCGTGATGCCGACACGTAATTTCAACACATTACGTGCTACCACCACGCATATCGGGGTTAAGGGGTCGTGTACATTTCACGCATTTCTGTGAGTAAAGGAGTGGTTCGAGTTCTTCTGTCTAAAGAGACAATGTTCTCAGTTCACTCATTGTAAAGCTCCAATGCTGAGTTTTATTTTATTTTTTATCATAAACTAAGTTAGCTGACAATACACATGCTAGCTCAGCACATAATTAGCCTAATACATTGGAATACCGTACTAATATCAATATTTCTCTAATCGCGTTTAGATTCTCAATTTAATACACTATATTTTGATGTATTAGAATTTGTATAAAATAAAAAGTTATTTACGTTACCTTCCGTAGATTGCAATACCGTACTAATAATATCAATATTTCTCTAATCGCGTTTAGATTCTCAATTTAATACACTATGTTTTGATGTATTAGAATTTGTATAAAATAAAAAGTTATTTACGTTACCTTCCGTAGATTGCAATATGTTCGTTGTCCATATATTGTTTGTTCTTCATTTACATCCCGCAACTCGCTCAAAATAAACATTTAGCAGTCCGATGTAAAATAATCCATGTTTTAAACAATGTAAAAGCCACAAAACCGAAGTAGGTCCCGAGCAGCAGCACACACACCCACTCACTTCAACTGACGTATTCAAACTTGACACGTAAAGGCGCGCATAGTTGTCATTGGCCAGATTCCTGGATGACAGTCAGAATAACCAATCATGCTCAAAACAACTCGGAGAGACAGCCAATAGTGTGAAAACATTGCAATAACAGGACAATATCAAATGTTTTAAAAGAAAGAATAGGAAAAAAATATACACGTGCTATTTAGTTGTATTTGTAGGCTGGCTGTTCCCTTTCGAGAGGTTATTGCGTAAGTAGCTTACGCTATGGGGAAAACTCCTTTTCTCGAGAAATATTGAAGTCTTTATGTAAAACGCATTGCAGCTGCACAGCATACAGCAATGAGCGAGGTAGCTCGGTCATTGGCTGTGCTGCGGCAACTGCACGAACCAATGACGGGCGACTCTGAACCCGCTTCCAATGAGCGTGCTTTGCGCCCGCGCGCGTCAGAGCCCGCCAAGATGGGCGTGGCCAAGGGCTATATATTGAGCGCCCCGTCGTCTGAGTTCTTTAGATTTAATCTCCTTCAGCAAAGACCTTCTCTTCGCTGGATCCTCCGGATTTCTTGGAGTCTTTTCGCCGCCGCCGTCGACAAGCCTACAGCAGGACTGCTTCGAGGACGCCGGCGCCTTCAGCCGCCTTCGATCGCCTTCTGCTAAGCCATCCGGCGCGCATCATCTCATATCCTTTTTACAAAGCTTTCAGTGTTCGCCCCCGCGACACTTCTAAAAGAGCAAATTATCAAGGCGTTGTTTCAAATGCCTTCCTGCGCCTCGTGTCGAGGCCCTATTCAGGACGGGGATCGTCACATCATTTGCACCCGCTGCTTGGGACCGGACCACGCAGAGGCTGCCCTTACTCGAGGCGGATGTCCCGAGTGTGACGCCCTGGGCCTCACCGAGCTGCGCGCTCGCTTCGCCGTTTTCACCGCGAAAGAGCCCACCTCCTCCGTGCTGCCATCCCCTCTGGTCGAGCCGCGCAAGAAAAAGCGCCGCTCACAGAGGCCGCCAGAGCACGCGGTTTGCAGTGATGTCACGCCGGGCCAATCCCCGCGTGCTTCACCACCACCCGAAGACTCCCTGCCGCCAGTCCAGTTCACACAGGCGGACCAGCACCCCTCCAGCGGAGCGATGGGGCTCGTCTCGTTTGGCGCGTCAGGGGATGACGATGACAAGGATGACAGCTTTTCCTGTGATGCTGCATCAGACGACTGGCCGGGTTCGTCCTTCGACCCCACGCCATCGACATTAGCGGGCACGAGCGCAGGCTCCAGCATGGACTCGGAGATCGTTCGCATCCTTTCTAAGGCCGTGGAAGACCTCGGGCTCGATTGGTCTTCCCCGGAAGAACCCGCCCGCAGCCGACTGGACGAGTGGTTCCTGCAGGGGCGCCAAAAGGCCCCTCGACAAAGACCCTCCCCCTTGTCCCCGGAAGTTCACTACGAACTCACGAAGTCGTGGAAAGCCCCGCACTCCGCTCGCCTGAAGCCTTCATTTTCTTTGTCGCTCTCCTCTGTGGACGGCGCGAAAGAAAGAGGCTATGAGGGGACTCCGCCCCTCGAGGAGGCTGTGGCCAATCATCTGTGTCCAACCTCCAACGCTGGATGGAAAGCTAAAGCTTCTCATCCCTCGAAGCCTTGCCGGTCTACTTCAGCTCTCGCCGGTCGCGCATACGCCGCCGCCGGCCAAGCTGCATCAGCGCTTCACTCTATGGCTGTCCTCCAGGTGTTCCAAGCTAAACTTCTCCGCAGTATGGACGAGTCTGGACCCGATCCTGAGGCATTCAAGGACCTGCGCAGCGCCACTGACATAGCACTGCGAGCTACAAAAGCCACCGCCCAATCCATCGGCCGTGCTATGGCTAACCTGACTGTCCTTGAGCACCATCTGTGGCTGACGCTAACAGAGATGAAGGATGCAGATAAGGCGTCATTTCTCACACAGCTCGCCCACCTGCAAACAAACGCCGTTATTACGGCGACACACAGAAATCACATAAAGAGCCATTTTCTGCCTGTGTCATTAAAGGGTCACGTGTCCACACCAAAGTGCGCATTCCCACATATCAAAACTGTCAACGCAGTGCCAAATGTTTTCCCAGCTCAGGTTGGACGCCCCATAAATGTAGATTGTGTGCCAACTGTCATGTATGCACCACTACACATAAGCACTGTTCCCACAGTTATAAGCACTTCCCCAGTAAAAGCGGGAAGTTCTATAAGAGTAGCGCGTGTGCCCGCTGTTATGCACGCACCCCAACTCACAAACACTGTTTATATGGCCAAAAACCTCCCGCCACGAGCGAGAAGTTTTATGAAAGTGGCGCACGTGCCTACCACAGTCTATGCACCCCCACCCATAAGCACTATCCATACAGTGTTAAACATTTCCCCATCTCACTCTGTGAGCATTACGGCGAGCGTGCCTGTAATCTCACACGCACCCCTGCACTCGGCATTCAACAAAGCTGCTCAGCGCGCGCCCACGCCGCTGAGAGCTGTAAGCTCGGTATTAGCACAGGGCGATTCGCTGGCGGGAGCCATACGTCACTGCGACACGCCCCCAGCCAGCATTCAGCCCATATCTGTGCGAGCGAAAGCTTGGGAAAATATCCCCGACATGCCGAAATGGGTTTTGAACATAATAAAACACGGTTACTCGCTTCAATTCGCTCGCAGACCGCCCCGCTTCACAGCAGTGGTCGAGACGAAAGTGAGAAAAGATGTTTCACATGTTCTACGCACCGAGATGCTCAAACTGATAGAGAAAGGCGCTATAGAGACAGTTCCTCCCTCTATGAGCGAGGCAGGTTTTTAGAGCCGCTATTTTCTCGTCCCGAAAAAGGATGGCGGTCTCCGCCCCATTCTAGATCTCAGACATCTGAACAAAGCTTTAATGATTCGCTCGTTCAGAATGTTAACAACCAAGCATATCCTCGCGCAAGTTCGCCCGGGGGATTGGTTTCTATCAGTGGATCTGAAAGACGCTTACTTTCACATTCCGATAGCGCCTCATCACAGGCCTTTTCTGAGATTCGCTTTCGAGGGACAGTCATACCAGTACACAGTACTACCATTCGGCCTGTCACTGGCACCCCGTACATTTACGAAATGTATGGATGCAGCACTTTCCCCCCTGAGACAGCGGGGAGTGCGAATACTAAATTATCTCGACGATTGGCTAATCCTAGCACAATCAGAGAGCCAGTTAGTGACACCCAGGTCTTGGATTATCAGTCATCTAGATTGCCTGGGTCTAAGAATCAATTTTGCAAAGAGCATGCTATCCCCCAGCCAGAATATTTCTTTTATGGGAATAGTGCTAGACTCAGTGCAGATGACGGCGCGTCTCTCATCAGAGCGCGCGCTCACTATCCGGCGCCTTGCAACATCGTTCAGAGCGGGTGCGCGCGCCCCCGTCAAGCGATTTCAAAGGATGCTCGGTCTCATGGCCTCAGCATCAGCTGTACTCCAGCTAGGATTGTTGCACATGCGTCCTCTCCAACGCTGGCTCAAAAGCCGTGTCCCCACTCACGCGTGGCGCTCGGGCCACTTTTTAATCAGAGCAAATCACGGCTGCATAAAAGCCCTGACACCCTGGAAAGCTGTCGACTGGTATCAGTCCGGCGTGAGTTTGGGCGTGAACACAAGGAGAAAAATGATCACGACAGATGCCTCCAAAATAGGCTGGGGGGCCCTTTACGAGGGCAGGCCTGTCTCCGGCTTGTGGTCAAACCCGGAGAAGCGCCTACATATAAACTGTCTGGAATTGAAAGCGGTCGCTTTGGCTCTCAGAGCCCTGCTCCCGTACTTGAAGGACGAGCACGTCTTAGTCCGAACGGACAATATGACGGTAGTCTCGCATATAAATCGTCAGGGTGGACTCAGATCGAGCTCCCTACACTCGATGGCCAGGGAGCTCCTCCTATGGTCCCAGCACAACCTGCGCTCGCTGAGAGCAGCGCATGTGCCAGGTGTTCTGAACCAGGGAGCGGACATGCTGTCCAGAGACAAAGTTCTCCCAGGAGAATGGTCTCTCCACCCCCTGACGATTCAGTGGTTATGGCAAACCTTTGGCAGAGCAGAGGTCGACCTCTTTGCCTCCAAGGAAAATGCGCACTGCCCTCTCTTCTTTTCAAAGAGCACAGACGCGCTCGCCCAAATCTGGCCGAGCCGCCCGCTGTATGCCTTCCCTCCGGTCGCGATGCTACCTCAGGTCATCAGTCGGATCAGGGAGGAGAAATGTGCAGTGCTCCTGGTAGCCCCACTCTGGAAGAACCAGACGTGGTTTCCAGAACTGATGCAGATGATGCAATCTGCCCCATGGCCAATTCCACTGAGGCTAGACGACCCTGTAGAAGGACGCACACTAGGGAAAAACTACCTAGTTGTTTGTTTCCTGAGGGGCGCCAGGAGGATAAATCCCCCACGCCCCCCCTCGGTGCCGATCTGGGACCTGGCCACGGTCCTGGACGCACTCAAGAGTGCCCCGTTCGAACCCCTCCGAACTGTGCACCTCAAACAGCTCTCGCTCAAAACTGCTCTCTTGCTGGCTCTCGCCTCAGTCAAGAGAGTGGGCGACCTGCATGCGCTGTCATCAAGCGCTGCCTGCCTGGAGTTTGGACCTAACGACAGCAGGGTTGTTCTCAGGCCAAAACACGGGTATATTCCTAAGGTGCTCTCTACACCTTTCAGAGCACAGGTGATATCTTTGGCCGCGCTATCGTCTCCAGCAGACGAAACCGACGCTAATTTACTCTGCCCGGTCAGGGCGCTCAGAGTATATTTGGAACGTTCTGCCCTGTTCAGACAGACAGAGCAATTGTTCGTATGCTTTGGCGGCCGCACCAAAGGTCTCGCTGTTTCAAAGCAGAGAATATCGCGCTGGATAGTTGATGCTATAGCGCTGGCTTATGAGGCCAGGGGCCTTCAGTGCCCCTTGGGCATCAGAGCTCACTCTACGAGAGGCATGGCCTCCTCGTGGGCGTGGTCGAGTGGGATACCCATTCAAGATATTTGTGCGGCGGCAGGCTGGGCCTCGTCGTCAACATTTATCAGGTTTTATAACCTACAGGTCCCCTCATTGCACTCCAACATACTGTCGGTCTAGCTGTGCATAGGCTGGAGTGTGTACATGCTGAACATTATCTCCTCCCTTATAGGGTCCGTCTCTGACTGACTTAGAGGATTTTTCATACATATCAGTACATGAAAATGTGCTTATGTGTGTTTCTCTGGGCCCCATTGGGCCGTTCCACATTGTCCCTTATAAAACCCGCCTTCGGCCGGCTCGTGGATAATTACTTTGCTTAAAGGCTCAGGCATCTGCCTCCGGCTTAATAGAGCGAAGTCAGCACGCACAGCGTTTTACATGGCGTTCCCATAGCGTAAGCTACTTACGCAATAAGAGGAACCTCTCGAAAGGGAACGACTCGGTTACTAACGTAACCTCGGTTCCCTGAGAAGAGGGAACGAGTATTGCGTAAGCTGCCGTGCTTGTGCTTGGTCAGTTTGCTTCAGTCGATTGAACCTAAAGAACTAAAGGGGGCGCTCAATATATAGCCCTTGGCCACGCCCATCTTGGCGGGCTCTGACGCGCGCGGGCGCGAAGCACGCTCATTGGAAGCGGGTTCAGAGTCGCCCCGTCATTGGTTCGTGCAGTTGCCGCAGCACAGCCAATGACCGAGCTCCCTTGCTCATTGCTGTATGCTGTGCAGCTGCAATGCGTTTTACATAAAGACTTTAATATTTCTCGAGAAAAGGAGTTTTCCCCATAGCGTAAGCTACTTACGCAATACTCGTTCCCTCTTCTCAGGGAACCGAGGTTACGTTTGTAAAGACTCATGGGCGGATCTAATCCGTGGGGAATTTGCATATCATAATTAATAATTGGTAATTAATAATTATTCATACATGTTTGGATTAGATCAGTCTTACATGTTAATAAATCTCCCGATAAGGGAGGATCTGTCACTTTACCTGCATGCATGCATGTGAATCCTTGAAATTAACCACAAGTTAATTGCAATTAATTACACGGACCACGTTTCACAAAACAGGTAAAATGAATTAGCTCAATTGTCAGGATAATATTTGTGGGATCCACAATATCATCTTACTTTATAGGATTTCAGGAAACGCAATTCTCTGGCCAGAAGAATTGGGTTTCCCGCCCTATAAACACAACACATACATTTTAAGGTATTTTTAATTTTAGTAAGCTTGTAGCATAAAATCTTTTGCACTTAAGGGACTTGAAACTGAGCAAAGAGACAGCACATCAATCAAATGAATATATAATTAATTTAATAGAGGCATGACTACTTATGTATTTACTACGGTTACACGGGATATAGGTATTTACAAACACACAGACAACAATGAACAATACAATAAGACATCGATGAACGAGAAATGCGTAAAGTTTGGACAATGGATAACTTACACGCGTGAGCGAGTAAGAGAGAGAGAAAAGGGGATGGGGAGAGAGAGAACAGAGAACATTGGCAGAATTTCATTGGCAGGAAGACATTCACCTCTCCGATTACAACACGAAACATCATCTTAAAACTTCTTAGAAGCTCTATAAAGAGATTATACCTGCACAAGTTATGTTATGGTCTCTCTGTGTGTCGAGGCATTCCTGTACGGCCCTGTCTGGCCGCGTGAGCTGAGTCCTTTGTGTGTGAGGAAGCGTCACGTGGGCTGCTTGGCGCGCGTGTTGAACGGAGGTTTAAAGTCTTTGGTGTAACATTTCCAAAGGGAAATAGTTTGGCTAAGTTCGTTTCACTTCGTGGAAGTGAACTGAGTCGACTACGGAAAACAAAACTTTGACTAACACAAAGGAAATAAAGATCTCTACGGGGAAATCACGCGGAGTTAACGTTACATCTTTGCATGGCTGGTGAAGAAGCGTGTGTGTCTCTCGGTCCGGCGCGTCACGTGGTCACGTGCGCGTGTTTCTCCTTCAAAGCGAGCGCGCGCTCGTTTAAAGGTCCCTTGTAGATGGATTTGCTGAAGAGATATGTCACGGGGTTTTCTTTTCAATCGTCGATTGGAATTAAACACAGAGACTTATCTACAACTGAAAAACACAAACTAAACTAGAAACAAATAAAAGAAAGGCGAAGAGCTCGCCCGGAGGCGAGACGTTACATTATAACACGAGGACAAGGGAGGAAGAGCGAGAACGAAGGGGAGAAGCGTCATTTATCACTTTTGGAGAAATCCAGTTGGCTTGGCCAATTAGAGGGTTGGAAGTTTACAGGCGGGACTTTGGGTTTTATTGCTCTTTGTCTCCAGAGAGAGACATTTGAAACCCTAATTTCGTCGGTTGTTTAAGAGAAGAATCTTCACAATTCTTATAATACTAATGTGTCACAAAGTTTAGCAACATGTAATGTCAATTAACAAATGGGGAACGAAGATTGGAGTTTATCGAGACCAAACTTGCCACAAATGGATTTGGTTAAACCTTAGTTGGCAAAGTTTGAAACGTTATCCCATTAGAGTTGTCGAGAAACATAGACCAAACCACAGAAAGGCAATTCATGAAATAGGGAACTCAGATACATTGTTCATGCAATTCTCAAGTGGATATATAATAATATATATATATATATATATATATATATATATATATGAATACAGGATTCATATCTCCTCCTTGGTTAGAATTCAGAGAGAGCCACAGTTCTGTGAAAAAGTGTCTCGTAGCTGGAAACCACGCTCTGTCCTGAGCAGGCTTCACTTGTGGGGGATGTGTGTGTGTGTGTGTGTGTGTGTGTGTGTGTGTGTAAATTTACATTCCAGGCTTTTTGGGTCTTTAGCAGGATGTATTTAGTCCTTTCAGATTCACCCTCGCCCAGTCCTTACAGTCCCCCTTTTTGTCTGATGAAGTCCCTGTGTGGACTTAATCGGACAACAATCATCACAATGGACGGATGGCAGGTGAATCATGACTCATGCAGCAGGTGGTTATTAGGGCTGAGGATTCAGCTCTATGAGGTTCGAAGCTGCCTCTGGCCTGGTCTCTGACTTGGCACCCCCTTTTTGCGGGTTTCGTCCGAAACCTTTCGTGAGCTTGGCTGAAGATGTTTGTATCTCGTTGAGTCTCCTGTATAGGATGAAGGTCAAGCCCAGTGTCAGGGTGTGTCTGACTACCATAGAGGTGCACCGTGCAGTGTCGGCTGCGGTCCAGGCTTGGACAACAGGTGAGGTAGTCAGAATGGGTAGTCGAGACAAAGCTTGGAGAGCTGTGTCGATAGGAGCAATGTCAATTAGCTGGGATCACCCCCCTTTCGCAAACCACAACTCCCGTTCTAGAGTTAGGGTGAAAGTGTGGTTCCTGGAGAAGGATCAGATTTCAAGTTTTAATTTGTACTCTTTGCATGGAAGATGGTACCATGCCAGGTCGTAAAGGTGAAGGATGGCACTTTTCGGTGCTTGGCTCCACTAGAGCGAGGTGACACAGGTGTCAGTGTCATTCTGGTCGTAAGTGAGTGCAGCTGTGCGCACAGGAGTGTTAGCGAGCCGCCTGTCACTTACACTCTCTGCTTGGGTCTTGATGCCTTGAGTGCGTGGCTTGGCTTCGGCAGGGCAGCGGGTGTCGCTGATCTGCAGCCCGCAGATTCCGTCAGTGTTGTCTCTGAGGAAAGGCTTGTTTGGGCAGAGATAGTGAATTTCTTTGGTCAATGTGCACACGTACAGGTTCGGAGCTTAGGACGGCTTTGTGTTGCTGTCGTTGCAGTCAACCCCGTCCGGCGTGTGGATCTTGATGTGAATGTTACTTTTCAAAATCTGACCTTGACATTGTTCTTGAGCCGGTAGATTCGGCTAGACTCTATGATGGGCAAGTTCAAGAGAAACCCCCCCCCCCCCCCCCCCTTCTCTGCTTGTAGTCGACGCAGAGAGGGATGGCACTACCCAGAGAGTAGGAAAGGTGTATTTGTAAAGAGTCAGTTGGTGTGGTGATGGCGGACGCCAGCACGGTTTTCACGAGGCTTAAGGGTATCAGGTGCGGTGGAATTCTACCTACGGCGAGGCTGTCTATGGAGGAGTTCACCCCCTGCAGCAGGTTTGTCATCAGGGCTGTTACCAGCTGAGTTTGAGCAAAGTCATTCTGGAAGACAGTAAACAGCTGTTTCATGGAGTGAGTGTTGGAGTGCATGGGGTTCAACGCTGTGAGTGTTGAAAGTTACCACAGTTCCCTTTAGTGTCTTGTCGATGGTCTGCAGGGATGCACTCTGTTGTGAGTGCTCTTTTATCTGTGGAATCTCAGTCTGAATTTCGGCTACATGCCGTCCCACGTTGGCGAGGTTTGCTGCATTCATGCTGGACATACAAGTGTTAAACAGAGTTCTGACGGCAGTGCGGCGGTGGTTGTGGCCACCTGGCTCCGCTAGCGTGACAGTCATTTTCTCAAGTTGCTTGAGCATGTGTTCAACCACGGTCTCAGCGTGAGTGCAGGAGTCCTTTGTCCATCGGCACCTACCCAGCTGTATTGTGTTGTTACGCTGGGGTAGTGTGTTCTGTAGGCGTTGTGAGGATCAGGTGGCACATTCACTTTCTGAGTGCGGGTCCGGCAGAAAAGGAGTCCTGGTGCCAGACCTGGTGAGATGTCCGATTGCGCTTGCCCTCTGGTTGGCTGGAGGCACAGCAGCATCCTGGTAAAAGTGAAAGGGAGAGAGAAAGAGAGAAAGGGAGGAAAAATTTCGCCGGTATGCCACTTGCTTCGGTGTCTTGCAAGTGTCTCTGGTGCTGCGGCGTGCAGCGGCATACATTGGCATTACCCCCCTTTTGCACTGTGGCATCACAAGCTGTGGCGCGGTGATGGCATCAGGTGCAGAACGCTGAATGTTGTTTAGTGCACGCAGCATGTGCTTGTTGACGTAGGTTGTCTGGGGCACCGGTTGTCGGTTTGTGCAGACGGCGTCCGTGGGCGGTTGGAGGGGTATGAGAGGTGGTTTCTCATAGTGTCCATTGTTTTGTCATAGTCTTTGGTAAGCTGAAAGGTTAAGGTCAGGTGAAGCAGGGCTCTGTGACTTTTGTCACACTTGTGGGGAGAGACTAATCCATGACCCTAAAAGTTCAGAACCACGGTTTAACGGGTTCACTAGGTATGTAGCATAAAGCTAGGTGTTTCACGTGTGGCTAGCTAGTGAAGTGTGTCTTGTATCCTTATCTTAGCTGTGGATGTTAGGAGGCCAAGACTTTATGTGTCTCCGAGAGTATGTCCTGAAAGGGGCATAGTCATGGTTCACTACGGCTTGACGAAGTGAATGATAGGGGGAAAAAGGACAGCTGTCCTATTTGAATAATGCTTATTATCAATTCTCTGGACTATAGTTGTGCCCTAGTAAAGTGCTGAAATACTTGTGTTTCAGGGTCACAAAAATGAGTGCGCTTGTTGAAAATAAACACAATCACAAGTAAAGGTGTCTCTGTTTCCTTTCTGGGCCCTATGGGGACTGGAACCACATTTGAATAAGAGAGGAAATAAAAGTAAATCATATAGATGATCGAATAGCCAAGGGAATAGCTGAGTGCTATTATTATCAAAGTCAAAGAAATTAAAGAATTACCGAAGAGCAAAAAAAATTAAAATTAAAAGCGAAAAGAAATAAAAGTGATCAAAACTACGGGAATGATCTTAAGGCGAGAATAATCAGTGGCCTTAGTGACTAAACTTTGGATTTACCTGGGTCAACACTTCATAGTGGGTTACGGCGGCTGCGTGTTCCAGACCACACCGTGTGTGTCCCATCAAAGGGTTAGTCACCTGCCGATGAAAATCCCTATTGCTATATGAATTCTTCTCTAGCTACACAGTTTACATGTAGTTAAACTTAAGTTTAATTAACAGGTCATCTGCGAAGTTATCCTCCGACAGTTAGTAAGGACTATGCCTGAACTAGGGAAGGTAAACTTTAGCTAAGAGGAATTGCAAACACGGAAAGTGAATAATTAGAAACCCTAACCGATGTTAAGGAAAGTATTCTAGAATACGTTGCATTGTGTGAACACAAGCGGTGATTAAGGGTTCAAGTAAATGATGCTAACTGCTAACTGTAGAAGTTATTATTTAGCTTAGCATAAGCTGGATGGACGCAGGGTTAGGTTAGTTTAGCTTCCTAGGCTGGTTTGTTTACAAAGTGACATCACAAGTTAGCACTTCCTGTGACAGGTTGTTGTCATGGGAACCAGCGCATGTCAGACAATTCAACAGTCCCTGAAAAATGTCTGTACATTTTACATGAATTATGCATGTTTAAACGGGTTAACAGTAGGCACTTATTTTTTTAAGACCTTCCAGAACTTGGTGTTACATTAAGTAAAATGCAGATGTGTTTTGGCATTTGCTCATTCTACTCGTGGAACTGTTCTCTTTATTTTACGCAACTTAATCTATTTGTTTACAGAGTAAGGAAATAGATTTGCTGGAAGTCAAAGCTTGTCTAAGCATATATAGTTATGTCCCTCTCGTGCATAAATGCTGACTTTTCGGCGATGAAACAGTATTAAATCGCTAGGTAGTTCTCTGCTTGTAGATGCAGGTAAAATTTAGGTGAATTACATCAATCTAATAATAATTTGTAAGGCCTTTACATTTGTAGAAAGGGGAGCATCACCCAGGTCTACCTAGATATAACTTTTTCCTGAGCTTTCTTTGTTAGACACAGGTTTAGTCATATTACAATTTGGATTTCTTTTAAGTAAAGCAGAATAGATATCGGTACAGTTTACAAGCTGCTGAGATGGGGTTCCTTCGTCAAACAGACTTACGCTTTACTGCCGAACATGCTAAGTTTAGTTGGAAATCTAAGGCTATTTTACTTAAAGTAGAGATGTCAATTCCAGCTATCGTTTTATCTGCATTTAGACAAGCCAGCGATCAAAAATGCGTATTGCACGTTGTGTTCGGGTTGGATCGCAACGACCAAAAGCACGCCTGTAGGTTAACAGTAGTTTAAAACTGGGGTAGTTTCCCTACGCTCTGGCGTTAAAGGGGACGTATGCTCTATTTGGAGCTAGTGTTTCTCGTAACCCTTCATTGTCATGGAAACTAATGTTTAGCAGTGTCATTTCAACCAGCATGTCGCAAATGTTTGTTTTTAAAAGAGTCGTGCATAGTCTTTTGCTTGGTGTAAGCTTCTTTTAGCTTGTTAAGTCTTTTGGGAGCCATGCCGTGGTTAGTGGCAGGCCTCTCCTGGAAAGGCTTTTGAGTCTCTTTAAGTTCAGTCTCTGCTCTTTGCAAGGGGCTTCACTTTTGTCGGAGTTTCTCGTCGAGTTCCTCTCTGGTTCTTTTCTCTGACTGCTCTCTTCGGTCTATTGTGCAGATGAAGATCAGACAGGGCAGTTTGAAGTCTTTCCACTTCCTTCTTGTAGCTAGGGGTCGTTGTCATCCTCGGCTTGCATCCTTAGCGTTGCAACTTCGTGCTCCAGGGCGATGCGGCTCCTTTCGTGGAGACGTCCTTGTGTGATGAGCTGGCAAGTGAGGTTGACGTGTCTGACCGGTCTTTGTCGTGGGAGCTTTGGCTTGGTTTGTGCGCCGTCAGCTTGTCCACGTCTGCGATGCTCTTGGCTCGAGGCTCTGAGTCACTAGCGTCCTCGGGCAGGAAGTTAGCCGTCATGGCCGTCAGCCATGTGTGGAGGTTGTCCCAGCGGGTTGTGGGACTGTAGGACCGGAACATGCTGGCTTCACTGTGGGCGAGAGGAACACAACACACACAGAGAGACCAGTGCAATTTCGTTCTACGTTTAACGAGCTATAATACGGGCTATGCCGTGTATGAAAATTTTGGTTAACTGATGCAGACAGTTAAATCATTCGGTGGGACAATTTAGGTAGGTCAGCATGGGCCTGAATAAAATTTAACAGGGCGGTAGCTTAGGGGTCACCTGTTGATGCTAACGGCTTGGTTTGTCAAACTATTATTCAGCGTTCCTTGTTGTCTCAGATAGGTTCTGTCTTCTAGGTGAACTGAAAGGAACAGAGCACAACAGAAAAGAGCAGTGGCAAGATAGCAAAGTTTGAAGTAACATGCAACCCTCAAAGATGGAAAGGTCTGTAATGAAATGGCGTCAATAGTACACAGGAAGTGTTACAAGGGAAGAGGAGGCCTAAGCCTGCGGTTTGTGGCTCGGAGAAGAGAAGGGAGCCAAACACTTCAATGACCGGGGGAATTCATAGATTCTGTGGCCAATACTAAGTGGATGGGTTTAATACCTTTTTCTAGTTTGCCTGGGGTGAAATGAGGTCATTCGGGTTGGAGTCAGCATTGTGGTTGGTCTTCCTGTCATCCCCAAACACTTGACAGCAATGTCCCGGGCCCTTCCGTATATCTGTACCGATGTGCGCCCTCTCACGCAACCGGCAGTGCCAAATTGGTAATGTGTTGCGGGCCGCACCAACGGGGAGATACGGGAAAGTCCGAGACTCGCGCTCAGTCAGCGCTGGTGACGCAGGTCAGACGAACCCGCTTGCTGGACCCCAAGCAGAGATGACTGTCAAATCACCACAGCACGAGAGAAATTTCTACCTACAAACACAAAACAGGATGAAGGACAAGTGAACCTCAACGTGAATTAAAGCTCTCTCTATCTAAATCAAATTGAGTGTCTATTTTTGTAGAAAAAAAAATCGAAGGCAACGGCTTTACTAAAATGATGGTACAAACAAAAAGGAAATTATGACGATGTTAATTATCAGAACAACCTAGCCTCCATTCAGAGAAGAGATTAAGTGCAGCAGGAAGAGCACAGGAGGAAGCAAGCTGCAGTGGCGCGTTTGGGCCACTTCCTCCTGGTGGTCAATCTGGCTGACAGAGACCTTGATTTAAATTGCATTCAAACTGGTTTAACTACAATTCAAATCAAGCATATGCATAGATGTTAAGTAACTTCTAGACAGTAAGGATACAGTTGTCATAACGTATCGAATCAAAATTATTAAAAATAATTTGAAAAAGGAAATATAGAAAATAAAGCCAACAGGAACGGAGACTTAATTCAAATTAATCTTGAAATTTGTTTGTTTCAAACCAAATTTGAATAAGTGTAGGAAATTGAAGGTTGGCATTATATTCGATGATGATCACGACTATGGTGATAGTCGTGATAGTCGAAAACCAAAATAAAGCCAGCTGGGAGAAAGCCACTTCGGAACAGAATGATGTTAGGAACTAAGTGATGAGCTGACTTAGCAGGGGAAGGCCACAAAGGGGGCGCTAGAAACTGCTAATACTTACTTTTAAATTTTAAGTTCAAATGTGGTTGGAACCAAATTCAAAATAAGTGTACACAGTCAGGAGTGAAATCCATGTTATTAAAACTGGAACTTGCACATGCATTGAAAGTTAGAAACACAATTTCAGGAATTCACTGGAACAATCTGAAATGGTGCTGAGAGAAAATTATTTAGGAAAGGATGACCTTGTTACCATTGTCCACACGATGGCGACATCTCGCTCATGGAGGGTAAAGTCAGGACGTGGAGGCAGTCTGATACTGGGAAACTCAAGGGCGCGCCCTAACGTTTGGCAGTAGCATTGCAACCCGCCTGCTTTCACATGTGACTGTCTCAGAGGACGTGCAAAGAATTACACGCCTCAATTGCTGCATAAATCAGAAATAGTGCGGAATTTAAATCTCGACGGATTTCTTTCCGGTTCTATATTTCACACAACGACGTGGCAGGATTTTTTTTCTCTACACACACGCATAGGGACAACAGGAATTACACGTCTGTCGTTCGGATCCAAATACATTTATCAAATAGCCTTTTATGACTAAAATGTTTTTAGGTTTTGGATTTTTCGATGCTATATTTCACACAACGGCGTGGCAGGATTTTTTTTCTCTACACACACGCATAGGGACAACAGGAATTACATGTCTGTCGTTCGGATCCAAATACCTTTATCAAATAGCCTTTTATGATTAAAATGTTTTTAGGTTTTGGAATTTTCGATGCTATATTTCACAAAGGTGTGTGGCAGGATTTCTTCGCTGCACTACACGTAAATTGTGGACAACAGGAATTAGGCATCTGTTTTTCGGATCCAAATAACATTTATCAAATAGCATTTATGATGAAAAATGTTTTCAGTGTTGGATTTTTTTCGGTGCTATGTTTTACAAGCACATCTAGCAGGATTCGTTGCTGCGTTGTGCGAGAGAAAACAGGAATTATTCATCTGTTTTTCGACTCCCATAACATATATCAAATAGCACCTATGATTAAATATGCTTTAGGTTTTTACAATTGAGTAGCTACGTCAATGTTTAACCAGGAGTTTATCGTTAATCTAACGATTATAATATCAGGCCTTTTAGGTTGAATACAGGAACATCGCTGTATTCAGGTCCTCTCATGCTCTGCTCAAAAGATTCTCGTTTTGAAAACAGGCTGATCAAAAGAAAATATATTAACGTGTAAACGTCTTTACAGAGTTAATATTTTTTTTGTTACGAACTACAGTTTACATTCAATACTTTAACCGTGAATATCAGTATTACGAACTGTAATTCATTTTAGCAATTACAACGACTAAAACGTTTAGGCGAATTTAGCAGTTTGTAATGTGCTCCGCTGACATGGACTGGCTTTTGTGCCTCTTCAGTCAGCCGGTGAGTTCGCATTGCGTTCACTCACCCGAGGCGCACGTACAATATTAAATCACAATATAGACATAGATTGAAAACTGATTTTTTTTTTTGCTCAAAAACAAGTTTAAAGTGTGCTTAGCATATTTCTCCACCAATTTTGTAAAGACTCATGGGCGGATCTAATCCGTGGGGAATTTGCATATCATAATTAATAATTGGTAATTAATAATTATTCATACATGTTTGGATTAGATCAGTCTTACATGTTAATAAATCTCCCGATAAGGGAGGATCTGTCACTTTACCTGCATGCATGCATGTGAATCCTTGAAATTAACCACAAGTTGATTGCAATTAATTACACGGACCACGTTTCACAAAACAGGTAAAATGAATTAGCTCAATTGTCAGGATAATATTTGTGGGATCCACAATATCATCTTACTTTATAGGATTTCAGGAAACGCAATTCTCTGGCCAGAAGAATTGGGTTTCCCGCCCTATAAACACAACACATACTCTTTAAGGTATTTTTAATTTTAGTAAGCTTGTAGCATAAAATCTTTTGCACTTAAGGGACTTGAAACTGAGCAAAGAGACAGCACATCAATCAAATGAATATATAATTAATTTAATAGAGGCATGACTACTTATGTATTTACTACGGTTACACGGGATATAGGTATTTACAAACACACAGACAACAATGAACAATACAATAAGACATCGATGAACGAGAAATGCGTAAAGTTTGGACAATGGATAACTTACACGCGTGAGCGAGTAAGAGAGAGAGAAAAGGGGATGGGGAGAGAGAGAACAGAGAACATTGGCAGAATTTCATTGGCAGGAAGACATTCACCTCTCCGATTACAACACGAAACATCATCTTAAAACTTCTTAGAAGCTCTATAAAGAGATTATACCTGCACAAGTTATGTTATGGTCTCTCTGTGTGTCGAGGCATTCCTGTACGGCCCTGTCTGGCCGCGTGAGCTGAGTCCTTTGTGTGTGAGGAAGCGTCACGTGGGCTGCTTGGCGCGCGTGTTGAATGGAGGTTTAAAGTCTTTGGTGTAACATTTCCAAAGGGAAATAGTTCGGCTAAGTTCGTTTCACTTCGTGGAAGTGAACTGAGTCGACTACGGAAAACAAAACTGTGACTAACACAAAGGAAATAAAGATCTCTACGGGGAAATCACGCGGAGTTAACGTTACATCTTTGCATGGCTGGTGAAGAAGCATGTGTGTCTCTCGGTCCGACGCGTCACGTGGTCACGTGCGCGTGTTTCTCCTTAAAAGCGAGCGCGCGCTCGTTTAAAGGTCCCTTGTAGATGGATTTGCTGAAGAGATATGTCACGGGGTTTTCTTTTCAATCGTCGATTGGAATTAAACACAGAGACTTATCTACAACTGAAATCAAAGGAAGGCGAAGAGCTCGCCCGGAGGCGAGACGTTACATTATAACACGAGGACAAGGGAGGAAGAGCGAGAACGAAGGGGAGAAGCGTCATTTATCACTTTTGGAGAAATCCAGCCTCTTCCTGTTGGCTTGGCCAATTAGAGGGTTGGAAGTTTACAGGCGGGACTTTGGGTTTTATTGCTCTTTGTCTCCAGAGAGAGACATTTGAAACTCTAATTTCGTCGGTTGTTTAAGAGAAGAATCTTCACAATTCTTATAATACTAATGTGTCACAAAGTTTAGCAACATGTAATGTCAATTAACAAATGGGGAACGAAGATTGGAGTTTATCGAGACCAAACTTGCCACAAATGGATTTGGTTAAACCTTAGTTGGCAAGGTTTGAAACGTTATCCCATTAGAGTTGTCGAGAAACATAGACCAAACCACAGAAAGGCAATTCATGAAATAGGGAACTCAGATACATTGTTCATGCAATTCTCAAGTGGATATATACTAATATATATACATATATATATGAATACAGGATTCATTTCTCCTCCTTGGTTAGAATTCAGAGAGAGGCACAGTTCTGTGAACATTCAATGTGACATGGGCAAATGGACACACATAAAAACACATCTAATATATCTGGTTAAATGTCTTTTTTTAAAAAGAGAAGTTTCCTTCTCTTGAACATCAAATTCCAAATCAGTCATAAAAGTGTCTCGTAGCTGGAAACCACGCTCTGTCCTGAGCAGGCTTCACTTGTGGGGGATGTGTGTGTGTGTGTGTGTGGGTGTGGGTGTGTGTGTGTGTGTGTGTGTGTAAATTTACATTCCAGGCTTTTTGGGTCTTTAGCAGGATGTATTTAGTCCTTTCAGATTCACCCTCGCCCAGTCCTTACACGTTAGTAACCGAGTCGTTATATTTAATCAATTGTTTAAATGTGTTTTCATTGCAGTGCATGATTAAAAATGAAAGATAAAAAATGAAAGATAAAACATGAAAGATTAAACTTACAGTAACTTGTATACCATATATAATAACATTTATTTATCACTGTTCTGATAAACAGCAATTTAATAGAGCAAACAGTATAATTAAACAGAGCAAACACTGCATATCTATTCATATACAATTCTGTATGACGTATGTGAAAAACTAATGGATTGGTATCATGGTGGTGACATTAGAGTTACATTCATGTGACCCATAATGACCCTTTTGCACTTTCACAAATTCTTGACCTTTCCTTTAGAAACACTCTAATGCCTAATAAATGTCAACATGCTTTGTGGTACTGTTACACAACATGTTGGTTTAGGGTTAATCCCTCTGTCCAACGCAACACTTGCTAACATTGGCATAATTAAATTACAACATAATACCCTGGGTTTCACAGGCAAGGCTTAAGCCTGTAGTCCAGACTAAAATGCACGTTTGAGCTGTATTACCTGAAAGCAACTTGTAGGCTATACTGACATATCTTATGTCAGTGCCATTGTTTTGTCTCAAGATGCACACCAGTAATGTTTTTTTCTTCTAAGGTACATTTTTAAAAGCTATAATTGAATGCCCAAATTTAACTAAGGCCTAATCCTGGCTTTATATCTAAACCCTGTCTGTGAAACCGGGGGTTAGAAATTAAGGGGTTAACCCTAACCTTAACCCTTGTCTACAGACTTTTATTTAACAGCATGGATACTCCAAGGTGTTGACTGCAGTGGTTAGGTCTTTAGCATTGATAAAGGACAAAGATCTTCTCACTGTGACAGTCTGTAACGTATTTTAGCAATGATTGTTTGTAAGGATTGTCCCTAAAATAGAGCTATTGATGCATTCAAGACATGTCATAAAGATCGTATTTACGAATTGAACACACATGAACGCCACCACAATGATGAAAATAGGAAGTTATTTACTGTGAAATTAGGATTTTTTTTTTACAGTGCAGTATGAACATCTGTTCTGAACTAGTTCTGGCTGTCAGTGGACGTTTAGATTATGGCCAGATTGGACATCTTTTATTTACGTAATTTATTGACTGTTTCTGGATGTCAACGGACGTCCAGATTATAGTCAGTATGAACGTCTTTTCTCAACTAGTTCTGGCTGTCAGTGGACGTTAAGATAATGGCCAGATTGGACAGCTTTATTCACGTCATTTATGGACCATTTCTGGATGTCAACGGACGTCCAGATTATAGTCAGTATGAACGTCTTTTCTCAACTAGTTCTGGCTATCAGTGGACGTTTAGATAATGGCCAGATTTGACATCTTTATTCACGTCATTTATGGACTGTTTCTGGATGTCAATTGGACGTCCAGATTATAGCCAGTATGAACGTCTTTTCTCAACTAGTTCTGGCTGTCAGTGGACGTTTAGATAATGGCCAGATTGGACATATTTTTTCAAGTCATTCATCGACTAATTCTGGATGTCACCGGACGTCCAGATTATAGCCAGTATGAACGTCTTTTCTCAACTAGTTCTGGCTGTCGGTGGACGTTTAGATTATGGCCAGATTGGACATATTTTTTCAAGTCATTCATCGACTAATTCTGGATGTCACCGGACGTCCAGATTATAGCCAGTATGAACGTCTTTTCTCAACTAGTTCTGGCTGTCAGTGGACGTTTAGATTATAGCCAGATTGGACATAATTTCTCATTGTCATTAATCAACTAATTCTGGATGTCAATGGACGTTCAGATTATGGCCTGGACGGACGGACGTGATATCAACCTGTTTTGTATGTCCACAGACGTCGCTTGCTCAGTGGGTTACCTCAAGAATCATGATACTGCCTACAGGCAGCTCAGTGTCAAGGCAGAATAAAGTAGAGTGGCTGCCACGTCATCACGTTAGAGAGGGCAGCACCACCACTCTTCCAGGGAGCAGGACGAGCAGGAAGCAGACTGAAATAAATTATCATATGATGAATACCCGGAGAATCATGTGTAAAGAAGGAGACCTAATCTGACGGCAGTTTGGCGCTGGCTCTGACATACACACACACACATTCAAATTTGCCGCTCCTCTGTTACCGCTATGGTCCGGGTGCACACGAGACACATAGCACTTATTCATTCAAACTCAAAGTACCCATCGTCCTGATACAATAAACTCACATCGCATACACACGGATACATATACGTTCAAATAGATTTACCTGTTCATGATGAGTTGATTCGAGGTGTGAAAGAGACAGATTAAACGTGATTGTTGGTATCGAGGGCTATTTATAGCGCACTGTCACGTCTCCGCAATAATGGCGTCACCCGGAACGGAGGATACTATGTGTCATGTGATGTGGGAAATATTTTTGTGTCCATAGTTAATTTATGTCTTAAAAGAATATTACGTGATGTTGGAATGTATTTTATGGGTATATATTTATGTTTAATGTTTATTAGTACGAGTTTATGTAGTACTTAAGCACTGTGAAATTTGCTGTGAAACTGTGGACGCGTGGGATTTCCCCCTTTCTGGTCAATGTATCCCTGTCTCTGCTTAATTATTTTTATCCCCCCCTCAAAGTGATCAGTGTTACTACACTAGTGGCGAGACGGATCACAAAACTTATCACGGGTCCGTGGTTTGATTAAAGTCAATTTTATTTTAAAATGCGCTACTTTGGCTGGCTCTACTATAGCTGCCGCAGCCTCTCTGTAATCACCATTCATCTCAACGTCCCGTCCACGGCGCTATCTGATTGGTTACACCTCACGAGTAATAGCCTATTGTTGTGTCCCATACTGTAATTCCTAATGCTACCTCTAGAGACGCTGTGTTGTAAGAGGTTAGAGGAGTGGGTGGAAGAAGAAGTAGTATGGGTAGAGTTAGACATGTGGAGTTATGGTCGAACCCATGTGGAGTTAAGATAAAAATAAAAACGAGTCATTGAAGACATACGGTGTCGTGCTTACTATTCATCCAAAACTTAACAAATTGGCGACGTGGATACTAAGTTTGGTATAAAGTTATTGATCAACCATGTCCGTGCATGTCTCTGCACCATCAATGTTCCTGGCTTGCCCGGGAGAGCCTACCATGCCAGTCGACATGTGGTTGCGCATGTTTGATAACTATTTGACGGTAATCAACGCAGTGGGTGATGCATGGCCTGTAGCTAGGAGGAGGGCTACATTACTTTACTGTTTGGGCGCAGAGGGCCAACGGATCTTTTATGCATTGCCAGACACCGGTGAGACATACGATTCTGCTGTTGATGCTTTGAAAAAAATACTTCATGCCTAAAATTAATGTTGTCGTGGAACGGCATACGTTCAGAAAAAGAGTACAAGCCTCGCACGAAAACATACAACAGTATGTTGCTGCTTTGCACGCACTTTCCGCTAACTGTGACTTTGGTGATAAAGGGGATGATATGATCCGCGATCAATTGCTGGAACATTTGCACAGTGATGATATTAGACAGAGACTGTTACTCGAACCGGACCTGACATTACAGAAAGCAACTACCCTTGCAACACAATTAGAAGCCGCGGCTGAGCACGCAAAGAGAATGACGGCCGATAGAGATGCTCCGGTGCGAGCTGTACAAGTCAAGTCACAGCACGCGAGAGGGAAACCCTGGTCACATCCGACTGCTGCCCCCGCTTCTTCAACCCGTAAGTCATGTTTCAGATGCGGTTCAGACAGACACCTAGCTAACTCGGCACAGTGCCCAGCTGCAAAAGTGTTTTGTAAATTATGCAACAAGAAGGGACATTTTGCTTGTGTGTGACGTTCAGCCTTAGCGAGTGATGTGCGCGAGGTGCAAGTACATGACGTCACAGTGCTGTATCTAGAGAACTCTGCCGAAGTGCCAAATAAACTGCATTGCAAAGTGACTGTCAATACCCCTGCTTCATCTGGCACCACAGTACAATTCGTTGTGGATACAGGTTCTTCTGTGTCTATACTGCCTCTTCACATCTATAAACATCACTTCAGTGCCACACAATTATCAAAACCTGCCATCCGTCTGGTGACTTATACACAGGAATACATACCTGTACTCGGATGCCTGCGAGCACAAGCGTGTGTATCAAACGCGTCAGCTGCTGCCACATTCTTCGTTGTGGATAAAGGGACTGCTTTGTTAGGCATGGACTTGATTTCTGCCCTACAACTTCAAATAAAAGGCGACAATATCTGCACTTCTGTCATGGCCACCAATACCACATCCCTGACAGATACTGAAATAGGATGTGTAAAGAACTTTGTCCACAAGGCAAAAATTGCGACGCTTACCTTTTGCAGTCAGAGCGTCTGTTTCAGCTGAATTAGACCGTCTGCTAAAAGCAGGTGTCATCGAACGTGTGGATGCTTCCGCCTGGGTGTCCCCCATCGTTGTTACTGGGAAGAAAACAGGTGGAATACGAATGTGTGCAGACTTAAGAGAAGTTAACAAAGCTGTCATTACTGACTGTTATCCATTACCACACATTGATGAAATGCTTACCAGCCTTAGGGGTGCTACAGTATTTTCTACTATTGATCTGGCTAATGCATACTATCAGCTTCCCCTGCATGAGGATTGTAGAGATATTACAGCTTTTATCACTCATGACGGTCTGTTCAGATATTGCAGGGTTCCCTATGGCCAGGCGTCGGCACCCTCTGCTTTCCAAAAGATGATGGCAACCATCCTGGAGGGCGTGCCAGGTGCCAAAAATTACTTGGATGATGTCATCGTGTATGGAGAATCAGCTGAGGACCATGACTTCAACCTCAGCACTGTACTGCAGAAATGGAAAGAGTCTGGGCTGGTGTTAAATGATAAAAAATGCAATTTCAAACAGACTTCACTGCGGTTCCTGGGCCATGTAATCAGCGCTAATGAAATCCTACCTGATCGAGAGCATCTGGATGCGGTCCATGAAGCTCCGCCCCCATCTGATGCAGCATCTCTTCAATCCTTTCTAGGATTAGTGTCCTGGTACTCAAAATTCCTTCCTGGGTTTGCGACAGTGGTTGCTCCAATGCGTGAGTGCGCTAAAGAAAAGGGACAATTTTCTTGGACGCCTGCTGCTCAAAGCAGTTTTGAGAACATTAAACAAATGCTTGTGTCCAGTCCAGCCCTTGCCATTTATGACCCCACACTGCATTCTGTCATTTCAACGGATGCCAGCGACTACGGGTTGGGTGCAGTGTTCACCCAAGTGCAATCAGACGGAACAGAAAAACCAGTGGCTTTCGCTTCTCGCACACTCACTGATGCTGAAAAGAAATATTCTACAGTGGAGAAGGAGGCCCTGGCATGTGTGTGGGCTACTGAGAAATGGCGAACGTACGTGTGGGGCCATCGCTTTACACTTCGCACAGACCATCAGGCACTCACCACCTTACTCACTACAAAAGGCATGGGGATGTTTTGATTATGACGTTGTCTATAGGCCGGGTTCCCAGAACCACACAGCAGACTGCTTGTCTCGTCTTCCCATACCGTCATCTGATGATGACTCTGCTGATTTAGAGCCTGAAATTGTTGCATTAATTTCCTCTACATTATGTTCTCTTTCAGTGACTGACTTTGAAACTGCCTGTGCTGCCTGTCCTGAACTGGAGATGCTGCGAAAGCAAATTACACACGGCTGGTCACCCTCCATCAAAGCAGTGAGTCAGGACATGATTCCATACTTCAGAGTGAGAGATGAGCTTGCAGTGAAAGATGCTTTCATTTTCAGAGGAACAAGGTTGTTAGTTCCTGTAGCCCTACGACACACCTTGATTTCCCTGGCACACGAGTCTCATCAGGGAATAGTCCGCACAAAACAGAGGTTGCGGGATCTTTACTGGTGGCCGCAGATGGACTCTCAGGTCCAGTCAACTATCGCTACATGCATTCCCTGCCAGTCCAATGACAAATCTGCTGTGACGCATCCAGCACCTCTGCACCCAGTTCAGTTTCCTGAGGGTCCGTGGAAAAAACTGGGTCTGGATGTAGTCGGACCATTTGAAACCGCCACCCCTGCTTGCAGATATGCTATAACACTCACAGACTATCACTCCAAGTGGCCTGAGCTTGCATTTGCTAGTAGTGCAACTACTGGGGATATTCTAAAATTTCTGAGTACAGTTTTTAGTCGTCATGGCAACCCAGAGGGCATTGTTACGGACAATGGTACACAGTTCACCTCAGCTGCCTTCGCTGAGTTTTTGAAGGAACGAGATATTAAACACATCCGTACATCTGTGTACTATCCTGCATCTAACGGTGCTGTTGAAAGATTTCACCGTGCACTGAAAGGTTGCATCCAGACAGCCATTCAACACTCACAACCATGGAACAAAACTGTTACAGAGTGGCTCCAGGTGTACCGTGCAACCCCTCACGCTACTACGGGTGTGTCACCATATGAGCTCTTATATGGGAGGAAGATGCGAACCAAGCTCAACATCCTGCCTTTACAGGGGGAGGGCAAATGTGATCTTGCTGCGGTCCGTGAAACTGTGAAAAAGAAACAGGACAAAATGAAACTATACACTGATCACAGACGCGGTGCTCGCAATCCTCTCTTTGGTGTGGGAGGGAGAGTGAGAATAAGGCTTCCTCGTGCAACCCCAAAAGGTCATCCTAGATTTTCTGCTCCGGTAAGAGTAGAGGAGAGAGTGGGAACCAACACATTTCTGCTCAGTGATGGAAAAAAGTGGAATGCTGCTCACCTGGCATACTCACCTGAATTGATTGACTGTGCCAGTAACACAGCGCAGCAAACACACAACACTACACATAGTAGGGGTGGAACGGTACATGTATTCGTACCGAACCGAAACGGTACGGGCGTCACGGTTCGGTGCACGAATTTACACGGAGAATACACGGTATAAAAAATAAATAAAACTCGCGTGGAAATTAATTAATGTAATGCGGAACTACTGTTAGATACGCGGGTTCTTTAGGGACACATCTCTCTCTCTCTCTCTCTCTCTCTCTCTCTCTCTCTCTCTCTCTCTCTCTCTCTCTCTTTCTCTCTCTCTCTCTCACACACACACACACACACACACACACACACACACTGTTTTAAAAGCAAAACATATTTATCCATTTCAAAACAGTCTGTGGGTCCCATCTTTTGGACATTCATCATATCGCATTGGTTTTCATTTCTTGTCCTCGGAGCACTAATCTTAAACACTCTACATTGATTAAAAAAGAAAATCGAATGCGTTATTAATGGTAGTATTATTTTATACAGAAATCAATTATTTATAATTCAGATGAGAATAATGTTACATTGTTAATTAATAATGTTAATAAAAATTAAGGAAAACAAATATATTGATCTGAAATATAGCAAATTAATTTTAAATTAATTCAGGTACAATTACCAAACATATCGCAAGGTCTTTTTGTCTTTTTATTAATTTAATTAATAAACGAATTATATAAAACTATTGTCAGTGCACTACAAATAAACTGGTTCTATGCCTTTAATAATAAAACTTATTTAAAAAATACAATGCCTTCTGCATTTTTGTTTTGCTTTTCCCTCCATTGTACCGAAATCGTACCGAACCGTGATGTCTGAACCGAGGTATGAACCGAACCGTGACTTCTGTGTACCGTTCCACCCCTAACACATAGTGCTGTGAAAGTCTCGCGTATGAGACGTAAGCCTGTTTGGCACAAGGACTATGAGATATACTAAACAGGACTGTTTACATCCAAGTTGTGCAAGTGTAGCTCAAGAAAGAAAAAAGAAAAAACTGTTCTGAGAGAGTTAACCACGTCTTGGTTTATAATAGTGTTTGAAGTAACAGTAAAGAAAGGTTATTAATATGTTCCAATGTTAACTGATTGTTACTGAATAGTTGTCTAGGTTGTCACAACCAGGCCAGCTGACAGTCTTGCCTGGGCCCGGGACAAGATAATCTTAGATGGGCCCCCCCACGCCCAGATCTCTCCTTTTCCCTTGCTCTTCCTCTCCTGTTCCTCTCCTCTGCTCTTACTCTCCAGTTCCTCCACCAATTACAATTTTCTAGGCCAATTCTGATTTTAGATCAGAATTCCGTTTTTCTAACCACTTTACAGCAGACTTCCATTTTTTATTTATTTTTATAAAACACCATATACTTTTACCCAAACTGAATAATAAAAACACGTTTAAATGGGTACATTTTCTATAAATGTCTTCATTTTCTTTTCTGACATAGCCTACTGCAGTTCTTGTTAAAACACACTAGACATGCAAAATCTGTGCATTTTGGGCACTTTTTGTGTGAAATCATATTTATTTTTTGTCCATCAAAAGTGTGCTTTCACTTTTAATTAAGCATGAGCAAAAATAGACTCGGATCTGGCCCATTATCTGTTCACCGATGCCGACAGTGACGCATTTCAGCCGGCTTTTTATTTATCATCTCCATAGATATATCTAGTAGTACAGCTAATGCAAGGGCTAGAAATCAATGAATTCTTTGCTAATACTTCCTCGTCATCATGGAGAGCAGACGCACCGCTTTCTCCTTTCCGCAAGCGCTTGCTCTCTCCCGTGGCGTCTGTCGTTGCTATGCAACAATGAACTTGGCGCGCCTGGAAAAAACGAGCGCGCCGCGTCACTATTATGAGCTAATATCCAAAATATTTCGATATGTGGCTCTTTCCTCATTTATCAACAAGTGGATTTACAGCCACCACATCAGCAGCACCGCCGGTCGCCATGTCTCAGCGCTTTTATGAAGAGGACGCAACTGCACGCGCTTCGGGCATGAACGCGCATCAAGTACCGCTGTTTCTTACCTTGCTCTACGTTGACTTTACTAACATTAGTTTCAGCTTCACCGTCACCAACTTTTTTAAAAATATTTGTTTATGACACCTCTAAGGCCTCTATTTTCTTCTTCTCTTTTCTTTTCTTTTCTGAGCACAGGACTTGTGCTGACCGGACATTTTGAGCGTAGACTGAACTTCAAATCAAATGACAACATCAAATTTTGATCAGTGGCCAAACCATTTTTGTTTTGGGGGGAGGGAGGGGGGGACTTGACCACTATTTCAAGGACAATTAGGAAGAAAACAAATAAAAAGCTTTTATGTAACTCAAATACTAGATATTTTTTCCACAAATATGCCTATTTTATTTATCTTTTAACAATTATTCCATAATTTAATGAGGGCCCAGTTCTGGCCCCTCCCCCCCTACCCTGGGCCCGGGAGAACAGACCCGTTTGTCCCCCCCTGTCGGCGGGCCTGGTCACAACTACTTTATTCAGAGTACATGTTTCCTTCAAGTTGGGTTAAGAACAATGTTTTTACAAAGAGGGGAAATGTTGTGTCCCATACTGTAATTCCTAATGCTACCTCTAGAGACGCTGTGTTGTAAGAGGTTAGAGGAGTGGGTGGAAGAAGAAGTAGTATGGGTAGAGTTAGACATGTGGAGTTATGGTCGAATGTCCCAGCTAACAAAAAAACGTCCCCAGAACGTCCACTGCGAACGTCCCCTGAACGTCTTCGTGTAGGGTTCTTTAAACGTTTGTAGGACGTCGTGGGGGACATTCGCCGGACGTCCCGAGGGACCTTCGCGGGACGTTTAGAAAACTTTCGGGGACCTTTACGGAACGTTCACTAGAAGTCCTTTTAACATCTTAAGACCCTTTTATAGTGTAGCATTAGTCTGATAACACAAAATCGAACAACCAAGGAACACACACACAACAAGGAATATCAGGAAACAAAAATACTTTTATTTTCATAAACAAAAGTTCACATATGTGTCTTCAAATGCGCTGGCAGCTGTGTGTGTGTGTGTGTGTGTGTGTTTGTCGGTCAGCTGCTGTGGGATTAATCCGATAGCAATTCTCCCCCTTTGGCCCTAAAACAACAAAATGAACATATTCAGTTATGATTTAATCCAAGTGAAATATAACGTTGTCTCATTTCAGCTACATTTAACGTTAGCTTCGTAGTGTTAGGCATAACGGTTATCAGCGGTACATTGCGGACAACTTCAGCAAACGTTTTTACTGTGCGTTCACACCGGACGCGAATAGCGCGTCAAATTCGCGTCTACCGCGTCTAGTTTGACGCTTGACCACTTTGTGTTAATTCGCGTGTCAATGGCGAAATTGACGCGCGTAAAAACAAAAGTTTGAAGCGAAATTTACGCGCGTCAGAGGCGAAATCCGGAGGCGAATGTTTCGAACCCCGTTGGCGGCCATCTTTTTAGATGTTTATCGAGCATTAGCATTAGCATTATTCGAGAGAGTCACCGCTCGTATATGCTCTGGAGAGCAGAAACAGCTGCGTAGGGGACATCGTCGCTGTACTCGGGTCCACCAGAACCTCCGGAGGGTTTCAGGAGTTTCACAATTTGCTCCAGGAGCTAGGTTTGGTGGACCTAATGGTGAGGACGCTGACGAGGACAGCGTAGGCCGTATAAGCCCTCGGCCTCGAGTGGTCTATGCCTGTCGAGCCCGCGCTCTACAGCCCGGCGCGAGGTTCACCCTCGCCCGCATCCACCTAATCTGTCATTTATTTTTGTTTTGATAAGAAACGAAGCCAGCCTCCAAAAGTGATTAATCTGTCCTGTGATTTTTCTCTCTCTCTCTCTCTCTCTCACACATCACTGTCCAGACACAAACTTATATGTTGGTTGTCTTTACATTATAATAATATTTCATATAATCTAGATATGGAACAAATAGCATTCAATACAAAATGAATATGTCTCATATATTGAAATCAAGTTTTATGTGATAAAATATTTGCTTTGTTGTGCATTAGAACCACAGTCATATATTACAAAATAATTTATTGAAGCATCCAGATACTTCACCACGTGACAGCAGCAAGCAGCTAGGCTCCTGGTTGGTTAACGCGGCGCGAATTGACGCAGAAGTTCAGATTTTTCAACTCGGGCGGCAGACGCGAATTCGCGTCAAACGCGTGAATGCACAAATAGCACTAACTAAATCATTCGCGCGTAACGCGCTTAACGCGCCAGACGCTCAATTCGCGCGAACTTGACGCGCGAATGAGGCGTATTCGCGTCTACCGCGCCGCGCTCTACGCCTCATTCGCGCCGCAGGAATTTTTTACGCGCGTAACGCGTCTTTGCATTGACTTAACATTGAAATCACTCGCGCCTGACGCGCTATTCGCGTCCGGTGTGAACGCACCATAAAAGGTAACATTTTCATATAATTTAAAGACGGACAGTGGTTATGGTAACTAATTTATAATAACCTAAAAATTAAAAATACCTTTAGACAGACGACGGACAGAGAAAACACAATAACTGTGCGTTCACACCGGACGCGAATAGCGCGTCAAATTCGCGTCTACCGCGTCTAGTTTGACGCTTGAGCACTTTGTATTAATTCGCGTGTCAATGGCGAAATTGACGCGCGTAAAAACAAAAGTTTGAAGCGAAATTTACGCGCGTCAGAGGCGAAATCCGGAGGCGAAAGTTTCGAAACCCGTTGGCGGCCATCTTTTTAGATGTTTATCGAGCATTAGCATTAGCATTATTCGAGAGAGTCACCGCTCGTATATGCTCTGGAGAGCAGAAACAGCTCCGTAGGGGACATCGTCGCTGTACTCGGGTCCACCAGAACCTCCGGAGGGTTTCAGGAGTTTCACAATTTGCTCCAGGAGCTAGGTTTGGTGGACCTAACGGTGAGGACGCCGACGAGGACAGCGTAGGCCGTATAAGCCCTCGGCCTCGAGTGGTCTATGCCTGTCGAGCCCGCGCTCTACAGCCCGGCGCGAGGTTCACCCTCGCCCGCATCCATCTAATCTGTCATTTATTTTTGTTTTGATAATAAACGAAGCCAGCCTCCAAAAGTGATTAATCTGTCCTGTGATTTTTCTCTCTCTCTCTCACACATCACTGTCCAGACACGAACTTATGTGGGTTGTCTTTACATTATAATAATATTTCATATAATCTAGATATGGAATAAATAGCATTCAATGCAAAACGAATATGTCTCATATATTGAAATCAAGTTTTATGTGATAAAATATTTGCTTTGTTGTGCATTAGAACCACAGTCATTTATTACAAAATAATTTATTGAAGCATCCAGATACTTCTCCACGTGACAGCAGCAAGCAGCTAGGCTCCTTATTGGTTAACGCGGCGCGAATTGACGCAGAAGTTCAGATTTTCCAACTCGGGCGGCAGACGCGAATTCGCGTCAAACGCGTGAATGCACAAATAGCACTAACTAAATCATTCGCGCGTAACGCGCTTAACGCGCCAGACGCTCAATTCGCGCCATTCGCGCGAACTTGACGCGCGAATGAGGCGTATTTATGGCAAGCCAAAGTGTTCACAGACGCCTGGTCGGGCGTCTGATTGCACACTGACACGTCAAAAGCGTGCGTTCGACAGCCAAACGCGCGTCAGAAGCGCGCGTTCGACAGCCAAACTCGCGTCAAAAGCGTGCGTTTTTGCCATAAAAAGCGCGCGTTCTTGTGCACACGGAAAACGCGCCTCAGAAACGCGCGGTTCTTGCATCAAAGCGCGCGTCAGGAACGCGCGTTTGGCTGTCAAAACGCACGCTTTTGACGTGCGCTTTTATGGCAAGCCAAAGTGTTCACAGACGCCTGGTCGGGCGTCTGATTGCACACTGACACGTCAAAAGCGTGCGTTCGACAGCCAAACGCGCGTCAGAAGCGCGCGTTCGACAGCCAAACGCGCGTGAAAAGCGTGCGTTTTTGCCATAAAAAGCGCGCGTTCTTGTGCACACGGAAAACGCGCCTCAGAAACGCGCGGTTTTTGCATCAAAGCGCGCGTCAGGAACGCGCGTTTGGCTGTCAAGACACACGCTTTTGACGTGCGCTTTGGGGGTCACCGAGAACGCACGCTTTTGACGCGCGTTTATCGTAACAAAAATGGGCGTCGAAAACGTGTGTTTTGACTAGGACAAAACGCACGCTGTTGACGTGTAAACAGTTAAACCAAACAGGCAGTAAAAACGTGTGTGAAGTTTCCAACCAGGCGAAAAGGACGCGTGAAATACGAGTTATAATCAGTCTGAACGGGTCAGTGTCATTGGCTGCTGAAGGCTTGGGTCTAACCATTTCTGTGGGCTTAGGGGGATTTAGCTACTGTTCATAGACTAGGGCTAGGCTACCACCATTTAACATGCCAAAGATCAGGCTATTCAGCCTATCTATTTTGTCCTTTTTTTTTGTAGAACTTATAGAAATAATATATTTAAATTGCAGTTTAATCAAAATTTAGATACAAATAAAATTACCTTGTTTTTCTTCGCTCATGCCTTTTTGTAAATAAACACATTAGTGGTCATTCTAGCTCTAACATGAAATCATTAACATTTGTGTGGGAAAATCAGTTATGATGGAGGTAAGCAATCAATGCAGGTTAATCAATACAAACAAAGCACCCCAAATAAAGTAGTATTTTCGTATTTGAAGAGTAATTATCAAAAGAAATGACACCAGTAGATAAATACCAATAGATTCTTCATTTGTGATGTGGAGGCAAACTATAACTCGGGCTTTGATTCTTTCAGTACATTTTTATATGTGTTTTAGAGATTGAATTCAAATCAAATATTAACATTACTGCCCTAACTATTTCTGAATAGAATGTCTACTTCATACATATTTGGAATAGTATGGAAATATAAGGTTCAGGGGCCTCATTTATAAACGTTGCGTACGCACAAAAGAAGGCGTACGCCGCTCTCTACGCAATAAGTGGTATTAGCAATAAGCCGCTTTAGATTACAGCCCGGAAAGTACTGTGTAATTAAGAGGAATTTACGGAGTAACTTTCGGTAATTATAGTGTACCTATAAAGTACTTGCATGTAAGTATAAGGGAACAATATGTAAAGTTAGGGGAATAAAGGGGTAACAACCAGGAGAAATAAAAAAATATTTATACTGTATTATAGAACTGAGGGGTACTTATTCTACTATTATGATACAACAATCTTACATTTGGGAGCAATTTAGCAAGAACATACACATACCTTTTTGTAATAATTGTGTACCAATACATACTGTATAGGCTTTTTTTAAATTACAGGGTACATATCTATGCATTTATACTTTTATTTATTTATTTTATGATAGTAAAAGTGCAGATGTTTAAGTTGGGCTAACATGTTTCAAGGCAAGAAAAGCTAAGACTATTGCAATTTTTTTAAATACTGGGAAATATATCTTGTTTCATGTGGTTACAGGGTAAGCGGTGCTTCTATAATAAATAAAAGGTTTCCGAGTCAGTGATATAAGATTGTGTGTATACATTTTTATTGTTACCCTGTAACTACATGGAACAAGAGGGTAACAAGCACCACTTTAATTTACAGCCCACAATGTCACATTTACCCTGTAACTACATCGAACAAGGGGGTAACAAGCTACATGAAACAAGAGTATCTTTCCACAATATTTAAGCAAAAGTTGCAATAGTTTTCGTTTTCAGTGCACTTTTGTTAAAAAGATTACATTTTAAAAATTACAGGGTACATCTGCATTTATAAAGCCTATACAGTATGTACTGGTTCACCATTATTACAAAAAGGTACGCAGTATATGTTCTTGCTAAATTGATCCCAAATGTAAGATTGTTATATCATAATAGTAGAATAAGTTACCCTTAGTTCTATAATACACATACACTCACAATATTAATTATTTTTTAATGTTACCCCTTTATTCCCCAAACTTAAAATATTGTTCTCTTATACTTATATTGTAAGTACGTTATAGGTACACTATAATTACCGAAGGTTACGCTGTAAAATTGCTTTAATTACGCAGTACTTTCCGGGCTGTAATCTAAAGCGTTACCTAAGTGGTATTTATAAAAAGCAAACTTGACGGTAAAATGTGCGGTCCTTCACGCAAGCTCTGACCCAGGCGTACGCACAAGAACGGGTGAAATGAGAAATGGCGACACCGTCGGCAGATGGAAGAAACACGTGAAAGTGTGTGAAACTGTAGACCGTTGTGTAAAATAAATGGCAATACTGCCTCTCATAAATAACACGTTTGATCGATCTGCAACAGAAATGCAAATTAACACATATTTGCAAAAAGAAAAGTGAAATATGTTCTGCAATAATATTGGCATGTTATACAATTCATCTAAGATGGTAAACAGAACGAAATAATGTACAAAACTGATATATTAGGACCACAATGTGTCCGTCAGGCGGAGCAGATATAGATGCAATTAGATAGATAGATAGATAGATAGATAGATAGATAGATAGATAGATAGATAGATAGATAGATAGATAGATAGATAGATAGATAGATAATTTGTCCACTGGGGAAAGTTGTTTTCATAGTAAAAATGTCTTCATCAGCTACGGAATCATGGTATTCATGCATATGCCTTTAGTTTGTTTTATTTTTGATAAAATAACGTATGACGTAGACCTATGTCTCAATCATTCAGAAAGCTGCAAGAAATTACATTTGCGCTGAACTATTTCCCATTTCCAAGTAGATTATAACCGACATCGGTAGCTTGTCATTTCTTTTTTATTTCGGCCACAGTCCGAGGGTACAGCATTTACGGCGTCTGCAACCTTTTGCCACTCAAGTGCCTTTTTGGCATTAGTAATGCCCACACTGTGCCCTCCAAACAACATTTTTCTCCTCTTTTCCACCTCGCCAACGATAACTTCTACTTCACATTGAGTGAAGTTACGTTTTTTTGATTTCCTCTCTATGTTTGCCATGATTTCGCAATCGATGAATATTAACTTATGGGCGTTTCACGAACTATTTATGGGCAACTATGGGCGTGACATGAAGCCGCAAAAGCTGCGCTACATTTAGAATTGATTGTGATTTATTAAGGGAAAACTGCGTAGGATGTGCGTGCGCATGGTTTTATAAAACTGAATATTTTTGTGCGTACGCACGTCCTATGTTTCATCCGTACGCCACTTCTGACGCAAATCCTACGCAAAGTTTTATAAATGAGGCCCCAGATAAAAGCCATACATGGAAGTCGAAGATCTCATCGGTGGTGTCTGGATGTCATCTAGTGGAAAATGTTGGTACTGCGCACAATGCAATCTTTCCTAATGCTCATTTATTGAGACATCAACCTAAAATCTGGCCCAGGACTTGTCCAGATATTTAACATAGATTTTCTTGAAGTTTTAGGGTTGAAAATGTTTTGTAAAAAAAAAATATATATATATATATATATATATATATATATATATATAAACAAAATTATGTATGGTATAAGCTACATTTAAAATGTTCATAAACTTAAAATACTTTAACAACTTTGTTTTACTTTACTAATCTGAGAAGTGTACCCTTTTAGTACCCTGTTAGTTCGCAGTGCATTAAGTAATGTTAACAACAACTTTTGATTTTAATAAATATTAGTAAAGGTTGAAATTAACATGTAGAAGTGCAGTTCATTATTAATTCATGTGAACTAATGTACTTAAATAATGTATGAAACCTTTTTGTAAAATCTTACCAAAATTACAATTGGAAACTAAAAAATTTAAAATTTGCCATCGATAATTCCATGCTGTTTTGCCTGGGTTTATTGATAAGACAAGAGACCTAAACCACACAGGGACAAAGGCATGAGCAAAGAAAACAAGGGAGTTTTATTTGTATCTAAATTTTGATAAAACTGCAATTTAAATATATTATTTCTATAAGTTCTACAAAAAAGGACAAAATAGATAGGCTGAATAGCCTGATCTTTGGCATGTTAAATGGTGGTAGCCTAGCCCTAGTCTATGAACAGTAGCTAAATCCCCCTAAGCCCACAGAAATGGTTAGACCCAAGCCTTCAGCAGCCAATGACACTGACCCGTTCAGACTGATTATAACTCGTATTTCACGCGTCCTTTTCGCCTGGTTGGAAACTTCACACACGTTTTTACTGCCTGTTTGGTTTAACTGTTTACACGTCAAAAGCGTGCGTTTTGTCCTAGTCAAAACACACGTTTTCGACGCCCATTTTTGTTACGATAAACGCGCGTCAAAAGCGTGCGTTTTCGGTGACCCCCAAAGCGCACGTCAAAAGCGTGCGTTTTGACAGCCAATTGATATGGCAAGCCAAAGTGTTCACAGACGCCTGGTCGGGCGTCTGATTGCACACTGACACGTCAAAAGCGTGCGTTCGACAGCCAAACGCGCGTCAGAAGCGCGCGTTCGACAGCCAAACTCGCGTCAAAAGCGTGCGTTTTTGCCATAAAAAGCGCGCGTTCTTGTGCACACGGAAAACGCGCCTCAGAAACGCGCGGTTCTTGCATCAATTGGCTGTCAAAACGCACGCTTTTGACGTGCGCTTTGGGGGTCACCGAAAACGCACGCTTTTGACGCGCGTTTATCGTAACAAAAATGGGCGTCGAAAACGTGTGTTTTGACTAGGACAAAACGCACGCTTTTGACGTGTAAACAGTTAAACCAAACAGGCAGTAAAAACGTGTGTGAAGTTTCCAACCAGGCGAAAAGGACGCGTGAAATACGAGTTATAATCAGTCTGAACGGGTCAGTGTCATTGGCTGCTGAAGGCTTGGGTCTAACCATTTCTGTGGGCTTAGGGGGATTTAGCTACTGTTCATAGACTAGGGCTAGGCTACCACCATTTAACATGCCAAAGATCAGGCTATTCAGCCTATCTATTTTGTCCTTTTTTGTAGAACTTATAGAAATAATATATTTAAATTGCAGTTTTATCAAAATTTAGATACAAATAAAACTCCCTTGTTTTCTTTGCTCATGCCTTTGTCCCTGTGTGGTTTAGGTCTCTTGTCTTATCAATAAACCCAGGCAAAACAGCATGGAATTATCGATGGCAAATTTTAAATTTTTTAGTTTCCAATTGTAATTTTGGTAAGATTTTACAAAAAGGTTTCATACATTATTTAAGTACATTAGTTCACATGAATTAATAATGAACTGCACTTCTACATGTTAATTTCAACCTTTACTAATATTTATTAAAATCAAAAGTTGTTGTTAACATTACTTAATGCACTGCGAACTAACAGGGTACTAAAAGGGTACACTTCTCAGATTAGTAAAGTAAAACAAAGTTGTTAAAGTATTTTAAGTTTATGAACATTTTAAATGTAGCTTATACCATACATAATTTTGTTTATATATATATATATATATATATATATATATATATATATTTTTTTTTTACAAAACATTTTCAACCCTAAAACTTCAAGAAAATCTATGTTAAATATCTGGACAAGTCCTGGGCCAGATTTTAGGTTGATGTCTCAATAAATGAGCATTAGGAAAGATTGCATTGTGCGCAGTACCAACATTTTCCACTAGATGACATCCAGACACCACCGATGAGATCTTCGACTTCCATGTATGGCTTTTATCTGGGGCCTCATTTATAAAACTTTGCGTAGGATTTGCGTCAGAAGTGGCGTACGGATGAAACATAGGACGTGCGTACGCACAAAAATATTCAGTTTTATAAAACCATGCGCACGCACATCCTACGCAGTTTTCCCTTAATAAATCACAATCAATTCTAAATGTAGCGCAGCTTTTGCGGCTTCATGTCACGCCCATAGTTGCCCATAAATAGTTCGTGAAACGCCCATAAGTTAATATTCATCGATTGCGAAATCATGGCAAACATAGAGAGGAAATCAAAAAAACGTAACTTCACTCAATGTGAAGTAGAAGTTATCGTTGGCGAGGTGGAAAAGAGGAGAAAAATGTTGTTTGGAGGGCACAGTGTGGGCATTACTAATGCCAAAAAGGCACTTGAGTGGCAAAAGGTTGCAGACGCCGTAAATGCTGTACCCTCGGACTGTGGCCGAAATAAAAAAGAAATGACAAGCTACCGATGTCGGTTATAATCTACTTGGAAATGGGAAATAGTTCAGCGCAAATGTAATTTCTTGCAGCTTTCTGAATGATTGAGACATAGGTCTACGTCATACGTTATTTTATCAAAAATAAAACAAACTAAAGGCATATGCATGAATACCATGATTCCGTAGCTGATGAAGACATTTTTACTATGAAAACAACTTTCCCCAGTGGACAAATTATCTATCTATCTATCTATCTATCTATCTATCTATCTATCTATCTATCTATCTATCTATCTATCTATCTATCTATCTATCTAATTGCATCTATATCTGCTCCGCCTGACGGACACATTGTGGTCCTAATATATCAGTTTTGTACATTATTTCGTTCTGTTTACCATCTTAGATGAATTGTATAACATGCCAATATTATTGCAGAACATATTTCACTTTTCTTTTTGCAAATATGTGTTAATTTGCATTTCTGTTGCAGATCGATCAAACGTGTTATTTATGAGAGGCAGTATTGCCATTTATTTTACACAACGGTCTACAGTTTCACACACTTTCACGTGTTTCTTCCATCTGCCGACGGTGTCGCCATTTCTCATTTCACCCGTTCTTGTGCGTACGCCTGGGTCAGAGCTTGCGTGAAGGACCGCACATTTTACCGTCAAGTTTGCTTTTTATAAATACCACTTAGGTAACGCTTTAGATTACAGCCCGGAAAGTACTGCGTAATTAAAGCAATTTTACAGCGTAACCTTCGGTAATTATAGTGTACCTATAACGTACTTACAATATAAGTATAAGAGAACAATATTTTAAGTTTGGGGAATAAAGGGGTAACATTAAAAAATAATTAATATTGTGAGTGTATGTGTATTATAGAACTAAGGGTAACTTATTCTACTATTATGATATAACAATCTTACATTTGGGATCAATTTAGCAAGAACATATACTGCGTACCTTTTTGTAATAATGGTGAACCAGTACATACTGTATAGGCTTTATAAATGCAGATGTACCCTGTAATTTTTAAAATGTAATCTTTTTAACAAAAGTGCACTGAAAACGAAAACTATTGCAACTTTTGCTTAAATATTGTGGAAAGATACTCTTGTTTCATGTAGCTTGTTACCCCCTTGTTCGATGTAGTTACAGGGTAAATGTGACATTGTGGGCTGTAAATTAAAGTGGTGCTTGTTACCCTCTTGTTCCATGTAGTTACAGGGTAACAATAAAAATGTATACACACAATCTTATATCACTGACTCGGAAACCTTTTATTTATTATAGAAGCACCGCTTACCCTGTAACCACATGAAACAAGATATATTTCCCAGTATTTAAAAAAATTGCAATAGTCTTAGCTTTTCTTGCCTTGAAACATGTTAGCCCAACTTAAACATCTGCACTTTTACTATCATAAAATAAATAAATAAAAGTATAAATGCATAGATATGTACCCTGTAATTTAAAAAAAGCCTATACAGTATGTATTGGTACACAATTATTACAAAAAGGTATGTGTATGTTCTTGCTAAATTGCTCCCAAATGTAAGATTGTTGTATCATAATAGTAGAATAAGTACCCCTCAGTTCTATAATACAGTATAAATATTTTTTTATTTCTCCTGGTTGTTACCCCTTTATTCCCCTAACTTTACATATTGTTCCCTTATACTTACATGCAAGTACTTTATAGGTACACTATAATTACCGAAAGTTACTCCGTAAATTCCTCTTAATTACACAGTACTTTCCGGGCTGTAATCTAAAGCGGCTTATTGCTAATACCACTTATTGCGTAGAGAGCGGCGTACGCCTTCTTTTGTGCGTACGCAACGTTTATAAATGAGGCCCCTGAACCTTATATTTCCATACTATTCCAAATATGTATGAAGTAGACATTCTATTCAGAAATAGTTAGGGCAGTAATGTTAATATTTGATTTGAATTCAATCTCTAAAACACATATAAAAATGTACTGAAAGAATCAAAGCCCGAGTTATAGTTTGCCTCCACATCACAAATGAAGAATCTATTGGTATTTATCTACTGGTGTCATTTCTTTTGATAATTACTCTTCAAATACGAAAATACTACTTTATTTGGGGTGCTTTGTTTGTATTGATTAACCTGCATTGATTGCTTACCTCCATCATAACTGATTTTCCCACACAAATGTTAATGATTTCATGTTAGAGCTAGAATGACCACTAATGTGTTTATTTACAAAAAGGCATGAGCGAAGAAAAACAAGGTAATTTTATTTGTATCTAAATTTTGATTAAACTGCAATTTAAATATATTATTTCTATAAGTTCTACAAAAAAAAAGGACAAAATAGATAGGCTGAATAGCCTGATCTTTGGCATGTTAAATGGTGGTAGCCTAGCCCTAGTCTATGAACAGTAGCTAAATCCCCCTAAGCCCACAGAAATGGTTAGACCCAAGCCTTCAGCAGCCAATGACACTGACCCGTTCAGACTGATTATAACTCGTATTTCACGCGTCCTTTTCGCCTGGTTGGAAACTTCACACACGTTTTTACTGCCTGTTTGGTTTAACTGTTTACACGTCAACAGCGTGCGTTTTGTCCCAGTCAAAACACACGTTTTCGACGCCCATTTTTGTTACGATAAACGCGCGTCAAAAGCGTGCGTTCTCGGTGACCCCCAAAGCGCACGTCAAAAGCGTGCGTCTTGACAGCCAAACGCGCGTTCCTGACGCGCGCTTTGATGCAAAAACCGCGCGTTTCTGAGGCGCGTTTTCCGTGTGCACAAGAACGCGCGCTTTTTATGGCAAAAACGCACGCTTTTCACGCGCGTTTGGCTGTCGAACGCGCGCTTCAGACGCGCGTTTGGCTGTCGAACGCACGCTTTTGACGTGTCAGTGTGCAATCAGACGCCCGACCAGGCGTCTGTGAACACTTTGGCTTGCCATACGTATTCGCGTCTACCGCGCCGCGCTCTACGCCTCATTCGCGCCGCAGGAATTTTTTACGCGCGTAACGCGTCTTTGCATTGACTTAACATTGAAATCACTCGCGCCTGACGCGCTATTCGCGTCCGGTGTGAACGCACCATAAGGCTGCGTCTGAGGAGGACCGTTAACTGTCACTACGCTACGCAGCTGAGCGTTGCCATGGATACAAACCATAGACTGTGATACAAACCGCGTACATAAGGAATGGCGTCACTCGCTTAGGTGCATTTGATCCTATGATTTGATCGTCACTTGCTTGTTTCTCCAATTTTATTTTTGTTATTTGATCTGCATGTGCTATCAGTCTTAAGTGCAATAATTAGAACAATATTTTTCCTAAAATGAATTATTTTTAATAAAACCAGTCAGCTTCGCCTGACCAACAGTTTGGCAAGTAAATGTTTAGGATACTTTTATTTGCCTTACCTGTGTTATTTTTCCCTTTCTTTCCAGCAATTTTCCATTCTTCACGTTTTCCTTGGCTGCATTCATCATTTGAAGTTGATGCATTCTTTTAGTGCTCCTGGAACCAGCTCTTCGTGCATGTGGAATAGCCTTTATAAATTGTAGCTCATAACTGAATCAATTATCATGTTTTTGATGTTTAAATTATAGCGGGTGAAAACAGACTCGTGAAAACGGACCAAATGCGAACGTTATCGGAATGTCCGTCAGCGAACGTTACAAAGCGGACCTAATGCGAACGTCATCGGAATGTCCGTCAGCGAACGTTACAAAGCGGACCTAATGCGAACGTCATCGGAATGTCCGTCAGCGAACGTTACAAAGCGGACCAAGTGCGGACGTCTTCCGAACGTCCGATCGGGAACGTTACAAAGCGGACCTAATGCGGACCTAAGGGGACGTTTGAAAAGTCCGGGGGACGTCCCTTGTTTGCTGGGGTGGAGTTAAGATAAAAATAAAAACGAGTCATTGAAGACATACGGTGTCGTGCTTACTATTCATCCAAAACGTAACACCTATCAACACTTGCGAGGCGGTGGTTGCAGGTCCGCTGGGCAGTGGAGATGTGTGTGGAAAGGACGGCAGCATATTCAGAATAAACATCACAATCTGATTATCTGTTTCTATGATGACAAGCAGAGCTAATGTCCCAGTCACACCACTGAGAATGGCCGAAGTTACACATACGGTGTTATACTCAATTGAGGTTAAAACAAAGGTTTTTTGATTACTCGCTCTTGAGCATCTAGCGCGAGTGATTTCAATGTTAACCCTCTGGGGACTAAGCCCTTTTTGGTCCGTTTTCTTTATTTTTACATTTGGGCTTATAAACCATATGTAATGGAGATGGAACACTATGTGTTTGGTATCTATGGATTCAGAAGACCAAAAGATAACATAAGCATGCATGTAATGTGTTTATAAAGGAAGTATGAGTGAAAAATGTACTATAAACTAGAGAATTTCAAAAACGGAAATGAGATTTTTGTCATTTATTTCTGAAAATCACACATCACACAACAACAGTGAACAGTTTTTGAACAAAAAATATATTTGTCAAAGCCTTTGCTTGACAGACATGTGTAATTGTTAAATAAAATGTGTAAAGAACAATGAAAAATGTAACTTTATTTACAAATAGTCCCAGGCGTTTTTCTTAGGAATGCTTAGAATTTTCTAAGCAATGCTTTCTCCTCGTCACCAGGGCTGCCAACTTTTGAGTTCAGCTTAGAGTGAGATTTTGGGGGGCGGGGCTTGGGTTATGGGGGAGGGGCTTGTTGAGGGGCGTGGCTTGGTGTGGGGAAAAATACAAACACAAAATCCTTGCATTAGCAGAAGTGTAATAAGTATATATTGATTGTCAAAGTATTTGGTATCTGTACAGAATTTCTTGGGAGATTTACATTACATTTAATTTTACATTTAACATTTTAATTGACATTCTGTTCTTAGAAAACAATAATTAACATTAACTACTAGGCATGTCCAGATATTTGTCATCTGGAAATGCTTTTGTACTGTTTTTATGATAAAGTTATGTAAAATAACTGCTCAGTGCTGCAAAACAAACAACTCTGCTATTGCTAACTTAATTCTATATAACAGGCATTTAGTTACCAGCCTAAACTGGATGGAGACAAGGAGCGCCCTGTAACTCACTGACCTGCCTGCGTTCACAATTCACACAGTGCAGATGGGAGGGAGAACGGCTGACTACACAGTTTATGGGAATAAATTGTGTATTTCCCTCACTTATTGTCACAAAAAACTCACACTGTCTGTCTGGTCTCCAGAGCCGGTCCGAGCCTTTTGGGGGCCCTAAGCAGAATTTGATTTGGGGGCCCCTCCCACTACGCGAAGTCCCCTGTGCTTGACGATTATTGACACAAATGTCACGCAATAATGATACATTATGAATGAATACAGTAAGGTTATATATTAATACAAAATAAATAGGCCTACTTAATAAAAAATAGATGCCTACTTAAATAAAAAAGTTTTAACTTTTACTTTACTCTTTTACTAACTCTTTAACTTCTTCAAACAAACTGTCTCAAAACATATAAAAAAAATTATTTGCTAAAATAATGACAAAACTGAGAAATCAGAAATATAATAAGAGCAAGGGTTCAACAATACCAATTATTGTTGAAAACTGTAAAAATATTATTATTTCTCAACTGTTTCAATACAGTCTAACTGTCCACTGGGTTGTGTTGCGAAAGACACGCAAGCTCGCTTTATCACCTCTCTGCCGTCGTGTGCGCGTGCGCGGTTAGGAGCTCAACACATCTGTCTCGCATGCAGGCTCGCTCGCTATAGATTACAGGATATTTTAACTAATTTGCGGTAAAACTAGTCGATCACGAATGGCTCAACTGGTAGATCTATAGATAAACTTATCTTTCAGGCATTTGACCGACTGGGTTGACACTTCAGCGTGAGAAATCGGGGGTGTGGCGTGAGCGCGTGAGAATTGGCTCAATTGCGTGAGTCTCACGGTGAATGCGTGAGAGTTGGCAGCCCTGCGTCACTCTCCAGTAATTGTTCCAGAGCTTGTTCCACCGTAAATCGTTTACTGCTTGCCATCATAAAAGTGCTAAAACAATAAATAATGCTATAATTGTATGTATGTGTATATATATATTAGGGCTGGGCAAGTTAACGCGTTATTATCGCGTTAACGCATTTATTAATTAATGCCGACAATTTTTTTATCGCACGTTAATGCAGTTTTTTTATTTTTTTATTTTGAAAGTCCGTTGCACACTGGCTCTGAATAGGACATAGGCCTACAGTCAAACCATGGATCACAGGAGGGGTGGGATGTTGGTCAGCCAGCAAATAACCCACCCAAACCAGCAGTGGAGGGGCTTTGGCAGGTTCTCTCAGGTGAACAGAAAGGGAGACAGCGCTCCGTGAGTGAATGACAGGCGCTCTATGGATAGTAACCATGGCAACGGCTTCTGTGCACTACGCAGCTGTAGCCTTTTTAACTTAAATTAAAATTATACATAACTTTACCTGATGTGCCAGCGTGTAGTTTAGCGGGGATGCTCTGCAATGTGAATTCCCTTCTGTTGATGTCCTGATAACTATTTAAATATTGGAAACTCACAAACAGCGAGCCGAGGATCAGTCTCTCTTCCAATGATTTGTACTGCGCGTCGTGTACAAAAAGTTATAGACAATCAAAGTCCTTTTAGACAATTCAACTTCGGCAACAGGCGGGCGCGGGCGCGTGCGTGAGGCGAGCGCGTGAGGCGAGCGCGTGAGGCGAGCATGACAGCAACAGTTTCACAGAACGCACCCGCTTGTCGCTGCACCTTGTGCTCGACCAATTCACCTCACTCTAAAAGGCTGATTTATACTTCTGTGTCGGACTTACGCTATACACTACGCGTTGGTTGGTTTTACTTCTGCGTCGTTGTCCGCGTTGACGCACAATTACACATGCAGAGGGAGCATGTGAAACCCGTGGAGCCGGTTCTAGCAATCACAGCGCTTGGGGTACGCGTAGAATTGACAAGTTGTTACATTTTTGGAGAGGTGCACGTCAGGGTACGACGTAAGTTCGACGCAGAAGTATAAATTGGGCTTTACCTCTGTTTAATGCAATCTTAGTGTACGTGGGAAACCATGTCATGACCAAACCTAAGCTACTATCAGAGAAGTAACGTTGGTCGACTTATATCTCATGACCTCTGACTACATAGACTGTTTCTGCTGCTAAAAGACACCTGTTGATACCTGTTAAGAAAAAAAACAAGAAAACTGGACTCGTTTTAACAAGCTAGATAAAAGGTAATGCCCTGGCAGTGGCAAATAGCTTTGTTTTAATATATTTTTTTTTATTATATTAATGTTTAATTTGAGATTTACAATAAATATTTTATTGCTGTGTAAAGGGAATACTGCTGGTATAAAGCACCTTATTTGTTTAAAGTTTTTGCAAACCACATCCCAGCAAACATTGGTCCGACGGCAACGTCGTGTCCCTGGCCAAAAATAGTTGCGGCCAGGACGTCATAAATCGGTAAAAAATGTAACACAGAACATTTCCTAAAAATGCATTCAGATACATTTGTACATGTCTACAGTTGCATGTATAATTGTTATTTTAACTTTTAGCTCGTGTAGTTATGTTTAGTGTATCGGGTGAGAGGACGTCACCTGGCGACGTCTTTTACACGTGCATTTATAGTCCATCATGACCCTCTATGAAATCCTTGTTAAATATGCAAAAGCTGCGCTTAATCCTCGCATGGTTAATACTGCAATAATTAATGTAGTTGCCCATTAATTTTTTAAGAGGTTGTGAAGAAGACGTCCACTGGCGTCCTTTACACGTCAGGCTGTGTGTGAATAATAACGTCCACTGACGTCTTTTGCACGTCTAGTCTAGCAAGACAGAAAAAAATTATCAGGATTTATAATTCTTTATACGATTTATATACAAATGAATATATATTTACTTTATCTTGTTTTTATAAATTATAATCACAAAATGCACAGTATAGTCAAGTAAGTGATTGCAAAGCCACTGCATTTTAGTCATTATTTTAACCTGTTGTACCTGATGTATTCGTTGTTATTTTTTTATGGAATGTATATACATGTAAAACAGAAATATACCCGGTCACCATTTATGTCTGAGTTGGATGTAATTACCCAAACCCTCTGCCCAAACCATAAACTGTTCTGCCAAGATGTAGTAACAAAAGATCTCGCGATATTACAAAATCATGCGATGGGATTATCTCGCGAGATGTTAACGCGTTCTCCCCATAGATTCTGGAACTTTGAACAAACACGAGGAGAGGAGGGAGTTGTGTCGATATTATTAAAAATCTACTGTTGGGTAAGTACATTTTGTATTAGATTAACGTGCTTGAGTTTTACTTGTGTGACATGAATGAACCGAAAGAAATTATGCCCACATTGTCAACTGAAATTGACTGAGTTTGGCTAAAATTAGCCAGTAGGCAAAAAGTAACTTTGAACGTATACAACAACGGTAACGTTATACCAAGTATATTGTTTAATGATACAGTCATTACTGTAACTTATTAATGTAGCCTTTTGAGAGTTTCTTTCAGAAAGTAAATTATCTGAAATGGAATGAAATGTTTAGCTGGATTTTAACATGTATGTTTTCAGTAACTGCTTTAAAAATAAAAGCAGAACATATTTTATACAATAAAATAAAATGTAATGCATGTTGATTACCTTTTTCTAATGTGTCATTCATGATTCATTCATCTTGTTCCATGTTTTTTTTTTTTATTTAGCTGTAGACCATAAAAATATTTTGAAAATAAGTGCATATCATTTACCTCAAATTTTAATTTAATAATTTTATTTATTTAAATATATATATATTCTCTTCCCTTAGATGCTGTGAAGAGGTGGAGCCCAAATGCTACAGACTCTGAAATTGATGCAGCAATGGCAGAACACCTGAAACAGGCTCCATGAACAGCTGGTGGATACAAAAACTGAGCCAAACAATGTGTTTTTAAACGGATAGTTTCCCCAAAAATGAAAATTGTCATAATTTACTCAACCTCATGTTTCAAACCTGTATACCTTTCTTCATTGAATTTTCATTTTTGGGTGAACTATCCCTTTATATAATAATTCAGTATTTTGTAATTGGTATTTTAGTTTGGTTAACAAATGTTAAACATTGAAAAAATATTAAGAGACATTTTGGCTGTTCAAGATCAATAAAATGTGCTAGATCAGAACATGCTTCTTTTTTTCTTATGTCCACAAATAATGTGTTCTTGTTTGTGATGTACACGTGATTAAAACGTTTTATTGACGGTCAGGTCTGACTGGACCAATTTTGGACCTTTTTAGAACCTTTGTCAAGATGTGTAAACTTTAAGACTTGATTGCCTTTCACGAAGTTACACAATATGTGTGTGATTATTTTAAATGCAGGCTTATATACACTTCAATTATGCAGCAACACATTTAAACACACAAATGACGACGCATTTAGACGTCCAGGGACGCGCTGAAGAGACGTTGAATTCACGGCCAGAAGAGACGTGGAATTCACGGCCAGATGACGTCAAAGACGTCGGTTCAACTTTCATTTTGGAACTATTTTTCAACCATGACGGGACGTGTCGGACGGACGTCTTTTCAACGGTCATTACACGTCCAAATGTTTGCTGGGATGTTATTACACTTTTGTTTATATAGCAGTACATTTAAATCAAAAGTGAGTAATACACTACTTTAGAATTCATTATTAAAGTTTGCGCGTAGCAATGCGATTAATCGCAAGAAAATCATGCGATTAATCGAAATTAAAATTTTTAATCGTTGCCCAGCACTAATATATATATATATATATATATATATATATATATATATTATAATTGTTCTGTCTCTCTCTCATATAAATCTCTGATAATCCGCTCCGTAAGCCTCCGTTCGCTCTCTCTCCTTCTCTCCATTCAACGCTGTTTGCGTCATATCCCTATCTATATAGTACCACCCCTTGCAAGGCTACAGAGTCCTTTGATTTGCTAGAAACGTCATGGTAACCTTCCTCTGATTGGGTAAGAAAAATATTTCTCCATCAGCAATTTTTCAATTGGTTGTTGTTCGCGGAATCTGCCAAACAACATTGATTTCATTGGCCTTTTACATAGTGGTATTGCGCAACAAGGAAGTGTGTATATTTACAAGCCGGGTATCACTGTTTTCATCTGAGGAAGACGGTAAAAAAGACCGCAGCTCTCTATCATTAATAGTTTTTAAGATAATTACACATTTGTAAAAGTATGCCATTTTGGGCGGTACCGCCCAATCCGTCCCCAGAGGGTTAAGTCAATGTAAAGACGCGATTATGCGCGTCTAGATGTCCTGCGGCGCGATTGAGGCGTTTAGCGCGGTAGACGCGCGAATGAGGCGAATTGACTACCACAGATAATTCTACTGTGATGGTTTAACTTTGCAATCAATCCGTGTTCAGCAGAGGCTGATATCCTTCATTTATTAATAGCATATTTTTTCGTTGTGTATGATCACAGTTCATATGTGTGGGGAAAGATAAGCTATTAGAGTAAAAATATTGCGTTAGGCTACTTCATGAGTTAATAAGAAAAAAATATTTTACAATTCCTGCAAATGCAGTGAAAAAAGTGAAAAAGTTCATGTTCTCATGATTTATTTTTATGAATAAAAATGTTTCAAAACATCCCCCCTCTGTTTTTTTCACAAATCGCACCCTGGATATAAGAGGCCACTGACATATTGTCAGTCCTAATGAGAACATGATGGCCTCTGAGGTCTACAAGGAAGTGCCTCAGGGCAAAGAATACGGCCAACATCTCCAAGCGATTAATATGCCATGAGAGATGATGGTCCTTCCAAGTACCTCGGGTGTAACGGCCCTCCATAACATGGTGCTCCCAAAGCCGGGCCTTGAGACAGGAACCATGGTTTCTTCCACATGACAAGAGCATGAAGGCATCTGCGCGTAACTCTGATCATGCGAAAGGGGTTCCCCAGCGGAGAAAACCCCTTGGTCCTGAGCCACCATTGTAAGCCCCTTATGCGGAGCAGACCAAAAGGAATTACGATGGAAGCTGCAGCCATGAGGCCCAAAAACTCTTTGAAAGTGTTTGACAGTGATGGCCTGGCCTAACCTAATACTCTTTATTGTGGTTAACCCTCTGGGGTCGGCGGTATCGATACCAGCTCACTTTTTTCCTTATCAGTGCAAAAGAGACTCAAATTACTCTGTTGATTTTGATCTGACATATAAGTGTTGTACATCATTCGATCCTGTTAAGTTTGTATTTTTTTTGTGGAACCTCACAATAAAAACAAAGTGTTGTGCTTTTCACCTAATAAAGAAAAATAAACATCTCTGTCAGTGAAGTCCATTCTGAAATGCGTCCGAAAAATGAACTGTAACTAAGTCAATACTTATCACAGAACCACGAGACATGTGTCTTTTTAAAGCTTGTATTCTCTTCTTTTAAATGAAGTAATTTATTAAAAAATATATATATTTCCAGTTTTTGTAATCCGCTTGAAACCAAGGAGAGGTACAGTTTTTTCGTTCTCAGTTCATTATCTTTAATTAGCTGAGGCCGCCACGCCCCTAGCGCTTTTCACATGGTAAATAGGTGATCTAACGTTATGCATCGCACACGCCCAGCGATCAATGGCATAAAAACACGAAGTTTCTTCACTGATAGATTCATTGCATTTTGAGGATGGCACGGTACTCCGACAAAGAGGCCCTTCAGATGATTCTGGACAGCGAGGAGGAATTCACTTTTCCTCAGAGGAAGATTATAACTCGGACGAGGAACGGCTGCATTTTGAACAACAAATTGATCCCGCGCCGAGGATACAAATTCGGAGTAAGTTGTTTAGTGTTTTATAATTTGTTTTCTGATCGTATAGAGCTCAAATGAATTTTCAGACTATATTTTGCCTAGCTTTTGACATCTTACAGAAAAGATTGCCTCACAATATCCCTAACATTCGCTCGTGTAAACTTTTTAAATGTGATATTACTCTCTAAACATATTTGTATATTAAATATATAGTTTTGATTAGCTTATGACACTGATTATCATGCTAAAATACTGCCTTATGCGTTATGTATTTTGTTTGCGAATAACTGCATCCCAGCAAACATTTGGACGTGTAATGACCGTTGAAAAGACGTCCGTCCGACACGTCCCGTCATGGTTGAAAAATAGTTCCAAAATGAAAGTTGAACCGACGTCTTTGACGTCATCTGGCCGTGAATTCCACGTCTCTTCTGGCCGTGAATTCAACGTCTCTTCAGCGCGTCCCTGGACGTCTAAATGCGTCGTCATTTGTGTGTTTAAATGTGTTGCTGCATAATTTAAGTGTATATAAGCCTGCATTTTAAATAATCACACACATATTGTGTAACTTCGTGAAAGGCAATCAAGTCTTGAAGTTTACACATCTTGACAAAGGTTCTAAAAAGGTCCAAAATTGGTCCAGTCATACCTGACCGTCAATAAAACGTTTTAATCACGTGTACATCACAAACAAGAACACATTATTTGTGGACATAAGAAAAAAAGAAGCATGTTCTGATTTAGCACATTTTATTGATCTTGAACAGCCAAAATGTCTCTTAATATTTTTTCAATGTTTAACATTTGTTAACCAAACTAAAATACCAATTACAAAATACTGAATTATTATATAAAGGGATAGTTCACCCAAAAATGAAAATTCAATGAAGAAAGGTATACAGGTTTGAAACATGAGGTTGAGTAAATGATGACAATTTTCATTTTTGGGGAAACTATCCGTTTAAAAACACATTGTTTGGCTCAGTTTTTGTATCCACCAGCTGTTCCTGGAGCTTGTTTCAGGTGTTCTGCCATTGCTGCATCAATTTCAGTGTCTGTAGCATTTGGGCTCCACCTCTTCACAGCATCTAAGGGAAGAGAATATATATATTTAAATAAATACAATTATTATTAAATTAAAATTTGAGGTAAATGATATGCACTTATTTTCAAAATATTTTTATGGTCTACAGCTAAATAAAAAAAAAAAACATGGAACAAGATGAATGAATCATGAATGACACATTAGAAAAAGGTAACAACATGCATTACATTTTATTTTATTGTATAAAATATGTTCTGCTTTTATTTTTAAAGCAGTTACTGAAAACATACATGTTAAAATCCAGCTAAACATTTCATTCCATTTCAGATAATTTACTTTCTGAAAGAAACTCTCAAAAGGCTACATTAATAAGTAACAGTAATGACTGTATCATTAAACAATATACTTGGTATAACGTTACCGTTGTTGTATACGTTCAAAGTTACTTTTAGCCTACTGGCTAATTTTAGCCAAACTCAGTAAATTTCAGTTGACAATGTGGCAGGGGCGGATCTACCGGGGTGGCATAGGGTGGCAAATGCCACCCTAAAAGAAAGCCTTGCCACCCCTGCTGCCACCCCAGTTGGCAGCAACGAATTAAAAGTTATGGCCAATTTGACAATTTACGAACGCAAATCTCCAATGTCCGACTGCAGTGAATTCGCTACGTGCATAATATGACGACCGTTGACGTTCGTACTTTATTGTGTGGGCAAATACTTCCGGCGAAAACTTCCGGTGATCTGACCGCGAGAGCGGGAGACAGCAAGAGCAAGAGACAACAGCGACCGAGTTCCATTACCAGAGAGATAAGTTTTCAACCCGACCAAATTTTTAAATGCATATCATTTTCAGCGTATTTCACCTGTGCGTTTCTATGCTTTATATTACTGCATTTATTTTGTGCAAGTGAGATGATTAAAGAACATCTGTTTCATATATCATTATCTGTCTGGTGTTTATAAGCAGTAGCCTACAGTATTTTACTACGTGTAAAATATACACAAACTTAGTTATATTAAGTTGTTTGTGTACAGTTAAAAATATAAATGTAAAATATGTGATAATAATATTGATCGAGCAATTGATGTAAGTAAGATGCGCAGAATTAAGAAAATATTATTTAATATTTATGGAGATAAATTTTAGCCTATCATAAAGCAAACGTGTGAATGTTCACAGGGTATTTTATTTAACAACTCTAATCGTAGTTGTAACTCTATATTTACAGTAGGCATAATTGTCATTGCGTATGTATGCAGCATGAGTCCAATACAATCTTCTGTTCGTGAAAAGTTGTATTTCATTCATTAATCTGTCTAACGTTATGCATCCGTGCATTTAATTGCCATTGGCTCGTGTGATAGTAATATGGATTTTAGTAGTATTTAAATGATATAATTGATTCTATAAATTGATTCTTGTTGGGTGCTCAACAAAATAATATATATAAAAAAGGTAAAAAAGGTCGGCACACCTTGGCTCCAAAAGTTAAACGCACCCCTGCCTTTATACTCACACAGGGCTGGACTGGCCATAATATTATAAATATTATTATATAGTAGTGTAATGTAGACCGACACTATATCATAACTAAAAAGAGTTTTGAGTTTTTCTTTGTTCAATTTGCACACTGAATATGGGTTGGAGCTCTTTATTTTGAACTCTCAAAGTGCACCAGATTGATGAATTTAACATTAAAAAGCACAAAATTTTCTTACGGGGGAGCATGCCCTCGAACCCCCCTAGAGGGACAGAGGTGCACTCTGCACTCACCACAGATTTCACAAAATCCTATGGGAAAAACCGGTAATGCTATCCCCATGCAGCTTATAGCTTGTTTTAGGATTCATCACTGTGGAGTATAGTGTACATTTCTGAAATGCACTTTCTGTAAAGCTGCTTTGAAACAATATGTATTGTGAAAAGCGCTATACAAATAAATTTGAATTGAATTGAATTGAATATAGTTCAACTTAGTAGTTATTTCATCTGTTAACTCTTACTCAGTGGTGTTTATAGGAGTTGGTATACATATTCAAGGGAGTGCAAAGTTCGGTTGTGTTTATGATTATATGTAGTGGGCCAGTCTGGGCCAAAATGCCCGGGCCGAATTTTTGTCCCAGTCCAGCCCACCAGTACTCACAGGTGACCCCAAACCCCCCCCCTAATCCCCCCCAAAACAGATACAAATAATGCCCTTTTGTAGTGTGTATACATACGATTTCTCATCAAACTGTGTTAACTGTGATTAAATTCAGTATATATACGTCTGCCATGTTGCCACCCCTCAAATATGCCTGCCCCCCTCTTGCCACCCGATAAATATTTTTCTAGATCCGCCCCTGCAATGTGGGCATAATTTCTTTCGGTTCATTCATGTCACACAAGTAAAACTCAAGCACGTTAATCTAATACAAAATGTACTTACCCAACAGTAGATTTTTAATAATATCGACACAACTCCATCCTCTCCTCGTGTTTGTTCAAAGTTCCAGAATCTATGGGGAGAACGCGGGCGTTAACATCTCGCGAGATAATCCCATCGCATGATTTTGTAATATCGCGAGATCTTTTGTTACTACATCTTGGCAGAACAGTTTATGGTTTGGGCAGAGGGTTTGGGTAATTACATCCAACTCAGACATAAATGGTGACCGGGTATATTTCTGTTTTACATGTATATACATTCCATAAAAAAATAACAACGAATACATCAGGTACAACAGGTTAAAATAATGACTAAAATGCAGTGGCTTTGCAATCACTTACTTGACTATACTGTGCATTTTGTGATTATAATTTATAAAAAAAAGATAAAGTAAATATATATTCATTTGTATATAAATCGTGTATTTTATAAAGAATTATAAATCCTGATAATTTTTTTCTGTCTTGCTAGACTAGACGTGCAAAAGACGCCAGTGGACGTATAGTATTCACAGCCTGACTAGACGTGTAAAGGACGCCAGTGGACGTCTTCACAACCTCTTAAAAAATTCATGGGCAACTACATTAATTATTGCAGTATTAACCATGCGAGGATTAAGCGCAGCTTTTGCATATTTAACAAGGATTTCATAGAGGGTCATGATGGACTATAAATGCACGTGTAAAAGACGTCGCAAGGTGACGTCCTCTCACCCGATACACTAAACATAACTACACATAGCTAAAAGTTAAAATAACAATTATACATGCAACTGTAGACATGTACAAATGTATCTGAATGCATTTTTAGGAAATGTTCTGTGTTACATTTTTTACCGATTTATGACGTCCTGTCCGCAACTATTTTTGGCCAGGGACACGACGTTGCCGTCGGACCAATGTTTGCTGGGATGTTTAGGTATAGCCTATTGATTTAGTGAAATATATTTCAGCCTCCGGTAAAATATGTGATACATAAAAATGTTGAGTTTTGGTTAGCCTATGACACTACTTATGCTAAAATAGTGCCTTATGCGTAATGTAGCCTATTTTGTTTGTGAATAACTGCTTAGGTTATATAACGAGAAATATATTTCAGGCTCCGGTAAAATACAATATATTTTTTATATAATTAAATGTTCAGTTTTGGTTAGCCTATGACACTATATCATGCGTAAATAACTGAATACATGTGTATATGTTTGAAATGTAGTGATGTGTCGTTCGCGAACGATCCGTTCATTGCGTGTAGGCCTATCACTAAATGCGTGCGGTCTATATGGGCCATCAACAGATATTTCTCCGTCCCATGGCCCATCAACAGATATATACATACTGTCACAGTGTCTGGTTGTGTTCCCTTGTCTATCACTAGAGGTCCTCGTTCTCACGGTGTCCTTCACAATTGACTTCAATTCCCAGCATTCTGTCTGTCACTGTCACTCATCAGTTCATTGCACTCATCTGTTCCCCGTAATCATTGTTCCCAGCTGTTCTGTGTTAGTCTTGTTAGATATGTGTATATATTCCCTGTCTGTGTTAGTATGTGTACGGAGTCGTTGTATATGGTCACCACACTTCTGAGTTCTGTGTTCCTTGCCTGTTTCTTGTTTTGTTTATTTGTATTTGTATTTGGATTGCTAACATGGACTTTGAACCTTGCCTGGATGACTACGAGATGGATTATGCTTTAATAAACACCTACTGCCATACTGCATTTGGATCTACCTATTTTCCTGTGTGTCCCCGTGACAGAACGACTCCGTCACCTTATAGATCCAGCGGTATGAATTTTCGTGATTTTTTCCTCAATCCCGAAAAGGGAGAGGAGACAGCGGAATGGGAATCAAGCTGAGGAGGAGGAGCCACGCATGACATTAGATGAGTGTTATGCTTTGTGTGCTCGTATCAGGGATGAGAATGCTGCGCTCCCGGTTAATTCCGGCGAGAGAACAGCACCCAGTTGCTCGCGGACAAGGAGGAGAAGGAGGAGTCACATCCCGTCTGCCCAGCGAGAGACTGTTCACGTCCCGTCTGCCCAGCGAGAGACTGTTCACGTCCCGTCTGCCCAGCGAGAGACTGTTCACGTCCCGTCTGCCCAGCGAGAGACTGTTCACGTCCCGTCTGCCCAGTCAGAGACAGTTCACGTCACGTCTGCCCAGCGAGAGACTGTTCACGTCCCGTCTGCCCAGTCAGAGACAGTTCACGTCACGTCTGCCCAGCGAGAGACTGTTCACGTCCCGTCTGCCCAGTCAGAGATTGTTCACGTCACGTCTGCCCAGTCAGAGACTGTTCACGTCACGTCTGCCCAGTCAGAGACTGCTCACGTCCCGTCTGTCCAGTCTGGGACAGAGCAAGAGATGCCCATTCGCGTGGCCGCCAAGGCTATGCTAGACTCTCTGGAGCGTCTGGCTCGGATCCTGGACATGCCGGTGGATGCTGTTCCAGAGCCGAGGCCAGAGCCAGTGTCTGCTGTTCCAGAGCCAAAGGCAGAGCCAGTTTCTGCTGTTCCAGAGTCGGAGGCAGAGCCAGTGCCAGTGCCTGTTCCAGAGCCGGAACCAGTGTCTCCTGTTCCAGAGCCGGAACCAGTGTCTGCTGTTCCAGAAGTCAAGTCAAGTCAAGTCACATTTATTTATATAGCGCTTTTCACAATACAGATTGCATCAAAGCAGCTTCACAGTGATAACATGAAAGTAGTACAACACAGTTCAATAATATTGTTGAATATTAAATATCCCCAACTAAGCAAGCCAAAAGCAAGGCGACAGTGGCAAGGAACCAAAACTCCATCAGATTGGATGGAGAAAAAAACCTTGGGAGAACCCAGGCTAGTCAGGGGCCAGTTCTCCTCTGGCTAACAATCATAGGGTTTCAAAGAAGCTTTACAGTAAGTGCATATCAGAAAGTACCTGGAAAAAATACATTTAGTTAATCATGTAATATTAAGGGGATAACATATCGCCGGCGTTGAGTCGTCTCTTCGCAGGCGTTGAGTCGTCTCTTCACAGGCGTTGGTCTTCTCATCACAGGCGTTGGGGCATCCGAAATCCCTGTGAGAGGCAGGATACAAAACTGGAGCCTACGAACGCCATTTTTCTCGGGACAAGCGTCCCGAGATAACAGCAGAAAGGCAGATGGGAAATAATAAGCATAGCTGATGTTCATAATGATTTCCATTACACGGGAGTAGGTGTTAGAAAACCATAATCTCACAACTCTCCGCAACCCAACTCTCCGCAACCCAACCGCAACCATACGGACCGACCCGTTTGTCTATAAGGCTGTCGAGCCCCACTGGTGCGTTAAGCAGTTTCAGTGGCAAACGGTTCCGTATGGCATAGCAGAGGACTAAAAGGTAAGCATTATGTGAATGCTTGACTAAAGAGACACGTCTTTAGTCAGAACCGGAGCCAGAGGCAGAGCCAGTGCCTGTTCCAGAGCCGGACCCAGTGTCTGCTGTTCCAGAGCCAGAGCCAGAGCCAGTGCCTGTTCCAGAGCCGGACCCAGTGTCTGCTGTTCCAGAGCCAGAGCCAGAGCCAGTGCCTGTTCCAGAGCCGGAATCAGAGCCAGTGCCTGTTCCAGAGCCGGAGCCAGTGTCTGCTGTTCCAGAGCCGGAGCCAGTGTCTGCTGTACCTGAGCCGGAGCCAGCATCTGTTCCTGAACCACTGTTTGTTTCTGTGTTTGTGTCTGTTCTTGTGGCTGTTTCAGTTTTGGTGTCTGTTCCTGAGCCGGTGTCTGTTCCTGAGCCGGTGTCTGATCCAGAGCCGGAGCCGGTGTCTGTTCTAGAGCCGGAGCCGGTGCCGTCTGTTCCAGAGCCGGTGCCGTCTGTTCCAGAGCCGGTGCCGTCTGTTCCAGAGCCGGTGCCGTCTGTTCCAGAGCCGGTGCCGTCTGTTCCAGAGCCGGTGCCGTCTGTTCCAGAGCCGGAGCCGGTGTCTGTTCCTGAGCCGGAGCCTGTTCCTGAGCCGATGTCTGTTCCTGAGCCGTGGCCGCCCGAGTGGTCGTCTTCGCCCTGGTCGCCCGAGTGGTCGTCTTCGCCCTGGTCGCCCGAGTGGTCGTCTTCGCCCTGGTCGCCCGAGTGGTCGTCTTCGCCCTGGTCGCCCGAGTGGTCGTCTTCGCCCTGGTCATCACCGCCATGGCCGCCCGAGGGGTCTGCACCGCCCTGGCCGCCCGAGGGGTCTGCACCGCCCTGGCCGCCCTGGCCGCCCGAGGGGTCTTCACCGCCCTGGCCGCCCGAGGGGTCTTCACCGCCCTGGCCGCCCGAGGGGTCTTCACCGCCCTGGCCGCCCGTGGGGTCTTCACCGCCCTGGCCGCCCGATGGGTCGTCTGCTTCGCCCTGGCCGCCCGATGGGTCGTCTGCTTCGCCCTGGCCGCCCGATGGGTCGTCTGCTTCGCCCTGGCCGCCCGATGGGTCGTCTGCTTCGCCCTGGCCGCCCGATGGGTCGTCTGCTTCGCCCTGGCCGCCCGATGGGTCGTCTGCTTCGCCCTGGCCGCCCGATGGGTCGTCTGCTTCGCCCTGGCCGCCCGATGGACTGTCTGCTTCGCCCTGGCCGCCCGATGGACTGTCTGCTTCGCCCTGGCCGCCCGATGGACTGTCTGCTTCGCCCTGGCCGCCCGATGGACTGTCTGCTTCGCCCTGTCCGCCCGATGGACTGTCTGCTTCGCCCTGGCCGCCCGATGGACTCTGTGTTTCGTCCTGGATGCCAGATAGACTTTCTTTTTTGCCCTGGTTCCCGGTTAAGCCCTCACCCCTTGTTCCTGTCTCCCTTCACGGACCTGGCCCACCATCCCTCCCCCTGATCCTCCACCGTTCCACCTCCCTCCTGAACTCTTGTGTCATGTTTTAGTGTTGTCGTGGAGCGTCTGGTAGCCGCTCCGTAGAAGGGGGGTTATGTCACAGTGTCTGGTTGTGTTCCCTTGTCTATCACTAGAGGTCCTCGTTCTCACGGTGTCCTTCACAATTGACTTCAATTCCCAGCATTCTGTCTGTCACTGTCACTCATCAGTTCATTGCACTCATCTGTTCCCCGTAATCATTGTTCCCAGCTGTTCTGTGTTAGTCTTGTTAGATATGTGTATATATTCCCTGTCTGTGTTAGTATGTGTACGGAGTCGTTGTATATGGTCACCACACTTCTGAGTTCTGTGTTCCTTGCCTGTTTCTTGTTTTGTTTATTTGTATTTGGATTGCTAACATGGACTTTGAACCTTGCCTGGATGACTACGAGATGGATTATGCTTTAATAAACACCTACTGCCATACTGCATTTGGATCTACCTATTTTCCTGTGTGTCCCTGTGACACATACATTGTGCATCCATACCCATTAATTGTCCATCAGTTTACTTTGGATAATGTATGCTAACAGTTTTTTTTTTTTAGGAATGTGTTTGCATCATGCTCTCCTTCTCCAGCACCTCGCAGAGGGACACGCAGGTGTCGTTCAGTTCTCAGTGCGATCGAGAATCATACTGAGTAAGTGCACAGACGTAATATTTTACAGATGAAATTTAGCCTAATTGTGTTTACATCGTCATAATGTAAAAGTAGGCTACCTATTCTTGTGTGAAATTACAAAAAAAATAAAAAATTATCCATGGCAATTAGTGATTGATAATGATAATAATACAGTTTATTTGATTGTGTTATCAGCATGCTCATGATTTTTTCTTTTTTATAACAGATGTGACAATGAACACTTCCATCCACCAGTTTCGAAGAGAGCCAAGGCAAACAAGCAGGCAAGCAACAGGCAGTCCACTTTTTTATAAAAAAAACAAACAAGTTTGGTAAAGACCATCTATGTGTGACTATCTGTGTTTGCACAGCGAGAGCACAGACACCAGCAGTCCGCCCAGCTCGAGCCAGTCCGGGCTCCTCGTCCGCGACAGGCAGCCGCCTCCTGTTCCTCCATCAGCCTCAGCTGCTCTTCACTATACTGCGGCTCGTAAAGATAGCCACGAACAGCGGATTCGAGCAGCAGAATTTCAAAATCCTCTTCTTCCATATCATGTTTAGTTTCTTCCGTCATTGTCGTAACTTCCTATCTCCACAGCGCTTGTTAGCTTAGCTTATAAACAAGATGGCTGATATTGATTTCAGTATCTGCAAGTGAAGTCCCACCCACTGATCTGTGATAGCTCTGTTAGCGCATTAGGTCCAACCCCCTATGGGCGGGTTTGAAAGGGTGGGAATTTGTGCTTGTAGTCTATACAGAAATCCCCCCTTTTTACACTTCCTCCTACAATGACGTCAAATGACGATTTTTGCGTCATTGTAGGAGGAAGTGAAAAAGGTAAATAGTGGATTTCTCTCGTCTCAGGGGAAAATGAAAGAATGTTGCACGACCATTCAATAGTATGACTGGTTGTCTAACAATGGACCTCTTAATGCAAATGGGTGAAGTGTCCCTTTAAGTGCCTATATCCATATGTTAAGAACACACACACACACACACCAACAATAACAACAATAAATTTAAAACTGCTCACAATGATTAAAACATAGTACATTACTGTGGCAAATAAATAAGGTCTATCTACTGTTAAGAAGCCTAATAGCTTGGTGAAAAAATGAGTCTCTAAGTCTGCAAGTTTTTGCTCTCAGAATGCAGTAACGCTTGCCAGAGGGAAGCCGCTGGAAAAGGTTGCTGTTGGGGTGGCTGGGGTCCTTGACAATCCTTTGGGCCTTCTTCTTGCACCTCTCCGGATACAGGTCTGCTATAGGTGCAAGCTCACAGCCGCATATTTTCTGAGCAGTTTTGACCACTCTTTGTATTGCTCTGCGGCTGTTTGTAGTGCAGTTGCCATACCAGGAGGTGATGGCCCCTGTGAGGACACTCTCAATTGTGCCCCGATAGAAGGCACAGAGAACAATGGGGCCCATGCCAAATTTCCTCAGACGCCTAAGGTGGAACAGGCGTTGTGGGCCTTCCCCACTATTCCTGTAGTGTGTAGGTCCCAGGTGAGGTTATTGGTGATGTTGATCCCAAGGAACTTAAAACTGCTCACCCTTTCCACAGCATTCCCCTGAATCATCAAAGGAGTCAGTTCAGCTCTCTTCTTCTTCCTAAAGTCCACCACCAGGGGCCTGATGTATAAACGTTGCGTACGCACAAAATGGGCATAGAATTGATTTTATAGAAATAGATTTATAAAAAATAAACTTGGCGTAAATAAGTGTGCACCGTAAGGATGCTCTTGACCGTGCGTACGCACTCTTTTAGAAGAGTATGTGTTTTGGCGACACCAACTGGCCCAAATAGCAATAACTATTTAAAATGAAAAACTTCTAAATTATCCTATTACATCACCCAATAAATCAAATTGCATCAACCTGAATTATCATTATCAGCATTCTTAACCAGGTGCAAATACTATTTTTTTGTAATGAATGGGCTATAAAAAGGTATGTGCGTATATAACATATCATCATAATGGATGCTCTAGCGCTGTTAGAAGACCTTGCTAATGACGCTCTACGGAGGGAGCGTGTTTTCAGAGACCGTGAAGATTTCCTTGCTCATGATGATGATTGGCTCATGAGCCGATTTCGATTCCCAAGAGCCATCCTCTTGGAATTGTGTTCTGAATTGCGGCCAGTAACATGAAATCATTACTGAGAAGTTACAACATTTTTATATTCAATAAATATAAATATTTGTTGTGGTTATGATGTTCAAAAGCATCACATCCACAACACTTTTCCTCTGGCATGCTGTCTGTGTTTTAATGTGTTAACTACATAGATAATTGCTTATCATGATAGCAGATTGTCTGAGAAAATGGTTTCGTGCAAATAATGCACAACAAGGTCTATCTGTTTCCATTAAAAATATAAATCAATTAAAATACTATTTGGCCAGTGGAAAAGATTGAGAAAAACTTTCTCTGAAATGCATTTTGCACTATTTTATTTTATTTATTTAATAAACAAGGGAAGGATGGGCTACTAAATGATTTTTATTAATGTAATGTAACGGCACATCCGTATTTCATATTTTCCTAATGTCTTGTACCGTTAAACATGTTATCATGTGGATGAATAATCATATGCAAATGAATGCAGATGAGGATATGCATAGTAAAACTAGACGTTATAATCTCCATATATGGTTATTTCGGGGTGGAGACGCATGTGCGCACAATCTTCCGCTGACTGGGATTTATAAAGTGAATTCTGCACAGGTTCTGGCGTACGCACGGTTTTATAAGTCTGAATATTTTTTTGCGTACAACATTTTTGGCTTTCGGGCGCACGTACACTTTTAGTAAGGATTCTACGCACAGTTTTATAAATGAGGCCCCTGCTCTTTCGTTTTTGCCACATTTAGTGACAAATTGTTATCCTGACACCATTGTACCAGATTCTCCACTTCCTCCCTGTACAACAACTCGTCATCACCTCTAATCAGGCCCACTACCGTGGTGTCATCAGCGTACTTGATAATGAGGTTTGACGAGTGTAATGGTGTGCAATCATATGTGTACAGTGAGTAAAGAAGAAGACTAAGCACACAGCCTTGGGGCGCTCCGGTACTCACGGTTAGAGGAGCAGAGGTGAAAGACCCCATCCTAACCACCTGGCGGCGGTTGCTTAGGAAGTCCAAGATGAGATTGCAGAGGTCAGATGGAAAACCAAGGCTGCTGAGTTTTTTGACCAGTCTAGAGGGGATTATTGTATTAAATGCCGAACTGTAGTCAATAAAAAGTAATCTGACATAAGAGTTTTCATTTTCCAAGTGCGTGAGTGTATTGTGGAGTACTGTAGATATAGCATCCTCTGTGGATCTATTTTCTCGATAGGCAAACTGATGGTGATCCAGAGTTTTTGGGACAAGAGTGCTGATGTAATCTCTTATAAGCCGTTCAAAGCATTTGCTCACTATCGGAGTAAGGGCAACAGGCCGCCAATCATTTAGACAGATGATTTTGGTTTTCTTGGGAATTGGCACTATTACAGAGGATTTAAAGCAAGAGGGAAATACAGAGAGAGACAGACAACGGTTGAAAATATCCACAAACACGCCTGCAAGTTGTGATGCGCAAGTTCTAATCACCCGGCCAGGAATCCCATCCGGCCCAGCAGCTTTCCGAATGTTCACTCATTCAAACACACGTCACACATCACCCTCTGTGATGTAAAATGTCCTTGGTGTGTTATTTGTAGTGTTTGCACTGCTGGCGGGAGTACTCTGGGGGGTCGTGTTGGTGGTTTCAAACCGGGCATAAAAAAGATTCAGCTCATCCGTCAGTGTAGGCAAAGACATTAGTGTACAACTAGGTCTTGCCTTGAGGTCCGATATGGAATGTATACCCTGCCATACCCTGCGTGAATCGTTTTCACTCAGCTGTTTCTCAATTTTTTCCATATATTGCCTCTTTGCCCGCTTAATTGCCTTGCGGAGGTTGTATTGAGCTATTTTCTTCTCCTCCAAGTTCCCAGAAGAAAAGGCTTTGTCTCTTGCAATGAGGGCTAGTCTTACAGAGTGATCAAGCCATGCTTTTTGATTGGGAAAGACATGGACTGATTGCATAGGAACAATGTCTTTAAAACACTTCAGTATAAAACACATCACCACGTCGGCATATTCATGAATATCAGCAGTCGCCTCCCAAAACACCTCCCAATCCACAGTCTCAAAACAATCCTGGAGCTCAGCATCCGATTGGTCGGACCAACGGGGGATTGACCTCATGGTAGGCGCTGTCTGCTTTAACTTATACTTATAGGCTGGCAGCAGCAAAATAGAGGCATGGTCTGACTTCCTGAACGATGGCTGGAGGAGGGGTTTGTAAGCATTGCGGAAGGGAGAATAGCATTGATCTAAAGTTTTACTGCCGCGAGTTTTAAAATGAATATGCTGCAGATATTTCGCGCAGTACCTTGCTCAAAGAAGCTTAGTTAAAATCTCCAAGCAGTATGGAAGCTGCCTCCGGATATTTATCTTCAACATTGGCGACGGAGTTATACAGTTCTCTCAGTGCGCTCTCCGTGTTTGCCTGTGGTGGAATATAGACTGCTGTTAAAACCACGGCCGTAAACTCCCTTGGCAGCCAGAATGGTCTACACAGCAGCATTAAGTATTCCACGTCAGGTGAGCAAAATTGCTTTATGGGATGTATACTGTCCGGATTACACCACGCATTGTTGGTAAAGAAACAGACTCCACCGCCTTTCTTCTATATTACGCGTGTTACGACAAGACCTTTTGGTCAGGGCCATCTTAACCCGAGAGACAGTCCTCAGACCTGTCTTCGGTATGGAGGGCTTTGTGCGAGAATGTTTCCTCTGGCCCCAAGCCTTATATGGGGGTGCACGAGAGGCAAACTTCTCAAAAAATATGAGGAGCTGGCGGCTGTCCCATGAGGCTGCCCCCCTGGCAGCAACCCCATGAGACCTGGACTGACAACTGGGGATATCTGATTGTCGCTCTGCCTCCTGAAGCCTCTCGACAACGGTTCTTTCCGCGTCGCCAAAGAGGCCAGAAGGCGAAAGGGGGGCATCGAGAAGGAAGGCCCTGTCCTTCTCCCCGATCCCCAAGCGATTTATCCATAAATGTGTCTCTGAGACGACTAGTGCTGCCATAGAACGGCCAATGGCACGGGCCGTCTCTTTAATAATACGGAGAGATAAGTCAGCCACTCTATGAAATTCAGTAATACCGTCGAGTGAGACCTCACAGTTATCATCCACCTCTTTGAGGAGGTCAGCCTGGTATGCCTGTAATAACCCCATCGTGTGTAGGCATGCACTGGCTTGACCCACCGCCATATGTGCTTTCCCTAACAAATTCGATGTACGAGATTTGGAGGGAAGTGTCTGAGCTATCAGGGGTGACGCAATGTCGGGGAGAAAATATTTCGCAAAATATTCCTCTACCCGAGGCATCACCTCCTAACCATTCTTATTAGATTCCCTAATGGATGTAAATATATACATGGGGGAAAATAATTGAGATGAACATGGATTTTTCCACGACCTCGATACCTCAGTATGGAGATCAGTGAAAAAGGGAAGGCTCTGACACGAAGATTGTGACTGAGTCTGCAGGAAGCGCTTTTTCATTTTATTTTTCTTAGTCGCTTCCTGCTTATTAAATGGCCATTCAACATTTAATTTAGCCAATGCCCTGGTTACAATCTCCAGCAACTCCTCAATAACGGGAATATGGGCTGGCGAATCCCCATATCCACGTGATTCGGTGTTGAAAATATCTAACTCCTCGGAGACAGATAAATCAAACACTGGGTCTTTAACACGGTCGGTAGAAGCCGCAACGCGGGCTTCCGAACCGTGCCCGAGACCAGTGGAGCTGGTTAATAACACTGAGAAAGGGTCGCAACCGTCTCAGTATTATATGCCAGCCCCACGTGCGAATCCCGTGCATACAAGCGGCACGCTGCCTCGACAGACGCGGGACCTGATGCACTGGAAACGCGAGCCTGATCTATTTGATTGAACAGGCTCAAACGGGAGCGGAGCTTTTTCATAGGTAACTGAAAACAGTTTGCACAGACAGCGCCCTCGAGCACTGCCCGTGCATGCTCCACTCCCAGACAAACAACACAGAATGAGTGCGTGTCATCCTCGCTCAAATAGCGTGGGCAAGGGGACGCACACCGTCTGAGTCGTTTCTCTATGTTCGCCATATATATTGAGATAGACAGACAACACCAAATAAGACAATACAGTCACACAGAACGCTTGCTGAAGACAGAAAGCTGATGCGGCTATGTTCCGATGTCCTTTTATAGCTTCCGGATCACCGTCATGAGTGACGAAAGACATAGCACCAATCAAGATTGGAGTAGTTCCATTACAGACTTCAGACGCATCATGCCGAAGGCATTCCCCAAAGCGCCGTCGAGCATCGATGCAGCAGGAGTTCCCTTGCATGTTTTTACATTTCTTCTGTTATCCTTTGTATTTAACGCTCTGAATAATTTAAGTTGTAGGCTATGTGAAGGAGAAAACTTTCTGCAATAATGTATGAAAAACCTTTGTTTATTCGTTTGATGTATTTTTAACCGCTGTTGTTTGATATGTTTAAAGCTCCAGTCTGTAACTTTTTGGGGTTAAAAATGATCCAAAATAATTTTTTGAGCAAGTACATAACCAGCCAGTGTTCAAAACTATCTGCTTGCCTTAACTCGATTCAAAACGGTAAGCTTGTAATAATGTTTTTAATTCCAGTGGTACTGGTGGATTTCCGCGGGAAATTCGAGCATGTCTTTGCGTCATTATGTCACATCTGTACACATAAAGGAGGAGTCTTGGCTAGTATAAGCTATATTGCGAGTGAGGATGTTGGATGTGGAGATTTATAGCCTTTTCTCACAGCACTTGATATAATTAAACTTATTAATTTGATGGCGGATCCAGAAAGGTTCAAACGACAATCACCAGTGACAACTAGAGATTCACCCGTTGTAAAATGCAAAAGACTTTGGACTGAGAGTTTGGAAAAAGAGACTGCAACCGGGCCCATGCGAAAACAAGGATAAATATCTGAAGGGCATTAAATGTAGTCACTGTTGTATTACGAATTTATTAAATGTTTAATTTAGGTTCCAATACAATAGAATATAAACTGAGAAAGTTCTGTACATTGTGTTTTACATTTTAAGGTTATGATGATCATGATATCAGCTGTTAAGCATGAGATTCCTGCCAGTCCTGTTCTCTCTATTGTAAGTTAACCCTCTGGGGTCTAAGGTGTTTTTGGGGTCCTTGAGATGTTTTGACATGCCCTGACATTTGTGCTTTTTTCAGTTGCTAATAAACATATTAATGGCACAGGTGTAATTACACTCTATTTAGCACAAACAGGGCTACCATAATATGTGAGCAACATGTATGTACATATTTGTATTTTTGAGAGAATATTGTTTATGCATGGTTATTGAAAAAACTAAAAATTAAATTTTCTGAAATAAGGCCACAAAACACATATTGATTATTTCTTCACAAGACTTTTGAAAATTGTATCACATAGCCTAGAATATTTGCTCCAAAACTATGTGAGAATCATCCTGACTACTCATTCAGATAAGACAATAAAGTATTTTTACATTTTTTTTTTTCCATTTTCTTTTTTTTATTATTTTCTTCTTTTTTTTTTTTTACAAAACAGAACAAAACAAAACATGACCAGAGAGCAAGAACAACGTATCAACAGAGTATTAAGACAGAAGTAAATCAGTAGTATATGTATCCCACTTATTCCAAAGTCTTTCAAATTTGTCCAGTTGTAAATGTAGTCCGAATGTGATTTTTTCCATTTTCCTTATGTTCATAACAAGGTCTACCCATTCCTTGATTGTCGGAGCAGTTTGAGTCATCCATTTTTTTGTAATGGCCTTTTTCCCTGCAGCCAGAAGTATACTCCAGAGATATCCATTGGCTGTGTCCATGGCAGGAGTTTTAAGGCCCAGGTACATAGTTCTGAAGTCCAGTAGGATGGGGACATCAAATACAATTTGCAGCGCTTTGTTGATTTCAAACCAGTATTTTTGAATCACCAAACAGTCCCAGAACACATGATAGTGATGCGCCTCCTGACAGCCACACTTTCTCCAACACTCAGGACTTCCCTGTGCAAAATGAGCGCTTTGACAAGGTGTTATGAAGAAACGAGATAGACATTTCCAACAAAATTCTTTCCAGACATGTGATTTTGTGGTTCTCCACTGTGTTGTACATATATTCTCCCATTCCTCATCAGTCAAAGTGAAATTGCCTTCTCTTTCCCATTTATTTTTAATATATTGAGACGAATAATTTCCCAATTTGTTAAGACAATTATATATTTTTGATATTATTCCCCTTGAAAGTTCTGATTTATATGCCTTAATAAAGATTTCAATCAGAGGATTACAATGGTCATCCTTTTGTTTAATTTCTTGGTTATAGTAACTCCTTGTCTGTAAGTACCTGTAGAAGTCCTGTTTTTCCAAGCCAAAGGATTCCCTCAGCTCATCAAAGCTTTTCATTTGGTTTTCTTTTTCAATTTGGTAAAAAATCTTTATACCCTTTGTGACCCAGACCTTAAATCTCTGGTCGGTTCTGTTTGGTACAAAACCTTGGTCATAAGCCAACCAGTTTAAGATTTTAACATCTTTGTTTAGTTTGTATGTTTTGATCAGCTCTTTCCAGGTTGTAAGTACCGATTTTACCCATGGGTTCTCAATTTCATCTAAATGACTCAACCGTTTATCATCTGCCAATAAGGCCTGGACAGGGACCTCCTGCAAAACACTACACTCAATGTTTTTCCATTGAGCTTCATATTTTGGATCACACCAGTACATCAATGCTCTGATTTGGGCTGAGATAAAGTAATCTTTCAGACAAGGTAAACCCCATCCACCTTTTTCTTTTGTTAGTTGTAAAGTTTTAAATCGGATGCGAGGTTTTTTGCCTTGCCATATAAACCTTGAGATTGTTTTATTCAACTCATCGAATAGGTGATTGGGAATGGAAACTGGGAGAGTCTGGAACGAATAGAGGAATCTGGGCAGAACATTCATTTTAATTGTTTCAATCCTTTGACTTAGATTTAAGTATGGAATAAGATTCCATTTTTCAAGGTCTTTCTTAATATTAGAAAAAAGAGGTGTATAGTTTTTCTTTAGAATTGTTGTTAAATCTTTATGGAGAATTATACCTAAATATTTGAGAGATTCTGCTTGCCATTTAAATGGGTAAGTCTTTCTAAAAATCAGCGGTGGTCTCCAGTAGGAAAGAATTTCAGTCTTCCGCGTATTCAATTTGTATCCAGACATTGGACCAATATCTTTGAGGAAATTCATCACATTAGGTATAGAAATTTCCGGTTTAGTCAAAAACAATAGGACATCATCTGCGTAGCATGCAATTTTATGTTCTATCCCATTGATTGTAACACCATGTATAGTGTTTGATTGTCTAATATATTGGGCCAATGGTTCCAAGTATAGGGCAAACAGTAGGGGGGACCAGGCACAGCCCTGCCTCACCCCTCTTTCCAGATTCATCGAATCCGTTAAGTGGCCGTTAATTTTGATTCTTGAAGTTGGACCACCGTAGAGTGCCCCTATATTTCTAATTATTTGGTCATCCATTTGGAATTTGTTTAATACTTTGAATAGATAAAGCCAGTTAACGGAGTCAAAGGCTTTCTCAGCGTCCAAACTAATTATGACAGCTTCATTTTGGTGTTTTTGTACATAATTCATTATGTGTAGAGATCGTCTTATGTTGTCCTGAGTTTGTCTATTGTTAATAAACCCTGTTTGATCGTTATGTATTAGAGTTGGAAGTATTTGTTCCATTCTTTTGGACATAATTGAGGTATATATACGATAATCCACATTCAGAATCGAAATTGGTCTATAGGATGCACAGTCGAGTCGGTCTTTCCCTTCTTTGGGTATTAGAGAAACGATGGCTTCCTTCCAACTTGGGGGGATCTGTGCTTTCTTAAGTGCCCAATTAAAGGTTGTTAAAAGCAGGGGGGTAAGTGTTTCTTTTAGTGCTTTGTACCACTCAGAGGTGAACCCATCACTCCCCGGGGACTTATTGTTTTTTAATCTCTTGATTGCATTCTGTATTTCCAGAGCAGTAATTTCAGACCCCAGTTTTTTATTTTGTTCTTCCGTCATAACAGGCAGATTAAGAGTTTCCAGAAAATAATCAATTTCATCCTCCTTATCTATTAAAATTCTAGAGAAAAGCTTTTTGTAGAAAGATTCAAATATTGATTGAATTTGATCTTGTTTTGTTATAATTACACCACTCTGACCGTCTCGTATTTTAAAAATGGCTCTTTCAGCTTGTTGTTTTCTAATTTTCCATGCTAGTAGTTTAGTAAATTTTGATCCAGATTCATAATATCTTTGTTTGGTAAAGAGCATTTTCTTGATTATTTCCTCTGTGGTCAGCTCATTAATGTCGTCTCTTATCTTTTTAATTTCCTGTAGCAACTGGGGATTTCTATTCTTTGCATGATTGATCTCTAATTGTTTTAGTCTGTCCTGCAGATCATCCAGTTTTTTCTGTCTCTGTTTCTTCTTGGATGAGGCAATGGCGATAATTTTACCCCTCAAAACTGCCTTAGCTGCGTCCCAGAGGATGGGTGGGGAAGTTTCACCATTATCATTTTCACCAGTAAATTTTGACGTCGTCTGCTAGTTTTTTCTTTATCTGAGGATCATTAAGCAGACTAGTATTAAACCGCCAGAGAGTATTTTTACGTTTTTCATCCAATTCTATAGTAATGTAGATGGGGGCGTGGTCACTCAGGTCTATTGTACCTATGTCCACCTCATAAATTTTTGATCTGTCCTTATCGAAAACAAAAAAGTAGTCTATTCTAGTATATATTGTATGTGGGTTAGAAAAGTGGGTGTATTGGCGGACATTGGGATTCATCTCTCTCCAGATGTCAATCAGTCCTATGTTTTTTATCAATTTGCGGAATTTGTTGTTTATCGGTTTTCCTACGTTTTTTGAATTTGACACATCCAGTGTAGGCTGGAGGTGAAGATTCCAATCTCCGCCACAGATAAGGGTTCCCTCAGAGTGGTTCACAATCAAGTCTATTACATGAGTATAGAAAATGAAATCGCTCATTGGGGGAGCATATGCATTTAGAAAAGTAAACACCTCTCCGTTAATAACACCCTTAACGAGTATTAATCTGCCCTCTTTATCTTTATACTCAAGGCTCGGTTCGAAAGTTATTCGGCTTGAAATCAATATTGCAACTCCCCTCTTATGTCTACCCTTGAATGACGAAAAATACAGTTTATTATAACCTAGTTTAGTTAATTTTTGATGTTCTGAATCATTTAAATGGGTTTCTTGCAAGTATATGATGTCTATTTTTTCTTTCTTCATTTTCGTTAGTATTCTTGACCGCTTGATTGGGTTTAATATGCCGTTAACATTAAAGGATGCTACTCGTAACTTATCAGATGTCATTGTTTCCCTTGATTTGAATTCACCGCCATTGAAACAACGATATGGTAAAGCTCTCTGGTCAAACAGAACGCAATAGAACAAGAACAGCAACAACAGTTAACATAGTAAAAGCAAAAAAGCAAAAAAAAAGGATTCATGCAAAAAAAAGGTGACGAATCCAAAACCTGATCAACTAAAAGATCAAAACTTGGAGGCGGAGCCATCTCTAAATAAGGGCCCTCCTTATCCGGACTTCTGGTATTCATCCAGCCCATGATAACATAAGAATGCCTATATGCTCTGCTGCCTTCATTAGTAATATATTAAATTTCCTCAAGCCCAACCCTCCACTTTAATGTATATAACCCGTATATATTTGTTGACACATAGCCCGGCGAAAGAATTATAATTACAGGGCCAATAATAGGGTACTGGATTATAAGTGACCAGTTCCAAAAAAGTCTAGTAGACCTAAACTCACATACCCCTTATTGGTGGATATCTTTCAGACCATCTGCTCAGTCCTTTGCGTTGCTTTGTTGCATTTTTTTCAGTAGGCTCTCAGCTTCTGTTGGCGATTTAAACACGTATTTCTTTCCTTCGTACGTCAGCAGCAATGTCGCGGGGAAAGCGAAACCATGCCTTAGTTTCCTTCTTCTGAATTCCTCGCAGGCCTGCTGGAATTCTGCTCGCTGTTGACGAATGGGGTAAGGTAGATCCTGGGCAAAGTAGATCTTCTTCCCCTTGTACTGGATGTTTTTCTTAAGTCTGGCGGCGCGCATGACTCGCTCCTTGTCCTGGAAGTTTAGGAATCTCATTATGAAGCCGCGCAGGGGATCCGCATCTACCCTCTTCTCGCGCCAAGCCTGTGCGCCCTTTCTATTGTCACCTGAGGAACCTCTACCAGCTCCTGGATCAACGATTCGAGGAAACCCTCTACCTCTGTTGGTTCTTCTCCCTCCGGAATTCCCACGAGTCTGAGATTCTTTCTGCGTCCCCGTGACTCAAGATCAATGAGCTTTCTTTTTATATTCGCGTTTTCAGCCCGCAACTGAGCATTTTCCTCGCGCATCTGTTCCACCTCCGCTTTCAGGGCCTTTAGCTCTCTCAACTCAGGGAGTTCGTCTTCTGTATCGCTGATGCGGCCTTCTGCGGTCTGGATACGCCTCTCTACTCCTCCCAGGTCAGTCCTCAGTGCGACAATCTCAGCCCTCATTTCGGCTCTCCATCTCTCCACACTACGGCACACATCATCCAGCTTCTCAATCACCCTTTCGAGTGTGTTGTCTTTTCGGGCGTCCTCAGTCTCTGTCCTCGTCAGCTTAGCAGCGCTAGCTTGGGCCGCCACGTTCCCGGGAGAGGCACAATCCGTTATTTTAGATTGCTTACTTGTCGAGGATTTGCCCGAGCCGGAGTTCTTTGATTGTTTGGACATCTTTCACCGCGTCTATTTTCTTCTTATTTGGGTTTAGCGTTTAAGTTTGGCTTAAATTCGGCAGAGAGACCGAGCTATGTGACTTATCACATCCTCTCCAACCGGAAGTCCCGTATTTTTACATTTTTAATGACGTGTTTTGTGTCAGAAAGCTTTATGTGAAGGGGCATGATCTCTCATTAATATGTATGCATTTCACACCTGAGAAAGACAAAGACCCTCCCATAATGGCCCTATTAGGTGCTATCAGGCCATATCATTATGAGGAGCCTTGAACAAAGAATGAGGAGATTTAAAAAAAGAATGGCTTTTAGATTGTTTGGTTTTATTTACAACACAACATAATCCAAAGATACACAACAAAGGACAAAAAATTACATTAGTAAACACACTGATCTAAAGACAGAGGCTTGAACAGTCACACAACTTTGTGCCATTGAAACTTAGTACATACCTGTCATTTCCAAGGTGTTTGATTTTTCATTTTACCATGTTCATGTACAGAGACTGTTGAATGTTGAAGTCAGCAGGACTCATCAGTGGCATCTCTCCCTGTAGTAAAAAAAAAAAAAAAAAAAAAAAAAAACACCTTTGAACATGCTGATATCAAGAGAAACTATATGGCTGCACGACTTTGGGCATGCATTGTAGATTTTTTTCTGGTTAAAATTGTGATTTAATTATATATATATATATATATATATATATATACACACACACACACACACACAGTGCTTAGAATAAGTGAACACACCCATGCTAAAGTTGACTACCCTTCACAATATAGACATGGTTTTATTTCAGTTAGCCTAACTGAACATTTATACATAAATAATATATTGTATTTAGACAGTATCACATATTTTACCGGAGGCTGAAATATATTTCACTAAATCATTATATAACCTAAGCAGTTATTCGCAAACAAAATAAATTACGCATAAGACAGTATTTTAGCATGATAATCAGTGTCATAAACTAATCTCAAAACTGAGTGAAATATATGTAGTAGGCTAATATCACATTTAAAAAGTTTACACGAGCGTATAGGCCTACGTATAGGGATATTGGCCCTCATTTATCAAAAGTGCGTACACCAAATTTCCAGCGTACACTCAAAACCACGGTGACTTTGAGATTTATCAATATGGACGTTGGCGTACGGCACGCTCAAATCCTACGCCAGCTCAGGAGGTGGTGTACGCACGTTTTGAGTTAGTGCGGAAATGCGCAGAAAAACAATCCCTAACATCACAAAACGCACTGACAAACTAAAAGATATGATATATTATGACCCACAGTAAAAAAAACAACAACAACATAGTAATTATAAACTTCAGTGTTTATTTTTGTGCAACATGGACTTCAATTTTTAATTTGTGTGACTTTACCAAAGCATTTGATTTGTAAGCGTATTCCTTCAATTGCGAGCCTGTGCGCTTTACCTTGACGTTTCAGGGTTATCCCCGGCAGGTGCGCACGGACTGGGTTCGGTAATGAAAGACTTTCAATGACCAAAAAATAAGTCAGACTGACAAAATAATAAAAATTACATTCTTCTTCTTTTAAATAATAATAATAATAATAACGACATTATTCTTCTAAATAACAATAAGCGTCATTAATAATAAAAATCATAAATGGTAATGGTAAATGGTAATAATAAGAACAATATTACAAATTGTCATGCAATTATTAATGTGAATGAATGGTACTCCACATCACATCATCATCATCACTATTGTACACCTACATGTGACGTGATTCGAAATTGAATGCTAATCATAGACTGTAAGATGCTAATTCAAAAGACGTGCTTTAAAATAATGCATTGTGATAGGTTATTTCGGCTCAGAGAAGTTTCTCTTCTTTGCCGTCTTCCGTGTGTCCATGGCGTAAAATGAGGGCGTGGGGGAAGCGGAGACTTGAATATATAGGGGCATGCTATTCTAATGACGATCGTTTTCAGCAACGGGATTTATCAAGGACAGGCATTGCGTACACCTGGATTTCAAAGGTACGCACAGCTTCATAAATCAGGCGGTGAGAGGAGTGTAAGCATAATCTAACGCCAACATATACACTTGTTTCTAAGCAAGAATGATAAATGAGGGCCATTGTGACTGTGAGGTAATCTTTCCTATGTCAAAAGCTAGCCAAAACTAGGCAAAATATAGTCTGAAAATTCATTTGAGCTCTATAATCAGAAAAGGAATTATATAACACTAAACAACTTACTCCGAACTTGTATCCTCGGCGGGGTCAATTCGTTCTTCAAAATGCAGCCGTTCGTCGTCCGAGTTTCAAATTCCTCTGAGGAAAAGGTGAATCCTTCCTCGCTGTCCAGAATCATCTGAAGGAGTAGCGTGCCATTCTCAAAACGCAATGAACTATCAGTGAATCTGATGAAGAAACGTGTTTTTATGCCATTGATCGCTGCTGGGCGTGTGCGATGCATAACGTTAGATCACCTATTTACCATGTGAAAAGCTCTGGGGGCGTGCCGGCCTCAGCTCATTAAAGATAATGAAGGGAGAACGAAAAAACTGTACCTCTCCTTGGTTTCAAACGGATTACATAAACTGGAAATATTTTTTTTTAAAAAATTACTTAATTTAAAAGAAGAGAATTTCAGCTTCATAAAGAGAAATCTCTCGTATCTCTGTGACAAGTATTGACTGAGTTACAGTTAATTTTTCGGACGCGTTTCAGAATGGACTTTACTGACAGAGAGAAGGCAAAACGCGCATCAGGTTTATTTTTCTTTATTTGACGAAAAGCACAACACTTTGTTTTTATTGTGAGTACCCACAAAAAAATAGACACTTAAAAGGATCTAATGATGTACAACACTTATATGTAAGATCAAAATCAACAGAGTAATTTGATTCTCTTTTTCACTGATAAGGAAAAAATCGAGCTCGGCGCGCCGGCGCGACGGCCGACCCCAGAGGGTTAAATGAATCAGATTACTGAGACTCTTTGTCTTTAATGGCTCAGTCGTTGAATAGTTAGGCTATCATCAATGTATTTGAACGAGACTGTTATGCTGATGAGATCAGGACTGGGGAAATCGGCTGACTCCTGTACTTCATTTACATGCCACCACTAATTAAGCCCACCCCCTTGAAATGTATATAAACTACAATGTATACCGCTTTAGTCAGACTTGATGACTGCAGCTCCCGACAGCTCGTGTTCTCAATAAAGAAACCAGCTGAAGATACAACCAAGTCTCCTGGTCTTCGCTTCTGAGTTTCCAACAGTGCAATGCTGATGTTGTTAACATTAACAATTTGAGAACAAAGTATAATTTGCACGGTTTGACGTGATATGATAAACGATCGTTAGATTTAAAGGGATAGTTCACTTTGAAATTAATTTTTGGTATGTTTTAGCTTACCTCAAGGGCATCCAAGATGTAGGTGTCTTTGTTTCCGCAGTAGTTTCAATTTTGATATTTTTAGGTCAAACCGTTCTTGTCTGTCAGTCATATAATGCTGGTCTATGGTCACCAACTCAAAGAGCATGCACAGAGAAGTCCAAATTAAACATGATTTAATGACTCGTAAATGTAAGTACACATTGATGGCCTAAGACACGAAATGAGCGGTTTGTGTGAGAAAACGAACAGTATTTATATAGTTTTTACCTCTTGTAACCACAGCCACGTCCAAGTGACCTGAGGGCGCGGGCGCTTCGGTCTGCGCAAGCGCGCGGAAAGCGCCGGAAGTGATCTCTCGCGCGGTTGCGAAAAAAAATTCAACGTTGTCTGTTGATATATCGAAATCATCTTCCATTATGATTTCCTGTATATCTAAATTGAGCGTCAGTTCTGGCAGGTCAGGTAGTCAAGATGCTGTTAATGCTATCGGCCGACTACACGGTCTCATCAGCGATCGCTCAGCTGAGCTGCATCAGCGCATCTGCTGTTCATCTCCCCTCGCTGCTAATGACTACGCTCAAATCAGGGCGCCCTATTTAAGCAGATTCAGTTCGCTCCTAACTGCTCGCTGCTCGCTCTCTGCAATATTGAAACAGGACTCGATGTATTCACTCTCCATTCATCTCTGAAGTCTTCACGAAGCTAAGCTAAGTTTCTTTTTAATGCTCATTGTTAAAAGCTATCAGGATATGGGCAGGGGCGGACTGGAACCAAAAAGTGGCCCTCGACTTTCTGGCCCACAGCAGCCCACCACATCCCACATCACAACACATTGGCCCATTAATGTGCAGAATATTTTTTAACACCACTTATAGCAAACAAATATAACACAATACAAAAATAAATGCTATTTAGGGCCCAAGCCCTGAAAGGGCGCAGAGCCCTATTGTTTTCCTTAGGATACATTTTTAAAAAATGTTCTATCGACTATTCGGGCACTTTTGGGGGCCTTAACGTGCTCAAAAACTCTCTCTTTGCACACGGGTCAGAACCCGCGGGCCATCAGGGCCGGGCTGAAGCTGGTACCCGGGCGTGGCAGGGGGGCTCGACAGCGCCCCCTGGAACGCGGTCCGAAAACTTGGTCCATAAATCAAACACGCTTGCATGGAATAATATGAAACTCGGTACACTTATAGATCTCATCGGTTCATATATACTTCATGCTCTGATTTTTACACTTATAGATCTCATCGGTTCATATATACTTCATGCTCCTGATGTACTCGTTACATCATAAGGTCAGACGCAGCCTCGGCTGCGTCTGACCACCTGAACGGAGTTCTGGGGGAGGTCAAGGCGGTCAGAGGTGTGGCTAGTTGGCTGAAATTACGAATGAAACGCCGGTAGAAGTTGGCAAACCCCAGAAACCTCTGTAGGCCTTTACGGGAATCTGGACTTGGCCACTCCACCACAGCCTTAACCTTGTCAGGATCCATACGTACTCCCTCAGACGAAACGATGTACCCTAAGAAAGGAACAGACTGTGCATGAAACGCGCATTTCTCTGCCGTGACAAAAAGCCCATTCTCTAGCAACCTCTGAAGCACTCGTCGGACGTGCTGCACATGTTCCTGGAGAGAAGAAGAAAAAATCAATATGTCATCCAGGTAGACATATATGAACTGATCGACCATATCTCGCAGCACGTCATTGACGAGTGCCTGGAAGACCGCTGGGGAGTTCGATAATCCGAATGGCATTACCAAATATTCAAAGTGACCCCTGGGGGTATTAAAAGCGGTCTTCCACTCATCCCCCTTCCTGATGCGGAACAAATGATAAGCATTACGTAAATCCAATTTTGTGAAGACCGACGCTCCCTGCAACCTCTCGAAGGCTGAAGACATCAACGGCAAAGGATAAGTATTCTTTACCGTGATGCTGTTCAACCCTCGGTAATCAATACAAGGTCGCAGAGACCCGTCCTTCTTCCCCACAAAAAAGAACCCCGCCCCCGCTGGAGAAGAAGAAGGGCAGATGAACCCGGTTGCTAGAGAATCAGAAATATATTTCTCCATAGCCTCCCTTTCTGGAGCAGAAAGCGAATATAACTTGCCCTTAGGCGGAGACTTACCTGGCAGTAAATCTATGGCACAGTCATAGGGACGATGCGGAGGAAGAGAAGCAGCACGAGACTTACTGAACACCTCCTTCAGGTCGAGGTACTCTGCGGGCAGGTTTGACAAATACACTGTCTCCTCCTGAAACATAGGAACAGAAACAGACGAACAGGCAGACACAAGACAAGACTCATGACATTGACTGCTCCATGAAACAACAGTACACTGCTGCCAGTCCACCCGGGGGTTGTGTTGTATGAGCCACGGGTGACCGAGAACAATGGGTGCAAGTGATGCAATGGGTGCTTCCATGATGTAGAATGAAAGTCTTTCAGTGTGATTGCCAGACGTGATGAGAGTGATGACTTCAGTGGTGAATTCGATGGTGGGGAGATTGAGCCGTTGAGTGCACGAACTGAGATCTTGTGTGTGAGGGGTTTGATGGGAACATGAAACTTGAGTGCAAACGAAAAGTCCATAAAATTACCTTCGGCTCCCGAGTCCAACAGTGCACGGTGGTCGTGGGTGTGTGTTGACCATCTAAGTCTTACCGGGAGGAGCGTAGATGTTGATGAGGTCTTCTCGGCGGAGAACCCACCCGATAGTAGCCTCATAGTTACTATCGGGCTTGGCCTTTTACCGGGCAGCTGTAAGCGTGGTGACCAGTCCCACCACAGTAAAGACATAGTCCCTGGGATCTCCGCCTCTCCTTCTCCTCCCGGGAAAGCCGAGCTCGTCCCAACTGCATGGGCTCGTGATCGTAAGTGGGCTGACCGCATCCGCTCCGCTAAAATGCTGATTCTCAGCTCCACTGGAAAACCGACTGGGCAGAACACGTCTCTCGACTCTGGTCAAACGAGCGTCGACTCTTAAAGCCAGTCAATAAGCCCGTTGAGGGATGTAGGCAGATCCAGGGTGTAAATCTCTTTCTGGATGCGGTCAGCCAGCCCATGCAGGAACATGTCCCACTGCGCCTCCTCGTTCCATTGACACTCAGCCGCTAATGTCCGAAATTCGATGGAGAAATCTGATACAGAACTCTCTCCTTGACGTAGATCAGCAAGAATTCTAGCCGCTTCTCTCCCGGCCACTGCCCAATCGAAAACTTGCTTCATCTCAGCGGCGAGTCTCTGGAACGAGGCACAGCATGGGTCTTGGTTCTCCCACACCGCCGTCCCCCATAACGCCGCCTTCCCTGATAACAGCGTTAGAACAAACGCTACCTTGGAGTGTTCCATACTGAAGGTTCTGGGTTGCAGTGCAAAATGCATGGAGCATCGAGTGAGGAATGCCCTGCAGAAACTGGGCTCACCTGAATATATTTCGGGCACTGGTAGTCGAGGCTCTGTCTGAGAAGGGTTCGCTGGTGAAGTGGGGGGAACAGGCGGTGTGGGTGGCGAAGTGGGAGCTCGCAAAAGTTGGAACTGCTGGGTGAGCTCGGACACCTGCACCACTAGAGCTTGAACTGCTCTCCCCGGGTCATTGATGTTCTTCTCACAGGAATCCATCCTCTGCATGCTGTTGTCAACGAACGCTTGAAGAGACGCTGACGATTCACCTGCTGCTTCCATGATGGTCAGATCGTTCTGTCACGGCAATAATGGCAAGGAAGCAATATGCTAGTAAAACTCTTCTTTATTAATAAATGTAGAATCCGATGGTGACTGGACACGGGGAGTGGCGCAGGGACGTCGATGGCCAACAGAGTGCAGGTGGAATGATGAGAAGAGGTGACGATGATGATTGGTGAGTAATCCAGAACACGGAGACGAAGACACGACCGGAAACTAAGGACAGGAACAAAGCACATGAACTGGACGCCAACCGGGATCAGGAACACACACACGATAACACCAAACAACGATCTGACAAAGGAGAAGACAAAACGGTGAGTATAAGAAGGGTAATGTGGATGAGCTGCAGCTGGTGATGAAAGTGAAACCAGCTGCGCGCTGATCAGCGATGATGGGTTGGTCACGCCCCCTACTCACACACCCACACACGTAAAACAACAAAGACACGAGACAAGAAGGAAACAGTGAATTCATGAACCGTGACACGTACACGCGCGAGAGATCACTTCCGGCGCTTGCGCAGACCGAAGCGCCCGCGCCCTCAGATCACTTGGACGTGGCTGTGGTTACAAGAGGTAAAAAAGATTTAAATACTGTTCGTTTTCTCACACAAACCGCTCGTTTCGTGTCTTAGGCCATCAATGTGTACTTACAGTTACGAGTCTGAACGAGTCAAAACTTTCTGAAAACACACACATTTTATTTCAACGTATTTCAGTCTATTTTTACTCATCTCAGCAGGCTATAGCAATATAGTTTGGTCAAAGGTTGATCGAGTGTGAATGAACGGCACAGACGTGCGCGCTGTACAGCTGTAGTAAAACAACAGCTCGCGCGTCTGTGCCGTTCGTTCATTCATTCATTCACACACAGACAAATTATTCATATTTAAACAGTCTTTTGCGGTTTGCAGACACTATTCCATATCGCGATTAGAACAAAGCACTTAACCCTTTAGGCGCCAGAGGTTTTTTCCTAAAACATTCGATTTTGACATCTCAATTTCAAAAGGCTATATCTTAAAAGTGATAAAAGATAGAGACTTTCTGTAAATTAGAGAAATATTAAGGATGACCCAAAGTTTATGTAGGGATTACATTTTTCCATCGAATTTGCATATTATGACGTCATATGGTGGCGTCAATCTTGGATTATAGAATTTTCATGAAAAGTCACATGTTTAAATGATAAAATGCAGCACTTCTTTCCCCCCAAAATGTCCATCACCTTCTGTATGTTATATTGCACAATACTGAATGCTCAGGTATATAGTAAGTAGTAAACAAACTGTGTAAATTATTACTAATAAATGGTAGAAACAAACCGAATGCATGTAGTGGTTGCCTTTTGCTGTAGAGATTTTCCATTTACTAAATACATTAGACACTCTGATTCCATGTATGGGGCACATATATATTATTCATATGACATACAAACACAAGTAGACAAGACCTGTTTAGTTCAAACGCTCACTCGCACAGATCATGAGTGACATGATACGAGCAGCGCGGCCAGATCTGCCTCGCGCGCGCGCGCCGAGTGTGCACAGCTCGGACTACTGTCATTGCGACTCCCCACCCTGCCTCCACGTTGTCTCCTAACTGTCCTCGACCTCGTCTAACATACCCAGTGGCATTAGACAAAGTCTCCACCACAATACTGTCGCCGCGATTGCGGAGAGGATCTGATAACATGGCTCACTCGCACACTAGCTCCGCTTTTGATCGCACTGATTCAATGCGCTCTAACTCGAACATTTTGTATAGAAACATGACGTTTTTTTGATTCGGGGATGAAGCATGACGTGTCTGCCATCCAGTGGAGGGGAGGTCGAACGAAATTTGACACCCAATTTGACAAAATCGGCCGTTTTATTCAGTGCCTCATCTTGTCGAGTAAACTCGACCGTGGCGCCTAGAGGGTTAAGAATAAATAACTTACTTAAAAGTGAGCTTGATCCGTTGCTCCTTGAAATGAAACTACCAGCACTTCTGAGGTAAGTTTTTCCAGGATTATTAGTATTATTCCTCACAGCGTAGCAAGACGACGTAAAGTAAATGATTCTTATTAAACCTGATGTGTTTTATCCAGCTGTTGTGGGCGTTGACACATATGCATGCCTTGCCTCAGATTATTTGCGTTTGAATAGCGCGCGCTCTCAGTGGGCGTGGTCACATTAACACTGAATGAGCTATAATGAGCTGAAAAGAAAACGTCTGACATCTCTCTCTTTTCATACAGATTACATAAACTGAGAATATTTTTTTTTTTTTTATATAAATTACTTCATTTAAAAGACGTGAATTCAAGCTTCATGGCTGTGTGTCTGTATTCCTGCTTGACTGAGTATTCGCTGAGTTACAGTTCATTTTCGGACGCGTTTCTGAATGGACTTCACTGACAGACAGCATCATCGCATCATGTTTTTTTTGTTTATTTGGCGAAAAGCACAACACTTTGTTTTTATTGTGAGTATCCACAAAAAATAGACACTTAACAGGATCTAATGATGTACAACACTTATATGTGAGATGAAAATCAACAGAGTATTTTGAGTCTCTTTTGCACTGATAAGAAAAAAAGTGAGCTGGTATCGCCGGCGCGACCGCCGACCCCAGAGGGTTAAGTCTTCGTCGTCAGTTAGGAACCTGGGTGTGCTCTTCGATACCAATCTTTCATTTGAAAGTCACGTGTCTAGTATCTGTAAAACCACATTTTTCCATCTTAAAAATATATCTAAATTACGCCATATGCTCTCATTGACAAATGCGGAACAATTAGTTCATGCATTCATGACCTCAAGGCTAGATTATTGTAATGATCTACTGGGTGGTTGCCCTGCACGCTTAATAAACAAACTACAGCTAGTTCAAAACGTTGCAGCTCGAGTTCTTACCAGAACCAGGAAGTATGACCATATTAGCCTGGTTCTATCAACACTGCATTGGCTGCCTATTAAACATCGTATAAATTTCAAAATATTGCTGATTACTTACAAAGCACTAAATGATTTAGCTCCGCAGTACTTGAGCGAGCTCTTAACGCATTATAGTCTGTCACGTCTATTGCGATCTCAAAGTTCCGGCCAGTTGATAATACATAGAATATCAAAATCGACTGCTGGCGGTAGATCCTTTTCCTATTTAGCACCAAAACTTTGGAACAGTCTTCCTACCATTGTTCGGGAAGCAGACACACTCTGTCAGTTCAAAGCTAGACTAAAAACACATCTCTTTGACCTAGCATTCACATAATACATCATCGACCTCTATAATTCAATGTTCGGCTGCATAGTTTAGGAACTTCTCTTAAATCCTGATGTACTCGTTACATCATAAGAAGAATGGCATCTACGCTAATTTTAGTGTCTTTGTTTATCCTTCGAGGTGACGAAGGATCTTCGCCTGGACCCGATGACAACGCAGTGCTAAAGTGCCAACTAGCCTCTCCCTATGGAGGATCCCTATTCCACTCTACAGATAAAGCGTTGTGGAAATTACAGTTCACGTACCAACCCCGAAGTGATAAAATAAAATAAAATTCTGTATCAAAATTTATAGGCAAGACAAGTAGTTTGTTTGGGCATGGTTTGAAGGGAATTACAAACCTGCGCACATATATTCAAATGCACATAACTATAGAATCAATTCTTAATGCGCATGTGAACACCATCAGCATTTATCACAGGTTCGCGTTTAAAGTCTGTTTAGAGAGAACGGTGTCATCTTAGCGGCCCCTAATTTAATAACAAATGATCATTTCGACGGAAGTGAATCAATCAAAACTAACTTTAGCTGGAAAATAACATTATTCAAGAACCGCTATAAAACCAAACCAATCTCTGTTACCTTAAATTATATGTTTATCTCTGTAAAGCTGCTTTGAAACAATCGACATTGTTAAAAGCGCTATATAAATGAGGATGACTTGACTTGACTTGTGTTGTCTTTTCCCATGCCTGCTAACCACCTGATGTGGGAGGGGATAGGGGTGGAGTCTGTGGGTGGCTCTGAGCGCACTTCCAGTTTGTCATTTCTGGACAGACCTCTGGAGTGATCGCACGTGTTTCACTGAGCTCCCAGGAGCTTTTTTTTACACATCTCTAAACTTTGGAGATACTTCACTAGGAAATCTTTTACACATCTTTAAAGGGGTCATATAATGGTACATGCACTTTTACAAGTTGATTGTACTGAAATGTGTGTTGGCAGTGCCATATCTCCTTATATGTTTTCCCCTGCCTCAAATTGAGCCGTTCGTTTTTGTGACGTCAATAAAACGGACGCCCCTCCCGCGATTGTTGATTGACAGCAGTGATTCAACACAGACCCGCCCTCGCTCGTCCTGCCAATCATAGTCCGCGCGGATCGGCGCGGTCATTGTTGATATGCTGGAGCACTGTCTATGAGCAGAATGGCGTCTAAGCGATTGTGGTGTTCTGTTCTTGGGTGCAATAACGAACACAGCAGTCATTTTAATGTTCCTAAATCCGAACCGCTGAAGACGCAGTGGCTGAGTTTGTTTTCGAAGGGAATATTCCCCACGAGCAACGTCAATGCTCTCATGTTTGCCGAATCATTTCTCAGTGGACTGCTTTATAAACGAGGATCAGTGTAAAGCTGGTTTTGCTGAGAAGCTGCACCTGAATAAAGGATCGGAACCTATTCGTGTTCCTGCTGAACCTTCAGAAGAACTAAAGTGAGTGTAACGTTTTATTAATCTTTATATTAATATTTATATTAATCTTTGCAAATCGCCAGCTGCACGCTTCACGATGAATGCGTCGGTTTACACTCAGGGTACATTACAGCATGTTTTCTATGTACAACGTTCTCAATATAATTCATAATCCCACGTTTATAATGAACAACGCGTTATGGTTATTGTGTTATTGTGTTACAAACGGTGTATGCGCAGAACAGAGAGGCGGGGTGAGCAAAGCTCATTATCATTTAAAGTCATATGCACTGAAACGGCGTGCTGAAAACAGAGCTGTTTTTGACCAGGTAAAATAAGTGTTTTCTTACAATACTAATGAGAATTTTTAATTAAAGTATATTACAAACTTTTAATTTAGACCCTAAAGAATCAAATTAGCTTGTACAAAAATGGCATTATATGACCCCTTTAAACTATGAGCTGGATAATAAGAGTTTGTTCTCCTTTAACAAACGGTTATGTAAAACTTAAGGCCTTTTTTAACATGATGTAGTTTTAATACTAGAATGTGTTTTGAACAGTTTTTAGAAAAAAATGCAATTTCATCTTTTTAACATTTTTAAAATGTATGTATACGTTTTAATGATATGCATTGTTTTAAATGTCTTTTTAAAATGCTGTGTGAAATTTCCCACGCTGCAGGTGTCCAGTCCGGAAGGGGGAGAGGGAGGGGTGGGGGGAGCGTGGTAATTTTTTTATTGGGGGTGTTGTGAACTTTCTTCTTCTCAAGAGTAGGAAACTCAGCAGCGAAAACCAGGAGACTTGGTGGTATCTTCAGCAGGATTCTTTGAGAAAACCGAGCTGTTGGTTGCTGCAGTCATTCGTAAAGTCTAAACTAAGGGAATCTTACATTGTAGTTTATATACATTTCAACTGGGTGGGATCAATTACATAAAGGGGGCGTGTATATGAGTCAGCTCGTTTGCAGAGATTTCCTGATCTCATCAGCATAACAGTGTCATGTATAGATGGTGATCCAATCAACCTGATTAGATCACTCAAACCTTAACATTATCATAGAGACAAAGGCCCAGCTGTACTTTGAGAAGTGACAAAAGGTTAATGTCAGCAGGCAGGATTGCTTGCTTTAAATCTCATCATCTATGCCTCAAAGTGGAAAACACTGTGTACAGAAGAAATACTATTGTATTGGAACTAGTGTTGTTTTTGGCGGCCTGTTTTAATTTTAGTTTTAGTCTAGTCTTTGTGTCAAGCTGTCATTTCAGTTTTTATTAGTTTTAGTCACGTTCACACTCTTTTTAGTCTAGTCTAGTTTTAGTCGACGAAAACATAGTCTAGTTTTAGTCAATGAAAATTGTATTTTAGTCTCTTTTTAGTAATGCAATTCTATTTAACCCAGTCAATATAGTACAAGTAGCCTACCTAGTAGTATAGACGAAACCAAAATTTTCTTTTAGCCAAACCCATTTCAAACAATATTATCTTATTATAGTTATCTTATTATATTATTGTTACCTTATAGACTCAAGAATACATTCATTCCAGCCACAGAAGACGCTCTGATTTGAATTTACAACATATTTATTTTACCAACCAAACATGTTAGAAGTAGCCTATACATGATGAAATGAAAATTTCTTTTTCTCCCAAAGACGAATCCCTTTCTCTGTGTGAGACTTAACTTTGTTTGTTGTCGTTTATGCTAACGCCTGTTTCACACATACTCCGTTTGCAGTGCGTATGTGGTGCGTATTTTTTCCCGCACCCATGTTAATAGGTTGGCGCTCACACCGCACGCGAATGCGGTCCGGCAATGCGCTCCAGGAGCGGTGCGTGCATAACAGCAGAGCAGAGATCTACACAGTACCTCATCAACGCGACATAATGGATGTAGGCTAAAAATATTGATTTGAAATAAAAAATAGAGAATAAATATTGTGATTGGTGTACAGCCGTAGATCAGTTGCGCACTGCAAACGCAACACACGTGAAAGCACAATAGCGCGTGCTGCTCCTGCATACACACCGCAACACGCACCGCATAAGCACTACACACAGAGTATGTGTGAAACAGGCGTAACTCACGCAGCTGCATCTTCTAAATAATGCCGCGAGTGGGGCTTGAGGATGTGAAGTCACCTGCGTCTGCGCAGTGCGATCTGATGCAGCCCCTGAAGTGACACAGGAAACAGAAATGCTGCATAATAATAATAATAATAACGCAAGTAAACGAGACGAAATAACGTTAAATAACATTTCGTCTCGTCTTGTTTTGGTCAACGAAAATGAAGAGACATTTTAGCATAGTTTTTATTTTGTAAACCACATTTAGTCTCGTTTTTATTCGTCAACAATATTGCATTATACATATTAATTATAGTCATCGTCACATGACCAGCATTTACGTTGCGTCTCGTCTCGTTTTCGTCACGTGATAAAGGTTCGTTAACGACGATATTTAGTCATAATTTTTGTTGACGAAAGCAACACTGATTGGAACCTAATTAAACATTTAATAAATTTGTAACACTACAGGGGCAATAAAACTGTCAGTTTGATGGATGCCGTCCTGTAACCTCTCTTTTGTCGATTTAAAATTTTACTTTATGGTATCTAATGAACAGCTCCACAACCCAAGCATTCTGGCCTGCCTCTACTGTGCCTAAAAACGTCCTGGTTGCGTATGCAACCCACCGTTCCCTGAAGGAGGGAACAGAAGACGTAAGTCGACGTCGACTGAATGGGGATCACACCAGGGAGCCAATCGTCTTCGAGTACTATTGAACGAACCAACGGGAATTGGCGTGCGTGATGACACTCCACACTCCGCCCACGCGGCGCGGGTATAAATACGGAAGTGGATGCACGCACTAGTTGCTTTTCGCTGAGGAGCCGAGCGTAACTCGGAGTCAGTGGTGGTCCAGCGGTAGTGGCAAGGGGACTACGTCCTCCGTTCCCTCCTTCAAGGAACGGTGGGTTGCATACGCAACCAGGACATTCCTTTTCAGTCGAGAATATCAGACGTAGTCGACTGAATGGGGATAACCATTGAAAACGCCACTAAAGCTGCCACCTTCCACTGGGAAAGCGTTCCCTGTACATGGAATGAAGGGACGCTGCGGAAGCCACATCTTGCCCGAAGGGAGGTAACATGTGGAGAATACACGGAAGACCGGGCAGTACAACTTATGGAATGTCACTGGGGTGGCTCCAGCCTATGGCAGGGTCTGCCTGGCTCTGCCAAGGGAAGACATTGGCTTGCCGCAGGGAGCCGTACCATGAAGAATACACATATGGGATCGGCGTAGGGATCACAGCATATGTAGCAAGCTTAACACAGGTTCCACCAGTGCATATGAGTGATAGGCCTGGCTTCAGACGTTCCGGCACGTCCGTTGCCGAAGGGTATGGAGGAACTCGACAGGGTTCGGCTAAAAAGGGGAACTCAACTGAAGCAAGAATTGCGCACGTATCCAGTCCATAGGAGGGGAATGGCGCAGTAAGCCGACACAACGAACCGGGCTTACAGTGAAACTGGCTTCATTTGAAGGGAGCCCACGGGAAGCAGCGGTTCGACCCGTAGGCTAGTTTTCTAGCGAACATGATGGGTGTCGCCCAGCCCCCAACTCTACTTAACATCTGTTAGTGAGGCACTCTGTATCAACGCCTAGGAGGGAGCAATACCTCACTTAGGAGGAGCTCACCACCCAGGTGGGCACGTGCACCTTGGGAAAACGTTCTCACCAAGATGAAGGCAACCACCGTAGTGGGCCAACCTCTGCTTGGAAACAACCTTCCCTTCTGCTGGTTTCCGTAACAGACAAGAGCCGGTCTGAGGTCCAGGACGGACAGAGAAAAAGCCAGGGCTGGGTCTCTGCCTCCTCCAGGCAGCGCTTGCAGGTTCACCACCTGGTCCCTCTTAGGGAGAGGTAGGAACCTTGGGCACATATCCAGGCCGGGGTCTCAGCTCGGGAGAGTAGCCGGCCCGAATTCCAGGCACAACTGGTTGACTGACAGCGAGCAAGTCCCTACCCTCTAGTAGAGACCATGCGAGCAGGAGAACTGTTTCAACACAGAATTTTTAACTCACTGTCTGCAGCGGCTCAGGGGCGGTCTCTGCAGTGCAGTAGCACCAGAGATAGGCCCAAGAGGATAAAGAGGGGCGCAGGGATTTCCCTTGCTACTATCAAGACCTGCTCCGTTCCTGACCTAGCATAGTAGGTGCAAGCGACATGCGTACACAAGAAAGGAGCACTGCTCAACACTAGATGTGAAGAACACTGAGCTTCAGGGGCATCTCTGCTCAACACCTAAGTGTGATAAAATTCACTGAGCTTCAGGAGCATCTCTGCTCAACACCTGAGTGTGATGAATTTCACTGAGCTTCAGGAGCATTTCTGCTCAACACCTGAGTGTGATGAATTTCACTGAGCTTCAGGAGCATTTCTGCTCAACACCTGAGTGTGATGAAAATCACTAAACTCAGACAGAAACACAACTGGCAGAGGGACGAGTTCAGAGAGGCAAACCGATGTAACTGTGCAGCTCCGAAGTGGTCCCTACCCAGCTGGACCGCCAGGGGATGGGGTCTCCACTCTCCCTGGCCACAGCTGTCGTGAGGCTCGTTGGTGGCACGATTGAGCAGGCCGGAAGTAATAGTGGAATGAAGCGACCTCAGAAGCTTCTGACTCCAAGGAGGAGGTGACGGGCGAGTTGTGACATGCGAGGGAAGCTTAGCGCAACGGTCGCGATGTTGTCTTTGCAGACCAGTACCAGCTCGCTGAGCAGCGGTGGCTCAAAGCGAACTGGTGAACTGCAACAACTCGAGGTAACGAATACCAATGCAGTCGGAGATCGCCCAGGCCTCCGTTAAAGCATGTCCTTTGTACATGGCCCATCAGTCGGTGTTAGTGGACCTCGTTCTTGGAGCGGTTTGGCCCGGAGAAACGAAAGGTCTGATCACGGGCTGAGGGTTTGGCGGCAGGCCAGGGTGATCTGTTTTCACACGGACACCTCGGGACTCGATCATAAAGCTAGTGCTGAAGCGGTCTTCACATGGAGGAAGCCATAGCGACTGCGTCTGCCATATGCCCCAGGAGCCTCTGAAAGTTCTTTCAGTGGGACCATTTCTCACTTCAAGCACCAGCCGAACACACTCTTCTTGAAGAAACGTGTTGGACAGAGTCCTTCTCCTGAACTAAAAAAGAGATACTCAGCCCGTGGGTGAGATTACTCTCTCCCAGTTGACCTGAAAACCCAACTGGCTATGGAGCACTCGAAGGGTAGGACTTGTACTGATACTTCACACCTTCAAACGCAAGAACACAGAATGGTCTGTGGAGTGGAAGGATAGAGATCTGAAGTACTGTCCTTCAGGTCGAACGCTGGAGGCCAACCTCTGGGACGGAGCATTTGAAAATGCATCTGTGTTAGTAATTGAATGGAGGCTTTCGAAAAAGGGCCCGTTTCAATTGACACAGGTCCAAGACGGCCATAACCCACCACATATCTAGGGTACAATGAAGTACAGGTTTAAAGAAACCGGTCTTCATATCGGCTGGAGGAAGAGGCTACATCTCGTACTTCACCAGTAGGACTGCAACGTGCGCACACAGGACAGGAGCAGCGCTCAACACGTAGGTGTGATAAATATCACTAATCTTAGGAGCATCTCAGCTCAACACCTAGGTATGATGAATATCACTGAGCCAGGGTGAAAGCCAAGCGAAATGAATCGCAAGCTGAGTCTGCTGGTAGTTTCGATGCCAGGTGATGAGGTAGGAAGCATCATTAGGCTTACACACACCATGCCAGGGGCCAGGGAACCACAGACGTACCCGAGGTGGGGCAGCAAGGTGGAGGACAGGGACCCGGCTCGGAAGGCTTGGAGGCGGCCCGAAGGAGGGTCTGAGTGTGGTGCACGACACTTACCTGTCTCCACGAGACAGCCAGGGATGCGTGAGAAGGCGGATGACTGGGTCCTCAAACTGCACCCAGCTGCCGTGCTGGCGAACAAGAGGGGGATGAGGGGTGCAAGGCTTTACAGGGTCGCACACCGCCAGACTTGCCCTCTTGGGACCCAGGAACAGAGGAATTTGCTCTTTCTTTGAAGTGTGGGTACCGCTTGCTCCGCTTCTTTTGGGAGCCAGCGGAGTAACAGAGACACACACAAACAAAGACTCCACCTGGCCCTCACCCGGGGGGATGGAGTGGATCGGTGACCAACTCCAAAAGCATCCTCCTCCATCCCTGAGCGGCCCGCTCCGGAATGCTTTCGCTGTCGCTTGCCACCTGGCTTGGCAGCGCCTGGAGCGGGCTGGGCGTCCCTACTGCGGCCGGCTCCATGCTGAGGCCTGGCTGGAGGCTGCTGCAGAGGCCCAGCGGGAGCGGCGGCAGGGGAATGCCCTCGGTGACGAGCAGGCGGAGGAACTGCCACCGGCTGCGGGGTGGAGGCAGCAGCGGGCCGCCGGGGCAGGATGTTCCGGATGGCCTCCATCTGCGCTTGGGCGGCAGAGAACTGTTGAACGCAGTTCTCCGCCGTGTTGCCGACCAGCCCAGGAGACCAGGAACCAAACCTTGTCCGCAACCGCCATATCAACCAGGCTGAGCCAACAATGGCACTCCTGGACCACTAAGGTGGACATCGCCAGACCCTGAAGGCGAGGTAGGAAACAAGTGCGGTGCTCACCTATGATCACCCATCCCATCCCGGCACCCGGGGATGGGGCATGGCAATTGGGACTCGCTCTTCGCAGACGAAGGCGAGTCTCGATCTCAACACCGCGAGTCATAATGCCGCAATGGGAACATGAACCGTCCACAAAAGCTGCTTCAGCTGTGCTGTAAGCCTAAACACATGATGCAACAATTGTGACCGTCAGAGAGGAAAAGGGAACTACCGCATCCAGAAACGCACAGGTGGAATGACATCTTGAAAAAGACGCAAACACACCCGTGTGGCTCTTTCAGGAAATAGCACCCATCACCAGTGCCGGAGCACACAGGGGAATGACCGCGGCAACTGAACAGTGAACTGAAATAGTGAAGCACTCACTTTTCCACACTCTAACCAGCCGTCAACACACACAAACATTTTGAAATTTGTTGCTGTTAAAACAGCAGTTGAGAGCTCAAAGCTCGCGATCAACGCTGCACTCCACCAGCACTGGGAGAGAAACCACCAGCATGGACATCACAGCTGTCAATCATGATGTTACACCATCGTTTTTATAGCATCACATAACTAACTAAAAACAAACTTATTTTAAAAACAGACACTTGAACTTACACCAGCATGATAAAAACAACATCAAATGACAGAAACCGGAAAAAAGATATTTGAAGTGTAATTTAATTGTTTAGTTGGTTGAATAACACAGGGAGGCGGGGTTTATGACCTATACTCGGACCAGCCACCGGGGGGTGATCGAGACACTTTGGCTTCACTTTTCAGGGCTTGTGCGGCATGTTTGCTCAACCCCCTCACCATCACAACTCCCGGTTCCTCCAGCCCCTCCCAGCCTCTGTCTCTTAAAGAGGCCCATAACAAACACATAATAATCACACCACAGCGGGAAACTTGAACAAAGGAAACAGGGAACTGATGAATAGTCCATTCACATGGATCCGCGAAAACGACTAAAAACGCTGTATTCTGCTCCCAGGCCACTATGGTGAAAAAACACTATAGACTGAACACATAATATGCATGTGCAAGACGTCTTTAGAGATTCGCGTTTTTGTTGTTTAAACCCGTTTTCAAAAGTTTGTGTTTTCAGGCACCCAAAACGCTGTTGTCGTGTAAACGATTGGCCAAGACGCATAAAAAGTTTTATGTTTTTAGTTGAAAACGGTGTCGTGTAAACTGCCCCTAAAAGAACATAATTGTGAATGCTTAACAGTGATAACAGAAAGATTTGTTCTGCTGAAGTCAGTTCAGTGTTGATTCAGTTCCTTTGTAAGGATCATCAATTATTAAATCAGTTAATTTCATCTAAAACAGAAAAAAAAAAAATTCATCATCCAGCTCAGTTCAGTTCTCATACAACAATACAGACAGATCAATAATATTCTTGAATATTTATTTATTTATTGAAATGTAAGTACATGGTAGGTAAAGCCACCTATTAAAATGTGGGACCAGGTTTTTGCTACATGCTGGAACAGATTACTGGAAATTATTGAAAGACTGAATTTGATATGTTGTGGTGGGCAATTTTTGGGGGTTCATTAGTTTTGTCAAATTCTCTTGAGTTGGGTTTCTGTTGTGTTGTGTTCAAAGGGGCTACCATCATTTTGAAGTATAGGCTATACTGCACACACACACACACACACACACAGAGAGAGAGAGAGAGAGAGAGAGAGAGAGAGAGAGGGACAAGGTAAAACTCTGTTTCAAATTCAGCCCTCTTAAGAAAAAATATCTGAGCTGTAGGCCTACCTAATATGTCACTACGCCTTTAGCCCAGCAGGTTCTGTTGATATACTATAAACTATACTTTTCCTAAACTGAGCTAAACAGTGTAAAGGCCACCCATCGGCCCAACGAAGGAATCCAATGGTGTGGGCGAAGGTATAATGCCTGTATGTATTTTCAGCGCTCCAGTGAAGTTCACCTAATTTATTAGAATTTAGTTTCAATATTACTTTAGCTCTACGCTTAATCTGACTCCAATTTCAAATGATTATCAAATTTAGATTGTGTTTCTTATTAGAAAATAATCATAAATATTCATAACGACTTAATTTAGTTCTTTGATTATTCTGAGTATCCCATACTTTCAGTTATTAATTCATTAAAGGACCCGGTATCGCTTTGAGACGTCACGTCGCGAATGTGCGCTCACGATCACAAACTAGCCCGTTCTGAAATAGTCAGAGGATGCAGTGCTATCTATTTTACCCTTAAGATGCCGCTCAATGCTGACTCATAACAAAAGGTGTAATTTTGTAATAGTCGCAAGATGCAACGTGCTAAGTCAGTGATAGACAGAAATCAGAAGGTCTCCTTAATTATGTGCTCCATGCTCCATTCATTAGTGCCTTCAGTGTGATCTATTCGGAAGAGATTTGCGGAAATACCAGACTACACATTAATCCATACTAGAAAAATGATTTCAGAATAATGCAGAATAAATCAAATATAACATTTTATTTGTCAGGTAAAATTGTATCATGCCAATTACACAAGTAAATGATTAAAAGCCAATTCAGAAATAATAAATACATGACATCAATTGCTCAAATATGACTCCAAGAGTAAGAAATGCATTCCTGACAGAGACACACAGTGGTGTGTGAGTGTGTTCCCAACGGGAAAACACTGACACAGCACTGCATGGGGGTTTTCCTGGTTACAGGTTCCCAAAGACTGCTCTGCCACTTACCCTTATATACACAGACCAGAACAAAAGGCTTATAATAGTTTTTTTAGAGTTGTTTTGGGTCTATTCATGTACCCCAGGGGGTAATACCTGGTTTCGGGGGAGAGGAGAGAATTATCAGATATCAGATATCTCGGTAACACTTTACGGTAAGGGTACATGAATTATCATGAATTCATGTATAAATTCATGCATGAATTAGGCATTAATTCATGCATTAATATCTCAGGAATCATCAGGAACTAACACAAGTTCAACGTTTTTCATTCATGACTTCATGGATGAACAACACCTTAATTAAAACATTAACTACGATAAGTACATCATCATGAATTATAATTTATTACGCATGATCATGATGTTTTCTTTGTTCACAAAAAAAATGTGTCTTTACTATCCATTGTGGATAAAGCTACAGTTATGGTGCATGAATCATCATGAAAAAAAAAGCATTAATTCATGCATGCAAGACTACTCTTCGAATTATTAAAGGAATATACAAAAATCCACATTACCTCATGCATGCATACAGGCCAGAACAGTTTATCAATTAATGTGAGAACTGTTTTTCTGAATTATGATCTGAGTTTCCAAGCATGTTCATGTCTTCTTCATAGCCTGCAGGTAAATGGACACACCCTAAAATTGGCCAATCACAGCAAATAGCACACGAATTCTGTTGACATTCAAATACAGTAGTCATCATTAACTAAGCATAATCTTTTAATGACTTCATCATGTGTGTGGCCCCTCAACTAAAGTGATGACTTGGTCCTTTGAAACACTGATGAACAATGTGTTTTCATTATGATCTGAGTTATCCAGCATGTTGATGTCTTCATAATAGCCTGCAGGTAATTGGACAGACCCCAAAATAGACCAATCACAGCTAATAGCACATAAATTCTGTTGACGTTCAAATACAGTAGTCATTATTAACCAAGCATTATCTTTTAATGACTTCATCATGTGTGTGGCCCCTCAACTAAAGTGGTGACGTGGTCCTTTGAAACACTGATGAACAATGTGCTATTAATGGTGGCATAACTGTGAAATGACATGAATATGAACATGAAAGTTCAAGCCTTTGCAAACAATGTACTGTGGACACAAATGGACTTTGATCTTAACTTTACAGCTTTATTCTGAAACAGTATAAACCAGTTAAATCAACAGCAATACATGGGAAGAACTGAGAAGGAATTCAGTACATATACCTTGAACTTTATTTTAAGTGCCTGTATATCTCTTTATAAAACCATAAAGCTGTTTTACAAAAAAAAAAAAAGAAAGAAAAAAAATGTTTTAGGTTAAGGAGTCACCTTTTAATGTACAGGTGAAACTCGAAAAATTAGAATAGCGTGCAAAAGTTTATTTATTTTATCTCTATCTCTAAGTGTTCGATCTTTCTTGTGTTCAATGACTGCAATGAAATTAAGACCATTTTACCAATCGCACTGAGACATTTAAAATTATACTAAACATTAAAGGGAAGCAACAATAGATTCATAAGATACATACTATGTAGTATGTAGATCTTCTTAGGGAACTTTTAGTGACTTGAATCAGGGGGAAAGGAAGGGAGGAGCACAGATGAGGAAGGAGAAAAGACAATGTCCTGTGCTCTTTCTTTAAGGTCTTCTCTCCAGGGTGCATTTTATTGCTTTATTGCGGGGTGAGTTTTATCTCAGCTTTTGTCTTGGCAGGAAAATCAAGTCTTACAACAGAAAAGTTTGCACTATTGCAAAATCAGCTTGGACAATAAGTAAGATAAGGGTCACCTGGACCAGCTCCTTGGTAAAAGTCATGAACAATGAAATAAGTAGCAGTTCTGGTAATTCCGGAAAGTTGCCATTGTACTTATAATTACTGTTAGTCAGATGGAATATAGATCAACAACTGATTTGAAGTGTTGTTTTAACCTTTATGTCAGCCTTTAATTCTTAAACTGACCTCCTTCTTGTTATGTTAAAAGGTGTAAAGTAGAGGAATGTTCAGGAAGTTCACTCAGGAAATAGGAAGGGTGTCTGCACACTCCTGCACAACGCAGTTATTTATTTCTAGCTTGAAGAGGTTGTTAAGGTGGTTTATGCTCAGAAGTGTTCTCACGGTAATACAGAAAATAGCTGGAGCTGCATTAGTATCTTTTATAAAGGTATGTGCATTTTTAAAGATAACTTTTTTGATTCTCCCAAGAATGTTAACAAACGAATTAGTTACTTTGTTACTTTTGGCAGATCTATATCATGGTAACTTGGGGGGCCAGACAGGGGCCACTTGTTTTATATTAACCTAATTTCAGGATTATTGGAAGTAATTTTACTAGGTCACTTATCACTCTGCAATCTTTACACATAAGCTAAAATGATTTCAAGTTAATTTATTTGTTTGATAATAATCTTGTATTATAGTGTGATTGTGAGCAGTGATGACATAACACACTTTTAACATCTACTTTTCTGCATCTGTAAGCATACACATACTATTTACCACAAAACAAACTGATAAAAAATATATACAAAAATCTGCTGCATAATCTTACAAATAGGCCTAACATAAATGTACTTAGAAAAAACTATTAATCTGTAACATTATCATGCATGCTCAATTTACACTTTACATACACCCAGCAGAATCTGCAAAATGTTAATAATTTTAACAAGAGGGTTCAAAAAAGTGACTTTTTTTTAACTGCCCTGATGAGGATTTCAAATAACTTATGTTTATTGCCCACAAGACAAAATAATATTAAAGCAGAAAAAACAATGTCTGTACAAATGTGTACATATGCTTTAAACATGATGCATTAAATTCAGCCATAATTTAGTCTGTGTTAACATGTGTTATGTGTAATAGCTTCATCAGGGCAGTACTAAATAAAAACAACATGCACTTTTTATGATCTCTCTTGTTTTGTTAAATTTATAAACTATAAAAATGTATATATATAAAAAAAACATTTTGTTTGCATGTTATGTTGTAGTCTACATCTGGGGCCGTATTCACAAAATATCTTAAAGCAACACCAAGTAACTTTTCCTCTGCGGTCGCCCTACAGGTTGGAAGGGGAATTGTCCATTACCGCTGTTGTAAATAATTTAGCCTACCGCAGCCTACTGTCGCACGCACACTCGTTGTTTATCCAAAGCAAAATCCAGTGCAAAAACTAGCTCCTAAATCTGTGAGACATTAGGAGTAGTCAAGAGTAGGGCACTCTTAAGTCACTAAGACAAAATCACAAACAATCCTAATGGCTGTTGCTGGCAATCCGTCGGAGCACTCATTGAGGCACTGTACATCATTGAGGCAATAGTGATAGAGCTTGGGTGCTGAACCTTTTCTTCATAAATGCAATACATATTTTGATTTATACATTTTAATATACGATAAAATGCCAAAAATAAATCTTTAATAAATAAATAATTTATTATTTTACCTGTGGTAAAATACCTGTGGCAGATGACCTGTGGCATTTGTTTTCACAAGTTCACATTTACAAATGATCGAATGGGGTAAAAAAAAATATATACGTGTATTTGGCGGGCTGTCCAAGGGGATCGAGGGCTCCGATCTCGGAATTTAGCCCAAACTCAGAGTTCTCTGAGGTAAAGAGAGAGAGCCCCAAGAATGGGAGCCAGAGAATAAAAGAGGAGAGAGCCCCAAGAAAGGGACACAGAGAATAAAAGAGAGCCAGAGCATAAAAGACCCAGAGCAACAGTTACGATCTTCTTTTATCCTTTCCCTAACCATGTGACTAAAACCCAAATGTGAGACGTTCAAACTGACCAATTGAATAATTACAACTTCCCCCACTGTACTAAAGGTGTGACAATTCGTTCACCCCTGATGTACACACAATTTGGCCTACAGGCCTTGATCCCTATCAGCACCTCTGTGCCTTTAGGAATTCCAAATGGTCCTTGTGGTAAAAAGAGGGGGTGGAAAACAGTAAAGCAAATGTCTTTGTTCATTTCAAATATCTTGGATTATTTTCAATCCTATACTTAATTACACACATCCTGTCACATAAACTGACCTGTCAATCATCTTGTCACAGTTAAAATCCTCCACATTTCATTTCATTTCATTTCCTACCAAATCGGAGATAAATGCAATAGCTTGTTGATCTGCAGTCACGGTTCTTTCATGTGGAGAACTCTCCTCTTATTAATGCATAATGATACATTTAAAAGTTAATGGCCAAAAGGATCTTTATGAAAGTCGACATTGTTATTGCATTACATATTGACATTGTTATAGATTAAATATAACACGGATAACATTAAATAAATATTTTTTTTACCAGGTTAAACTTAGTTTAGATTAGTCACTCAAACCTTTATCTAAACCTCTCACTGTCGGTCGCGCATATTCGCCATGTTTTGTCGTTTTTTAAAAAGCACTTCCTCCAAAGCGCAATGGGTTGTGGGCAATATTAGCCTTTAGGGTGTGCACGGATCCACACTTAAAAAATATACAGGAAATAGTAGACCATTCCAGGTACTTTTGACAAACTCTTTTCAACGTACTATGCTTTGGTACACACTATTTAGGATGGATAGTATGGACATTGGGATTCAGGTTATGATTAAATCGCTGACATGGACTCCTCCCCCTTCCGCCAATCACTCTGTCCATAGTAAGCATGTTGACATCATCTATAGCAACGAGGTCAACCCTGCCCTTTCTCTTAGCTTAATACTTCTCTCTATTCCTTAGTAAAAGTTGGTCTCAGCAGCTTTGTTAATAGGTTTTAAGAGGAAACTAAAAACTTGTACTGCCATTTAGGAGAACTCTTAGTAAGATAAAATGTTTTGTGAATGTAAAAATGATGAAAAATATTTGGCCCCTGTTCTCTAATATCGGACTCTTTTTGGACAAAGTTTGCCAATATTTTTCATATGTTTATATGGTATGAAACCTCTATTAAAACAAATGTCTAAAAAGCAACACCGGACAACTGGATAGATTGATATTATTCACCACGTGAACACAACTGAAATTAAATATTTTACCTATATCTTTTCTCAGGTATGTCTCTGATACATGCACAAGATGTGAAACTGTCAAATACTGATATGTCGATTATGAACATCTAGGTTAGTAAAGCAACTCCTGTTCCCTGAAGGAGGGAACGGAGACATTACGTCAGACTGAACTGGCGTATTGGGATCTTCAATTCAATTCAATTAAAATTTATTTGTATAGCGCTTTTCACAATACATATTGTTTCAAAGCAGCTTTACAGAAAGTGCATTTCAGAAATGTACATAGAAGAATGTAGTTAGTTAATCATCATGTATTAATTTAGGGCATAACATATCGCCGGCGTTGAGTCGTCTCTTCGCAGGCGTCGAGTCGTCTCTTCACAGGCGTCGAGTCGTCTCTTCACAGGGCGTCGAGTCGTCTCATCGCAGGTGTTGGGGCATCTGAAGTCTCCGTGAGAGGCTGGATACAAACTGGAGCTGACGAACGCTATTTACCTCGGGACTAGCGTCCCGAGATAACAGCAGAAAAGCAGATGGGAAATAATTAGCGTAGCTGCTGTTCATAATATTAATGCATTCGATCTGATTCAACAGTGGTATAAAAGGTAAGCATTATGTGAATGCTTGGCTGAAGAGATGCGTCTTTAATCTAGTTTTGAACTGGGAGAGCGAGTCTGAGCCACGAACAGTATCAGGAAGGCTATTCCAGAGTTTAGGAGCTAAATGTGAGAACGCCCTCCCTCCTTTAGTGGACTTAGATATCCTAGGAATGACCAGAAGCCTCGAATTTAGGGATCTTAAAGAACGCGATGGATTGTAGGGCGATAGAAGGTCCATTAAATACACAGGAGCTAAACCATTTAGGGCTTTATAGGTCAGTAGTAGTACTTTGTAATTGATACGGAACTTAATAGGTAACCAGTGCAGAGATGATAGAATCGGTGTTATATGATCATATTTTCTTGACCTAGTAAGAACTCTAGCGGCTGCATTTTGCACTAACTGTAGCTTGTTTATTGAAGATCCAGGACAACCAGCTAATAAAGCATTACAGTAATCTAGTCTCGAGGTCACGAATGCATGAACTAACTTTTCTGCATCAGAAACAGATAGCATGTTACGTAATTTAGCAATGTTTCTAAGGTGGAAAAAGGCAGTTCTTGTAACATATGAAATATGATTTTCGAAAGACAAGTTGCGGTCTAGTATAACACCCAGGTCTTTTACTGTAGTGGATAAGGTAACAGGACATCCTTCTAAATTAAAGTTGTATTGTAAGAGATTTTGTGGGTAGTTTTTTGGACCAATAAGTAATACCTCTGTTTTATCTGGATTTAATAGCAGGAAATTACACGTCATCCAGCATTTTATATCTTTAAGACATTCTGTCAATTTAGATAAGTTAGTGTTTTCATCTGGTCGTGATGAAATATATAATTGAGTGTCATCAGCATAGCAGTGGAAATTAATTCCATGTTTTCTTATAATATTACCAAGTGGCAGCATATATATTGAGAATAGCAGAGGGCCTAACACCGATCCTTGCGGCACTCCATAGTCTACTGACGTTATCTTCGATTTTTCCCCATTTAAACAGACAAAATGGTAACGGTCTGATAAGTACGATCTGAACCAGCTTAATGCCTGTCCCTGAACACCAGTGTAGTTTTGTAGTCGATCCAAGAGTATTTTATGATCTATAGTGTCGAACGCAGCGCTAAGATCGAGTAGAACTAGTATTGAGATACAGCCTTGGTCAGAAGCTAAAAGTAAATCATTTGTAATTTTAACTAGCGCAGTTTCTGTGCTATGATGCGGTCTGAATCCTGACTGAAATTTTTCATATATCTCATTTTCTTGCAAGAAAGAGCACAATTGAGCGGACACAATTTTTTCTAGTATTTTAGACATAAATGGAAGATTTGAAATGGGTCTGTAATTTGCTAAGTTATTTTGATCTAATTGCGGTTTCTTAATAAGAGGTTTTATTACTGCCAGCTTGAATATTTTTGGAACATGACCTAAGAATAAAGACGAGTTAATAATATTGAGAAGAGGCTCTTCCACTACAGGTAACACTTCTTTCAGTAGTTTAGTGGGTATTGGATCTAATGAACATGTTGTTGGTTTAGATGCAATGATAAGTTTATTTAGCTCTTCCTGTCCTACAGTTGTAAAGCGGTGTAGTTGTTCTTGAGGGACGATAATTGAGGCTGAATCACAAGACACCATAGAGGATTGTACATTTACAATTGTATTTCGGATGCTTTCTATTTTCTCATTGAAGTAATTCATAAAATCATTACAACTATACTGTAACGGAATATTTTGCTCTGGCGATGTCTGTTTATTTGTTAGTCTAGCCACGGTGTTACATAAAAACCTTGGATTATTTTTGTTATTTTCTATTAGTTTGCGGAGATGCTCAGCCCTGGCTGCTTTTAGAGCCTTTTTACAACGTGACACACTGTCTTTCCACGCGATTCTAAAGACCTCTAAATTAGTTTGTTTCCATTTACGCTCTAAGTTACGAGTTTCTCTCTTGATAGCATGTGTAGTACTATTGTACCATGGTGCTTTAGTTTTCTCTCTAACCTTTTTCAATCTAATTGGGGCAACAATATCTAATGTACTAGAGAAAATGGTGCTCAAACTGCTGGTCATTTCCTCTAGTTCATCTGTTTGTTTGGGTTCACTGAGCAGCTGAGATAGATCAGGTAAGCTATCTGAGAATCTATCTATAGTGATTGGAAGGATTGTTCTGCCTGGTCGATAACGCGGCGCAACATGACAAATTGCAGCAGTACGTATTATGCACGTTACCATGCAATGATCAGGATCTTGCCTGAGAGCCCAATCACCTTCGAGTGGTAACAGAACAAACCAATGCACATTGGTGAGTGAGGTTTGCAATGCAAGCCACTCCCCGCTTCCGGGTATACAAAGGCCGTTTATTTCCCTGCCGGGAGGTACAGGAGTTGTGGCGACGGGACGTAGATGTTAGGGCTGGGCGATACGGCAAAAAATTAAATTTTTTCAGAACGATTGACCGAATCATGATTTCATTTTTTTTACTGTTTAACTAGCCAACTTAAAAGCGTAACTATAATATGTGACCCCGCCTGTGAACCCCCGGCTAAAGTCGCAGAATCTAATTATGAGTAAAAGAGCGTCAAAGTAGTTATAGCCATAAAAATGACAAAAATAGGTCATGTGTGTTTATTGCTGTAAATGATAGATTATTCCAAGGGTTTTGAGATGCAATACTCAAATTTTTCTTTATAACATGATAAATACTAAAATTAATGATTTTATTGACACTACATTATACTTTTGCGCAAAGAAAAAAACGGACGTGGGCTTCCTAAACATTGATTTCAATCGTCTCCGGGTTTATTTTTCGGCGCAACAACACCTGATTCTTATATCATTCAGTTCAGGGACTTCTTTTCTACTTATTTTCTATTAGAAATAGTAAACAGACCTTAATATCAATCCGCACGAGCGGCAATCAGGTCAACAATGAAAAAAAAAAAGCGACTTCAGCCGGGTTCAGATGTCTAAGGAGATTTTTCGTGTCATCGCCAAACATTTAAGAACAGCTTATTTGTTTTGTAGCTCAGTATTCTGCCAATAAGATTAATCTTAACAGTTTAGGCCTGCTATGTGTCAATAATATAATTTGTTTGCTGGAGTAACGTTACTGCGTCATTTACTGCGGACCGTAAAATAGCGGATTGCTTAAACAACTTGTTAGGGTAACACTTTAGAATAATGGTCCGTAGTTAACAAGTAGCTATGCAGGCAGTAATAGGTAGTACTGCATTTACACCGAACTTAATACTATTAACTAATATGGAAGCAATATTAACTAAGCAGTAAGTAATAGGTAATTTAGTACGAAGGTAGTTCTTTGGTAGGTATTTGATTATTACTAAAGAAATATATCCTCATTGAGAACTACTTGTGAACTAAGAAATAATAACCAATTAATTCCTAATCACAAAAGTAACGTCTAAATAGTGAACAATTGTGGGGGTTTTACTCTTAACATGGTCATAACATTTCAGAAGCGTGTGCCTCAAATGGGTTCTTTGTGGAAACCAGTTTATGAATATTATATCCCCCCAAATACATTAGCTACAGGTTGAGATTGTGACTACTACACTTGCCAAGATTTTTTTTAAATCTTAAATAATTAGGAAGTGATGCTGACACTCTCATGATTGGATTAGTTCACTATTATGAGCTCTATTGAGTGTCAGTTCAATATATCTCAGACTCCAAAGACCTACCTTTATGTTACAGTAGCTGCCTAAGGATGACTTCTCTTTAGGATATGAATATAAACATTGATGTTCTCTTGTCAAAAACAATTTCCATCTTTAATGAAGAAATTGGCTGCATTTATGTTGCGATAAGCGCAAAACCACATCTTCCAGATTACAGTGTTTGTTAGAATATTAGTGCCTCACAGAACCTGTACAGTATGTGTCAAATATAAAATGAAATAACTTGTATTATTTGTGAAAAACATGTTAACTCCTCACTAACTACTCAAGCGTTACCTTGTCATCCCGCAGGAACTACTAGTGATGTGGTCCATTATTCTAAAGTGAAAAACATGTTAACTCCTCACTAACTACTCAAGCGTTACCTTGTCATCCCGCAGGAACTACTAGTGATATGGTCCATTATTCTAAAGTGAAAAACATGTTAACTCCTCACTAACTACTCAAGCGTTACCTTGTCATCCCGCAGGAACTACTAGTGATGTGGTCCATTATTCTAAAGTGAAAAACATGTTAACTCCTCACTAACTACTCAAGCGTTACCTTGTCATCCCGCAGGAACTACTAGTGATGTGGTCCATTATTCTAAAGTGAAAAACATGTTAACTCCTCACTAACTACTCAAGCGTTACCTTGTCATCCCGCAGGAACTACTAGTGATGTGGTCCATTATTCTAAAGTGAAAAACATGTTAACTCCTCACTAACTACTCAAGCATTACCTTGTCATCCCGCAGGAACTACTAGTGATGTGGTCCATTATTCTAAAGTGAAAAACATGTTAACTCCTCACTAACTACTCAAGCGTTACCTTGTCATCCCGCAGGAACTACTAGTGATGTGGTCCATTATTCTAAAGTGAAAAATATGTTAACTCCTCACTAAATACTCAAGCGTTACCTTGTCATCCCGCAGGAACTATTCAAAAAAATTCACCAGCATCCTTTGAACGTCTTGAACTAGTCCAACGGCAGGCTGTAACACAATAAATCTATGCCACAGTACAGAAGCGACCAAGTTATTGGCAACTAAAACGTAAACATGTCATCTGCTTATATTGTGCCATTGAACGTTAAATAATAAAAAAAAATAGGCACTTGGGGCATACATCTCAGTGACTGATGTTAATCTTGACCTCACCAAAGCTGCTTCCCAGCTAGAAATTTTACGTTCCCAGAACGTTCTGAAAATGTCCCCGCTGGTGTCAAGGACGTTGCCTGGTAACGTTCCCACAACGTTCCCAGACAGACACGATGTGGAGTTCTTTAAAGGGTTTGGGGACGTTATTTGGAGGACCTTCAGGGAACATTCAGGATGTTCTGGGAACGTTTAGAGGACAATATTTAATTCAGAAATCCAATGTTCCCAGAACATTCTGAGAACGTCCCCGCTGGTGTCAAGGACGTCGCCTGGTAACGTTCTCACAACGTTTCCAGACAGACACGATGCGGAGTTCTTTAAACGGTTTGGGGACGTTATTTGGAGGACCTTCAGGGAACATTCAGGACGTTCTGGGAACGTTTAGAGGACAATATTTAATTCAGAAATCCAATGTTCCCAGAACATTCTGAGAACGTCCCCGCTGGTGTCAAGGACGTCGCCTGGTAACGTTCCCACAACGTTCCCAGACGGACACGATGTGGAGTTCTTTAAAGGGTTTGGGGACGTTATTTGGAGGACCTTCAGGGAACATTCAGGATGGTCTGGGAACGTTTAGAGGACAAGATTCAGAATTCAGAAATCCAATGTTTCCAAAACATTCTGAGAACGTCCCTTTGGTGTCAGGAACGTCGCTTGGTAATTGTAATGATGCAGCGGACGAGGAGAGATCCATTTGCAGGCTTTATTAAATAACAGGGTCAGACAGGCAAGGGTCGAATAACAGCGATATAAGCAGAGCAGAATACACACAATCAGAGTCCAAGAACAGGCAAAGGGTCGGGGCAGGCGGCGAAACAATCAGAATACAGAGTCCAGGCAGAGAGTAAGGCAGGCAGCAGACAACGAGAGGTAAGGTCCAGATAAAGTCGTAACAGGTAAACAAACACAGGGTACAAACGCTCAGAATAGTTCACTGGGAAAGCAATACTTTGCACTGAGTGAATGTGAAAACCAGGTATTAAGACACAGGTGAATGAAATGAGTGCTGATGAATCCGGGCAGTGAGTTATGGGAAATGTAGTTTGTGAGGAAGTGATCATAGTCTATTGTGGAGCGCCCTTTGGTGGCTCTCGAGGGCACTCCAGCTGGTGATCGTTACAGTAATGTTCCCACAACGTTCCCAGACAGTCACGATGTGGAGTTCTTTAAGGGTTTGGGGACGTTATTTGGAGGACCTTCAGGGAACATTCAGGACGTTCTGGGAACGTTTAGAAGACCATATTTAATTCAGAAATCCAATGTTTCCAAAACATTCTGAGAACGTCCTGCAGAACTTTTAGGGACCAACTTAGAATATTATTTTTTTGTCCTATTAAGGTCTTCTGTTATATTTAAAGAATAAGAAGCTGATGCTTCTCCGCTTCAACCTGATCTGCAGGCTCTGTGTGTGACAGGAGTTTTTTTTAATATACTGTGTACATTTTGCTGCCATTGTTGCTGAGCTTAAAACGTCTGCATTCTTGATTTTATAATAACAATTGTAAAAGACTGTTTTACATCAACGAGCCAAATAGCGGGATCACCACAACTTTTTTTCCCATGGAAAAGTGGTGTAGCCTTTACCAAATAATAGGAAAAAATGACAATAAAAGAAAAGAGACAAAAATAATACAAACATATTCTAAAGACCCTCGCATTGAACTTTATGCTGCTTAGATTTCGTGAAGAGACTGTGCAGGCTATGTAAACAAGAGTTAAAATAAGCAAATTGGAATAGGCCTAGCGCTTACGTTAGCTTGTTTATCTAAAAAAAAAGCCAATATAGCCTGACCATCTACGCGAGAATGGTTCATTAAAATAACATGATAATCACATTGGCTTTTTCTGGCTCGCTGTCGGTGAAGAAAACAGGAAAAAGACCGCCGTCAGGTGTCCGTCCGAGCAGGGTCCAGCCCGCAGACAAACCAGATAAACGTGACAGAAGTTGACGGAAGTTGAACCTCGGTTCGTCCCACGTCACCGCGCACAAAACGTGATGTATATGAGAATGTTCTCATTAAGTTAGTCACAAAACGTTCTCATATGGTCAACAGAGAACCATATGGGAACCTCCTTATTATGTACTCTTTGTAATGTTGCTATGTGACCATAAAATAACCAATATGGAACGTTCCCCTAAAGTCACATAAAGAACGTCATTGTATGACCAACTTAAACCCATATGAGAACGTTTTGATTACATCCATTTCGTAACGTTGTTGTGTGACCATAAGATTACCCTTACGGAACGTCCCCCTAAAGTCATATAAGGAACGTTATAATATGACGAACTTAGAACCATATGCGAACGCTCTGATTATGTCCTCTTTGTAACGTTGTTGTGTGACCATAAAATAACCAATATGGAATGTCGCCCTAAAGTCTTATAAGGGAGGTTATTTTTATGACCAACTTAGACCCATATTAGAATGTTCTCATTAAGTTAGTCACAAAACGTTCTCATATGGTCAACAGAGAACCATATGGGAACGTCCTTATTATGTCCCCTTTGTAATGTTGCTATGTGACCATAAGATTACCATTACGGAACGTCCCCCTAAAGTCCTATAAGGAACGTTATAATAGGACCAACTTAGACCCATATGAGAACGTTTTGATTACGTCCTCTTTGTAACGTTGTTATGTGACCATAAGATTACCATTACGGAACGTCCCCCTAAAGTCCTATAAGGAACGTTATAATAGGACCAACTTAGACCCATATGAGAACGTTTTGATTACGTCCTCTTTGTAACGTTGTTATGTGACCATAAGATTACCATTACGGAACGTCTCCCTAAAGTCCTATAAGGAACGTTATAATAGGACCAACTTAGACCCATATGAGAACGTTTTGATTACGTCCTCTTTTTAACATTGTTATGTGACCATAAGATTACCATTACGGAACGTCTCCCTAAAGTCCTATAAGGAACGTTATAATAGGACCAACTTAGACCCATATGCGAACGTTTTGATTACGTCCTCTTTGTAACGTTGTTATGTGACCATAAGATTACCATTACGGAACGTCTCCCTAAAGTAATTTAAGGAACGTTATAATAGGACCAACTTAGACCCATATGCGAACGTTTTGATTACGTCCTCTTTGTAACGTTGTTATGTGACCATAAGATTACCATTACGGAACGTCTCCCTAAAGTCCTATAAGGAACGTTATAATAGGACCAACTTAGACCCATGTGAGAACGTTTTGATTACGTCCTCTTTGTAACGTTGTTATGTGACCATAAGATTACCATTACGGAACGTCTCCCTAAAGTAATTTAAGGAACGTTATAATAGGACCAACTTAGACCCATATGAGAACGTTTTGATTACATCCTCTTTGTAACGTTGTTATGTGACCATAAGATTACCATTACGGAACGTCTCCCTAAAGTAATTTAAGGAACGTTGAACTGCAGCACTTTCATTACCAAAAGAGGACGTTTCAGGAACGTCCCTAATGTTCTGTAAAGGTTCGGAATGTTCGTCACCTTTAGAGAACTTTTAGGAAACGTTACCCATGGTCGCGGGAACGTCACCTTCTACCTGGGTTTCACCCTCTCATTCAAATGAAAACTTAGCTGTTCCTTTTTCTGTTTTAAGTTGTTGATAAAAGCTGGGTCATGTCTTCTTATAATTTCTGTCTCTATAGACTCAATATCTCTTTCCAGGGCTTGAATTGTTTCTCTTTGAGTAGTCGTACAGTATGCAGTATACTGTTGACAGCATAGTTTTATTTGAGTTTTTCCAACCTCCCACCATTGTTTTAAATTTTCAAAATCATCTTTCTTCCCCTTCCAATGATTCCAAAATACCACTAAATGTTCGGAAAATAAAGCATTCTGCAACAGTTTAGCATTAAAATGCCAATAAGAGGATTTTCTTGGAAACTGTGCCATATTTACTGAAATGAAAACCAGATGGCGATCAGAAAACCCTACAGGAGAAATAGAGCAATCAATAATCCTGTTATTAAAACATTTTGAAACACAGATTCTGTCTAAACGAGCAGCGCTTACTCTATTGTCAGAAATTTTAACCCATGTATATTTTTTGTCTACTGGATGCTTGATTCTCTACATATCTAAAAGTTCAGCCTCTTTCACCAATCTTGACATATAGTTGGATGAAATCATATGAGGCTCTTCATTATTACGATTATTACGGTCAATACTGAAACATTCTGTAGTTCAAATCTCCACCAATAATGATTTTTCCATCACTAAAATCCTGTTTTAAAACATTAGTTAGTATTCTAAAAAACTGTAATCGCTCATGTCCCACATTTGGTGCATAAACATTTATAAAATAAATTGTCGTCCCTTCAATAATAGTTTTGACAAGAACCAGACTGTCACGGAGTCACCAGATCAGCACGCTCTGCCCACTCGTTCACTCTCCCTGGAATTCTGATTCACTGCACCTGAACATCATCATCAGCACACCCTATAAAGAGGCACTTCTCCTTCACTTCCTTGTCTAGTCTTGTCCTTACGTACACTTACAGACTCTACCCTGATACCTACCTGTGATTACCCACCTGTGATTACCCACCTCAAGTATTCCTTAACCGAAGTCCATCATCTATCAACTGTCTTCTACCTTCAGCCTGCTGCATCCTCTTCAACCACCTGCAATCAAGAAACCAAGATTAACTCTCAGCTAAGTTTATCATTCAACTCTGATTCTCTGCATCATACTCACCAGTCTCCATTGCTGTCCCACTCCGTGCCTCTGCTCAATAAAGACCTTGTTTATATTACTTACCTGTCTGGTTCCCTCTGTATTATGACACAGACGACCTTTTACAAATTCTTCAGTTTTTTCAATACTAATTTTTGTATCTGGAGAAAAAAAGAGAGCATTTCCAGCGCTTAGATTTGAACCATGGCTAAGTACATGTTGACCTTTCCACCACATCCCCCATTCTACTTTATTTTATATCCATATCACTATGGGTTTCTTGCAATAAAATGACGTGTAACGTGACACTAAAGCATGGTTAATGACTATCCCTCCTTCCATTAATATTTAATGAACCCACCCTCAAAAGATCCATATATAAGTTTAGGGAGGAGAGAAAAAAGACAACACCAGAAGAAACCAGTAGAAATAAAGATAAAAACACCACGTGATGCATAGCTAATCACTTATAAGAATGCTTTTAGCCTCTTCTTTTTATCCACCTTTCTACATTTTCTAATAACTGTAACATGTTTTATTAAACAAAAACGTTTCTTTTCCCTCAACTGATCAAGATTCACAGTCTTTCGAAGAACCGTCACTGACCTCTCAAATTTTTCAACATCAGGAAAAAATTCTTTAATGTTGACTTGTTTTCCAAAACCATTAATTTCCTCTAATGTATACAAAGAGGGATCTTTAGTGGATATATCTTGAGAATCGCCCTCAAGTCCACATACAGAGCCTCCCTGGGAGTCACATTCGTAATCGAGAAGAGAACCATTTTCATCAGATGCTTCATCTACTGCACTACCATCATTACTGAAACACAACTCTCTCTTTCTTGTACCCAAACAAACAGGCTCACACCTACTTGAACTGGGCCCTGCAATTTCCACAACATCATCTTGCTGCTCATCTGCATTGATATTTTGAACTGTATTTGCAGTATTTTCACTTTGCTGACGTTCATTCACATTAGTAACAGCATTCTCATGTACTTCCATAGCAAACGGCGCCGCACCAGAATCGCTTACCTCTGCTGAACCTGCGTTTTCCTCTTGAGCAGTGTACTCCTGCTCCACCACATCTCCCTCTCCTGAGACAGTAGACCTATCCTCTGGTGCACACTCTCTGTGTGGGCATGCAAACGTTTTATGCCCTAAATTGCCGCAATTGAAGCACCTTAAGCTACCAGTGGTTGCGTACTCCATACATGGTTTCCCTTCGTGTCGTACTCAGAATGAAACATCCAGCGTGTTTTCGGGGGAGTCTAGAAACATAAACATCTGTCTTCTGAAAAATTTGACGTGTTTCAGAGACGGGTGTTTTCAGCCTAACGTAATTGTTTTAAAACCACAGGCAAATTTGCCAAAACGTACTAATTCCCGTTCCAACGCTTCATCCGGAATAAAAGGTTGAACATTCGATACCGTAATTTTCGCTGTCGGAGCGTATAACGGGGTAACCTGAACAAAGTTATCGTTAATGACAAGACCATTCTCGATTAAACGATTAACAAAATTTTGTTCTTTCAAGAACACTACTACGGATTTGTTCATACGAGAAGTGGACGCAATGTCCTACTTCCCCTGCAGCCGAAATGAGCACGTCTTCCACTGTGACGCCTGTCATAACTGACGACAGGAAGCAACTGCAAGTAAACTCTTTATTAATATATAAAGGAAACAGAGTCCAGATGGCAAATAGAATGGGTGGCGCAGGGACTTCGATGGTCAAACACGGAACAGGAACAGGATCAACACACAGCACAGAGGACATCAAACAACAATCTGACAAAGGAGATGAGAAAACGGTGAGTATATAAAGGTGAGGAGATTAGCTGCAGCTGGCGCCGTGAATGAGTCAATGATCAGTCAATGATGACAGTCACACCCACTCACACACACCCACACACCCACACACACGACAACATAAACACAAGACGAGCAGGAAACAATGCATTCATAAACCGTGACAGTACCCCCCCTCCTAGGAACGCCTCCTGGCGTTCCCAGACTCCTTTACCTGTCGATTGTAATCATCGATAAGGGAGTGATCCAGGATGTCTCTAGCAGGTACCCAACTTCTCTCCTCCGGACCTTAACCTTCCCAGTCCACCAAGTACTGGAACCCGCGTCCCCTCCGCCTAGAGTCCAGGATGCGGTTGACCGAATATGTTGGTTGCGGCTGGCGGATTAATACAAGAACGAAACACGGGGTTTTTTTTTTAGATACATGAAAAATGGGATGAATCCTCCTGTGCGCTGGAGGTAGTTTGAGGCGGACTGCCACCGGACAAATGATCTTGGTGACAGTGAACGGGCCAATGAATTTGGGAGCAAGTTTATTAGAAACGGAGCGGAGAGGAATGTTCCTGGTTGAAAGCCACACTTTTTTACTGACGACGTATACGGGAGGCTTAGACCGGTGGCGATTGGCTATAGCCTTGGTGCGTGCCCCCACTTGGAGTAGAGTCTCACAGGCTCTAGTCCAAGTGCGGTGACACCTCTGGACAAAGGCGTGAGCGGAGGGGACCGCAACCGCGGATTCCAGACTGGGAAAAATAGGTGGCTGGTAACCTACACTACACTCAAACGGAGATAGGCACGTGGATGACACTGGTAACGCATTGTGGGCATACTCCACCATAGACAGTTGTTGGCTCCATGAGGAAGGATTCTTGGAGACCAAACATCGCAACACCCTCTCCAAATCTTGGTTGGCTTTCTCGGTTTGGCCATTGCTCTGGGGATGAAACCCTGAGGACAGACTGACAGTTGCTCCCAGCAACTTACAAAATTCTCGCCAAAATTTGGACACAAACTGGGGTCCCCTGTCGGAGACCACGTCCACCAGGAGGCCATGTAAACAAAAGACGTGGTCTACGACTGTCAACGCTGTCTCCTTGGCTGAGGGTAATTTGGGCAAGGCAATGAAATGGGCCGCCTTCGAGAACCGACCGACCACGGTCAAAACGACCGTGTTACCCTGGGAGGGCGGTAATAAAATCTAGCGCAATATGGGACCAGGGTCTCGAAGGGACAGGCAGCGGTTGAAGTAACCCATCTGGGGGTCTATTGGAAGTCTTACCAGTGGCACAAACCGAACAAGCCAAAACAAACTGTGAATATCGGGAGCCATAAGTGGCCACCAGAAACGTTGCTTGACCAAAAAACTAGTGCGACTGACTCCTGGATGACAAGCCACGTTGGAACAATGCCCCCACTGAATGATGTCAGACCGTAATCCCTCCGGCACAAATAAACGATTCGGTGGGCAACCGGGCAACCTTACCCCTTCTAAGGCCGTCTTGACCTTCAATTCGACCTCCCATGTGAGTGTGGAGACAAATAAGGTCTCGGGTAAAATGCACTCGGGAGTAGACGGGCGTTCGGAACGGTCAAAAATGCAAGATAAAGAGTCGGGTTTGATGTTCTTGGAACCCGGGGGATACGAGAGAAGAAAATCAAAACAATCGACCGGAAAAAAGTGCCCACCGAGCCTGCCTGGAGTTCAATCTTTTGGCGGTTCTGATATATTCCAGGTTCTTGTGATCGGTCCAGACAATAAAAGGTACCCCCGACCCTTCTAACCAGTGACGCCATTCCTCCAACGCTAACTTGACTGCCAACAACTCCATGTTACCAATGTCGTAATTACGCTCGGCCGGGGATAAACGATGAGACAAAAACGCGCAGGGATGCAATAAGATCTTGTCGTCTGCGGAAGAACGTTGGGATAGCACTGCGCCTACCCCCACCTCTGACACGTCGACCTCCACCACAAACTGAAGTGAAACAAAGCGGCCTTTCAGTTTGGTAAACACAGCTGTGTCCGACCGCCTGAACGTAGTTCTGGGGGAGGTCAAAGTGGTCAGAGGTGCGGCTAGTTGGCTGAAATTGCGAATAAAACGCCAGTAGAAGTTGGCGAACCCCAGAAACCTCTGTAGGGCCTTATGGGAATCTGGACTTGGCCACCCTACCACAGCATTAACCTTCTCAGGGTCCATACGCACTCCCTCAGACGAAATTATGTACCTTAGGAAAGGAACAGACTGTGCATGAAACGCGCATTTATCCGCCTTGACAAAAAGCCCATTTTCTAGCAACCTCTGAAGCACTCGTCGGACGTGCTGCACGTTAGAGATGCGTGGATGGGCTATTATTTCATCTGCAACCGCATCACAAAACTCATCATCCGTCCGCCATCCATCCGCACCAACGTTTTTGACCAATTTTCAAAACCGCACCCGCCCGCCATCCGCTGATACAAGGCGCTGCTGATGACAGCCGCGAGACTAGAAACCGCCCGCCACCTGCCCGAATTTAATTAAAATATTTTTTTTCGTCACGTCATCCGCCCGATCCGCGGTTTATCCGCGGAGTCCGCGGCTATAACCGCCAACTGCACATCTCTACTGCACGTGTTCCTGGAGAGAAGAAGAAAAAATCAATATGTCATCCAGGTAGACATATATGAACTGATCTGCCATATCTCGCAGCACGTCATTGACGAGAGCCTGGAAGACCGCTGGGGAGTTGGAAAAACCGAAAGGCATGACCAAGTATTCAAAATGCCCCCTGGGCGTGTTAAAAGCAGTCTTCCACTCATCCCCCTCCCTAATGCGGATCAAATGATAAGCATTACGTAAATCCAGTTTCGTGAAGATTGACGCTCCCTGCAACCTCTCGAAGGCTGAAGACATAAACGGCAAAGGATAAGTATTCTTTACCATGATGCTGTTCAGCCCCCGATAATCGATACAAGGTCACAGAGAACCGTCCTTTTTCCCCACAAAAAAGAACCCCGCCCCCGCTGGAGAAGAGGAAGGGCGGATGAACTTCGTTGCTAGAGAATCAGAAATATATTTCTCCATAGCCTTCCTTTCAGGAACAGAAAGCGAATATAACTTGCCTTTAGGCGGAGATTTATCTGGCAGTAACTCTATAGCATAGTCATAGGGACGAGGGAGAGAAAGAGAAGCAGCACGAGACTTACTAAACACCTCCTTCAGGTCGAGGTACTCCGCGGGCACGTTAGACAAATCCACTGCTTCCTCCTGAAACACAGAGACAGAAACAGACGGACAGGCAGACACAAGACAGGACCCATGACACTCTTTACTCCACTCCAAAACAGATCTTTATTGCCAGTCCATTTTAGGGTTGTGATGGATGAGCCAGGGGTGCCCGAGGACGATGGGTGCAAGAGGTGAGTCCAGTATATAAGAAAAAATAGTCTCGGAGTGGTTGCCTGACGTGATGAGGGTGATCTCTTCAGTGGTGAATGAAATGGTGGGGAGTTCTTGACCATTAAGGGCGTGTACGGCAATCTTGTGTGTGAGGGGCTTGAGGGGAACCTGAAGTTTGTGGGCAAATGTGTGGTCCATGAAATTACCCTCCACCCCGGAGTCCAGAAGTGCCTGACAGTCGTGGGTGTTGATTGACCATCTCAGTCTTACCGGGAGGAGCGTAGATGTGGATGAGGTCTTCTCGGCGGAGCTCCCACCCGATAGTAGCCTCATACTTACTATCGGGGTTGACCCTTTTACCGGGCAATTGTAGGCATAATGTAGAGGCAAAGGCCCTGGGATCTCCGCCTTTCCCTCTCCTCCCGGGAAAGCCGAGCTCGCCCTACCTGCATGGGTTCGTGATCGTAGACGGGGCTGACTGCGTCCCCGCCGCTGAACCGTGGACCTTCAGCTCCTCCAGGAGCGCGGCTAGGCAGGGCCCGTCGCTCAACTCGGGACAGACGACCGTCTACTCTCAGACCCAGCTCTATTAGTCCATTGAGAGATGTTGGAAGGTCCAGGGCGTAGATCCCTCTCTGGACGTGGTCAGCCAACCCATGCAGGAACATGTCCCACTGCGCCTCCTCGTTTCATTGACACTCTGTCGCTAAGGTTCGGAATTCAATGGAAAAGTCAGAAACCGATTCTCTCCTTGTCGAAGATCCGCTTCTGGCCGCTTCTCTCCCGGCGACAGCCCGATCAAAAATCATTTCAGCGGAGAGTGTCTGGAACGAGCCACAGCATGGATCTTGGTTCTCCCACACCGCCGTCCCCCATAGCTCCGCTCTCCCAGTCAGCAGCGTCAGGACAAATGCGACCTTAGCACGCTCGCTGTTGAAGGTCCTGGGTTGGAGAGAAAAATGCATGGAGCATCGTGTTAGAAAAGCTCTGCAAAAACTGGGTTCACCTGAATATGACTCAGGAACTGGTAGGTGGGGCTCCGACTGGGAGGGGCTCTCTGGTGGTGTGGGGGGAATGTCTGGTTTGGGCGGGTCCAGGCCACCAGGGCCTGGACTGCGCGACCCGTTTCATTGAGATTCCTTTCCTGACAATCCATTCGATGAATGCTGCTATGGACAAAATCCTCCAGTGATGTAGACGGGTTACTCACTGCTTCCATTCCTTGGTCAGATTGTTCTGTCATAACTGACGACAGGAAGCAACTGCAAGTAAACTCTTTATTAATATATAAATGAAACAGAGTACAGATGGCAGATGGAATGGGTGGCGCAGGGACTTCGATGGTCAAACACGGAACAGATGAAGTGAAAGAGATGACGTGCGCTGGTGAGAGGTGATGACGGAATCCAGACATAGAACGTAATCCAAAGGGAAACACCGAACAGGAACAAGAGCACGAGACTGGAACGCCAACACAGGAACGGGATCAACACACAGCACAGAGGACATCAAACAACGATCTGACAAAGGAGATGAGAAAACGGTGAGTGTATAAAGGTGAGGAGATTAGCTGCAGCTGGCACCGTGAATGAGATCAGCTGGATCGCTGATCAGTCAATGATGACAGTCACGCCCACTCACACACACCCACACACACACATAACATAAACACAAGACGAGCAGGAAACAATGCATTCATAAACCGTGACATGACACTCCTCATGAGACGCCATCTCTCCCCGCGCAATGCCCACAACAATAATAAAACTAAGTCAAAAGCAAACTTTAAACTATCCAGAAAATAAGAAAAATAAGAAACCCGTAATTAAGACTAGGTGAATTCACACAGCTCAGATCTCACCCAACGCCACTCTCAACACACTCCCAGCATACAACAGTGAGAGAGAATGAGAGAGAGAGAGAGAGAGGTGCTCAGTCACTACAGTCACAAATAATTGGTAACACTTTAGAATAATGTGTATTTATTCATTAATGACGGAACAGTACGGATCAGAGCATGTGAGCGGAGTGGAGCGGGAGCGAGTGGGGAGCACGAGCGGGCGGATCTTGGACAGAGCGCAGAGCGGCATTTTTAGAAGTACGGAGCGTCGCCCTATTTCCCGCTCCAATTTCCCGCTCCAATTTCGCTCCGCTCACACCACGAGTCTGACTCCACGTCTTTTCCCAGCCTGGCTAAAGAAGCTCGCATTGTGTTCAGCATCCCAAGCGGGTCTGCGAGCGCAGAGAGGGTTTTCTCCGCAACCACCGCATGAGTCTGAAGCCTCAGACATTGTCCAAACTTGTGTTCTTGAAGGTGAAGCAATTAATTTTCTTTCTTTTTTTTAAAGTTTGACAACATAAGCCAATTTAAATTGTAATCCATGTGCACTCTGCGCAAAAGTTCAGTTTATACGAATTTTGGCCTAATAGTTCATTAGACTACTTTTAAAACTTTGATGTAGCCTACAGTAGGCCTATAGCCTGTATATTTTTATTTATATAATTAGGCCCATTGATTCGTTTAATTTTACAGCAATTTTTTTGTACAATTGATATAAGCCAATTTTAATTTTAATCGTGCGCGCTGTGCAAAAGTTTAGTTATCAAAATGTTGGCCTAATAGTTAATTTACTTTTAAAACGTTTATGTAGGCCTATATTTTTTATTTTTGTTTATATAATTTTTATTTATATTATTAGGCCCATTTATTTGTTTAATTTTACAGCAGTTTGTGTGTACAATGGATAAGCCAATTTTAATAGTGCGCGTTGTGCAAAAATTCAGTTATCAAAATTCTGGCCTAATAGTTAATTTACTTTTAAAACTTTTATGTACATTTTTGTTTATATCATTTTTATTCACATTATTAGGTCAATTTATTCGTTTAATTTTACAGGACTTTTTGTATAGGCTATATTCATTCTTACATAGGCTAGGCCTAATTTGTAATTTGAAATAAAATATTTCTATTTGGAAAATGTTGTTCGTAAGCCTGTGGTCTAAGCTAAAAGTGTAGTACATGCAGATTTTTCCCTTTTTTGGAGCGATTTGAGTGGAGCGCTAAGCAAGCTGCGTTGAGCGCTGAGCGATAATGAGCGGAGTGGCCTGATGTGGCTTTGAACAGCGGAGCGGAGGGGTGAACAGTTCCGTGAGCGAGGAGCTGAGATTCTCACCGCTCCACTCCGCTCATATGCTCTGGTACGGATATGGCCCGGATCCGGCTGACTACATTATGCGTTGTGGTCATGTCTAGGCGCAGGTCCACCATCCGATCTGGATACGGCCCAGATCCAGTTGACTTCATCATGAATTGTGGTCGTGTCTAGGCGCAGGTCGACCATCTGATCTGGATACGGCCTGGACCTACAGTAAACCTCGGAATAAACAGAAAGAATAACATTAGCGTAGATGCCATTCTTCTTATGATGTATCGAGTACATCGGGTGTTATGGGAAGTGTTTCTGGTTCCGGCTGACCAAGTTTATGCAGCCTAACAATCATTTAACTGATTTGAATAATATACATTTATAATGTTTTATGTGTATGCCAGGTTAAAGAGATGTGTTTTTAGTCTAGATTTAAACTGACAGAGTGTGTCTGCTTCTTGAACAATGCTAGGAAGACTATTCCAAAGTATAGGTGCTAAATAGCAATAGGATCTACCACCTGTAGTTGATTTTTAATATTCTGGGTATTATCAACTGGCCAGAATTTTGAGATCTCAATAGACGTGAAGGACTATATTGTTTTAAGAGCTCGCTCAAGTACTGGGGAGCTAAACCATTTAGTGCTTTGTAAGTAATCAGCAATAATTTAAAAGTTATACAATGTTTAATAGGGAGCCAATGCAGTGTTGACAGAACCGGGCTAATATGGTCATACTTCCTGGTTCTAGTAAGAACTCTAGCAGCTGTGTTTTGGACCAGTTGTACTTTATTAAGCATGCAGGGCAACCACCTAGTAGAGCATTACAATAATCTAGCCTTGAGGTCATGAACTATCGGGCTCTTAGAGCACGCACCTCCAGGCTGCAGAACAGTTTTATCCCCAGGGCCATCACAGAACTGAACAATCTTTTTATGTTATGGACATTTTAAGACTAATAATAAAATATGTTCGCAATGGATACAGGCCTATTTATGAAGTTGACTTTATTTGGTATCAGAACTAATATGGTGGTAATTAGCCTAGGCTATTTCGTAATGTCATTAAAGCATTTAAATTGGCAATCAGTTTTGATAATTAAAACCGGTAACACTTTATATTACGACCCGCAAACAACTGCGTAAGTAAACCGAAATTACAGTTTACGTAATTATAGTGTACTTCCGTGTAGGTATAAGGGTATATAAGTTTTGGGTAATAAAGGGGTAACAAGCAGATATACAACCTGCAAAGAACTTCGTAAGTAAACCGAAATTACGGTGTACGTTTCTGTAATTATAGTGTACTTCCGTGTAGGTAAGGGAACAATATGTTAAGTTTTGGGTAATAAAGGGGTACAAACAGATATAATTTTTTTGGCCTAACGTTAAGTAGTTTAGTTAGAAAAGCCAATAAATTCATTTTTTGTCACACTGTCCTTACATACAGCCATATATATATATATATATATATATATATATATATATATATATATATATATTTAATTTACAACCCACAGATGTCAAAATTACCCTGTAACTACATTGCACAAGAACATATTTTGCCAGAAATGTGATAAAAACTTTTATATACAACAGACTAGGGCTGTCAATCTTCCTCTATAATACTATTCGAATTCCATTCCTTATTTTATTTAATATTCGAATAATATTCGAATATTAAATGCTCAAATTCATCCTATTATTAATATTTACGACATTACTCAGGCTTATGGATCGCCAATGCCACTATAGCATGTGGTTGTTGTTACACGTTCTGTCCACTAGAGGGACATCTAACATTACAATTAACATTTTATTCGTGCTGAATATGGTTGAAGCGCTACCGATGGTTTTCGGCTAATATCTCTGCTAAAACACCACCAAAAATTCTGAAACTTATATCGTTCTTTTCAGTTCGACTAGACGGTTCCAACGAGTTCGGTGCTCGCCAAATCCGTTGAGTTTTCACCGAGATATTTGCGCTTCACGGGCGCTTTTTTACGTTGTTGAACATTTACCATTTTTGACAGTATTGTTATGATGATACAGCGTGGATAACGTGCACAATTGTGTTACGATTCAAAAACTTTATTGTTCATCAGACGAAACAAAAGCATTTCATTTTCACATGTGTGTAAGCCAAGGTGGCGAGAAAGGCAAGATTGCATACCGTAAAACTTCAAATAGTAGCCCGGGCTTTTATTTTCCCAAATCGTCGAACTGCACCGGCTTGTATTTGAGACAGGCGTCTATATGAGACAGGCCTTTATAATTTAGTGTTGAGATGTTGTTCATTGAGGCCTAGAGTCTCTAATCTTTAAAAATATCCAAATGCTCCACGTGAAACTTCCGACCTTTTACTAGTATCGTGTCAATTGATTTTGATTAATATGCGCGAGGGAGAGAGGCCAAGACAGCGCTCGTGTTTGAAGACGTGAGAGTGCGCGCGCGGCCGGGGCTCTCTCTCTCTCGTTATGCGCCCTGTCAGGCGCAGCAGTCATTCTAGTCTACATCGATCAAAAAAGGCTTTCGCGGGACAAACATTTGCGTTGGCGACCGCCAAAAAGCAGACGATCGCACGGGTTTTAGAGGATTAAATACAACCTGAAACTAAAAAACAGACCCGGCCTCTATTTGAGACCGGCCTTTATTTACCCAAACCTGCAGCCACACCAGGCGTGTAGAGACGGCGTCTATTTGGGACTCGGCTATTATTTGAAGTTTTACGGTATAAATTTTTAAAAAAATATACATAAAAAAAACAATATTCGAATAGTAACTTCAGCATTCGAATAGTATTGATTTTTTTAATATTCGAATTATATCCGAATTTCGGAATTCGTTCCAACAGCCCTACAACAGACGTACAATTTTTGCCTGGAATATATTAACAGAATAGGTACCTGTTAGTTTTTAAATAATTACATTATAAATAATTTGCTTGTATATCTGGTTGTACCCCTTTATTACCCAAAACTTAACATATTGTTCCCTTATACGGTACCTACACGGAAGTACACTATAATTACAGAAATGTACACCGTAATTTCGGTTTACTTACGCAGTTGTTTGCGGGTCGTAATATAAAGTGTTACCTTAAAATCTGGCAAACAATTTGGCTAAGATCTATAAATGGATAAGCATGGTGGTGTCCAGTAAGCGACCAACTATGGCAGTGATCCAACGTGTCCTTGTATTGAATCAAAGACGGCGCCGGCCGCGGAGCCGTTTACTCCATGTCAATTTTTTTATTCGGCAAAACTTAAGCCCTTTTGACATTTTGCCTGACGTGGCTATATTTAAAAAAAATTCGCCTCTCAAGACGTGGCGGAATTTTGCTTTAAGCCCTTAAAGCTGCAGTAGGGAGTTTTGAGAAAACGTTGACTTAGCCTGAAAATTTGAACAAGCACAATTTACAGGTCCCACCCCCTTGCTCTCTGCTGCGCTACAGCCCTCCCTCCACAGCTCCTCCCCATCAGTGGAGCCTGCCGTAAACGCGCAGGCTAGTAAGCAGGGCCACCGTTGACGGCGGATAAACAGTTATGGCACATTCACTAGTAGGGACGAAACATCAACAATATGCTTTACATTGACTAAGGCCTGCCCATACTTTGACTACAAACTTGGTCCTCAAATCATTACGTATTTTGCAATACATGTAATGTAACTTTATAACGTTGCACCCTTTCTATAAGTTATAAATAGCTAGTAAGATAATATAACGGTAACTAACATAACAGTATGTAAGTAATTATTCTAGCGATATGTAGGCCTAATGCTAGATAAGGTTTGCTAGTACATTTGTAACAGGGTTCAGTTGTTATGGGAAGAAGGAGGTGGGAACCGGCAAACCTTCAACAAGTTTAATAATAAATAAACAAATACAAAATGAAAGTATAAGCCAGCAGCCCCTCACGGACGACTGCTGGCACACAAAACAAAACATAAAATCAGGCCTGTTCCTCTCTCGATCTTTACTGTCATCGCTCCTCCTTTATGCTTCCGCTTCTCCGTGAGAGATGCGAGACCGGTGCATCTCACAGGTGTCATTCATTATCACTCACGCCACCGGCCTCGCGCCGGTCTCACGTCCCTCGGCCTCGTCCTGCTCGCCACAACATTATTTCAGCAACATGACAAGCCAGTGAATTAGCAGGTTTCAATTGTTGCTTTGCACAGTGCGTGACATTTTATCTACATGTTACGCGGCTAGAGTTTTGACACAGAGTCAATGGGCTCTGTCTAATTCTTTCTTTTTCGCTTGTTTATCGTCATCGGTCTTTTTCCTTTTACCCGTCTTTGTTTTATGGGCAGGTGCCACTCGAGAAATTGGCAGTTTAGGTTGTTTCTCCGCCATTAGCACAGCTGCGGCACACCAGCAATCTTGATTTTGAACGACTGTACGCGCTGTGCAAGAGAGGGGTGTGATCAGCGCGTACACGAGCGTGATTGACACTGCTAAGACATTCCTCCTGGCTCTGATTGGTTGTTTCTGACCGGGAGCGGTGTATTTCTGCAATAGGACCACTGGGAGGAGCCAGAGGAGCTTGATTTTTTTTTCACAGATTATCTGTCTCATATTCTACTGTCAGGACATAATGACAGTTTTAACAAATATGTAAAAAATATTTTTTTTACAAAAGTTACCTACAGCAGCTTTAAGCCTTTAACCAATGGCAGTCAAACTGCATTAAACAGAAGTATCTGCAGCTGCTTGCCAATCAATTCTGATTGTAAAGTACCTTACCATTAATATAAAAGTGTATTACATCATTTTTAGAAGTTGTTAAACCCATGTCAAGAAGCGGCACAAGTGGCACAACGGGATAAGGAGGGTGGATGATTAGCGAGGGATACCAGGTTCGTCTACCTGTCACAACATATTGTGTGAACATATTACTGACAATTTAATAATTTAATTAATAGTCTATATATTACTGATATCTTAAACTATGTTAAAATAAATGTTACTGGAATAATTTGAGGAATGTTTCATTTGCATAGAACGTGTTGTCTTTCTTAACGCCGTAATGCACCTTCGCGTGAAGTGGAAAATCGATTCCTGAGCAATCGATGCCAACTAATTCAGCACCTTCACTTGGGACAGCGCCTTTGTAACATCGAACGTAAGAGGCAGCGTGTTAAGAAACTTCCTAAGGGACACTTCAGGGAACACACTTAGGAACATAAACAACTTTGGTAAGATATATCTTTCGAGTCGTCTTAGCGCGCTAAGAGTGAGCGTTACCGGGGAACCTGACCCAGATTATTATGCCACGATACCACTATGACATTACTTATTTTTTGGACATATAGGCCTACCTTCATTTATACATTAAATGAATTAACACCCGCCAACCCGCAGTAATTTGTGGGTATCGTGCAGTGGCAGCGACCTGTTCGTCTTGAAAACGAATGTCTTAGACACCATTAGTTTACACGTGCCTGCAGAAATATTATTTCATTACATTTTGGAGAACAGACATTGCTTGTGTTCAGATATTCAGTAGCGATTGAGTGAGAGCAAGAACTTGTCAGTGGTTCATGTTTTCATACTGTTTAAATAACACAAATAAGAGTCGGGACAACAGTGTCCTTCTTTCAAAGAAAAGCCTGAGTACGTTATTGGTAGGTCAACTTTAATACACATGTAATTGCCTTATTTATTTTGTACCAATGTTATTTGCAAGGTTTAAACACGTTAGTTGTCCGTAAGAACAGTAGCCTGGGAAAACCCAGACAACTTCCGGCAAATTTAGATTTGCTCTGAAAGTTAGTCTGGCAAAGAGCTCATTCAAGCTCATTTCCAATCCGCCGAAATCGAGGCACCAATCAGAAATGTTGGGGCGGGCTTTACACGATGACGACAGCGCTGGGATTTTGAAGCAGATTTTGTAGCCTACATTACAAAGATGGATGCCGCCGTCGAACATCACTCGTTCGAATCAGCTATCGCGTCTGTTTTAAGCGATTTGAACGTTTCCTTTTTGTTAAAAACCGAGCAAAGAACAACACTCGGAGATGTTTCTGCCGCTCTGCATACGCCATCTCCTTCATCGCTCTGATTGGTTTTAGGTCTATCCGCGACGTCCGTTGGTGACGCCCCTCTGGAAATGATTTGTCTATGACGCTTTGCCAGACCATCAGGGCCGTGGCTAGTGGGGTGAAAGGTGGTGACAATTATAGGGGCCCCCGCTGCCCAGGGGGCCCCACAAAATCCAGCAGTTATACTATTTAGGCCCCTGTAGTATGAATAATTCTAATATTTATATTAGTTGTATGCTTGAGATTTAAATGAAAACCACAAAAACGTGCAATTTGGGTAAATATTTTTCCAAATATCTGCTTCTCTTACCTCCATAAAAATGGTTTAGTCCGACCTAAAGTATGTATTAATTATTCAGTCAGAGTCAGTGACAAACATCAGATGGACCCAATAAAATTGTAAGTCCCGCCCCAGCTCGTGAACAGAACCAATCAGAGTTGAGGCGGCAGCCTGAAGTTAACGATGAACTTGTTGGAAGAGCAGGAGACTAACTGACTGAAAAATGTCGGGGAAAAGAAAACAAATCAGGGAACCAGAAATGCCAGGAAAAGACGGAGAGGGAGGCAAGGAGAGTGGTTGTATCCCAGTCGATCAAGACGTTCTTAAAGACCGGTTATATATTGTTATTTCGCTGGGAATTAGAAAACTTCCGTCTACAGTCTGCCGTGTACAGTCATTTTTTATTATCGGTGCGCGCCGCAATCGACCGAATGATTACGTAGTCTAAATTCCGGTCTTTTTACAGTATTGTAACTAGAGTTTAAAAAAAAATTACACAAGTCACGACGCAGTGCATTATGCATCTGACCTGCCGGCTGATGATATTTAAAACATCGAGAAAACATGAATACAACACACTGCACTTGGATGAATAAATGTATTCGCTTTATTTAATAATATTACCAGTTCCATATTATCTTTATTAAAAGATAAGACAATGGATGCTTTTATTTTTTTAATTAGACTGCATTCTTGTCAATTTTTTAAATGTTTACTTTTTGATTTATGAATTATAACAGACTGATGGGGAAAAAAATTATTACTTTTTAAAAATTGGTTTTATTATTATTTAACAATTTCTTGCTTTTTTGTTAGTTTTTATTAGTTGTAATTTTTATATAAACATTTAACTTTTAAAATAAAGGTTTTACAACAGCATCACCATCTTCTGTTATGTGGGCCTCCATGTTCATCTATTGTACAGTATATGATATTGGTGGAGGGTGGTGGGGGCCCACATCAATATTTTTTCAGGGGGCCCCGAATCCTCTAGCTACGGGCCTGCAGACCATAACTCAGTTACAACTGAGAATGGTCTGGTTTTAACCAGGCTATAAGAACAGCGGAGCAGGTGCTCAATTCCCATTTAAGCCGTGCTGATAGTATTTTCAACAAAATAAAAGTTGAAATAGAACGTTATTATATATAGCTACAAGTATGTTGTTTTTTCATTTTAGTGTTTTGGTATGCCCATCAAATGTTTCTGGTTAAATGGAACAACGTTGTATCTGCTCCTTTCCATGTTAGTAATGGAGTTACAAGGAGGAATTTTGTCTCCTATTTTATTTAATGTTTATATGGATAAATTATCAAACCAGCTAAATATGTTAAAAACTGTCTGTCTTGTGGGCAACACTATTGTTAATCATCTTATGTATGCAGACGACCTGGTCCTGCTCTGTCCATATAGTGGGCTGCAGCAGATGCTGAAGGTGTGCTCTCAGTATGGCCTTGATTATGACATAAAGTATAACGCTAAGAAAAGCCACATAAGCGATGAGGACAGGAAATCAACTTTTCCGACCTTTTATTTGTCAGATAGCTACGGAAGAGGATTAGGGCATTCAATAATAAAAAAATAAAAGCATCTCGAGATTAAAGTCATTATAATGCGAAATTAAACTCGTTAAATTTCGAGAAAAAAGTCGAAATACAATCTTGAGAATAAACTCATTAAATATCGAGAATAAATTGTCGTTGTGTTTCGAGAAAAAAACTCGTTAAATTTCGAGAAAAAAAACTCAAAATACAATCTTGAGAATAAACTCATTAAATTTCGAGAATAAAGTCATTGTGTTTTGAGAAAAAAACTCGTTAAATTTTGAGAAAAAAGTAGAAATAATCGTCAGAATAAACTCATTAAATATTGAGAATAAAGTCGTTGTGTTTCGAGAAAAAAAGTCGAAATGAAATGTAGAGAATAACACATTCGATCAGTGTTCATTGCATAGCCTACTGATAGAGGACATGGCAGAGTTGGATCAGTCAGGCTATATTTTAGACTTTATTTCAGTAACAAAGAAATACTATCAACTTTAGCAGTAATGTATTGGATTAAAAGTGTCACTGAATTTTCCCGTGCAGAACTTTACTGAAAAAAGACGTTTGAGCCGTCACTTGAACAACTGCTGCATGAACAACGAACAGCGCTGGCCCAATGGGCATATGGACAGCTATAATAAATTAAAACCGTATGTACGGCATAACTATTAATGGCTGTATAGATGGTTACAGTCGTTACATTCTGTGGATGGAGGCGTACACAACCAATAACGATCCTAAAGTAATAGCCAGTTAGCTACTTCATAAAAACAGTTACTGGCATAGGAGGGTGTCCCGAGAGCTCCGCGCGGACATTTGGACAGAAAATGGTAGTGTGGCAGCAATGCAAAGGTTTCAACAAAGTAACCATGGAGACAGTTTCTCGAAACACGACGACTTTATTCTCGTAATTCAATGAGTTTATTCTCAAGATTTTATTTCGACTTTTTTCTCGAAATTTAACGAGTTTTTTCTCGAAACACGACTTTATTCTCGATATTTGATGTTTATTCGCAAGATTGAATTTCGAATATTTTTCTCGAAATTTAATGAGTTTAATTTCGCATTATATAATGACTTTAATCTCGAGATGGTTTTATTTTTTTATTATTGCTTGGCCCTAATCCTTGTAGGGAACTTATTTCTTCTAAAGTGTAGGAAAACTCAGAAGCGAAGACAAAACTCGGTTACTAACGTAACCTCGGTTCTCTCTAGAGAGGGAACGGGCATTGCGTAAGTTTAGCTTACGCTACGGGAAAGATTCATCTTCTCGAGATATTGAAGCCAAAAAATTATCCTTAATTTTGTATTCATTGTCAACGCAGTGCAGCAGCTAGCAGACCTAGAGCAGGCCATCTCGCGTGCTCATTGGCTGCCCTGCTGGCATCTGCTGCAGCCTACCAGTGAGCCCCGCGTGACGTCACGCCCAATGAAGGGCGCTCGCGCCTTCATAGCGTCACAGCCCGCCAGAATGGGCGTGGCTTAGCGTATAAAAGAAGGGGCTGTAGGCTGACTTCCCTGCTTTTTCGACGACTGAAGCGAAGTCGCTCGTGGCGCGAGCACGGCCGGTTACGCAATACTCGTTCCCTCTCTAGAGAGAACCGAGGTTACGTTAGTAACCGAGTATTGTTCTCTTACGAGAGGTTCTCTCGTATTGCGTAAGTTTAGCTTACGCTACGGGAACACTTTGTCAACGCCGTGCGCGCCAAGCATCCACCATGAGACCCCGAACTTTCAGGGGAACCCTATAAGTGGCGAAATAAGGTGGCCAGCCACGCGGGCCATCACTTGTACATAAGCACACATAGGGAATACAGAGCAGCGCGCCGGTCTGTATAGGCACATGGCACATACCCTACTTGCAGCTCAACCAGGAGAGCTGAGTCATGTGAGAGTGATCTGAGCAGGAGGTCTGGGCAGAATACACCTCTCCTTTAAACTGACAACAGTTTAGCCTGCAAGGCAGGAACTTCTAGGTTATAAAACCTGACAAAGGTAGACGGGGAGCTCCAGCCCGCCGCTTCACATATGTCATGGATAGAAATTCCACTGGACCATGCCCACGAAGAGGCCACGCCTCTCGTGGAATGAGCCCTGATGCCCAGAGGGCATTGCAGACCTTTTGACGCGTAAGCGGCTGCTATAGCGTCCACTATCCATCTGGACAGGCTCTGTTTCGAGGAGGCGAGACCTTTGGTGCGCCCACCAAACGAAAACAAACAGCTGTTCCGAACGCCTGAATGAGGCGGAGCGCGTAATGTAAAACCTCAGTGCTCTGACAGGGCAGAGGAGGTTCACATCACTTTTGCTGTCAGATGCTGGGAGAGCTGACAACAAGATAACTTGCGCTCTGAACGGAGAGCCCATCACTTTAGGAACATAGCCATGTCTAGGTCTGAGGATGACTTTAGAGTCATTCGGCCCGAACTCAAGACACGATGCGCTGACAGACAGCGCATTCAGGTCCCCCACACGTTTTACTGACGACAGTGCAGTCAGAAAGACGGTTTTCATTGATAGACATTCAAAAGGAAAAGCTTTCAGGGCCTCTAGGACCAATGAAAGATCCCACATGGGAACCGACGGGGGGCGCGGCGGGTTCATCCTCCTAGCTCCTCTAAGGAAGCGGATGACCAACTCATGTCTTCCCAATGACTGGCCGTGCGTCGATTCTGCGAACGCTGCCACGGCCGCCACGTATACTTTGAGCGTGGATGGGGACCTTCCCTTATCCAACAGCTCTTGTAGGAAGGAGAGCAGATGCGCCACCCCGCATGTCCGCGGGTCCAGACCTCTGTCGGTGCACTATCCAGAGAACACCGACCATTTAGACGCGTAAAGCCTTCTCGTGGAAGGGGCTCTAGACTGCGTGATCGTGTTCATCACTCCTTCTGGCAGGGTAACGAGTACCCATTGATCAACCATGCGTGCAGAGACCAGCGCTCTGGATGGGGATGCCAGATCGTGCCGCGAGCCTGGGAGAGGAGATCTGCCCTCACCGGAATCGGCCACAGAGCTGTATGTGACAGCCGTGCTAGCTCCGGGAACCAAATCTGATTCTCCCAACGTGGGGCTATGAGGAGCACCGAGTGGCGCGTTTCCCTGATTCTCTTGATCACCTGTGGTAACAGAGAGACCGGAGGGAAAGCATATAGCGGGATGCTGGGCCAAACCTGGGCCAGCGCGTCCTCGTCCTTCGAGAAGAACGTTGGGCATTGAGCGTTGTCTTTTGACGCAAATAGGTCGACTTCCGCTCTGCCGAATAGGCGCCACAATTTCTGGACCGTTTGGGGGTGCAGGGACCATTCCCCTGGGGGAACGTTGTCCCTGGACAGTTTGTCTGGGCCGTCGTTCAAATGGCCAGGCACATGCGCCGCCCTCAGCGAGCGCAGGTGCATCTGAGACCAAATAAGGAGGCGTTCCGTCAGATTGCAGAGATTTCTGGATCTGACACCACCCTGACGGTTTACATAGGATACCACAGACATGTTGTCTGAGCGGACAAGAACATGTTGGTCCTGTATGAACGGGAGGAAGCGCTTCAGCGCGTTCTCGACCGCTATCATTTCCAGACAGTTTATGTGAAAACACTTCTCTTGGTCTGACCACTGGCCGAAGACCGGTCTGCCCTCGAACAGCGCGCCCCAACCCCAGTTGGACGCGTCTGTCGAAATGACTTTTCGATAAGAGATAGTTCCCATCATCACTCCCTGCTGGTACCAGTCGGCCACTAACCAGGGCTGCAGAGCCGCTATGCAGGTCTGAGTCACTCTGATTTTCTGACCGCCAGAAACCCAAGCTCGGCGGGACGCGCGAGCATTCAACCAGCGTTGGAGCGGGCGCATACGCAGTAGGCCCAGCTGAAGCACCGCTGCAGCTGATGCCATATAGCCCAACATCCTTTGAAATGTTTTCAAGGGGAGAAAGCTGTCCTTCTGGAAAGACGCGGCTAGGTGGCGAACACGGCGCGCGCGCGCTGTGCCGATAAACGAGCCGACATGGTCACCGAGTCCAGCTCTATTCCTAAAAAGGAAATTGACTGGCTGGGCAGTAATGAGCTCTTGGTCCAGTTGACCGTGAGACCCAAGCTTTCCAGGTGACTGAGAAGCACTGTTCTGTGAGATAGCAGCTCTGTCTCTGACTGTGCCAAAATCAGCCAATCGTCCAGATAGTTCATTATTCGCAGCCCCTGACTTCTCAGGGGGGCGAGCGCCGCGTCCATGCACTTCGTAAACGTACGGGGTGCTAGAGACAGGCCGAACGGCAGGACGGTGTATTGATATACCTGACCGTCGAAGGCGAATCTCAAAAATTGCCTGTGATGGGGTATTATCTGAATCTGAAAATAGGCATCCTTCAGATCTAGAGAAATAAACCAGTCCCTCGGGCGAACCTGCGCGAGGATTTTCCTGGTCGTAAGCATTTTGAACGGTCTTTTCGCAAGCACTCTGTTCAAATGTCTCAGATCTAGGATAGGTCTGAAGGCTCCGTCCTTCTTGGGTACGAGAAAATAACGGCTGTAAAAGCCTGACTCGCTCAGGCAAGGCGGCACCTTTTCTATAGCCCCTTTGCACAGCAGCTTTGCTATTTCTGCATGAAGTAGGTGTGCTACTTCCGCATTCACTATCGTCGCGGTCCGGGCTCGAAACCGCGGGGGACGGCGAATGAATTGAAGTGTATAGCCCTGCTTTATTGTGCTCAGCACCCATTCTGAAATCCCCGGGATAGTTTCCCACGCAGCTATGTGAGCCGCTAGGGGGCGAATGGCCTCCGGGTTCAGATCGCCGCTGTTTGCGGGCTTGTGAAACTGAACCGGAGCTGAAAGCGCGGCGCGCGCGCTCTCGGTTCTGGGCAACGGCTGCTCGCTGAAAGCCGAAACCGGCTGATTTATGTGAGATGTCCCAATCATAAGGGATGGGGAACCTTTTCTCCTCACTTTTTGACGCGCGAGCGGCGCTTTGGGCGGAAAAGCGTCCTGTAAGCGTGAGCGCGTTTGCGCGGGCACGAGACTTACAAGTGTATTTGACGTCCCGATCAAAATGGATGGGGAGCGTCTTATTAATGCCCTGCATTTTGTGATAGCACTTAAACGTGCGGGCGGCGCCCGGGGGGAGGTTTGTGTTAGTAAGCGTGAACGCTCTCTGGCGGGCACGAGACTTACATTCATAACCTGCTTTCTTGACCGTGTAACAGAGCGGGCAGATAGTGGGCACAGACCTGTGGACACATTTCTTATATTCAACACTCGAGCGGCTTTTCTGCGCTTTATGAGAGTGTGCTCTGTGGGTGACACGATATTTGAAGTGCTTGTGTGTAGGGGTGAACACTGGGGCGTGGGCACTTTCACTACACTTAAAACACTGACGGCGTGAGCCGGACCAGACATAATGCTCTTTTTGAGATTTCTCTGGGTCACCGTGAAAACGGCGTTTGTGTGCAGGCGAGAGGGTGGACAAACCGGCTCGTTGGCTGCTAAATGAACCACTGCAGTAGCCTGTTTGAAGGGGACTGACAGGGAAATAAACTTTGACGGCGGTCCGGCCGCGGCGGGACACGCGCGTCTTTTCTCTCTCTTTGTTAGGAGGACTTTGCGTGCTCAGACTTCAGCGTGATCTTCTGCCGAGGCCCCCTGGGGAGCGGCGGTCTGTGACGGCCGTCTGAGCGCGACCTAGGGCGGCCGCCCTGACGTCGCTGCGAAGGCTGAGGCTGTGCTGGACGCTGGGTGCTAGCTCGTACAGGAGGCTGGCTTTGTTTCTCGCGAGAGCGGCCTGTAGCGGAGCTCGAGCGTCGCGGCAGGAAGAGGTTCATGGCCTGCGTGGTCTTTTGTACCTCAGAGAAACGGTCAACGATCCCGTCAACGATCCCGATCCCGTTGACCGCTGGGCCGAAGAGACCGGTGGGGGAGAGCGGCGCGTTCAGGAAGGTGGCTCGCTCAGCTTCCCTCATATCCACGAGCGTCAACCAGAGGTGCCTCTCTGTTACAGTCAACGCGGCCATGGCTCGTCCGATGGCTTGAGCTGCGGTCTTGGTGGCGCGGAGAGAGAGATCCGTCGCGCTTCTCAGATCTGTAACCGCAGCTGGATCCCGGCCCTTCTCATCCCATTCACGGAGGAGGTCGGCTTGCAGGATCTGTAGCACAGCCATGGAGTGGAGAGCAGACGCGGCCTGGCCGGAGGCGGCATATGCGCGGCATATCGCTGTCCGATGCCAGGATGAAGCAGCAGTCTCTCGTGGCGTGTTCCTCGGCCTCCTCTTCAGACGCGACAGCAGTGAGGCTCGTGAGCGGCAGCTGCGCGTCGGGGAGGGGAGGTGGGGAAGGCGAAAGCTGGGCTCGAGGGAGGTCCTCCGGCGAGCGCGTCGCTGTGGCCACGGGCTCCAGCTGCCTCAGGGAACGGCGCTTCTTCCTGCGCGGTCCCACAGAGGGCGGAGTGGCTGCATCGGGTTTGAAGACTTCGAGTCGAGCCCGTAGGGTCGACAGCGGAAGCGCTTCGCAGAGCTCGCAGCCCCCGGACGCGAGGGCGATCTCTGCATGTTCCAGGCCCAGGCAGAGAGCGCAGATCACATGGCGGTCTCCAACGCTGAGCAGGGCCCTGCACGAGCCGCAGGAAGTGCGAGGCATCTTTAAAAAGACGCTCGCGCTCTATTAGAAATAGAGAGTTTGCAAGGTAAAAGGATACGTCGCCGGATAGCGTAGCTCACACGGATGGCTGAAGGTGGCGAAGACAGCCGGCTTCCTCAGGGCTGTCCTAAGCTGGCTGTTCGCTGTTCGACGGCGGCGGTGGCTTCTCTCTGATCCAGCGATGCGAAGAGCTCGCTGAAGAGTCGAAAAATCAGGGAAGTCAGCCTACAGCCCCTTCTTTTATACGCTAAGCCATGCCCATTCTGGCGGGCTGTGACGCTATGAAGGCGCGAGCGCCCTTCATTGGGCGTGACGTCACGCGGGGCTCACTGGTAGGCTGCAGCAGATGCCAGCAGGGCAGCCAATGAGCACGCGAGATGGCCTGCTCTAGGTCTGCTAGCTGCTGCACTGCGTTGACAATGAATACAAAATTAAGGATAATTTTTTGGCTTCAATATCTCGAGAAGATGAATCTTTCCCGTAGCGTAAGCTAAACTTACGCAATACGAGAGAACCTCTCGTAAGAGAACCAGGAGACTCGGTGTATCTTTTCTAAGCAGGATTCTTTATTTTCTGTAGTCTTCTCAAGAATAGTCTAACTAAACTAAAAACAGACTGTTCATATACCTTACAAGGGGGAGGAATTACATAGAGGTGGAGTCACTCTGAAACAAAGCATGCAAATGAAGTGGGAACACACCCTACTCTGAGAGCCCTATCAGTCCAATTGAATCAGCATAACTTATTCAAATGCTGATACTGGCCAGAAACTCTGGTTCCAAGAGCCATCCCAGAGCCATTAAAGACAAAAGGTGGAAGTCTCCCCTATAGCTAATCCAATCAATCTAGGCTGAGAGGTGAGAATCTCAGTGATCTGATTAATTTAAAATACAATGGAGAAAACAGGACTGGCAGGAAAGGAGACTCTTGCTGGAGACTCAATAATCATCTGAAATCAGTCTATTAAACTTTATCAGTTTATATACTATTGTAGTGGAAACCTAAATTAAACATTTAATAAATTTGTAATCCTACATCCTCTTCCGTAGATAGCCCTATTGCTGTGTGTGAGGAAGAAAAATATTTAGGTCATGTTATATCCAATGTCTGGACGGATGACAGAGACCTATACCGTCAGTGCTGTAAAATCTATTCTCAAGCTAACATGCTTATAAGGAGGTTTTCTATGTGCTCTGACTTTGTGAAGTGCTCTCTGTTTACACCGCTATATACTGCTCAATTGTGGTCTAACTATAAGAAAAAGAGTATGCAGAGGCTCAAGATAGCATACAATGATGCAATGAGGCTGATGCTTCGTGTCCCTAGGTGTCACAGTGCCAGTCATTTGTTTGTGTCTACTAGAGTGCCAACTTGTGAGGCACTCTTAAGACAATTGATGTTTAGTTCTATGTGTCACCTGGACAAGTTAGTGAACCATATAATTGAAGCCCTAGTCAGTCCTCTGAAAAGCTGTTATAGATACACTTCTAGGTTAAGACAACATTGGTGCAATAGCCTGTATATCCTATAGGCTAATATGGAATTTTTATTTATGTATTTCCTTGTATCTCCCTTTTGTATTGTATGATGTGTTATATGGACCTGTGTCTGCAATAAAGCTTTATTATATTATATATTGTCGCTGTCGGGCGGAAACCTTGTATCTCCATATTTCGTCATTTTTATTTGTTGTCATAAATCAATGCTATTGGTCACCCTTTACGTCTGTCGGTGGACTCTTCCCCAGAACAAGCCAGACATACCGCCTGTCATGATGAAGCCATCCAAATTGAGGGAGAAGCATAGCTCAGAATTTGGATTCAATGGTAACATGACTAAGCTATGTGTCGAAGAAGGGAAAGGCGGTTGTCCTCCTGAGCACCATGCATGATGAAAAAAAGTGGATGATAACAGTTTTAAGAAACCAGAAATTATCCAATACTACAATGTGCTGGATGTTGCAACCCTCAATGCCTACACCAACTTCACTGCACAACACCCTGATTACATGGTGGTGTGACCAATACATGACGGCTATTCATCAAGGAGCTGCATGGTCGAGGAGCTTGGAGGGCAACTCCAAAAAATCCCAGGATGTCGTTCGGAAAAAGAGTAGGGGTTTATCCCCGGCATCCTGGCCAAATTTGCCCATTGGCCTCTGTCCATCATCATGGCCTCCTAATCATCCCCATATATACTGATTGGCTTCACCACTCTGTCTCCTCTCCACCAGTAAGCTTGTAGCGACAATGAGTTTGTTTTGGGGGAATATTAACTCAAATGGGGGTAATATTCATAAAATAATGAATATGTATTATCGCCTATACACCAATTAAAATGATCTCAAATAGGGAACAGGTTAAACCTCACCATATATGAATAATTAACACGATTTATCGTGGTAATTATTACTATAGGTCGATAAAACCGGATCAATTATAAAGGTAAATTTTCACGTGATTCAAATTTAGTTTGTCACGTAATCTGTCCGTCCGCCGGACTGGAAACAAGACTTAACTATCACAATTTACCAGCCTGTAAACAATAAATAACTTTCCTGTGGCCACAAGGACAGCTATTTTCTTGTAAGGCACTTTAGATATCTCAAAAGTTTAACAAAGTAGAGCTTGGCAGCTTAAATCGACATTTGCAGGGACTTCAAGTTATGGGACAATGAGACAGATTCACTTCAAAAGATTATGGAATTTAATAAAACACAACTAAAGATTACATAGAGTACTCGAGTAAATATGCATAGCAAAAACAAACAATTACACAAAATGATTGCAATACGAAGTATTGGAGAGAGAGTTAGAGAGAGAGAGAGGGAGGGAGAGAGAGAGAGAGAGAGAGAGAGAGACCTTTAACACACCTTTATTTATACTTACACTATATAGACAATCCTCATAAACATCTATTTTCTCAGATGTACATTGATAAATACACATATATATCCAACTCATTTTCATAATCCACAGAGCACAAAACATCATTCAAAGCCCAAATTTCAATGAATCTGTCCATATTATTCATTAGTTTAAAATATGCAAACTCTGCCTTGATTCTAGTTGCTATAAGTGCCTTGAAAACCACCTCAGGACCTACTTCCCCCTCTCCTTTCAGTTTCCTTTTTCTTGTTAACCATATTGCAATCTTTGCTCCTCCAACCACAAAATTAATTAACGAGATTTTTTTCCTGTCTGATGCAACATATTTTGGTCCAAAAATAAAAAAAATTCATTATTAAAAACTACCCCCAAATCTCTGACCCACCCATCTAATATCTGAAACAATCCTCTTAACCTTAAACAATTTAAAAACAAATGATCTACTGACTCTTCAGTGCCACAAAAAGGACATTCTTTCCCTACAGTGGGGTCAATGTGTGCCACGTGCCTGTTTGTAGCTACAGCCCAGTGAACAACCCTCCACTGGAGATCCGCAGTGCGTTTTTCTATTGGGGGTTTGTATAGGGACCTCCAGCATCCTCTAGGGGAAGAGTCTGGCCCCAACACATCTGACCACTTTGTCTCTTTACAGTCTTTGAGCACGTTATAATGGGACACTTTCACGCAAATATTGTACAGTGCCTTTTTTGAGACAGTCTCAAAACCCCCCAGCACAGGAGTCCTGAAATGCAGAAGAGAACCTTCCTCTGGCTCTTCATCCACTGCTGCTGAAACTTCCACTTGGGGAAAAACAGTCTCTCCATTCTGTTCAGGATCCTCTTTTTCCTCTGAGCTTTGTCTGAAGACAGAAGGCAATGCGGAAACAATTCCATCCATTATTCTCTTTATTATCCTTATGGACTTGATACCTGTCTTGCTGCACATCTCCTCTGGACTTTTCCAGTTTTCACCAGTCTTTAGGTCAGCAATTCTTGTACACCCCGCTCTTGCCATCACGTTCTGAATGCTCCTGGGCTCCAGTGCCGGTGCTGGTATCAGAGGGTTATTAAACAGAGGTTCATTCTCTGTCCAGAGTCCAATATTCGAAAGAACCCTCTTGACCTTAAAAGTTGAAGTCCATGCTCTCAAAACTGCCTTGTAGAAAGGGGAAACATTCCTTAAGTCCATATTGGCCAGTTTGATCAAAAACAATTGCACATCATACTTGAAAATATTAGTTTTCCTCAACACAGCACACGCTGTATCAGCCCAGCACGGTTCAGCATACAGCAATCTTTGTGCTGCTTGCAGTCGAAATGTCTGTACTCTGTTCTTAATGTCCATCAGGCCTTGTCCTCCCTCTTGAACAGGTAGGAAAAGTACAGCAGATTTTTTCCAGTGCTGTCCATCCCAGAAAAAGTCAATTAGCTTTCTTTGCAGCTCCTCAACAACACTTTCCGGGGGATCCAAAACATTCATTTTGTGCCATAGTGCAGATGCAGCCAGATTGTTCGTGACCAAAACCCTGCCCCTATACGATAGCTGGGGTAGCACCCACGCCCATCGAGACAACCGGTCACACATCTTCTCCACCATACCCTCCCAATTCTTCTGCCTATACTGATCTGTTCCTAAAAACACTCCCAACATCTTCAAACCAGCTCTACCCCATTTAACTCCCCCTGGAAGCAGAGGAGGGTTCCTTCCCTGCCAGTCTCCTAATAAATATCCTTCACTCTTCTCCCAATTTACTTTAGCTGACGAAGCTTTTTCGTAAATATTTAAAGCATTTGTTAAAATCATTACATCTTTATCACTTCTTATAAAAACAGTAATGTCATCAGCATAGGCCGAAAGAGTGATTGGCCTGTTTTCACAACCTTTCACTAGAAAACCTTGCAATTTCTCCCTAAGTTTATATAGTAGGGGTTCAATTGCTAGAGAGTACAACTGTCCTGACAAAGGACAGCCTTGTCTTATACCTCTATGAACCAATACGGGATAACTCAGCCCACCTCCAACCTTTAACAATGCAGAAGCTCCAGTGTATAACAGTTTGATCCAAGAGATAAAATTCTCACCAAAACCAAAAGCTTTAAGAGTTTCAAATAAATAAAAATGATCCACTTTATCAAAAGCTTTCTCTTGATCAATTGACAGAAAACCCACATCCTCATTACCAGCATTTGCTAAACTCATTATATCACGTACAAGAAAAAGATTGTCCATTATTGTTCTCTCTGGCACACAATACGTTTGAAAAGCATTAATAACATACTCTAAACAATGTTTCAATCTATTTGCAAGACACTTTTATAAGCAAGAATTTTATAATCAGTGCACAGTAAGGCTACTGGTCTCCAGTTCTTTAACAGTCCAAGGTCACCTTTTTTTGGTAATAAAGACAGAACTGCTCTTCTACAACTAGTTGGCATTTAATTTTTCCTATGAGAAAGTCTAAAAACATCAAGTATATCATCTTTTAAAATAGTCCAGAATTGCTTATAGAATTCAGAAGGAAGTCCATCAATGCCAGGGGACCGGCCATTAGAAAGTTTCTTTACCGCCTCTGATATTTCATCCAATTGAATATCAGCATCAAGCCATTGTCTCTGATCATCTGTGAGCTTTGGCAAGTCTCTTAGTAGGTCTTCCATGCAATTAATGTCACAGTCTCTTGCTTTGAATAAATCAGTATAGAAGTTCTTTGCATGATTTCTCATTTCTTTTGGATTAGTTGTTAAAGTCCCATCTGGTAGCTTCAAATGTAACATGAGTTTTCTTTCTCCCTCTTTCCGCTCCAGGTTGAAAAAATATGAGCTCGGAGCATCCATTTCTCGTAATGAGGAGAAACGTCTCGGTTACGGATGTAACCCTCGTTCCCTGAGTAGGGAACGGAGACGTTCCGTCGGATGACGACGAATGGGGGTTTCGCTTAGAAGCCAATCAACTTCAAGTACTTCAAAACGAGCCAATGGCAAAGAAATGCCATGGGTCTGCGGAATTTGCATAGCGTAACTCCGCCTCACCTCGTGAGTATATAAGGAGAACGCTGGCAGCAAATAGGCATGTTTCTTCGCTGAGGAGCCAACCTGAGTTCAGGCGATCCCCGCGGTACAGCGGAAAGTGGCAGGAAGACGGAACGTCTCCGTTCCCTACTCAGGGAACGAGGGTTACATCCGTAACCGAGACGTTCCCTTTCGTTGTCACTCCGAGTTCCGTCGGATGACGACGAATGGGGATACCAGTCTAATCACGCCACCTTCCCAGCTGTCTTCCAGTGCCCTGCGTAAATCTGAGATCCCTGTCGTGAGACTAGCACGGACGAAGGACTCCTATTTAACACAGGAATACCAAGGTACACTGGGGAGCATATCCCAGATCTTTTAGGGAAGTATGCAATTACTGCCAACCCAGAGGGGGGGACTTAAAAATACACATATGACCCGAGGGATGCATATGGGGAATCACTGGGGTGTCCAGCCGCAGGTGGAATATTTCAACCCCAGGGGTGGCAAGGTGGCTTGCCGAGGGAAAGACACATGCTCAGAGAGGCTTACAGTGGAATACACATGTGGGGGTAGCTCCGGGAGGTACCATGCACACGGGAGGCACCTAGCCGACACGCAGGCAAGAGACACTGGCGCCGACGTCAGGAGTGCTGGAGGAACTCAGGGCTTTCGGAGAATCTCACCTGAGGAGAATATCGCACGTATCCAGTCCGTAGAGTGGAATGGCGAGCAAGCGAAGACACCTGAGCGGGTCCGATACTAGCTGGTTGAAGCGAGTACATGAGAGGACACAGGCTCCACTCGGAGATTGTAGAATCTGGCGAATGTGTTAGGTGTCGCCCAGCCTGCAGCTCTGCAGATGTCTGTTAGCGAGGCGCCATGCGCTAGAGCCCAAGAGGATGCCACACTCCGGGTGGAGTGGGCAGTCACACCAAGGGGGCACGGTCGACCTTGCTGCTGGTATGCCAAAGCAATGGCGTCCACTATCCAGTGAGACAACCTTTGCTTGGAGAGAGCCTTTCCCTTCAGCTTCCCACCATAACAGACAAAGAGCTGGTCTGAGGTCCTGAAACACTGCGTTCTGTCTACATAGATGCGAAGAGCACGTACTGGACAGAGCAGTGCCAAGGCTGGGTCTGCCTCCTCCGGGGGCAGCGCTTGCAGGTTCACCACCTGGTCCCGGAAGGGAGTGGTAGGAACCTTGGGCACATATCCAGGCCGGGGTCTCAGGATCACGTGAGAGTACGCCGGCCCGAATTCCAGGCACACTTCGTCAACGGAGAATGCGTGCAGGTCCCCTACCCTCTTGATGGAGGCCAATGCAGTCAGAAGCGCCGTCTTCATTGACAGGAAGTTAAGCTCGACTGACTGTAAAGGCTCAAAGGGAGCACTACGCAGGGCGGTTAAGACCACTGCGAGGTCCCAAGAGGGTACGAGAGGAGGGCGAGGAGGATTCAGTCTCCTCGCTCCTCTCAGGAACCTGACGATCAGGTCATGCTTCCCCACCGACTTACCTTCTATAAGATCATGCTGTGCGGCAATAGCGGCGACATAGACCTTGAGGGTGGAGGGAGACAGCCTTCGCTCCAACCCCTCTTGAAGGAAGGAAAGCACGACGTTGATCGAACATCTCCGGGGGTCTTCTCGGTGAGAAGAGAACCAGTTGACGAAGAGGTTCCACTTCAACGCGTAGACGTGTCTCGTGGACGACGCTCTAGCGGAAGTGATGGTAGCCACCACCGCTGGTGGTAGGGTACTCAAACCTGCCTCGTCCCGTCCAGGAGCCACACATGGAGGTTCCAAAGATCGGGACGAGGGTGCCATAGGGTGCCCCGTCCCTGAGAAAGTAGGTCCTTCCTCAGAGGTATGGGCCAAGGAGGTGCTGTCGCGAGGAGTACAAGTTCGGAGAACCAGGTCCGGGTGGGCCAGTACGGCGCTACCAAGGTGACCTGCTCCTCGTCCTCCCTGACCTTGCGCAGGGTCTGCGCAAGGAGGCTCACTGGGGGAAACGCATACTTGCGGCCCCGCGGCCAGCTGTGCGCCAGTGCATCCGTGCCGAGCGTGCCCTCGGTCAGGGAATAATACAGGGCGCAATGGGTCGAGTCGTGAGAGGCAAACAGATCTATCTGTGCGTCCCCGAACTGGTCCCAAATCAGCTGAACCGACTGGGGATGGAGTCGCCAATCTCCCGGGAGGGGCTGAAACCGTGAGAGCTCGTCGGCTGCACAGTTCAGAGCTCCTGGAATATAGATGGCACGAAGCGACCTCAGATGCTTCTGACTCCAAAATAGGAGGTGGCGGGCGAGTTGCGACATACTGCGAGAGCGCAGACCACCTTGACGGTTGATGTACGCTACAGTCGCGGTATTGTCTGATCGGACTAGTACATGCTGGCCCGAGAGCACGGCTCGGAAGCGGCGCAGGGCGAGCTGTACAGCCAGCAACTCGAGGCAATTGACGTGCCAAAGGCGGTGGGGTCCTGTCCAGGAGCCCGCGGCAGCACGTCCATTGCACATGGCACCCCAGCCCGTGGCGGAGGCATCTGTTGTTACAACAACGTGCCGGGAAGCTCGTTCCAGGGGCACACCGGCCCGTAGAAAACTGAGGTTCGACCACGGGGTGAAGGTCTGACGGCAGGTCGGAGTAACTGGTACTCGGAGAGTGCCGTGTTGCCATGCCCACCTCGGGACTCGGTCGCGAAGCCAAAGCTGAAGCGGTCTCATATGAAGTAATCCGAGCGGTGTTGCCACGGCTGCGGATGCCATATGCCCCAGGAGCCTCTGAAAAAGTTTCAGTGGAACCGCACTCTTGCCCTCGAACTGTCTCAGGCAAGTCAGCAGTGACTGTGCGCGCTCGCTCGTAAGCTGCGCGGAAATGGCGACCGAGTCGATCTCCATACCGAGAAAAGAGATCCTCTGCACGGGGCAAAGTTTGCTCTTCTCCCAGTTGACCCGAAGGCCCAGACGAGCTACATGGCGGAGCACCAAGTCCCTGTGTTCGCATAGCTGGTCTCGAGAGTGAGCTAGGATTAGCCAGTCGTCGAGATAGTTCAGAATGCGAACCCCGTGTTCCCGGAGGGGAACAAGGGCTGCCTCGACGACCTTCGTGAAGACGCGAGGAGACAGGGCTAGCCCGAATGGGAGAACTGCGTACTGATATGCCTGTCCCTCGAAAGCAAACCGCAGGAACGGTCTGTGTCGAGGGAGGATGGAGACATGAAAGTAGGCGTCCTTCAGGTCGATCGCTGCAAACCAATCCTGGTGCCGCACACATTCGAAAACGCGTTTGGCGGTGAGCATCTTGAACGGCAGCCTGTGAAGGGAGCGGTTCAGAACGCGCAGGTCCAGGATTGGCCGTAACCCACCGGTTTTCTTCGGGACAATGAAATACGGGCTGTAGAAGCCGGTCTTCATTTCGGCTGGAGGGACAGTCTCGATCGCACCCTTCGCCAGCAGGGTAGCAACCTCCGCTCTCATGATAGGGGCATTGCCACCGACCATAGTGGAGCGGACTCCCCTGAAGCGGGGAGGAGACCGCGCGAACTGAATCGCGTAGCCGAGCCTGATCGTTCGTGCGACCCAGCGGGACAGGTTGGGAAGCTCTAGCCAGGCTCCCAAGGACTGTACCAGCGGGGTCATCCGAACCACAGACTTCCCGTCGGTGGAGCAGCGAGGCGGTATGGCTGACCCAGACGTGGACGGCATAGCGGCCCGGTGTGGGGGTACAGTCATAGACCGCGTCCTGACAGAGCAGACCAGGGAAGGACGAACGTTCCACGGGGGTCTGCTCTGCCAGGGGTCTGGCGACAGAGGAGGATGAGAGCGGCACGGTCCGGGGACGGCGCGCACTGTCATCCGGCTCTGGGACAGAGGAGGACGAGGGGTGCACGGCCCGGGGGCGGCGCACCGTGTCGTCCGAGAACTCTGTGTGCTCAGAGATGAATGTGTCACTTCTTTCTTTAACCACATTAGGGTGCTGCCCACCCGTGGGTGAGCAGCGGGGAGTGGAAAACAAAAGATTCTCCCCCGGCCCTCCACCGGGGGAAGGAGTGGTCCTGCTACCATCTCCTGCGAAGTGGACATCATCTCTGAGCAGCCCGTCTCAGGAGCGCCGCTTGGCCCGGCGTTTAGCGGGGGGCGGGGCTGGAGAGGGCTGGGGCGCCTTCTTACGGCTTCCTCCGCGACCGGGCCCGGGTGGAGGCTGCTGCTGGGGCCGGGCGGGAGGGGCGGGAGCCATAGGAGGGCGCCCTCGGCGGCGAACAGACTGAGTACTCTGCCCGGTCGGCTGGGTGGAGGCAGCAGCGTGCCGTCGGGGCAGAATATGCTTGATAGCCTCAGTCTGTTTCTGAGCAGTCGAGAACTGTTGGGCAAAGTCCTCGACTGCACCGCCGAAAAGGCCATCTTGTGATATGGGAGTGTCGAGCAGCCGGGACCGCTCGGCATCTCGCATATCAGCAAGATTAAGCCATAGGTGTCTCTCCTGGACCACAGCTGTGGACATCACCAAACCCAGGGAGCGTGCGGTCACCTTCGTCGCTCGGAGAGCAAGGTCGGTGGCGGCGCGCAGCTCATTGAAGAGCCCTGGGTCTGTCCTGCCCTCGTGCATGTCCCTGAGCATCTGGGCCTGGTAGACCTGCAGAATGGCCATGGCATGCAAAGAGGTGGCTGCCTGTCCCGCAGCTCTGTAGGACTTCGCCACTAGTGTAGACGAGTACCTACAGGCTTTGAATGGGTGCTTAGGCTCACCACGAGAAGAAGCGCTCTGAGGACACAGTTGCATCGCAACAGAGCGTTCAACCGGGGGGAGCCCAGTGTACCCACGGGCAGCGGCCTCATCGAGGGGAGGAAAGGCGGATGAAATCATCGAGCGGTCGCGGGAAGACATGGGAGTCTTCCAGGACTTCGAGATTTCATCATGCACGTCCGGGAAGAAAGGTATCGGGGCCTGACGGGGACGGGGATCCGCAGCCCGACCCAAATACCAATCATCCAGCCGCGAGCGCTCGGGGCAGGGCGGAGGGGTCCACTCTAACCCGATGCTCGCGGCGGCTCGAGACAGCATGGCCGTCATCTCTGGATCAGACTCTGGCACAACTGTATTCACACCCGAAGGTGGCAGCTGTGATGAGTCTTCACTTCCAGCAGACTTAGACCCACCTTGTGATGCCGCGATAGACATCGCGTCCTCCTCTGGAGCGCCAAAGGAAACCCGCGGGGCACCCGAAGATGGTCCCGCCGGAATCCCCTGAGCACTCACGGGTTGCAACACTGGAGAGGGTGCGGCTGGGCACGGACTGATAGTCGGCGCTTGGTTCCAAACCGTCACCCTCAGATCACCCTGGCCACCAGCCGAAGTACCAGCTCTATTTCTAGAGTCAGTAGATCGGGGTGTGGATGAGGGGGCTCTCACTCTTGCGAGATCACTGAGTCTTGATCGTAGTGCTGCGATGGTCATGTTCCCACAGAGAGAACATGAGTCATCCACGAGCGCTGCTCTAGCGTGATCAATGCCCAAACACACTATGCAACGCTCGTGCCCATCAGAGTCGGCAACGAGTCTACCGCAACCAGAAGTGCACGGGCGAGGCATCTTTAAAAAGACGTGCCACGTGCAAGCTCTTTTGTGAGAGAAAAAGAAACACTGACTGTGTTGAAGCGCCCGGGGAGAGACACACTCGCCGTCAAACCACAGACAGATAAGCAGGAAGTGCGCGCTCGCCGGAGATCGCCGTCACACCAACACCAGGGAATCTCGCTCGTCTGAAGAACTGACAGTACAGAGAGATGGCTGTGGAACGAAGGATTAACTTGGCTCCAAAGCGAAAACATGCCTATTTGCTGCCAGCGCTCTCCTTATATACTCACGAGGTTAGGCGGAGTTACGCTATGCAAATTCCGCAGACCCATGGCATTTCTTTGCCATTGGCTCGTTTTGAAGTACTTAAAGTTGATTGGCTTCTAAGCGAAACCCCCATTCGTCGTCATCCGACGGAACTCGGAGTGACAACGAAAGGGAACGGGCTCTTATTAAAGCCCCTTTTGCTCTCTCATTGAACAAAGAAGCCAAAACAGTCTTTTTTTCTCTTAATTGTTCCACTTCTTCTGAATTTTCTTCAATAATTCCTTTTTCGATTTCAATTATCTCTTTCTCAAGTATTTTAATAGTGTTCTTTACAAGTCTATTTGAGTGGGCTGTATAGTTCTGGCAAAAAAATCTTATTTGTGCTTTTCCAATCTCCCACCATTGCACTAAATCTTCATAGTCATTTTTTTGTTCTTGCCATTTAGACCAAAATAACCCAAACTTTTCACAAAATATAGAGTCATGTAGCAGCTTCAAATTAAAATGCCAATAATAACTACAACGCTGTGACTTTTTTAAACTCATTTCAATCATGCACAAATGATGATCAGTAAAACCATTTGGAAAAATATTAGCTTTTAAAACTCTATTAGAATTATTTTTACTTACATAAAACCTATCCAACCTCGCAGCACTAATATGATCATGAGAGGCTTTAACCCATGTGTAATGTTTCACTGTTGGATGTTTCTCCCTCCATACATCAGATAAATCGTATTTCCTTATGATACTGCTTAATGAATTAGCAGACTGAGGATATGGTTCTTCACCATTTCGGTCTAATGTAAAATCTAAAGTACAATTCCAGTCACCCCCAAGAACCATACATGCATAATCAATTTTTTTAAATTCACTGGATAATTTTGTAAAAAATTCTACCCTTTCTGCTCCATTATTTGGTGAGTAAACATTCATAAAAAGAAATGGAAACCCCATTAGCTCCACCTGTACAATCAAAATTCTGCCCTCATCTATCTCATAAGAAGATACATTAGTCATATTGAGATTCTTTGAAAACAGAATTGCAACACCTCCACTTAGATTAGAGCCATGACTTAGAAAGATCTTACCCTCCCACCACATTTTCCATTCTACTTCATTACCTAGATCGCTATGGGTTTCTTGCAAAAAAATTATATCCATATGTTTGTTTTGAATCAATTCAAACAAAGCGGCTCTTTTTCTATAATCCCTTCCTCCATTGATATTAATTGTCCCTATTTTTATGCTCTCCATAAAAAGAGAAAAAAGAGAAAGACAAACAATCAGAAGAGAACAAAAAGAGAAAACCACCCTTTGTGACTTAACCATTACGTATTTTGCTTTTTAACCCATTCTTTCTCTTTCCGTAATTTTGTCACAATTTACTTCAGTCTAAATCTTTTCCTTCGACTCAGTTCTTCAAATCCCACACTCTTCTGTATTTTAACTGCTGATCTCACGAATCTTTCAACATCAGGGAAAAAACTCTTGACATCAAAAGTCTTTCCAAAAGTTTCATCCAAGAAGTCATTAATTTCATTCACTGTGTATAACTGATCATCACCACTCTGAGAAGTAAAGTCAGACATTTCTGAAAGACTGTCTTCATCACCCATCTCCTCCATTTCATCATCCATATCAACAACCTCACCAGCACCTTCATGATCATTCCTGTGTCCAGATTCATCTTCACATTGAGAAGCAATCACCTCAGTTACCTCAACTCTCTCAGCACGATTTTTTCCAATTGTTTCTTCACAACTTACATCCTGATTATTCTGTGTATCATTCCTTTCTGATTCATCTCCCTTCTTTTCCGTTTCATCTAAATTCCTTCCTACACTGTCCTTCTCACCATCATTCTCTTTTGACCCACTCGGCCCAGCAATTCCACTTGACCCACTCGGTCCTGCTACTTCATTGTCTAACTCGTTTTCAGTGTTCGTTTTATTAGGGCACGCATTTTTTTTGTGTCCAATTTCACCGCATTCAAAACATTTTAAACTCCCGGTACTTGCATAAAGCATGTATGACTTGCCTTCATACAGAACTCGAAAGGAAATGTCAAGAACCGCTGAATTTAAAAACATAAACACTTGACGACTAAAAGACATGACATGTTTCAGTGACTCGTTTTTACATCCTAGTGGAACCGTTTTAATTCCACTAGCTATTTTCCCAAATCTCAACAATTCCTTTTCTATGTCATGATTTGGTATGAAAGGGGGACAATTCGATATTGTTATGCGGCTCGATTGAGACGCCAGCGGGGAAATGACCGTATAAACGCCATTCACCCAAATGCCGCTCTCAACCAACCGACTAGTAAGGTTCCATTCCTTTAGAAAGACCACGACGGCCTTATTCATCCGTGAAGCTGAAACAACGTTGTCGTACCCCACCTGTTCGCCTATCGCCACGAGCACTTCTTCCACTGAAACGCCGGCCTCAGGTACACATCTAACGCCATGACGGAGTGAGAGAGAGGAGTCACACCCTCTCGGGCGAGCTTCCATCTCAAACACCCGCCACGCGATCAAACCAAGAAAAACCACTCACCTAAAGCTTTCTTAAGAAAACCAAAAAGAAAAACACTTTGCAAACAGCAAAGGGAAAAAAACAAACAAATAATAAATATCAGAAAAAAACTAGAAGAGAAAAAAAAAAGAAGAAAAGAAGGAAAACCATTTAAATCGCTCCTCTCACCCGTGAGAAACACACACCCCAAACTCAGAGAGAGAGAGAGAGAGAGAGAGAGAGAGAGAGAGAGAGAGAGAGAGAGAGAGAGATCTTCTCAGGACAGTACAGTTCAAAACAGTCACTTCACAAGGAGACCCAAGGTTCGCTCTAGAGAGTCTAGACAACCTTAAACAGTATTTCTTTAAATGGTACTTACTTTGGATAATGGCTCTTTTTGTGCGGCTGGTTTGAAAAGAAGCGTGAGCTTGATGTCCGAGGTTTCTTCCGGGCGGAGGTAGATGTTGCGATCGCGGAATTTGATTATTCTTAAATTCGTTTCGTTCGTGAATACACTGAACAGAGGCAAACTCTCAACTGAGGTAGATCAATAGAAAGAAAACTTAGATTAAAACAAAGTAAATAAACGAAGAACGGTGGACCTCTCTCTGACGTAGAAACTGCAAAGAAGAGAAGTGGCGCTCCGTGATTTGAAGGGAGCGGGCCACACCTTTCTTACGCGCTTGGTCCAATAGTTTGGAAGGAGGCGTGGCGGCAAGCCTCTTCGTTCGCGAAATACACGCCCTCCGGGCAATGTACAGAGGAGTCCAAAACTGGGTTATAATACACTTATAAACTGGTATTAATAAAATAATGCATCATGTTGCACTTTGGGTTAAGTATTTGATGTCAATGAATTCGTCTGATCACAATGATACCGCGCACGGTATGATTGTGAGTTAGTAAGATTAAGATACATGATTCTTCGTGATTAGACGCATATCAAATCTGATTACATGCCACAAAGCTTTGGTTCCCTTTCGAACGGTCACTTCGTATTGCGTAGCTATACGCAGTGGGGAAACTCCTTTTCCTCGATTTACTAAAGCCTTTATGTAAAGCGCATTTGCAGCTGCACAGCTAGAACATGAGCGTCTGGCTCGCTCATAGGCTGCGCTGCGGCAACTGCACATCCAATGGCGCGGGCGCCTCTGACGTGCGACCAATGAGATTACTCTGCGTCATACACGTCAGAGCCCGCCAAGGGGGCGTGACCTCAGTCTATAATAGTCCCCGAATTCGCCATTATAGCAGATTTTACTCCTTCAGCGACAAACTTCACGTCTCTGACCATTTATTGAGCCTTCGCCGTCGAACAAGCCTTCAGCCTGAGCCAGCTACAGTTCAGCAGACGACACATTTCACCGTGTTTCTCCTGACGCCGTCTCTCCTGTGGCTATCCGGCGATATCCTTTTCATTGCTCATTGTATATTGTATATTATTTGTACGAGCGTTGTTTCAAATGCCTCGTGTTAAGACCTGCGCCACGTGCGGATGCAAGCTGCACGAGGCGGACGAACACGCTAGCTGCATTCCATGCCTGGGACTTCACCACGCGGAGAATGCACTTTCTGCCGGCGGATGTGCGGCCTGCGAGAGCATGCCTATCTCCGTGCTGCGAACTCGGCTAGCCCTCTCCCGTGACGGCGACGCCGCCTCTCCCGCGCTTCCTTCTCCGGCCCTACTTCAGCCAAGGAAGAAGAAGCGCCGCAGCCAACGGCATCCGGAGAACATGGATGTTAGTGAACGCACGCCGGCCTCGTCCCCGCGTGCCTCACTCTCTCCAGCCCGTTCATCTCCGGTCCTGTTCGAGGGAGATCAGCGCCCCCCCCATGTGGCGGGCCTTGTCTCCTTCGGCGGGCCTAGCGAGCACGACGACAGCCTGTCTATCGCTGCGTCTGAGGAAGAATGGCCGGGCTCTTTCGACCCCGTCATGGCTTCCCAGCCGACGCCCAACGCCTCAGCTACCAGGACTAACTCCGACGCGGAAATGCTTCGGATCCTGACGCAGGCCGTAGCGGACCTCGAGCTCGAGTGGGCCGCGCCCGCTGAACCCCCTCGAAGTCGGCTGGAGGGCTGGTTTCTGCCGGGGCACCAACAGGCCCCTCGCCACAAACCAGCGCCATTTTTTCCTGAGGTACACGAGGAGCTTACCAAGGCCTGGCGCTCTCCTTATTCTACACGAGGCCCCGCAGTTAACGCGACGCTCTCCTCCGTGGACGGAGCAGCGGATAAAGGCTATGAGTCGTTGCCGCCCCTCGAAGAGGCGTTGGCCGCTCATCTTTGCCCGAACACAGCTGCTAGCTGGCGAACTAGAGCTGTTCATCCCAACAGGCCGTGCCGTAGCACTTCAGCCCTTGCTGGACGCGCGTATTCCGCCTCCGGTCAGGCTGCATCGGCCCTGCACACGATGGCCGTGCTGCAGGTTTACCAGGCCAAACTCCTCCGGTCTATGGACGAGGCTGGCCCGGACCCTGAGGCTTTTCGGGACCTGCGGAGCGCCACGGACCTGGCCTTGAGGGCTACCAAGGCCACAGCGCAGGCTATCGGGAGAAATATGGCGAGTTTGGTCGTGCTCGAGCGCCACCTCTGGCTTACTCTCACTGACATTAAGGACGCGGAGAGAACGAAGTTCCTCGACGCCCCAGTATCCAGCACCGGCCTCTTTGGCCCGGCGGTGACGGGGTTCTCGGAGAGATACACCGAGGCACAGAAAGCGTCCCAGGCCATGCGTCACTTCCTGCCAAAACGTTCTAGCTCGGCGTCGAGTGCTCACAAGCCAGCCCCGTCGACGCCTCGGCAAGCAAAGCCCGCGAAACAGGCCTCTCAGCCCCGCCCTGCGGCTGAAGCCCAGCGCCAGCCGAGAGCAACCAAGCGCTTCCCGCTTCCTCGACGCCAAGGCCCCAGACCAAGCGCCGCGCCTCACACAGCGCCGCCTAAGTCGTCCTAGCATGCAGGAGGAAGAGAGAGGGCACGGGTCCCGCACTAGCCGGACCACCCTCAAAGAAGTCAACAAAACTTCCCACAGCCCCCTGTTCAGTTCAGGTGGCTGGGGATTTTATTACTGCAAACAGGCCCGCAACAGTAAGCGCGTTCTTGCAAACAAACGCCGTTTTCACGGCGACCCAAATAAAGCACAAAAAGAGTATGTTTCACAAACACAACACGTGGGTTCACGGTCCCCCTTCACCAGGCGGCCCCTCCCCCGCTGTAATACTGCCTTCCCTACACGCAAATGCTTGTACAGTCAGTCCAATACTCAATGTGTGCACAAATCACAATATAAGGGTATCAGGTCCCCCTTCACTAGGTGGCCCCTCCCCTGTTGTAACACTGACTTCCCCACACGCGAATGCCTGTACAGTCAGTCCAATACTCAATGTATGCACAAATCACAATATAAGGGTATCAGGTCCCCTTACATTAGGCGACCAGCCCCAATCTGTGTGTCAAGCCCTAGCCACACGGGTTCTAGCCTGGCAAGCTATCCCCGGTGTGTCGAGTTGGGTCATAAACACTATACAGCGAGGTTACTCGCTCCAATTCGCTCGCAGACCCCCAAAATTTCAGGCGGTTCTCGAGACTTCGGTGAGAAGCAGCGTGAGTCACGTGCTTCGCACCGAAGTACAGAATCTATTAGCAAAAGGGGCGATAGAACTAGTCCCCCCCGCGCTAAAACAGATGGGTTTTTACAGCCGCTATTTTCTGGTTCCGAAAAAAGACGGCGGTCTCAGACCCATTCTAGATTTGAGACATTTGAACAAAGCTCTCATGAGACGGCCGTTCAAAATGTTAACTATCAAACATATCCTCGCGCAAGTGCGCACGGGGGATTGGTTTGTCACAATGGATCTGAAAGATGCTTACTTTCACATTCAAATAAACCCTCGTCACAGGCCATTCTTGAGATTCGCCTTCGAGGGCCAAGCTTATCAATACACCGTTCTGCCGTTCGGTCTATCATTGGCGCCCCGTACATTCACGAAGTGTGTGGATGCAGCGCTTTCTCCTCTGAGACATCAGGGAGTGCGTGTGTTAAATTATCTCGACGACTGGCTGGTGCTGGCACAGTCGAGAATCGAGCTATTAACACACAGGGATTTGATTCTCGGCCATCTAAAATGCCTGGGTTTCACAATCAATGTTTCAAAAAGCAAACTAACCCCCAGCCAGAGCGTGATTTTTCTGGGCACAGTGCTGGACTCGAGAGCTATGACAGCGCGTCTCACACCAGAGCGCGCGCTCTCAGTGCGAGCGCTTGCAGGCACTTTCAGAGCGCGCGAGCACGCGCCACTGAAAAAATTTCAGAAACTGCTCGGTCTCATGGCAGCAGCATCGCCAGTACTCCGCTTGGGATTACTGCGCATGCGCCCGCTGCAGCATTGGCTGAAGCGCCGTGTGCCAACTCACGCATGGCAGTCGGGCAAACTGCGCATCGTGGTAAATCACGGTTGTTTAAGAACCCTGATTCCCTGGCGGGCTCAGAGCTGGTACAACGAGGGGGTGATAATGGGAACAATTTCCAGGAGGAAAGTGGTTCTTACAGATGCGTCCAACCTGGGTTGGGGAGCGCTGCACGAGGGCATGCCTGCATCCGGCCTCTGGTCGAGCACGGAGCAGAGCTTACATATCAACTGTCTGGAGATGAAAGCAGTTGCATTGGCCCTGATGGCGTTTCTGTCGAACCTCAGAGGTCACCATGTTTTAGTCCGCACAGACAATATGTCAGTGGTGGCCTACATAAATCGCCAGGGGGGCATCAGGTCTGGAAACCTGCATGCGATGGCGAGAGACCTCCTCTTATGGGCACAAACCAACCTGAGCTCTCTGAGAGCAGCGCATATACCGGGCATCCAGAATGTGGGCGCGGATATGCTTTCACGGGGCAACACTCCCCTCGGCGAGTGGTCCCTGAACCCACAGACGGTCAGTCTGATATGGCAGGTGTTTGGCGAGGCCGAAGTCGACCTGTTCGCCTCGAGAATCAACACCCACTGCAAGTGGTTCTTCTCGAAGGACAGGGACGCGCTGGCCCATGTCTGGCCCAACCGCCCCCTCTATGCCTTTCCCCCCGTCTCGATGATTCCACAGGTCATCAAACGGGTCAGAGAGAGCGGGTGCCCAGTCCTTCTGGTGGCCCCTCTCTGGAAAACCAGACCGTGGTTCCCGGAACTGGTTCAGTTATCGGACACAATCCCATGGCCTGTCCCACTGAGGAAAGACCTCCTCACACAGGCGAACGGGACACTGTGGCATCCGAGACCCGATTTATGGGCCCTCCATGTTTGGCCCCTCAACGGGTACCCAAAGACCTTCCTGAGAAGGTTTTAAGCACTATATCCGAAGCCAGGGCCCCGTCGACTCGGCGCCTCTATGCTTCAAAATGGTCAGGTTTTTCCAGCTGGTGCTCGAAAAATCAGGCTGACCCAGGGTCATGTGAGATATCTGTGGTTCTCTCATTCCTACAGGAGCTGCTGGATGCGGGTCGCTCCCCGTCCACGCTCAAAGTGTATGTGGCAGCCATAGCAGCACATCATGTTCTGGTGGCAGGCCAGTCACTGGGAAGAAACGACTTGGTCGTGAGATTCCTTAAAGGTGCTAGGAGGATTAACCCCTCCAGACCTCCATCTGTGCCGTCCTGGGACCTCTCCATGGTCCTGAGGGCTCTGAAAGGTCCGCCTTTCGAACCGCTCCAATCGGTTGATCTAAAACCCCTCTCGCTGAAGACTGCTCTCCTTATGGCTTTGGCATCTATCAAGCGAGTGGGAGATCTGCAGGCGCTCTCTGTGAGCCCTGCATGTTTGGTGTGGGGTCCGGATGACTCCAGAGTCGTCCTCAAGCCCAGACATGGTTACGTCCCTAAAGTGCTCTCAACACCGTTCAGAGCACAGGTGGTGACGTTATCAGCCCTCCCTCCTTCTGCAGAGGATGGAGAGGTTAATCTTCTCTGCCCTGTCAGAGCGCTGAGAATCTATCTGGAGCGTTCTGCGTCTTTTAGACAATCAGAACAGCTTTTTGTCTGCTTTGGTGGTAGACTAAGCAAAGACTGTCTAGATGGATAGTGGATGCTATTTCTATGGCTTATACCGCAGTAGGTCAAGTTTGCCCTATAGGCGTCAAGGCCCATTCGACCAGAGGTATGGCCTCGTCATGGGCTTGGTCATCTGGCATTCCCATAAGTGATATTTGTGATGCGGCCGGCTGGTCCTCGCCTTCCACGTTTATGACTTTTTATAATATGGAAGTGCCTTCCCTGCAGGCGAAGGTGCTTTCGGTATGATTAAGGCCCGTCTGTGGCCGGCCTTGTCATATATTACTGTGCACAATCACATTCACATATATATATATATAAACCCGCTGTTGCTGGTTATAATTACATATATAAAACCCGCTTTTGGCCGGTTATATGATATAAAACCCGCTTTTGCCGGTTATATTCCATACATATATAAAACCCGCTTTGGCCGGTTATAATTTCATGTATAAACCCACTTGTCTGGGTATACGTTCATATACTAATAACCCCGACAGTGTCTGGGTTCGTTGGTGTAGTATGTTGGGTTATTCTAACTGACGCGTACTATTTAGACCTGACGGTGTCTGGTCTATTTATGCGTAATGGTGCGGTTATGGCTTGTTCTGTATGCTCAGGGGCCTGAGTTGCAGTGGCAGCCAGTTACTCAGTGCGGTGTTTTGCATGGCGTCCCCACTGCGTATAGCTACGCAATACGAAGTGACCGTTCGAAAGGGAACTACTCGGTTACTCACGTAACCTCAGTTCCCTGAGTTAGGGAACGAGTATTGCGTAGCCGGCCGCACTATGGTAACATGGCAAGTTGTCGCTTCAGTCGTTAAACCTGCTATAATGGCGAATTCGGGGACTATTATAGACTGAGGTCACGCCCCCTTGGCGGGCTCTGACGTGTATGACGCAGAGTAATCTCATTGGTCGCACGTCAGAGGCGCCCGCGCCATTGGATGTGCAGTTGCCGCAGCGCAGCCTATGAGCGAGCCAGACGCTCATGTTCTAGCTGTGCAGCTGCAAATGCGCTTTACATAAAGGCTTCAGTAAATCGAGGAAAAGGAGTTTCCCCACTGCGTATAGCTACGCAATACTCGTTCCCTAACTCAGGGAACTGAGGTTACGTGAGTAACCGAGTAGTTATATCAATTTGTCACAAAGGGATCGTGAAGCACAACAAGAAAACATTTTTATACATTTAAAAAGGTGATTTTTGACCAAACGTGTTCAGAATGATTGTTTCTTGTGTGCGTGTGTGTAGAAGAGTTCAACCAGTCTTCGGTCACGCGGTGAACTTTTGATCATCTTCAGTTCCGTGTATGTGTGTGCATTCTTTCGAATTTGATGAGTTTAGCATCTGTTACAATGGCCAGTTGTCTAATTACACAATGTTCGTCTGTGTTTGTGAGGTATCCTGCAGAGGGGGAGCCATGGGATCTTCAGCCAGAGCGGCTTAATGGGTAATGGGTCACATGCGCAATAGTAGTTCTTTGTTTACTTATCAGAGAAAAACGGCGCGTGGGCACATCAGTATCGGTAATTCAATTAAGTCCAAGCACCATTTGCTTCGTGTGCAGTAGTATAGTTGGTGTCTCCGGTGAGTTGATGAAGTGCGTGCTGATGATTTATAAAATTTTTGACTAGGAGGGAAATAATTGATTTGGAGCCATGGGATCTTCAGCCAGAGCGGCTTAATGGGTAATGGGTCACATGCGCAATGGTAGTTCTTTGTTTACTTATCAGAGAAAAACGCCGCGTGGGCACATCAGTATTGGTAATTCAATTAAGTCCAAGCACCATTTGCTTCGTATGCAGTTCATGAAGAGAGAGGAGCTGTGTATGAATCAGTAACTTAATTAAAAGTCCCATGACATCTGCTTTTTGTCACAGTCTCTGAATCGAAATAATGAAAAACCAGCAATTTAATCAAATGTCTCAGAACTGACCATCTGCCTGCTGCTACAAGCTGGTGTGTGGTGGTGTTCTGGTGCACTCTGGCTGCTGTCGCATCATCCAGGTTGATGCTGCACATTGGTGGTGGTTGAGGAGATTCCCCGCTTCCATGTAAAGCACTTTGAGTTCAAACAAAAGCGCTACATAAATGTAACAATTAAAAAAGAAAAGAAAACGCAGCCACCACCCAGCCACAGGAGGACATCAGCAGGAGGGCCAATCGAAGAGTGCACCAGGCCCGTGTGCAAGGAGCACAAACGTGTAGTTGTCATTTGTGAGACATGTAAGCACTGAGATGGAAATTTAAGACACGCTGTACCCGTGTGATTTTATTTTGTCAGTTTTTTTTCATTGTGTCACATTCACCACAATTCACTACAGTTGCACTACACCACAGTTCAATTTCAGTGTCATCGGTGTTATGTGTGACAAAGTGGCCAATAAACATATTTCAAGTGTTACAGTAAATGTGTTGATCTAAATGTTTGTGAATTGGTTATTTTAACAAAAGGTTTTCTTTATATTTTGTTTTATTATCACGCTTGCATAGATGGGTCATTTTTGACCCATGTGTGTAAACTTGACGTATTAACACAAAACCTATGAAATATTAAAATGTGAATTTGTGATCATTGAAAACAAGATATTTTGAATATTCATAAATAATGGAATTCATAGATCATGGAATATTAAATGCTGAAATAAAGTGATTTCAAAAGATGAAACAAAAAAATGCCAAGCCATGCATGAAATAACATAGGAAATGAATGTGGGTCTTTTTAGACCCATGTTGTGCATTAGAAGGGGTTTGCATAGCTTGTGCATCAAAGGGTTAAATGGGAATTGAGCACCCGCTCCGATGTTCTTACGGACAACAAACGTGTTTATACCTTGCAAATAATATTGGTACAAAACAAATAAGGCGTTTACATGTGTACTTGACCTACCAGTAATGTACTCAGGCTTTTTATCTTCACAACGAGTCTCCCCGTCGGACTGCCAGCGCCGCTGCGAGAGGAAAATACTAGCCAGCATGGCTTAAATGGGAAGTGAGCACCCGCTCCAATGTTCTTACAGATATATTAACTCAAACATATTTATACATTTCAAATAACATTTGTATAAAACAAATAAGGCGATTACATGCGTTTTGATACCTACCAATTTAACGTACTAGGAGGACTTTCATCTTCACGACGCTGTGGGAGGAAAAGGCCAGAAAATGAACGCTTGCTCAGATATTCTTACAGAAACGTATTAACTAAAACGTAGCTTTATATACTGAAAATAAATAACACCAGAATAAAAAATTTAAAGCGATTTAAATAGTCTAAAAATTATAGTCAACCTACCATACTCTTGTGGTCTTTCAACTTCATGATGAGTCTATCACATAGCCATTGTGTGAGGAGGTGTGTGGTTGTTTTTCGCGGTCAGTACTGTATTTAGATGTACAGTAGGCTAATATTTTCCCAGAATGCATTGAAAATATACAGTAAATTACTGTATGTTTACCAACAAATCAATGCCATATATATATATGTATATATATATACATATATATATGAAAGAGTGTTGATAAGGTACACAACAGTATTTTTACATTTAGGGTAACATGGTGAGTTATAAATGTTCATTCTAAGTGTGTGTCAACTGCTACGTAAACTAATGTAAATATGTACAGTAAGTTAACCTTACAAAACAGTAAAGCTATTTACAGGCACTGTTCATGGTTAGTTCATGTTAACTAATGTATTAACTAATGTTAACTAACCGTGCTGTTAACGTGAATTGATGCATTAGTACATGTGTGAGTTAACGTTAACAAATATTAACTAATGCTGAACAGAGGTATTGTTCATGGCTAGTTCATGTTAACTAATGCATTAACTAATGTTAACTAACCGTGCTGTTAACGTGAATTGATGCATTAGTACATGTGTGAGTGAACGTTAACAAATATTAACTAATGCTGAACAGAGATGTTGTGTCACGGGAACACACGGGAAAACAGGAAGATCCAAATGCAGCATATTTATTATTAGGGCAATCCAATAACTCGTGGTCATCCAGGCAGGGTTCAAAGTCCATTTTAGAAATCCAAACACAATAAACAAAACAAGTAACAGGCTAGAACACAGACCAGAAGTGTAGTGACAAATGACAACGACTCCGTAACAAACACTGACACAGACAGGTAATATATACACACAGATCTAACAATGTGATGGGAAACAGCTGAGTGCAATGAACTGATGAGTGACAGACAGAATGCTGGGAAATGAAGTCAAATGTGAAAGACACCGTGAGAACGAGGACCTCTAGTGACAACCCAGGGAAACACAACCAGACACTGTGACATAACCCCCCCTCTACGGAGCGGCTACCAGACGCTCCACGACAACATTAAAACACAACATCAGAGTTCAGGAGGGAGGTGGAATGGTGGAGGATCAGGGGGAGGGATGGTGGGCCAGGTCCGTGAAGGGAAACAGGAACAGGGGGTGATGGTTTAGTCGGGGACCAAGGCGAAACAGAAAGTCCATCAGGTGACCAGGGTGAAACAGACCGTCCATCGGGCGGCCAGGGCGGTGATGACCCCTCGGGCAGCCAGGGCGGAGCAGACAGTCCATCGGGCGGCCAGGGTGGATCCGGCTGTGCAGGCGGCCGGAACGGGGCAGGTCCTTCGTGCTGCCACGGCGGTGAAGACGCCTCAGGCGGCCACGGCGGAGTCGACCAAGGCGACCACGGCACAGGAACCTGGCTCAGGAACAGCAACAGACACCGGTTCAGGAACAGCAACAGACACCGGCTCAGGAACAGCAACAGACACCGGCTCAGGAACAGCAACAGACACCGGCTCAGGAACAGCAACAGACACCGGCTCAGGAACAGGAACAGCAACAGACACCGGCTCAGGAAGAGCAACAGACACCGACCCGGCGGCGGCTATCCTGTCTGGGGGCACTGGCTCCGGCTCAGGAACAGCGGGCACTGGCTCCGGCTCTGGAACAGCGGGCACTGGCTCCGGCTCTGGAACAGCGGGCACTGGCTCCGGCTCTGGAACAGCGGGCACTGGCTCCGGCTCTGGAACAGCGGGCACTGGCTCCGGCTCTGGAACAGCGGGCACTGGCTCCAGCTCTGGAACAGGGGGCACTGGCTCCGGCTCTGGAACAGCGGGCACTGGCTCCGGCTCTGGAACAGCGGAATAGCAGACACTGGCATCTCCAGGATCCGAGCCAGACGCTCCAAATAATCCATCATAGCCTTGGCGGCCACACGAATGGGCATCTCTTGATCTGTCTCTGGCTGGGCAGACGTGACGTGAACAGTCTCTGGCTGGGCAGACGTGACGTGAACAGTCTCTGGCTGGGCAGACGTGACGTGAACAGTCTCTGGCTGGGCAGACGTGACGTGAACAGTCTCTGGCTGGGCAGACGGAAAGTGAACAGTCTCTGGCTGGGCAGACGTGACGTGAACAGTCTCTGGCTGGGCAGACGTGACGTGAACAGTCTCTGGCTGGGCAGACGTGACGTGAACAGTCTCTGGCTGGGCAGACGGAAAGTGAACAGTCTCTGGCTGGGCAGACGTGACGTGAACAGTCTCTGACTGGGCAGACAGAACCTGAACAGTCTCTGGCTGGGCAGACGTGAAGTGAACAGTCTCTGGCTGGGCAGACGTGACGTGAACAGTCTCTGGCTGGGCAGACGTGACGTGAACCATCTCCGAATCAGCCTCCAGAAAAGCGGCGGGCTGCTGGGACACGGCCTCCGGGTCTTTGGAGAGGCTAGGGGTCTTCCTCCTACTCCGCCGTTTCCGCTGGTGAAGTGCGCGCTCTGGGCTGGATGGAAACAGCGCCGGATGAAACTCTGGACTGAATCGCACCAGCCCAGGGTCGAAGAGGGGCCTGAGTGGGAAATGGTGTTGGAATTCCTCTCGACCACCTCCTCCACTGCGACCTCCACGGGTCCCGCGAAACTTGACCAACCGGGTCCCCTCAAACAAATCCCTTCTCTCCCGCTCGGTAGCTGGGGAAGAGATATTAAAAAATATACCGCTGGATCTTGAGGACGGAGTCGTTCTGTCACGGGAACACACGGGAAAACAGGAAGATCCAAATGCAGCATATTTATTATTAGGGCAATCCAATAACTCGTGGTCATCCAGGAAGGGTTCAAAGTCCATTTTAGCAATCCAAACACAATAAACAAAACAAGAAACAGGCTAGAACACAGACCAGAAGTGTAGTGACGAATAACAACGACTCCGTAACAAACACTGACACAGACAGGGAATATATACACACAGATCTAACAATGTGATGGGAAACAGCTGAGTGCAATGAACTGATGAGTGACAGACAGAATGCTGGGAAATGAAGTCAAATGTGAAAGACACCGTGAGAACGAGGACCTCTAGTGACAACCCAGGGAAACACAACCAGACACTGTGACATGTTGTTCATGGTTAGTTCATGTTAACTAATGCATTAACTAATGTTAACTAATGGAACCTTATTGTAAAGTGTTACCGATTTTTTATTGGATACTTTTTTACTCTTACTCAAGTAACTGCCGGTGTTAAGATTATTACTTTTACTTTGAGCAAATATTTCTATAAGTACTAGTACCTTTACTTGAGTACAGTTTTTGGATACTCTGCCCACTTCTGCGTACGCATAATCAATACATATCAAATGATCTGTAACAAAGCAATAGTGACACAGTAAAAACTTTTTTACTCACATAAAGTCAAATAGTTGCGCCGTTCCTGTCGGATCCAATAAAGAAGGCACAGCATAGTTTCAGTCTCTCTGCAAATCCAGCGTCAGAAGGAAGGTTATGCAGCGACTGTGTTTTTCCAAAACCTGGCAATGCGCAACATTTTGCATTCTTCAAAGTCATGTTTGCTCGATCCAGTGTTAGCGTAACGCATGTTATTTACCTACTACATGTTACCTACCTAATTTCATCTATAAAAGACGCATTCCAAAATGAGTCATTCTCTGTGCTCAGTTTCAATAAAAGCTGTTTTTGGACTATCAAGGAAGTTTTCAGTTCAGTTCTGAACCTTACAGGATATTCTTGTAGTATGATAACATCTTACATGTCTAAAGCTCAGGGAAAATGTGATATATCAATTCATGACCCCTTTAATGTAATTTATTGTTAATGTTTTTATTGTTTTTGTTTGTCTGTTTGTTTTTTCATGCTCCTAAGGCTGACTTATCTTCAGTATGCAATTTTCTGCTCTTCTCTTCATCTCATCTATATCAGCAGCAGTTGGTGAGTTATTACCCTCATTGATAAATGTATCTTTGAGCATTTCTCATCTGTTTAAAATACATTCTTGAAATCAATCACAGTTAGATAGTAGTTTGCTAGACCTAAAGCAAAATGTACAAAGATCCTAATTCTGCCATTACTAAATCTGTTTATATGGTATTTAAATTATACAGTTTATTTAGATTTGCATGTTTTTGCTTATTTACTGGGTTAAAGCAACCTTTTGCCAGTTACATGATATTGTGCATAACTCATGGTAACACTTTATGTTCAGTTATAAGTAATTTATAAGTTATTAGTTAATGATGAACTAATAATTTATAAAACATGACTAAACATTCATAAATAATTAAGTGATATACTAACATTTTATGAATGTTTTGTTAATTCAGTTATAAGTCACTTATAAGTTATTAGTTAATAATGAACTAATAATTTACAAAACATAACTATACATTCATAAATTATTAATAAGTGATATGCAAATTTTTTTTGAATGTTTTGTTAATTCAGTTATAAGTCACTTATATGAACTAATCATTTTCAAAACATGACTATACATTCATAAATGATTAATAAATGGTATGCTAAAAATTTATGAAAACCAGTAATGTCTATGTTCAGTGTGTGTTGCTATCCGTTTGCCTTCCTGTTAGATCTTTAGAGAATAAACCTTTTGAATTGAATCGTATACGTCTTCCTCATCTGTCTGCCCGCAACCATCCGTGACAGAATACCGGACCAAACAAGTGAAAGCATTTGTAAGATTTTTTCTTTTCCATTTTTCATGTTCAGTGTTTTTGTTCCTTTTTCACTCCTGCTTGCACCATGGACTTTCCAGCAGTAAAGCTCATGTGCCTTGAGCACGGAGAATGCTCTCTCAAGGAATACTTAAAATAATTTTTGGATCTCGCCCATCAGACAACCTTCCCGAACAACTGCCACACGTGCACAGTTGTCCGGGGAGGTTCCTCGAGGGAGCTTCGCGTCATATGTGGAGGGCTGGCGTCCTGTGGATGTGCGTTCACCGTCAAGGATGCCGCCAGCCCCACTCCCCATCCAGTGCCCAGCCAGAACCACCCAGACGGCGAGGATCGTTGACCTGAGCCCACCGCAGGTAGCGCGATGGAGACCACTGTGATGAATGAGCCCGCACCCACAAGAGCGACCGAGGACCACATCGCCACGGAGCCAGAGCAGCATGCGCCTGACCAGGTGTGTGAGCCGGCCGAGCCATCCATTGCCAAGGGAGTGCTGGTGGACTTTAAGGTTCGGAAGTGAGCCCCGCCCAAATTTACTGTCGCCCTGGCTCCTAGACCTGCGCTCCTTCCACCCTCGACCTCGGCGTGGACCATCGGCCATTCGGTCTTGCCGGACTCCCTCGGCACGTCGGCTCCACCGAGGTCAGACATCGCTTCACCTCCGCTGTGGACTTGCGGACTGCCCGCTGCTCTCTGGTCCTCCACCCCTTCTGCTACGGCTTGCTCCGCCCTACATCAGACTCCACCTCCGCCCTCGGTCACTCCAACTCGCCCTCAGACCTCCGGACCCCCACCTCGCTCTCGGGAGGTCGTCACTGCGGCTCCGTCACGGCCACCAGGATCTTCACCATCTGTCCACCTTATCGGCTGTGCGGTGGGCTCCATCCTCGCCGGTGTCTTCTCCGGTCAGCCCCATTGCGGCCCTCATCAGTATTCCTCCATGGCTCCTCCCTCTGTCTGGGATTATTAGCAGAAATTTATTCTAATATACATAATATTGTACATAATTCTAATATATAATATTACAATACATACAATCCTCTATTACTAAATTGCACTATATTATATTAAAAAACGTTAACCATGCATCATGCATCACCGTCCTGTCCTGACTCTCTGTGGTCATTAAAAATCCAAATTCCATCCAATGGCCCTTGCCAATCATGGCCTCCTAATAATCCCCATCCATTGAATTGGCTCTATCACTCTCTTTCCTCTCCACCTATAGCTGGTGTGTGGTGAGCGTACTGGGCTGGCTGTTGTACTGTGGCTGCCGTCACATCATCAAGTGAATGCTGCACATTGGTGGTGGTTGAGGAGAGATCCCGATATGATTGTAAAGCGCTTTGGGTGTACAGTAGTACATATGAAAGCGTTATATAAATGCCTCCATCCATCCAATCCATCCATCCATCCAATCAATCTATCCGTCCGTCCGTTGTAGATGTATGTAGCAAATGAGAATCATTCAAATGAATGTCTATATTTTAAGAAATGTCTTGTTATAATGATTTTCAGTTTTGTTCAAGTCATTTTTTAATAATGGAAGAATATGTAACAGAATGGTATTTGGGGTAAAAGGCGCGTCTGCTGTTGGGGCTAAAGGCACTATAATTGACATGATATGGTTAGATTAAGATGGTAAATATCATATATCAAATTGGGTGTCCATCTTAGAGATAATTAGCCTGGGAAAACCCAGACAACTTCCGGCAAATTTAGATTTGCTCTGAAAGTTAGTCTGGCAAAGAGCTCATTCAAGCTCATTTCCAATCCGCCGAAATCGCGGCACCAATCAGAAACGTTGGGGCGGGCTTTACACGATGACGACAGCGCTGGGATTTTGAACATGATTTTGAAGCAGATTTTGTAGCCTACATTACAAAGATGGATGCAGCGGTCGAACATCACTCGTTCGAATCAGCTATCGCGTCTGTTTTAAGCGATTTGAACGTTTCCTTTTAGTTAAAAACCGAGCAAAGAACAACACTCGGAGATGTTTTTTCCGCCGCTCTGCATACGTCATCTCCTTCATCGCTCTGATTGGTTTGAGGTCTATCCGCTACGTCCGTTGGTGACGCCCCTCTGGAAATGATTTGTCTATGACGCTTTGCCAGACCATAACTCAGTTACAACTGAGAATGGTCTGGTTTTAACCAGGCTAAGAGATAATCACCATATTAAAAAATATGATATTAATCATGTTATAATAACATATCATATGTATTTGTTACTACTGTAAAGCTTTATTAGATTATTATGGGATCTCATTCAATACTTTCTGAATCATAACTTTTTTAAATAATTTTGTTTCAGTATTTTTTAAATGAACATCAATAAAATATCAATAAATATAATTTTAATGTGATTTATTGAACAAAAATATTTTTTTTCATTTGTCAAAATAAACCAAAAATAGTGCATACGTTGCTAAAGTGATTGTTTTGAACAAGTATTAACTTAGACATTATTGAAAACATATTATTTTATCTGAAGTAAAAGTGGAGGAAAGAGTACTAACAAATTGTACTTAAGTAAAAGTATTGCTTCTTAAGTAATAATTTACTTGAGTACAAGTAGAAGAACTGAAAAATAATATGACTTATGTAAGAGTAAATAAGTAGTTTGCTTAAAAACTACAAGTAACTACGTTACAAAGTACTTTAGTATTATTTTTCTATTTTTACCCAAAATGGGAAGATGATAGCAATATGGAGCACTAAACACTCAACCCTTTAATGCAATGAGAATCAACATAGCTTGTATCATATAATTCAATAAAAAAAATATTCTCACTCTGAAACCAACATGAAACCAATTTCAAACACGACTGACATGTATTGTGATTTTGAAAAGTAAGTCCAGGAAAGATCATTTGAATGTTTCATTTGAATCATTTCAAAATTGAAAGCAAAGAAGGTTAAGTGAGAGGACCCATAAAAAAGAGAGATTTACAACAGTAGCCTATGAATAAAAAAGTGGGGTACGGGTTAACATTAATTAAATACTCTTTTTTTCTTCGTTCTACCGATAATGTGCTGGGAGGCCATTGTTGCTATTTTAACACACTACACTTTTACATGCCTCTGATTGACAGATAAATCATGCGATCTTATTTCACTGTTGTTAAGGTTTCTTCAGCTTTGTACAACATTAGCTTCGTACATTTAGTTTAACTGTATTGTTAAAGAGGGCGAGCTTTACCATTTAATTGAGCTGTGCTTGCTTTTTAGACACTTATATTGTTCTTGCTCCGTCAGTGCAATAACTGCGTCCATGTTATGAGCCGAGTTTTTTTATTTACTTTAACTGCTCAGTGCTCTGGTATTATCAATGGGATTACGTATTTCATGAGTTGCTAATAATTCAAATTTAAAATCATAATATTAGCATAGTGTAAAGCCTATCTATGGTGCACATTAAGATGTCCAACCCAGTTGTCGTTTCAATTCAATTTATTGACAACAATCACATAAATAGGCTTAGATGGCAGCAAGTTGATAAGTTAAAAAGGGTTCATCATACACCTAGGTAAATCAGTGCAGACCTTCAATTTGAATTGACTTAAGAAATTCAAAACAGTGACAAAGACCAGCTCCTAGAACAGAGCCAGAAAAACACCCTTATTATTTGTGCTAATAACATTCACAAACAAAACATTTAAAAAAACAACATTCCTCAAAAACACACATTAATTAAAACAAACATACACTTCAACCATACATCACGTACCTGGCAACAGCTTACAACAACTGTTTTCCAAACCAGGAACAAACCATCATTACAACCTGCACAATATTTAGATACACATGATTATCACGCATTTAAAAACAATTACATCAAACATAGCTGATGAAAGTTTGATTTACCTCCAAGAAGGAAAATCACTGCTACCTATCTGGCGTTGTTGTACCTTACAACAGCTACAGCTTACAACAACTGTTTTGCAATTTAGGCACATACTCAGTCTCAAAGACAGAAATCTCAGCAGCCTATCTGGCGTTGTCTATTCAGCGTGCGTGCCGCCATTACTACTGAACTAACGCTACTCCATTCATAAAGGGGACATCGGACCGGAAACTACCGTATTCACCCTACCACAAAGGACTACCGTAAATACTATAGTGGTTACAACCATCACCTTATCACATTCACCCCCCTACCACTGATCATTGTCCCGATGATCTTTCAATTCATTTTACTAGCCACCTGTACGAAAAAATAAATAAAAATAATAATAATAATCACCCAATGTCCTTTTATAAGAAATTATCTACTCTATGGACCCATCGTCTTCATTCAACACAACTGATCTGGGTAAATTAAATGGGTTAGAATGGCCATTCAGTTGAGGCTTCCCCCCTAACAACCCATGCTTCCTCTGATTCACTATCAGAGACTAAATCATTACGGCTCTGCACATCTTCATTGAATGACGCTACCATCCCTGGACCACATGGCCTCAACTCTGTTTGATGCACATTTTTAGGTGGGCACGATCCATCCAAAGGAGCAATTGTATACACTGCTTTAGAGTCATCTGGCTGAGCAAGCACTTTGAAAGGTGTGGGCATCCACAAATCCTGAATCTTATGTCTTCCTGCAAAATTATGATTTTTACGATAAACCAGTTGGCCCACCTGCAAAGGACTTTGTAATGAAGGTGGACCAATCTGTCTCTTCCTAACTTCGGCAGCATGCTCCATCTGCCCCCTTGCTTTTTGATAAGCCTCTTTTAATCACTCCTGATGCCCTACCACCCACTCATCAACTGTCTCTGTAGCATCTGTCAGACCTACCCCAAACAAAATGTCAACTGGTAACTTCGGTGATTGCCCAAAAACCAGATAATATGGGCAATAGCCTGTGCTCTCGCATGTTCAGTTGTATTATAAGCAAAAACAACTTCTGGTAAATATTCTACCCATCTCTTTTTCTTGGATGGGGAGAGAGTCCTTAACAAATTATGCAGGGTTCGATTGAACCTCTCGCACTGGCCATTGCCCTGTGGGTGATAGGGGGTAGTTCGACTCCACCCAATCCCATACATCTTACATAAATTTCGAACCACCTCTGCCTCGAAACATCTTCCCTGATCCGAATGAATTCGTTGGGGAACTCCATACTTATGAATCCACTCATGAACAACTGATTTTGTCACAGTCACTGTATTTTGGTCCCGGGTAGGTACTGCAAACAATGACCAATGTTGCAAAGCCCGAATGGCATACGATTAAACTGGTACAGACCAAATGGAGTACAAAAAGCAGTCTTCTGTCTGTCTTTCTCAGCAACCTCCACTTGATTATAACCACTAGCGAGGTCCAAGGTCGAAAACCACTGGGCCCCACTAAGGGCATCAAGCGATTCCTCTATCCTAGGGGGAGGATAAGAGTCTTTACTTGTCTACAGATTTAACTGTCTATAGTCAACGCACATACGCATATTGCCATCTTTTTTCTTGACAATAACCAAAGGTGAGGAATAGGGACTACAACTCTCACTAATAATACCCTGCTCCAAAAGCTGTCTAATATGATCCTTGACCTCTTCATATTGGCTTGGAGGGAGACGGCGATAATGCTGACGAACTGGAACATCATCAGTGACTGGTATCTCATGCTGTATAATTGCAGTGCACCCTAAATCACTATCACTGAAAGCAAACACATCAACATAATCATTCAGCAATGCTTTAACCTGAGCTATCTGTTGCCTTCCCAAAAAGGGACATTCAAAATTAAAATCATATGGAAAAGTAGATGCAACCTCATGACTAAAAACGACAGCCTCTTCTGAACAATGAAATCTGAACCTCCCCTGGGCATGTTTCGAAAAGAAATGGACTTTGAACCTCCTGCTACTACCTCAGCTACATGCAGGCATGCTAGCCGTGTATGGGGGGCCAAACTGATATCTAAAGCACCCGCATTTACAATAGGAACAGCTAGCTGGCCACCCTGAACCCTTACCAAACCTGGAGACACAATAAGGGCCCCAGGTAGAACCCCTTCGTCCACCTCTAACCCCTCTACCAAAGCAATATAATCGGGATCATAGGTGTTCTGAAACCCTGTAGCAGGAACCAAACACATTGAACCTGCTGGTACCAATACAGGTAAGGGGGCCATCACTTTTGCAAAACCCTGATACACTTGAACACACCGTCCTGGTGGCATTACATTGAAATAACCACCCAGGTAGAAGGTGACGTTCCCGGGACCATGGGTAACGTTTCCTAAAAGTTCTCTAAAGGTGACGAACATTCCGAACCTTTACAGAACATTAGGGACGTTCCTGAAACGTCCTCCTTTGGTAATGAAAGTGCTGCAGTTCAACGTTCCTTAAATGACTTTAGGGGGACGTTCCGTAATGTTAATCTTATGGTCACATAACAACGTATCAAAGAGGACGTAAACAAAACGTTATCATATGGGTCTAAGTTGGTCCTATTATAACGTTCCTTATAGGACTTTAGGGAGACGTTCCGTAATGGTAATCTTATGGTCACATAACAACGTTACAAAGAGGACGTAAACAAAACGTTATCATATGGGTCTAAGTTGGTCCTATTATAACGTTCCTTATAGGACTTTAGGGGGACGTTCCGTAATGGTAATCTTATGGTCACATAACAATGTTACAAAGAGGACGTAAACAAAACGTTATCATATGGGTCTAAGTTGGTCCTATTATAACGTTCCTTATAGGACTTTAGGGGGACGTTCCGTAATGGTAATCTTATGGTCACATAGCAACATTACAAAGGGGACATAATAAGGACGTTCCCATATGGTTCTCTGTTGACCATATGAGAACGTTTTGTGACTAACTTAATGAGAACATTCTAATATGGGTCTAAGTTGGTCATAAAAATAACCTCCCTTATAGGACTTTAGGGCGACATTCCATATTGGTTATTTTATGGTCACACAACAACGTTACAAAGAGGACATAATCAGAGCGTTCGCATATGGTTCTAAGTTCGTCATATTATAACGTTTTCTTATATGACTTTAGGGGGACGTTCCGTAAGGGTAATCTTATGGTCACACAACAACGTTACAAAATGGATGTAATCAAAACGTTCTCATATGGGTCTAAGTTGGTCATACAATGACGTTCTTTATGTGACTTTAGGGGAACGTTCCATATTGGTTATTTTATGGTCACATAGCAACATTACAAAGAGGACATAATAAGGAAGTTCCCATATGGTTCTCTGTTGACCATATGAGAACGTTTTGTGACTAACTTAATGAGAACATTCTCATATACATCACGTTTTGTGCGCGGTGACGTGGGACGAACCGAGGTTCAACTTCCGTCAACTTCTGTCACGTTTATCTGGTTTGTCTGCGGGCTGGACCCTTCTTGGATGGACACCTGACGGCGGTCTTTTTCCTGTTTTCTTCACCGACAGCGAGCCAGAAAAAGCCAATGTGATTATCATGTTATTTTAATGAACCATTCTCGCGTAGATGGTCAGGCTATATAGGCTTTTTTTTTAGATAAACAAGCTAACGTAAGCGCTAGGCCTATTCCAATTTGCTTATTTTAACTCTTGTTTACATAGCCTGCACAGTCTCTTCACGAAATCTAAGCGGCATAAAGTTCAATGCGAGGGTCTTTAGAATATGTTTGTATTATTTTTGTCTCTTTTCTTTTATTGTCATTTTTTCCTATTATTTGGTAAAGGCTACACCACTTTTCCATGGGAAAAAAGTTGTGGTGATCCCGCTATTTGGCTCGTTGATGTAAAACAGTCTTTTACAATTGTTATTATAAAATCAAGAATGCAGACGTTTTAAGCTCAGCAACAATGGCAGCAAAATGTACACAGTATATTAAAAAAAAACTCACACACACAGAGCCTGCAGATCAGGTTGAAGCGGAGAAGCATCAGCTTCTTATTCTTTAAATATAACAGAAGACCTTAATAGGACAAAAAATTAATATTCTAAGTTGGTCCCTAAAAGTTCTGCAGGACATTCTCAGAATGTTTTGGAAACATTGGATTTCTGAATTAAATATGGTCTTCTAAACGTTCCCAGAACGTCCTGAATGTTCCCTGAAGGTCCTCCAAATAACGTCCCCAAACCCTTTAAAGAACTCCACATCGTGACTGTCTGGGAACGTTGTGGGAACATTACTGTAACGATCACCAGCTGGAGTGCCCTCGAGAGCCACCAAAGGGCGCTCCACAATAGACTGATCACTTCCTCACAAACTACATTTCCCATAACTCACTGCCCGGATTCATCAGCACTCATTTCATTCACCTGTGTCTTAATACCTGGTTTTCACATTCACTCGGTGCAAAGTATTGCTTTCCCAGTGAACTATTCTGAGCGTTTGTACCCTGTGTTTGTTTACCTGTTACGACTTTATCTGGACCTTACCTCTCGTTGTCTGCTGCCTGCCTTACTCTCTGCCTATACTCTGTATTCTGATTGTTTCGCCGCCTGCCCCGATCCTTTGCCTGTTCTTGGACTCTGATTGTGTGTATTCTGCTCTGCTTATATCGCTGGTATTCGACCCTTGCCTGTCTGACCCTGTTATTTAATAAAGCCTGCAAATGGATCTCTCCTCGTCCGCTGCATCATTACAATTACCAAGCGACGTTCCTGACACCAGCGGGACGTTCTCAGAATGTTTTGGAAACATTGGATTTCTGAATTAAATCTTGTCCTCTAAACGTTCCCAGAACATCCTGAATGTTCCCTGAAGGTCCTCCAAATAACGTCCCCAAACCCTTTAAAGAACTCCACATCGTGTCTGTCTGGGAACGTTGTGGGAACGTTACCAGGCGGCGTCCTTGACAACAGCGGGGACGTTCTCAGAATGTTCTGGGAACATTGGATTTCTGAATTAAATATTGTCCTCTAAACGTTCCCAGAACATCCTGAATGTTCCCTGAAGGTCCTCCAAATAACGTCCCCAAACCCTTTAAAGAACTCCACATCATGTCTGTCTGGGAACGTTGTGGGAACGTTACCAGGCGGCGTCCTTGACACCAGCGGGGACGTTCTCAGAATGTTCTGGGAACATTGGATTTCTGAATTAAATATTGTCCTCTAAACGTTCCCAGAACGTCCTGAATGTTCCCTGAAGGTCCTCCAAATAACGTCCCCAAACCCTTTAAAGAACTCCGCATCGTGTCTGTCTGGAAACGTTGTGGGAACGTTACCAGGCGACGTCCTTGACACCAGCGGGGACGTTCTCAGAATGTTCTGGGAACATTGGATTTCTGAATTAAATATTGTCCTCTAAACGTTCCCAGAACATCATGAATGTTCCCTGAAGGTCCTCCAAATAACGTCCCCAAACCCTTTAAAGAACTCCACATCGTGTCTGTCTGGGAACGTTGTGGGAACGTTACCAGGCAACGTCCTTGACACCAGCGGGGACATTCTCAGAACGTTCTGGGAACGTAAAATTTCTAGCTGGGCAGGAAAAATTTCATTGCAATCTTTTATTATGTTCATGCCCACCAACCCTGGAACAGTTTTCCTCTTCAATTTTGTTACAGGATCTGTTGGATCCTTCACTACTAGAACACCACGCTGTGAAAAGACCTTATCCATAATTTTAATATCGAGTTCTAAATAACCCAAGTATGGTATAGAAAGGCCATTCGCAGCCTTTAAGGTCAGCCACCCACATTCTTTTAGAGCACCCTCTCCTTTACACTCAAAATGTTCCCTAAAAAAACTCTGTTATAATAGTGACCACAGAACCTGTATCTATCATAGATGGGACACGTACTCCTCCAATATATACATCCATCACAGGAGTTGGCCCTGTAAGTGCATTATATACTTTTTCCCATGAAATGATAGAATCGTCCGAGCCCAACTGTTCCCCTCCCGTAGTCTGGCTCTAAACTACAGGGGGAATTCGTTTCCCTGTTGCATATTTAACAGAAACAGCTGTACCCCTGGCCGACTCGGATGATGTTGTCTGACGGCCATTGTCACTAACCGTGTTCATATCTGAACAAAATCTTGCAATATGTCCTACTCCCTGACATCTAAAACAAATAGGTCTTCCTGTTGAAACATACCTGTGCTCCAGTCTTGGCCTACGCCCCCGTCTGCCCTCGGAAACTTGGATTCTTGCTACCTGCTTTGCAAGGCCCTCTAACTTGTCCTCCTGTTTCCTCATAGCCTCTTTAAGTTCAAGAAGAAGAGAATCAGTATTAACAGGGGTATTTGTTGTAGTAATACCAGAATATTCAACTGCTGCACCTTCCGTTACTAAACTGTAGGGGGCTCTATCAGGCACATTATCCTCTTCCCAAAACAGCATTGCTTCTCTCCGCAAAGCTGAGAATTTTATATTTGAATCTTGTCTAATTAATCGTTTTAATTCTCTACGAAGTGAAGGATCTCTTACATTCTCTGCAAACTGACATCTTATTGTCTCTTCCCCACACAACTCCACTCCTCCAACGATTTTTAAAACAAACAACGATTGATGTCTCCTGCCAGGGATAACAGTGAATGAGAAAATTCCCGCAACCCCTCACCTGCCTTCTGTTTTCGGTCGAAAAACCGCTTTTGAGCAGCCGTCAGAGAATAAGCATGGCCATACGCCTCCTTCAAAACTTCTAAAATCAATGCAGGGCTCCTGCGTACCTCAGATGTATTATATCTTATCTCTTGTTTAGCTCCCCCCTCCAAATGATCATAGAGAAAAGCTGCTTGTTCTCTTTCTCTATATTGCCGATAATTCATAGAGTTCTGCACTTCATCAGCCCAATCGTAATATGAGATAGTACCTGGGTCACCAGAAAACATTAACATCTTTTTATCTTTAGGGACATAAATCACTTCAACAGATGTTCTAACTCTACTGGTGGAGGTCGGAGAAGCAGCTGAATCAGCCAGGCCCACATCTGCAGGAGAATGTGACGTTTCCAAAGGATCTGGTGTAACAGTTCGTTGCAACTGAGCAGTCAGTACTTCATTCTGTTGTTTAAGTTCATCCATTGCAGCTTTCTCCCTGACCAACGTTTTCCGCAACGCAGCAAGTTCATGCTCCATCGTTTGGATGTCAGTCATACCGCAGCAACAACACTTTTTAGGTCCGGAGCAGTTCTGCCGAAGTTCCTTGTCTTTTGTTTCACAGACCTCAACTCCTTAGCCAATGTCACTGTTTTGAATCCCAACCGCACCTTTTATCAACTCACTACCAAAAATCCTGTTCGTGGACGCCAAACTGTAAAGCCTATCTATGGTGCACATTAAGATGTCCAACCCAGTTGTCGTTTCAATTAAATTTATTGACAACAATCACATAAATAGGCTTAGATGGCAGCAAGTTGATAAGTTAAAAAGGGTTCATACACCTAAGTAAATCAGTGCAGACCTTCAATTTGAATTGACTTTAGTAATTCAAAACAGTGACAAAGACCAGCTCCTAGAACAGAGCCAGAAAAACACCCTTATTATTTGTGCTAATAACATTCACAAACAAAACATTTAAAAAAAAAACATTCCTCAAAAACACACATTAATTAAAACAAACATACACTGTATTGTTCCTTTATCTTTGTCGTGCCTTTAATAAACTACCGACACATAAAGATATATCCCCGAACTCGTTGTTTATTACTGAACACTAGCAGCGTGTGTATGGAAGTAAAATAATGCCAAATGTTTTTGAAACAAAAAGCCTGTTGAATTGTACTACTTCAAAAAAAAATATGCATTGCATTAACCCTGCTTGTATTTTAATGCATTGTATTTTTAGGGCTTGCATTTTTATAGGCTGAAATTTAACATGGTTGAATATTTAAGCTGTGAATATTTCAAATCAAAACATTTCAAACACATTTTCATTAGTGAAATTTCAATAATCCATATTCACCTTTCATATTTCACTTCCAAAATATTCAAACTGATTAAAAATACAACCTATAATATTCAACAGGCGGTTTTCGGTCCATTTTATTTCGCTTTGCAAATTCGCTTCCACAAATTCAGTGGTTCAAATTCGACAGTAAATTCAACGTTGACATCCAGGAGCTGCAGGAAAAGCATAATCTCCATCTGCTGTTAGTCGACCTCACCAGCAGGGGGTGCAAGTGCGTGTTGTTGATGAAGACCAGAGCAACAGTTAGAGCAAGTACTTCCATACGTGTGCTGCTCACCAGCATGTGAAAGTAACACTCATTCACTGCTTCACGGTAACCCCATTATAAGAAACAAGGTAAATATAGAATTACACCACAGATGTATTTAACACTGCACTACATAAACTTCAACCAGGCGCGTCGTTAGACATGGGCATTCGGGGCATTAGCCCCGGATTTTTTTTTTTTAGCCCCGGATCTCAAAAAAAATAATTTATTGATAATTATTATTATTTTTTAATATTTTTGTATTTATATAAAAAAAATGACCGGGTCTTTTAATCTATCCTTCGGAATCAAAGACGATTAAAATGTGTTCAAGCAGATCAAAGTTACTATGGTTACTATAGTTACAGCACGCTTGCATTTAGAGTGCGCACCAGAGGAGAGAGAGAGCCTGAAAGAGCCATCAGTCAACTTACAGCTTTAGGGCTTGACTGTCATTGTTGTTTGTGGCTTCTGGTGGTAGCTATTATGGACATTAGAGGGGGAAGGTATACTATATACTATATGAAGACTATAGTATAATGTGAGATAGAAATAAAAATGTAAGTCGTTAAATTCAAGATCACGTAAACGTTTCCCTCCTGTCAGTCATTCTCCATTCAGCATCAAACAGCGCGTTGCGTTTGGTTACGACAGTCAACGATGAAACTCTCTCCAAGATGATTCAATGTTACTATTATTATAGGCCTACTTTATCGGACGGTAGATAAAGCTATAGGGTTTCGCATAAAATGACTATCTTGCTGGACTGTATTGCTGTACCTTAATATTCGTTTCTACCGTGTGTCTGTTAGATCACAACACTGGAGAGCACTTAATTGTTCTTCACGCGCACATTAACTAAAATTTAAAACTGTTAAAAGAAAAGGCTCAATAAACTATTGCATAGATAGATACTGTTACTGTATAATACACTATGCATCGATATGCCTTTCCTTTGTGCTTTGAACTTTTCTGCGCGCTGTGACTCTGTGTTGCTTCAAGCGCACCATTCTGCGCTCGAGATGCGCATAAGCGCTTTGTGCCGCACATGAGTCTTTCATATATCATAATACTTTTGCGCAATGAAAGATTATTAATAGCTTTTTTTGTTCTGTTCTGTCCTATCTATCATATGTTGCTGCCTCATTAAACAGCTGTGCTATACATTTAAAAATGTCTTAATTTTATAGTAGACTATATATATATATATATAATAATTGATCTTGTTTTTCATGAATGTATTTCAGATGTTCAGATTTTATACAATTATTCTTTTTCTAGACTAAATTTTATCCACAGTTATCCACTAATCTAGTTTATAATAGATTAGTGGATTATAACACAAAAGAGTGATTATCAGTTCAACACACAGAGTTATAGAAATTCTACTTTGATTTAAAAAAACTGCGCTGGTATTGGACCGGTATCGGTTGATACTCCGAATTTTTGGTATCGGATTGGATCGGTTCAGAAAAAATGATATCGGGACATCCCTAATATTTTCTGGTAGGCTATATCTAAGTTACCCAGGAGCTCTGTTGACATAGGCTTAGCTTGATGAATTGAGTCGTTGAACACAGCAGGAGAGAACGCAACATTAGCCAGCTAGCTAAAGCTCCAGTGGAAAATTATTAGCTAACGCTACGGAGGCCATAATGTTTTTGACTCATGGCTGAAGTTAAGTTTCTCCAGCTCTCCAGGTTGGCAAAAAAATGCATCTCAAAATGCATCAGATTGATGCTTTAAAATATGGAATATTTAAAATTTTCTTCCGGGGGAACATGCCCTCGGACCCCCCTAGAGGGGTAATATCCTTCTCAACTTTTTCACCCCTGACCCGTTTTCATGCCTGCTATAGTTCCTTTTCCAGACTTATACTAGCAGACTGTTGGATTGATTTGTGTGTGTGTGTGTGTGTGTGTGTGTGTGTGTGTGTGTGTGTGTGTGTGTGTATAGATAGTTAAATAGAGATATAGATAAATATCTATATACAAAGTGTATATATATATATAGTTTTATATTCATTTTTTTTTATATTATTTAATATTCATGTATTATTTATTTGTGTTTCTGTGAATAGCTGTTACAGTTCTACAAATAAAGCATTTTATCTTTTTACCTATCAATTAAATTAGCTACAAAAAAATGCACCTGAATGCAGGAAATTAAGTGTTTAATGCCCAATGTTTCCTGGGGGAGGTTCCCCAGACCCCCCATTTATATTATTATTGCTTATTATTATGTGCCTCTGAGTAGAAGTAGTAGTTACCAAAAGCGGGGGTGGGTGGGTGGTGGGGACTGGTGTCACGGGATAATCAGGAACAGAAGCGAGGACTCAATTGCAGGAAAACAAAAAGGTAAGATTTTTAATTAACCAAACAAACAAAATACAAAGTACAAACAAAACTCCCACATGGGGGAAAAACCAGAACAAATACTAACAAGGCAAAACACAAGGAACAGGAACTTAGACAAACGAACCAGCACTGGACTGAAAACACAAAGGAAGCTATAAAGGAAACACACACAGGAGGGTAACGAGACAACAGGTGAGGAATGTTAATACTTAAGCAGATAACGAGAAGGGAGGAGCTAACAATTAGACAGAAAGCACATGGCACAGGAATCATCAAGAGCCATGCGCTCACATGAAACTAGACTAACATAAACACAAGACAGACAGGAAATGTCATAGCTCTGTCACCACACAGAACTAATAACAAAAGCAGATGTGACAAAACCATGACATTACCCTCCCTCAAAGGGGATGCCACCTGGCGTCCCCAAATCAGGAACTATAACCCAAAACACATAAGAAAACAAACAGATCAGACAACCACATCAGAAACACTAAACCAGGGAGAGAACCCAAACCAGTCCATAACCGCATAGCGGCAAAAAGCCCTAGAAAGCCAGGGAGGGATGGGAGGGCTAAACCAGGTAGTGCAGGCTTACAGGGTGGAACAGGTCGTACAGGCGGCCAGGATGGAACAGGCTGTGCAGGCGGCCAGGATGGAACAGGCTGTGCAGGCGGCCAGGATGGAACAGGCTGTGCAGGCGGCCAGGATGGAACAGGCTGTGCAGGCGGCCAGGATGGAACAGGCTGTGCAGACGACCAGGATGGAACAGGTCGTGCAGGCGGCCAGGGCGGAACAGGCTGTGCAGGCGGCCAGGGCGGAGCAGGCTGTGCAGGCGACCAGGATGGAACAGGTCGTGCAGGCGGCCAGGGCAGAACAGGCTGTGGAGGCGGCCAGGGCAGAACAGGCTGTGCAGGCGGCCAGGGCAGAACAGGCTGTGCAGGCGGCCAGGGCAGAACAGGCTGTGCAGGCGGCCAGGGCAGAACAGGCTGTGCAGGCGGCCAGGGCAGAACAGGCTGTGCAGGCGGCCAGGGCAGAACAGGCTGTGCAGGCGGCCAGGGTGGAGCAGACTGTGCAGACGAACCGGGTGAAACAGGCTGTGGAGATGAGCAAGGCGGAGCAGGTCGTGCAGGTGACCAGGGCGGAACAGGCTGTTCGGGCGACCCTGGTGAAGAACCCCCTTCGGACAGCCCAAGAACAGTCTCTGGATCGACAGACACAGCATGAATAGACTCTCTATCAGCAGATATGACAGGAACAGTCTCTAGATCGGCAGCCGTGACCTGAACAGTCTCTGTATCAGCTGACCTGACGTGAACAGTCTCTGGATCATCAGACGTGACCTGAACCCTCTTCTTCCTCCGCTTTCGTGAGCGGGTAGTCTCTACCAGCTGCTCTACGACCCCTGAGGTCATAGCAGGGAGAGTAAAGCCCTCTGGCACCCTCAAAGTAGGATCAACCAGGACCCCCGGGGTTGGGACCGTCAAACACGAATCCTCCAGAACCACTGGGGTCTTCTTCCTCCTGCAATGATCAGTGCGAGACGGTGCAGGCAACTCTGCCTCTGGGAATACAATGGCTGGCCACTCTGGAACTTTCCTCTCAGGATCCAGAGCCTTGATGAAACCCCAGAAGTCGAACTCCTTCAGTACCCCCATCTGTGGGTTTATCAAGTGCAAAATTAAACAGGTCCTTAAGGGCCATCTTCCCCAGGCTCAGTCCCTCAGCCGCTGAGTTGAATTTTAGGGCAAAGTCACGGATATTCATACCCTCCTGATGAAGAGAAATCAACGCGTTGAATTTCATAACCCGTTCATATTGAGAGCAGGTCATCGAAGAGTCTGGTGACTGGTATGACGTTTTCCGCTGAGTCCTCATTTTCGGGCTGGTTCGTTCTGTCACGGGATAATCAGGAACAGAAGCGAGGACTCAATTGCAGGAAAACAAAGGTAAGATTTTTAATTAACCAAACAAACAAAGTACAAACAAAACTCCCACATGGGGGAAAAACCAGAACAAATACTAACAAGGCAAAACACAAAGAACAGGAACTTAGACAAACGAACCAGCACTGGACTGAAAACACAAAGGAAGCTATAAAGGAAACACACACAGGAGGGTAACGAGACAACAGGTGAGGAATGTTAATACTTAAGCAGATAACGAGAAGGGAGGAGCTAACAATTAGACAGAAAGCACATGGCACAGGAATCATCAAGAGCCATGCGCTCACATGAAACTAGACTAACATAAACACAAGACAGACAGGAAATGTCATAGCTCTGTCACCACACAGAACTAATAACAAAAGCAGATGTGACAAAACCATGACAACTGGGGGCTAAGCCCCCAATGTATCAAGACCCTAGCAACGCCCCTGACTTCAACCATACATCACGTACCTGGCAACAGCTTACAACAACTGTTTTCCAAACCAGGAACAAACCATCATTACAACCTGCACAATATTTAGATACACATGATTATCACGCATTTAAAAACAATTACATCAAACATAGCTGATGAAAGTTTGATTTACCTCCAAGAAGGAAAATCACTGCTACCTATCTGGCGTTGTTGTACCTTACAACAGCTACAGCTTACAACAACTGTTTTGCAATTTAGGCACATACTCACTAGCCTGACTACGTCAGACTTCCTACTTCCGCTAATTTCATTTCGCTCCTGTAGTCAGTCTGAGATAGCAGCCTATCTTTCTGTTTTCCACCGGCCTGAAAACAGCCTGGCCAATCAACGAACAGAGGGCGGGCTGAATGCCGTGACGTAGTCGGTAAGCGCAGTGTTTAAGATTAGGTCAGGGAAATCGAAAACGGCCGCTGATATGGAGACGCGGATGCAATTCGCTCTGTTGTGGAGAATATTCCCGGCATTAGCAAACTGAAGCCCGAACACGAAGAGTGTGTATTAAACATTTTGAATGGAGGTGATGTTGTGGCCCTACTCCCTTTGGGAAAAGTTTAATTTATCAACTATTACCGATCGTCAGCGAGAAACGTCTCGGTTACGGATGTAACCCTCGTTCCCTGAGTAGGGAACGGAGACGTTCCGTCGGATGACGACGAATGGGGGTTTCGCTTAGAAGCCAATCGACTTCAAGTACTTCAAAACGAGCCAATGGCAAAGAAATGCCATGGGTCTGCGGAATTTGCATAGCGTAACTCCGCCTCACCTCGTGAGTATATAAGGAGAACGCTGGCAGCAAATGGGCATGTTTCTTCGCTGAGGAGCCAACCTGAGTTCAGGCGATCCCCGCGGTACAGCGGAAAGTGGCAGGAAGACGGAACGTCTCCGTTCCCTACTCAGGGAACGAGGGTTACATCCGTAACCGAGACGTTCCCTTTCGTTGTCACTCCGAGTTCCGTCGGATGACGACGAATGGGGATACCAGTCTAATCACGCCACCTTCCCAGCTGTCTTCCAGTGCCCTGCGTAAATCTGAGATCCCTGTCATGAGACTAGCACGGACGAAGGACTCCTATTTAACACAGGAATACCAAGGTACACTGGGGAGCATATCCCAGGTCTTAGGGAAGTATGCAATTACTGCCAACCCAGAGGGGGGGACTTAGAAATACACATATGACCCGAGGGATGCATATGGGGAATCACTGGGGTATCCAGCCGCAGGTGGAATATTTCAACCCCAGGGGTGGCAAGGTGGCTTGCCAAGGGAAAGACACATGCTCAGAGAGGCTTACAGTGGGAATACACATGTGGGGGTAGCTCCGGGAGGTACCATGCACACGGGAGGCACCTAGCCGACGCGCAGGCAAGAGACACTGGCGCCGACGTCAGGAGTGCTGGAGGAACTCAGGGCTTTCGGAGAAGCTCACCTGAGGAGAATATCGCACGTATCCAGTCCGTAGAGTGGAATGGCGAGCAAGCGAAGACACCTGAGCGGGTCCGGTACTAGCTGGTTGAAGCGAGTACATGAGAGGACACAGGCTCCACTCGGAGATTGTAGAATCTGGCGAATGTGTTAGGTGTCGCCCAGCCTGCAGCTCTGCAGATGTCGTTTAGCGAGCCGCCATGCGCTAGAGCCCAAGAGGATGCCACACTCCGGGTGGAGTGGGCAGTCACACCAAGGGGGCACGGTCGACCTTGCTGCTGGTATGCCAAAGCAATGGCGTCCACTATCCAGTGAGACAACCTTTGTTTGGAGAGAGCCTTTCCCTTCAGCTTCCCACCATAACAGACAAAGAGCTGGTCTGAGGTCCTGAAACACTGCGTTCTGTCTACATTGATGCGAAGAGCACGTACTGGACAGAGCAGTGCCAAGGCTGGGTCTGCCTCCTCCGGGGGCAGCGCTTGCAGGTTCACCACCTGGTCCCGGAAGGGAGTGGTAGGAACCTTGGGCACATATCCAGGCCGGGGTCTCAGGATCACGTGAGAGTACGCCGGCCCGAATTCCAGGCACGCTTCGTCAACGGAGAATGCGTGCAGGTCCCCTACCCTCTTGATGGAGGCCAATGCAGTCAGAAGCGCCGTCTTCATTGACAGGAAGTTAAGCTCGACTGACTGTAAAGGCTCAAAGGGAGCACTACGCAGGGCGGTTAAGACCACTGCGAGGTCCCAAGAGGGTACGAGAGGAGGGCGAGGAGGATTCAGTCTCCTCGCTCCTCTCAGGAACCTGACGATCAGGTCATGCTTCCCCACCGACTTACCTTCTATAAGATCATGCTGTGCGGCAATAGCGGCGACATAGACCTTAAGGGTGGAGGGAGACAGCCTTCGCTCCAACCCCTCTTGAAGGAAGGAAAGCACGACGTTGATCGAACAACTCCGGGGGTCTTCTCGGTGAGAAGAGCACCAGTTGACGAAGAGGTTCCACTTCAACGCGTAGACGTGTCTCGTGGACGACGCTCTAGCGGAAGTGATGGTAGCCACCACCGCTGGTGGTAGGGTACTCAAACCTGCCTCGTCCCGTCCAGGAGCCACACATGGAGGTTCCAAAGATCGGGACGAGGGTGCCATAGGGTGCCCCGTCCCTGAGAAAGTAGGTCCTTCCTCAGAGGTATGGGCCAAGGAGGTGCTGTCGCGAGGAGTACAAGTTCGGAGAACCAGGTCCGGGTGGGCCAGTACGGCGCTACCAAGGTGACCTGCTCCTCGTCCTCCCTGACCAGGGTCTGCGCAAGGAGGCTCACTGGGGGAAACGCATATTTGCGGCCCCGCGGCCAGCTGTGCGCCAGTGCATCCGTGCCGAGCGTGCCCTCGGTCAGGGAATAATACAGGGCGCAATGGGTCGAGTCGTGAGAGGCAAACAGATCTATCTGTGCGTCCCCGAACTGGTCCCAAATCAGCTGAACCGACTGGGGATGGAGTCGCCAATCTCCCGGGAGGGGCTGAAACCGTGAGAGCTCGTCGGCTGCACAGTTCAGAGCTCCTGGAATATAGATGGCACGAAGCGACCTCAGATGCTTCTGACTCCAAAATAGGAGGTGGCGGGCGAGTTGCGACATACGGCGAGAGCGCAGACCACCTTGACGGTTGATGTACGCTACAGTCGCGGTATTGTCTGATCGGACTAGTACATGCTGGCCCGAGAGCACGGCTCGGAAGCGGCGCAGGGCGAGCTGTACAGCCAGCAGCTCGAGGCAATTGACGTGCCAAAGGCGGTGGGGTCCTGTCCAGGAGCCCGCGGCAGCACGTCCATTGCACATGGCACCCCAGCCCGTGGCGGAGGCATCTGTTGTTACAACAACGTGCCGGGAAGCTCGTTCCAGGTGCACACCGGCCCGTAGAAAACTGAGGTTCGACCACGGGGTGAAGGTCTGACGGCAGGTCGGAGTAACTGGTACTCGGAGAGTGCCGTGTTGCCATGGCCACCTCGGGACTCGGTCGCGAAGCCAAAGCTGAAGCGGTCTCATATGAAGTAATCCGAGCGGTGTTGCCACGGCTGCGGATGCCATATGCCCCAGGAGCCTCTGAAAAAGTTTCAGTGGAACCGCACTCTTGCCCTCGAACTGTCTCAGGCAAGTCAGCAGTGACTGCGCGCGCTCGCTCGTAAGCTGCGCGGACATGGCGACCGAGTCGATCTCCATACCGAGAAAAGAGATCCTCTGCACGGGACAAAGTTTGCTCTTCTCCCAGTTGACCCGAAGGCTCAGACGAGCTACATGGCGGAGCACCAAGTCCCTGTGTTCGCATAGCTGGTCTCGAGAGTGAGCTAGGATTAGCCAGTCGTCGAGATAGTTCAGAATGCGAACCCCGTGTTCCCGGAGGGGACGAATGGGAGAACTGCGTACTGATATGCCTGTCCCTCGAAAGCAAACCGCAGGAACGGTCTGTGTCGAGGGAGGATGGAGACATGAAAGTAGGCGTCCTTCAGGTCGATCGCTGCAAACCAATCCTGGTGCCGCACACATTCGAAAACGCGTTTGGCGGTGAGCATCTTGAACGGCAGCCTGTGAAGGGAGCGGTTCAGAACGCACAGGTCCAGGATTGGGCGTAACCCACCGGTTTTCTTCGGGACAATGAAATACGGGCTGTAGAAGCCGGTCTTCATTTCGGCTGGAGGGACAGTCTCGATCGCACCCTTCGCCAGCAGGGTAGCAACCTCCGCTCTCATGATAGGGGCATTGCCACCGACCATAGTGGAGCGGACTCCCCTGAAGCGGGGAGGAGACCGCGCGAACTGAATCGCGTAGCCGAGCCTGATCGTTCGTGCGACCCAGCGGGACAGGTTGGGAAGCTCTAGCCAGGCTCCCAAGGACTGTACCAGCGGGGTCATCCGAACCACAGACTTCCCGTCGGTGGAGCAGCGAGGCGGTATGGCTGACCCAGACGTGGACGGCATAGCGGCCCGGTGTGGGGGTACAGTCATAGACCGCGTCCTGACAGAGCAGACCAGGGAAGGATGAACGTTCCACGGGGGTCTGCTCTACCAGGGGTCTGGCGACAGAGGAGGATGAGAGCGGCACGGTCCGGGGACGGCGCGCACTGTCATCCGGCTCTGGGACAGAGGAGGACGAGGGGTGCACGGCCCGGGGGCAGCGCACCGTGTCGTCCGAGAACTCTGTGTGCTCAGAGATGAATGTGTCACTTCTTTCTTTAACCACATTAGGGTGCTGCCCACCCGTGGGTGAGCAGCGGGGAGTGGAAAACAAAAGATTCTCCCCCGGCCCTTCACCGGGGGAAGGAGTGGTCCTGCTACCATCTCCTGAGAAGTCAAGTCAAGTCAAGTCACATTTATTTATATAGCGCTTTTCACAATACAGATTGCATCAAAGCAGCTTCACAGTGATAACATGAAAGTAGTACAACACAGTTCAATAATATTGTTGAATATTAAATATCCCCAACTAAGCAAGCCAAAAGCAAGGCGACAGTGGCAAGGAACCAAAACTCCATCAGATTGGATGGAGAAAAAAACCTTGGGAGAACCCAGGCTAGTCAGGGGCCAGTTCCCTTTCAGTCGTGAACGTCAGACGTAGTCGACGTCGACTGAAATGGGATCACGCTAGGGAGCCTATTGTCTTCGAGTAATTTAGAACGAGCCAATGCACATTGGCGTGCGAGATATGCATCTCACACTCCGCCCCGCGGCGCGGGTACAAATACGGAAGTAGATGCACGCACCATTGCCTTTCACTTCGGAGCCGAGCTTCATGTTCAGGTCTGTAGAGTCTTGTTATACAACGAGCGAGTGTGTCGTGCTTCTTCTGGAAGTCTCTCCTGGTGTCGGTGTTTACAGCGCGAGTGCAGCGGTGATCGCGAGCTTCCGAGCTCTCAACTGCTGTTGTCACAGCAACCAAATTTCTGTTTTGTTTGTTTGTCTGACGGCCGTTGAGGGCGAAGAAAGTGAGTGCTTCACTGATACAGGCTGCACCATTCCTGTATCAGTGTTGCCGCGGTCATTCCCCTGTGTGCTCCGGCACTGGTGAGAGTTTTTCACTTCCTGAAAGAACAACACGGGTGCGTTTGCGTCTTTTTCAAGATGTCATTCCGCCCGTGCGTTTCTGGATGCGGTCGTTCCCTGTCTCTCTTTGACGGTCACAATTGTTGCATCACGTGTTTGGGCTTACAGCACGCTGAAGCAGCTTTTGTGGACAGTTCATGTTTCCATTGCGGGAATATGACTGTCGCGGTGTTGAGATCGAGACTCGCCTTCGTCCGCAAAGCGCGAGTCCCCATTACCACGCCCCGCCCTCGGGTGCTGCGTGAGATGGGTGATAGGAGGATAGTGGTGGATGTCTCGCCCGGTAACCATTCCCTGTGGGCTCCTCACTCCTCCTTTCCACCGCAGCCGTGTGAGTCCCCCGTGGAGCGTGCTGGTCCATCTGTAATGGGTGGGCCAGCCGTTTCACCCGGGGCTCCCCCAGAGGACAGGACGCCGATTGCAGCATCGGAGGGTGAGCTGGCCTCTGGAGATGACGACTCGACTGCGTTGTCTTCCTCTGGGAGTATAACGTAGCCCGAGCCGGATCCAGATTTGTCAGTTATGCTGAAACGGGCCGCCGAGGCTGTCGGGCTCGAGTGGAACCCTCCACCGTGTCCTGCTCAGTCTCGGTTGGATGATTGGTATCTCGGGGCGGGCCGTGCTGGTTCTCAGCCCGCCGCCCCAGTACCCTTCTTTCCTGAAGTGCATGGAGAGCTTACTAGGTCGTGGACGGCACCTTTTACTGCTGAAAACTGCCTGAGTGGTTCTTCCCCCCCCTCGCTACCCTTGACGGAGGAGCGGTGAAGGGTTATGAGGCTATCCCTCCAGTGGAGCGGTCTTTTGCGACACACCTGTGTCCAACGGCCGCTGCATTTTGGACGGGGGATCCTCGTCTCCCCTCGCAGGCCTGTGAGCTCGCGTCAGATTTGACGGTCAGAGCTCACAAAGCTGGCGGGCAAGCTGCTTCCTCTTTGCATGGACATGCACGAGGGTAGTCTAGATCGTGCGCTCATGAGTGAGCTCCGCACTGCCACTGACCTCGCCCTACGGGGCATGAGTGTCGCAGCGTGCGCGGTCGGTCTAGCGATGTCCACTTTAGTGGTCCAGGAGCGCCATCATTGGCTCAGCCTGGTTGAGATGGCGGATGCGGACAAGGTTCGGTCCCTGGACTCCCCAATTTCCCGGGTTGGGCTGTTCGGCGACGCGGTGGAGAGCTGTACCCAACAGCTCTTCACAGCCCAAGAGCAGACGGAGGGTTTTCGACACACCCTGTCCTGGCGGCCTGCTGTTGCCTCCACCCGCCACCAGTGACAGTTCCTCCGCCTGCCCGTCGCCGAGGGCGTCCCCTGCCGCTGCCTCCGGTTCCGCGGGGCCCCCGCAACAGCCTTCACTCAGGCCCCAGCGTAGAGCCAGCAGCAGGCAGGTCGCCCGGTCTGTCTCAGGCACTGCCCAGCCAGGGGGCGAGTGTCAGACGAAGCATCCCTGAGACAGGCCACCCAGGGTTGGGGGGACGAGCTCTTCAGATGGTTACCGTTCCACCACTGGCTCCCCGGAGTCCAGTGGTTCCCAAATTGTCAAAGAGCGAATTCCTCCGTCCCTGGGTCCCAAGAGCGCGAGGTTGGCGGTGTGCGACCCTGTGGAACAGCCTTGCACCCCTCAGCCCCCTCTTGTTCGCCAGCCGGCAGCACGACGCGTTCGAGGACCCGGTCATCCGCCTTCTCACGCATCTCCTGCTGTCCCGTTGAGACAGGTAGGTGTTGCACTGCACACTCAGACCCCGCTTCGGGCCGCCCACGGGCCTTCCGAGCCGGGTCCCTGTCCTCCACCACGCTGCCTCACCTCGGGTACGTCTGTGGTCTCTGGGCCCTGGTATGGTGTGTGTAAGCCTAAAGTGCTTCCTACCGCTCCATTGGCCCTGAGTTACCAGCAGACTCGGCTTGCGATTCATTTCGCTTGGCTTCCGCCCTGGCTCAGTGATATTTTTCACACCTAGGTGTTGAGCTAATGCTCCTAGAATTAGTGATAATTATCACACCTACGTGTTGAGCACTGCTCCTGGCCTGTGTGCGCACGTCACAGTCCTACTGGCGAAGGACGCGATGTAGCCTCTTCCTCAGCCGATATTAAGACCGGTTTCTTTAACCTGTTCTTTATTGTACCCTAGATATGTGGTGTGTCAGGGCCACCTTGGACCTGTGTCAGTTGAAACGGGCCCTTTTTCGAAAGCCTCCGTTCAATTACTAACACAGAGTTGCATTTTCAAATGCTCCATCCCCAAGGATGGCCTGCGGCGTTCGACCTGAAGGACAGTACTCAGATTTCTATCCTCCGCTCCACAGAACATTCTGTGTCTGGCGTCGAGGGTACGAAGTATCCGTACAGGTCCTACCCTTCGAGTGCTCCATAGCCAGTTGGGTCTTCAGGTCAACTGGGAGAGATTAATCTCGCCCACGGGCTGAGTATCTCTTTTCAGTTCAGGAGAGGGACTCGGTCCAACACGTCTCTCAAAAGAGTGTGTTAGGCTAGTGCTAGAAGTGAGAAAGGGTTCAACTGAAAGAATTTTCAGAGGCTCCTGGGGCATATGGCAGTCGCAGTCGCTTGGCTTCCTCCATATGAAGACCGCTTCAGCACTAGTTTTATGATCGAGTCCCGAGGTGACCGTGGCAGAGCGGCACGCCCTGTGTGATTAAAAGATCACCCCGGCCTGCCGCCAAACTCTCAGCCCGTGTTTAGACCTTCAGGTCCACTAACACTGACTGAGGAGCCATGTACAAAGGGCATGCTTTAACGGAGGCCTGGGCGACCTCCGACTGCATTGGTATTTGTTACCTCGAGTTGTCAGTTCACCTCGCTTTGAGCCACCACTGCTCAGCTAGCTGGTACTGGTCTGAAAAGACAACATCGCGACCATTGCGCTAAGCTTCCCTCGCATGTCATAACTCGCCTGTCACCTCCTCCTTGGAGTCAGAAGCTTCTGAGGTTGCTTCTTTCCACTATAAAATTCTTCCGGCCTGCTCAATCGTGCCGCCAACGAGCCTCACGACAGCTATGGCCAGGGAGAGTGGAGACTCCATCCCCTGGCGGTCCAGCTGGGCAGGGACCACTTCGGGGCCGCACAGTTACATCTGTTGCCTCTCCGGACTCGTCCCTCTGCCAGTTGTGTTTCTGTCTGAGCAGACATCCCTTGGACAGACACTAGCTCTCAGCTGACCCCGGGGCCCCGCAGAAATGCGTTCCCCAGTGAGCCTTCTAAGAAAGCGACTATGCGATTCATTATCGCTTGGCGCTGCTCAAGTTCAGTGATTTTCATCACACTCAGGTGTTGAGCAGAAATGCTCCTGAAACTCAGTGAATTTCATCACACTCAGGTGTTGAGCAGAAATGCTCCTGAAGCTCAGTGAATTATCACACTTAGGTGTGGAGCAGAGTTGCTCCTGAGGCTCAGTGAACTTATCACACTCAAGTGTTGAGCAGAGATGCTCCTGAAGCTCAGTGAATTATCACACTTAGGTGTTGAGCAGAAATGCTCCTGAAGCTCAGTGAACTTATCACACTCAAGTGTTGAGCAGAGATGCTCCTGAAACTCAGTGAACTTATCACACTCAAGTGTTGAGCAGAGATGCTCCTGAAGCTCAGTGAATTATCACACTTAGGTGTTGAGCAGAAATGCTCCTGAAGCTCAGTGAACTTATCACACTCAAGTGTTGAGCAGAGATGCTCCTGAAACTCAGTGAACTTATCACACTCAAGTGTTGAGCAGAGATGCTCCTGAAGCTCAGTGACTTTCACATCTAGTGTTGAGCAGTGCGCAGGTCGCGTGCACCTACTGTGCTAAGTCAGGAGTGGAACAGGTCTGATAGTTGCCCCTTATTGGCCCAACCAGATCTAGTTCCCTCGACAGCCTTCCTGACTTCCCCTGAATATTTTTTGGGGATGGGGCATGATGGCACCCGCGTTCAAAAAAAAAAAAAAAAAAATGGACGTGGAGGTTCAGGTGGTTACCACAAGGATATGTGGTAGTGACCATCACTTCTGCAAGCACCCCCTTAAGATAAGGCAGTTGTGCTTTGCTAAGTTAGAAGTGGAACCTATTCATTGAATGAGTCTTCTCTCCTGAGGAGATCCTGAGAGCGTTCGCTCATTTCAGTGCTCTCTTTCCTGCAAGTTGGGTTGGAGTAGGCTGTTCCTTCACCCTCAATATGATGACGAACATCATATGCAGAAGCATGGGAAGCACGTCCTGATCGTCAGGTTCCTGAGGGAGCAAGGGTCATCCCTGCGTCCCTCTTTATCCTCTTGGGCCTATCTCTGGTGCTACTGCACTGCAGAGACCACCCCTGAGCCACTGCGGGCAGTGAGTTAAAAAACTGTTTTTTACAGTTCTCCTGCTCGCATTGTCTCTACTAGAGGGTAGGGACTTGCTCGCTTTCGGTCAATGACTTGTGCCTGGAATTCGGGCCGGCTAACTCTCATTAGCTGAGACCCCGGCCTGGATATGTGCCCAAGGTTCCTACCTCTCCCTTAAACTGGGACCAGGTGGTGAGCCTGCAAGCACTGCCCCGGAGGAGGCAGACCCAGCCCTGGCTTTCTGTGTCCGTCCGCTTCATCGCGGTTATACGTGTACAGAACGCAAGCCATAGGACCTCAGACCAGCTCTTATCTGTTAAGGAAGTCAGCAGAGAGGGAAGGCTGTTTCCAAGCGAGGTTGGCCCACTGAATGTGGTTGCCTTATCTTGGTGAAAATCCCGAGATACTCATGTCCACTTACGTGGTGAGCTCCTCTTTTATGAGTGTTGCTCCCACCTAGGCGTTGACACAGAGTGCTTCGCTGACAGATATTCTAGAGTTGGGGGCTGGGCGACACCTAAGTCGAACCGCGGCTTCCCGTGGGCTCCCTTCATATGAAGCCAGTTTCACCATGAGCCCGGTTCGAAGTGTCGGCTTGCTGCGCCATTCCCCTCCTATGGACTGGATACGTGCGCCATGTTGCTCCAGTAGAGTTCCCTTATCCGAACCCTGTTGAGTTCCTCCGCACCCCTCCGACATCAGACGTGGCGGAACGCCCGGTGTTAGGCCTACCACTCGTAAGCAGTGTGGAACCTGTGTTAGGCTGGGTCCATATGTTGTGATCCCTACGGTGATCCCATATGTGTATTCTTCCACGGTACGGCTCCCTACGGTGAGCCCGTGTCTTCCCTCGGCAGAGCCTGCTCTGCTGTCATTGGCTGGTTGAGTCTCCCCCCTGTCATAGGCTGGAGCCTCCCCAGTGACCTTCCATATGTTGCACTGCCCGGTCTCCGCCCAGTTCATATGTGTATTCTCCACAGGTTACCTCCCTTCGGGCAGGATGTGGCTTCCGCAGCGTCCCTTCCTTCCATGTACAGGGTACGCTTTCCCAGTGTTATTCAAGTCTAACTGAGTGGGTCTTGTGGAACAGCAGTGACTTCCTGGCCTAAGCCCTATCCTCTTCCGCTAAAAAGGTCGGGAGGATCAGGAGGCTTTTGTCTAGGCACTGGAAGGTGGCAGCTTTAGTGGCGTTTTCAATGGTTGATCCCATTTCAGTCGACGTCGACTACGTCTGACGTTCACGACTGAAAGGGAACGTCCTGGTTGCGTATGCAACCCACCGTTCCCTGAAGGAGGGAACGGAGGACGTAGTCCCCTTGCCACTATCGCTGGACCACCGCTGACTCCGAGTTACGCTCGGCTCCTCAGCGAAAAGCAATGGTGCGTGCATCTACTTCCGTATTTGTACCCGCGCCGCGGGGCGGAGTGTGAGATGCATATCTCGCACGCCAATGTGCATTGGCTCGTTCTAAATTACTCGAAGACAATAGGCTCCCTAGCGTGATCCCATTTCAGTCGACGTCGACTACGTCCTCCGTTCCCTCCTTCAGGGAACGGTGGGTTGCATACGCAACCAGGACGTTCTCCTCTGGCTAACAATCATAGGGTTTCAAAGAAGCTTTACAGTAAGTGCATATCAGAAAGTACCTGGAAAAAATACATTTAGTTAATCATGTAATATTAAGGGGATAACATATCGCCGGCGTTGAGTCGTCTCTTCGCAGGCGTTGAGTCGTCTCTTCACAGGCGTTGGTCTTCTCATCACAGGCGTAGGGGCATCCGAAATCCCCGTGAGAGGCAGGATACAAAACTGGAGCCTACGAACGCCATTTTTCTCGGGACAAGCGTCCCGAGATAACAGCAGAAAGGCAGGTGGGAAATAATTAGCATAGCTGATGTTCATTGTGATTTCCATTACACGGGAGTAGGTGTTAGAAAACCATAATCTCACAACTCTCCGCAACCCAACTCTCCGCAACCCAACCGCAACCATATGGACCGACCCGTTTGTCTATAAGGCTGTCGAGCCCCACTGGTGCGTTAAGCAGTTTCAGTGGCAAACGGTTCCGTATGGCATAGCAGAGGGCTAAAAGGTAAGCATTATGTGAATGCTTGACTAAAGAGACACGTCTTTAGTCTAGTTTTAAACTGTGTCAGCGAGTCAGAGCATCGGACCGTATCGGGAAGGCTATTCCAGAGTTTTGGAGCTAAATGCGAGAATGCCCTCCCTCCTTTCGTGGACTTCGATATCCTAGGAATGACCAGAAGCCTTGAATTTAGTGATCTTAGAGAACGCGGTGGATTGTAGGGCGAAAGAAGGTCCGTTAAGTACATAGGAGCTAAACCATTAAGGGAAGTGGACATCATCTCTGAGCAGCCCGTCTCAGGAGTGCCGCTTGGCCCGGTGTTTAGCGGGGGGCGGGGCTGGAGAGGGCTGGGGCGCCTTCTTACGGCTTCCTCCGCGACCGGGCCCGGGTGGAGGCTGCTGCTTGGGCCGGGCGGGAGGGGCGGGAGCCGTAGGAGGGCGCCCTCGGCGGCGAACAGACTGAGTACTCTGCCCGGTCGGTGGGTGGAGGCAGCAGCGGGCCGTCGGGGCAGAATATGCTTGATAGCCTCAGTCTGTTTCTGAGCAGTCGAGAACTGTTGGGCAAAGTCCTCGACTGCACCGCCGAAAAGGCCATCTTGTGATATGGGAGTGTCGAGCAGCCGGGACCGCTCGGCATCTCGCATATCAGCAAGATTAAGCCATAGGTGTCTCTCCTGGACCACAGCTGTGGACATCACCAAACCCAGGGAGCGTGCGGTCACCTTCGTCGCTCGGAGAGCAAGGTCGGTGGCGGCGCGCAGCTCATTGAAGAGCCCTGGGTCTGTCCTGCCCTCGTGCATGTCCCTGAGCATCTGGGCCTGGTAGACCTGCAGAATAGCCATGGCATGCAAAGAGGTGGCTGCCTGTCCCGCAGCTCTGTAGGACTTCGCCACTAGTGTAGACGAGTACCTACAGGCTTTGGATGGGTGCTTAGGCTCACCACGAGAAGAAGCGCCCTGAGGACACAGTTGCATCGCAACAGAGCGTTCAACCGGGGGGAGCCCAGTGTACCCACGGGCAGCGGCCTCATCGAGGGGAGGAAAGGCGGATGAAATCATCGAGCGGTCGCGGGAAGACATGGGAGTCTTCCAGGACTTCGAGATTTCATCATGCATGTCCGGGAAGAAAGGTATCGGGGCCTGACGGGGACGGGGATCCGCAGCCCGACCCAAATACCAATCATCCAGCCGCGAGCGCTCGGGGCAGGGCGGAGGGGTCCACTCTAACCCGATGCTCGCGGCGGCTCGAGACAGCATGGCCGTCATCTCTGGATCAGACTCTGGCACAACTGTATTCACAACCGAAGGTGGCAGCTGTGATTAGTCTTCACTTCCAGCAGACTCAGACCCACCTTGTGATGCCGCGATAGACATCGCGTCCTCCTCTGGAGCGCCAAAGGAAACCCGCGGGGCACCCGAAGATGGTCCCGCCGGAATCCCCTGAGCACTCACGGGTTGCCACACTGGAGAGGGTGCGGCTGGGCACGGACTGATAGTCGGCGCTTGGTTCCAAACCGTCACCCTCAGATCACCCTGGCCACCAGCCGAAGTACTAGCTCTATTTCTAGAGTCAGTAGATCGGGGTGTGGATGAGGGGGCTCTCACTCTTGCGAGATCACTGAGTCTTGATCGTAGTGCTGCGATGGTCATGTTCCCACAGAGAGAACATGAGTCATCCACGAGCGCTGCTCTAGCGTGATCAATGCCCAAACACACTATGCAACGCTCGTGCCCATCAGAGTCGGCAACGAGTCTACCGCAACCAGAAGTGCACGGGCGAGGCATCTTTAAAAAGACGTGCCACGTGCAAGCTCTTTTGTGAGAGAAAAGAAACACTGACTGTGTTGAAGCGCCCGGGGAGACACACACTCGCCGTCAAACTACAGACAGATAAGCAGGAAGTGCGCGCTCGCCGGAGATCGCCGTCACACCAACACCAGGGAATCTCGCTCGTCTGAAGAACTGACAGTACAGAGATGGCTGTGGAACGAAGGATTAACTTGGCTCCAAAGCGAAAACATGCCTATTTGCTGCCAGCGTTCTCCTTATATACTCACGAGGTGAGGCGGAGTTACGCTATGCAAATTCCGCAGACCCATGGCATTTCTTCGCCATTGGCTCGTTTTGAAGTACTTGAAGTCGATTGGCTTCTAAGCGAAACCCCCATTCGTCGTCATCCGACGGAACTCGGAGTGACAACGAAAGGGAACTGGGGAGCCTTTTGACAGGTCAGTGTCTCTTTTCTTTTCCAGGTCTTAAATACCGTAAAACTTCAAATAATAGCCCGGGCTTTTATTTGCCCAAATCGTCGAACTGCACCGGCTTGTACTTGAGATAGGCGTCTAACTTATATGAGGCAGGCCTTTATAGTTGAGATGTTGTTCATTGAGAATGTTGTTCCTAGAGTCTATAATCTCTAAAAATCTCCAAATGCTCCACGTGAAACCGCGGTCTTCCGACCTCTTACTATCTTGTCGATTGATTTTTATGAATATGCGCGAGGGAGAGAGAGCAAGACAGCGCTCGTGTTGTTTGTAGACGTGGGAGTGCGCGCGCGCGGCCGGGTCTCTCTCTCTCTCTCTCTCTCTCTCTGCTCGTTTGTGCCCTGTCAAGCGCAGCAGTCATTCTATTACATCACTCACAGATCAAAAAAGTCGTTTACAGCCATGTTCACTCGGGTATTTCGCTCGCATCATCAAGTGTTTACAGTGGAAGTTCGATCATAGATTTGAGTTCGATGCATGATGTCTGTGGTTCGATGGCTGTGTCGGCGCATAGCATACGTCATAAACAAACTTATCTGATTGGCTTACGGGTAACCAATGATTTTAAACTTCAGTACGCGCCCCCTAGCGAGAGAGAAAACACTTCTCTATTATGCTATCCCAGACTCTGTGTACGAAGCAAAGTGAAGTAGCAGAGTCTGGTATTATTACCAGGCTACATACTCACAGTCTCAAAGACAGAAATCTCAGCAGCCTATCTGGCGTTGTCTATTCAGCGTGCGCGCCGCCATTACTACTGAACTAACGCTACTCCATTCATAAAGGGGACATCGGACCGGAAACTACCGTATTCACCCTACCACAAAGGACTACCATAAATACTATAGTGGTTACAACCATCACCTTATCACAATAGCTCACTTACATTCACTGAAATATTGAAACGTTAGCGATACTGATTCAAAACACACAAGCGCCAGTGATTGAATGTCAAAGCGCGGTTTGAACGCCCCGCCCCCCAGCCGAACTGAACTTTTGATTGGTTTTGCACCCGAGTCAGACCTGTCTGTTATTGGCTGAAGCGCTTCAGATCTGTCTGTTATTGGCTGAAGCGCAGGGCTCCACCGCAGTAGTTTTGAAAAGTGTCTGTCAAATGTCAGCTTGCCTTGTTGCTCCGTCGGCACCTTTGTCAAAGTAGTACCATAGTACTTTGTACTTTTGGTAAAAAACAAATGTAGCGAAGTTGAATACTTTATTTTTATTCTACTCAAGTAAGAGTAAAAGTACCCACATATACTCAAGAAAGTAGAAACAATTGAAAAATCTACTCAAGTACTGTAACAAAAGTATTTGTAATTAGTTACTTTCCACCTCTGAGTATTTGTATCAATAGTTTGTGCCTTTTGCCCCCTGCTAGTGAACCTTTTACCCCGTGTGTGGTGTAAAAGGCCCACCTTGCCACCGAAAAACAATTATAAGATTTTTAAACAAACAAAGCACTTTTATGATTTATCACCATCAATGTTCAATAAAAACATGAATATTTTTTTCTGCAATCATACACTATGGAAGTAGTGAAAAGCAAATTTGTTTGGGTGTGCCCTTAGCCCCAGTGTATGCCCCCATTATTTCCTGATGTCTTTTTGTTGACTAACATCCACTCCAGACTCTTGGAGATCTTGGAAACCGTTAAAAAGCTATAGGTCAGCTTAAATTCTATGGATTTTTTACTAACATGACAGTTCGCATGTAAATTAAGTGTTATTTGTATATATTGTTGAGCTAATTATTCATCTAATGCCCCTAAGGCTCAGATTTTGACTGATGGCATTTTGTCGGATGCCTTCTTGCTCTTCAGGGGATGTAGGCAGGGATGCCTGAGCTCACCTGTATTATTTTCTAATGCCATAGAGCCGCTGGCTATTGCCATTCGTTCAAACCCGTCAATTAATGGCATAACATTTGGCACAGATGAGCACAAACTATCTCTGTATGCAGATGATCTCTTATTATTTCTATCTAATCTAGATAAGTCTTTTCCCCCACCAAACTAAAATGGATCTTCACCAGTGGATGGACTTGCCGCTGTCATAAATTGGTAGAATCAATACAATAAAAATTAATATACTGCCCAAATTCATTTACTTATTTCATTGTATCCCTTTTAAAATCCCTAAATAGTTTTTCAAGGACCTCAAAAAAACTATTTCCACATTTTTCTGGCATAAGAAAACCCCAAGGTTTAACCTAGCCCTATATGCTAAAGGTGGGCTAAATCTCCCAAATTTCAGACTTTATTATCTAGCTTCTCAGTTCCGCCCACTATGGATTTGGCTGGATTCAAAGAACCGTGACATGAGATGGGTCTCAATAGAGCAGCATGAAACGAAACCACTCCAATAACAATTATTCCATTTCTGGGCACAAGGAAGAACCTTTCTCTGATAAAAAACAAACAAAAAAAACCCCGGGTTCTTCTGGATACCTTTGGTGCTTGGCAGGGATCACACAATCCTCTTGACGATAATCCTAATATCCCAAGTCCTATTGCTGACAGAATTCTAAAAACCTGGAATAAGAAAATCAACACGATTGGTGACCTTGGTGTTAATGGTATATTTTCTAGCTTCCTTCAATTATCTGAATTATTCAACTTGCCTAAGCATAACCTTTTTAAATATTACAAATAAGACACTGGGTTAGAAGTCAGTCATCGGGATCATTCCCTAATATACCTGAAAAATTGGAGCTGTCCAATCCTGGAGGATTTTTGGAAGTATATTATTGCAATAATTTCTGAAATATCAAAAAATAATTTTGATCCTGATTCTAAAGTTTGGATACTGGTTGATGTCAGCTCACTTCACATGACTCATTATGAAAAGTATTTTATATTGCTTGCAAGCACTGCAGCCAAAAAAAATGCATACTTAAAAACTGGAAATCTGAAAAGCCCCCGGAATGGAAGCACTGGATTAATGAACGTATATACTATAATATTATAATAATATATAATACTCCTAAAAAATATTGTATTTTATGAGGCAAAAACCCGCAAATTTGATCATATATGGACCCCTTTTTTTGATGCCTTACCACTATTATACTGTCACAATCACCCTGTTAGGACTCTATTTGCACCATTTCCCACCACTAGTTTGTCGTCATGGTTTCTAATTTTATTTGTCATCACTGTCAGCTGTGTTGTCATTATCACTTTATTTGTCTGTATATTTAAGTCCTGTGTTTACAGTTTACCTTTGTCCGTTCTTGTTTACGCATGGTTGTGTTTGCCTGCTTGTCGTCATGTGGATATTATTAACTAACGTGTTAACCTTTCATCTTCATCTTCGTACCTTTATATGCAGCATAACCGTGACAGAAGACCGAACCAGTAAAGTGATATGGATCGCGGCGTTTTGTTTTGTTTTGTACCAGTGTTTATTGTAGTTATTTTTTCCCCATCACCATGGATTCTCCCTCATTCCTGTTAGTTAATCTGCCTTGTGCAGGGAAATCGCTGCATCATCCATCGCGATGAGTTCGTGATGAGCGTGAGGGTGTGGTGGCGTCATGCCACCTCGGCCCATCGCCCTGACTCCTCCACCTTTGCTCCTCCCTCCCTCAGCTCCAACAGCGACCTTCGAGCTTTCGGCTCCACTGGACTCCCTCGGACCATCGGCTCTGCCTGGCTCAGACTTCGCCATTTTACCATGGACTTGCGGGCCATTCGCTGGTCTACGGCCCTCCACCCCTACGACTCCATTTGGCTCCGCCTTCGCTCAAGCTACGGCTCAGCTCTCAGTCGTTTCAGCTCCACCTCGGCTGTTTCCATTTTAGGGGGTTGTCGCTGTGGCTCCGTCGCGGACTGGGGGACCATCAGTGTCACTCTGCTCCTTCAGCTCTCTGTCTCCACCTCCATTGGCTCTGTTACCTCCAATCGTCACCAGGGTAGCGTGGAGACCATACCACCATGGCTCCTTCCTCCAGCAATGCGGCCATGGGACGCCGTCTTGGTTGTGGCCTGGAGCGCCATCAGGCCTTTCCTGCTCAATGCCATCCCCTGGATCTGCACCTCCCTGGACTTCCTTCTGTTCCATCCCTCTCCCGAACTACCGCCCTCCGCCAAAACCTCCTCCATCCATCTGTCGGCGCAAGGTTGCGCCTTTCTGGGAGGGGGCGTAATGTCACAATCAGGGCTTTTAAAAAAAAATAGTTTGTTACTTAATTTCATTCTTTTTTAAATTTTTTTTCTCTTCCTTTAATGTTCTTGTTAATTGTTATGATGGGGTAGGAAGGAGAATGTATTGATACCAATAAATACATCTTTACAAAAATTTTTTACTTATAACTGAATTCAAAACATAAAATGTTAGCATATCACTTATTCGTTTATGAATGTATATTCATTTTTTGTAAATTATTATTTCATCATTAACTAATAACTTAAATGACACTTTATAACATTATTATAAAGTGTTACCCTGTCTTTCTCTTACGCAGGCATGGTTAGTGTACTAGTTACCAAACCTGTAATATCCTACTGCCAGCAGGCCATCACTCTGCACTGCAATGTATCTCTATCTGATGGAAAGGGCCGTGAATTCCAGGTTACTCATCTAAGCTGGATTAAAGAATCAAATAAAACAATATGCTCGGAAAGCAATACAGCAATCAGAGGTTTTTTCAGCTGCCAATATATGGCAAACAAACAGCTGGTACTAACTATTGCCTACCCAAAACCAGATGACATTGGACGCTATATCTGCAAACTCAGATCCTCCCATGGACATACAAATGCTGATACCAATGTGACACTGGGTATGTAGGCTGAAATTTTATGATAGGGAGTGAAGAATCAACTTATTTATTCCTTCAACAAATCCTTCATCATGAAATCAAACTGTTCTAAGAACATGATGGTGTACTGTATGTCTATGCACAATTGAGGAAATCATTTTTTATTTATTTTATTATTTATATTTATATTTATTAGATTTTCTTCAGAGCTATGGGCAAATTTTAGCCAGCCCTCATTAACTTTATGTCATTCAAGATGCATTTTAGCATCACAAGTCAACATTAATCAAATTATCTTTCTTTTCTCAGAGTGTCCTCAGAAAATTGTCCAGATACATGAAGATGGGAACAGAGTGACATGCAAGGTTGAGAGGTCAAACCATGATGGACGCATCCACTGGTTTCATGGAACAGTCAATCTAACAAGTCAATCAACTCAGGACATTTATTCTGCTGTTGATGGATCATATACAGTGATTAGTTCTCTCAATGACAGTTCAAACTGGAAAACGTATAACTGTTCATACTGGGTACCTCAAATTGAGCAATATATAGCAAGCAAGAACATTGTTATGAAACATACAAAATCTAACACACAGTCTTTCAATAGTGGCAGAAGGTCTGATCTGGTCTTCTGTTTGTGTCTCCTATGGACGCTCATTCAGCCCTAATGGCAGCAATAACTGCAAAAAGCTCATTTTGAACTTTACATCAGCGGACACATTACACACATTATACACGCTCAAATTTACAGATCAAAGACACCAATTATATGTTCAAAGGCTTGGTCTGCCAAGTCACAATGAGGTAATAACCTGAGGATAACCTGAAAGAGAATCTTTAAGTGGCTTGGGCTAGAAAATAAATCCAATTACATCATATAAAAAAGAGCATGTATTGATACAAAGATAAAGCAAAAGCAAAATTAAATGAATCGGCAGGTCGTGGAAATGGGGGTGTGTCATTAATAATATTATTATTAGTGTTTATGTTGTTATTAATAATTGCTCAGACTTGCAGAAGAAAAAATTTGACACGTCACTGACAATTCAACCAAAGACACGTCACTGACACGTCACTGACAATCCACCCTCTCTGGGCCAGCATCCTCTAACCTGGCCTTTTTAGGGGGTTTTCCTCTCAGGGCGGATGAGAGGATGCTTAATTGCTTTTTACCTGACATCTTTGAAAGACAGATGCAATGATTAATGCATCCATGGCCAGGATATAATTATAAAATATGACATGATTTTAAAAGTCAACTATGCAATACACTTTTAATTTATTTAGTGCTAATAAAATTATTAAGCCTGTTTGGAGAGAGAGATGTTTATAATGTGACAATATGTCAGTCATCGTGTGATAAGGAAAACATGACTAGGCCTAGACTACTTGTTCTGAGCAGGTGTTGTCAGTGAACAGGCTGTAAAACTGTTGGCTAAGTTACAGTTACAGACACTCATGAAAAACTGATGCTAATTATCTGGAAAACATTCTCTAACAGCAGTCAAGTTGTCATTGTTTGTGTCAAACAAGTTGTGAATTTGTTGTAACATTAAAACAGGAGATCATGACTTACTCTGTGCTCAAAGTGATGCTCGAAGCTCCAGTGCTTTCCTCTGTGGGTAAACGAAACTTTCGTAAGATGTTGTAGCAGAATCACGTGAACAATTCCAGGATATGCTTTTTTGTCATTGGTTGTTGTGTTAAATCTTACCCAGATACAATAGTGCTCTTTTCTGATTGGCTATTGTGAAGCCCCTTTCTTTTTTTTTGATTGGGCAGGCTCGACTAAGAACTTCAGGGGAGACGTGCTTGATTCCTGCCGGTTCCATAGTGAGAGCGGCGCGGCCAGAGAAATTTTGGGCGCTGCAGGCATATTAAATATATTATAAATATATTATAAATATTTTTTCCGCGTGAGAAATACAATGTGTGGCGGGAGTGCGTGACAAAAGACCGAAATGAGTGATTGTCACTCTCAATGCGTGACTCTTGAGAGCCTTGTGAAAAAAATGAGCAAATGTGACCAGCTTCAACAGTTGAACACTATTTTTGTGTGTGTGTGTGTCCTTTCTCTGACAAACTCATTTCAGGTCTTGGAGTCTCTACCAAGCGTGCCGCACAAGCACCCTCAAAAGTGAAGCCAAAATGTCTCGATCGCCCCCCAGTGACCGGTCCTAGTATAGGTCATAAACCCCGCCTCCCCATGTTATTCAACGGGACGTGAGACCAACTAAACAATTAAATTACACTTCACAAAGATAGTTTCAGTCATTTACTGTAGTTTCTATCATGTTGATGTAATTTCAAGTGTTCGTTTTTAAAATAAGTTTGTTTTTAGTTAGTTGTTTGATGCTATAAAAACGGTGCTGTGACATCATGATTGACAGCTGTGACAGGTTCTCTGTGCGAAGTAGTCACTGAAGCACCAACGGACTTTTTCATAATGTTCACTATATATAATGTTGACTATGTGGTTAGTAGTTGTATTTACCTTATTTTAACGCGGTACTGCAATCAGCAGACATCATTGGAGAGGAACGGAGCAGACAGAGGCCACTTAAGAAAAGTACAGGGGCGTGTGCTTGCGATTGATTCAGCGAGAGTGAGGGCAGGGCCTTGATTTTGCGGCTTTACTTCCTGCTTACGACTGCGCATGTCTGGTCCCAAAAATGCAAGTGCGCAGACTCAAGTCCCAAGATGTCAGCGCCATATCGGGACATTGGCGGCTTCAATTCTCTCCGATGGAAAAGAGCGAAGGGGCGTCGTCCATCTTTTTTTACAGTCTATGGTCTCTACTAATGAGCTGATGACCTAAATCAGGTGTGTTTGATTAAGGAGACTAAAACTTGCAGTGTTGGGGGACTCAAGGTGGGCATACACTGTGCGATTTTCGTCCGATTTTGAGCCGAATTCTGACTCGTGCGACTCTTTTTCGGGTCGGACCGATTTTCAGCTTTGTCGTGCGTCGTTTGTCGTGCAGTGTACAGGGAGAAACAAGAGGCGATTAACCTCTCCCAATCGGCAATTGGATGGTCGGATGAATATCTGGCATGTCAGTAATTTTGGTCGCTCCTCTGACTCTATCGCACAGTTAAAGCAGAGCTACGAACCGATTGCCCTAAACTCAATGTTTTTTCCCTCACTGCACGCGAAAACAGAAGTTTAACCATTTCATCTGCAGCAAAAAAAGAAAGAAAAAAAAAGAGGGAGATCTTTAAAGGGTTAGTTCACCCAAAAATGAAAATTATGTCATTAATGACTCACCCTCATGTCGTCCCAAGCCTGTAAGACCTCCGTTCATCTTCGGAACACAGTTTAAGATATTTTAGATTTAGTCCGAGAGATTTCTGTCCCTCCATTGAAAATGTATACACGGTATGCTGTCCTTGTCCAGAAAGGAAATAAAGACATCATCAAAGTAGTCCATGTGACATCAGTGGGTTAGTTAGAATGTTTTGAAGCATCGAAAATACATTTTGGTCCAAAAATAACAAAAACTACGACTATATTCAGCATTGTATTGTCTTCCGGTTCTGTTGTCAATCCGCGTTATGCGGTGAAATTATTGTGTGGCAAATTAATTATAATAGCAGATCAATTTAAGAATAAAATTAGCCTTCCCTAAAAATTATAATACAATAATAATAATTGAATACATAAATTGGAAATGCTAAATCATCTTGATATTGATAGCTGATGCTTGTTTTGACAATATCTCTCGATACATGATATCGCCTATAGGCGCAACCCGGCACGGGGGTTTATCGCACATATTTCACACGTATAGTGTGAGCAGTCAAGTCGCAGCTCGATGATCGGACCGTATAGTGTGAGCACATAAATCCTGACCTTTGGCTTTACATCGCATGCGATTTACTCGTTGAGTGTGAGTAGGTACCTTGCTGAAATCGCACAGTGTATGCCCGCCTTCAGGGATTGTGGTTGGAAACCCCTGCATTATCTTAAGTTGGGGACATTTAATTAAATATTTAACAATATTATTGATCTGCCTGCATTGACACCATTTTATGAGAACTGAACTGAGCTGGACGATAACATCACGGTTTTCTCCAGAGCGGCTATACATATATGTATATATAAATGAACTAAATTAATAACTTTTTTACAACAAACCATCACTGAATTTACTTAAGCTGGACTGTGATGCTATTTTCTTCTTGAAACAAACTTTGTTACATTATTTTTCCGTTATCTCTGTAAAGCTGCTTTGAAACAATCTGTACTGTAAAAAAGCGTTATAGAAATAAAGGTGACTTGGCTTGACTAGCATCATAATAAATGCTAATCATAATAAAACTGAATAACATGTGTGTGTGAGCATGTTTGTTACTGTCAGTCATACTAATTGGCCTTAATTAAATGCCATACAATTTTTCCACATATCTTTCAGACTTTCCCAGATCTTATACATCATTGATGCTCTCTTCAAAATGCTGAGAGACACCCCTCAGTTTGTATTTCTCTTCCAAGACCTAGACTAGGGGTGTCCAATCCTGCTCCTGGAGGACTGCTGTCCTGCAGAGTTCAGCTTCAATGCCAATTAAGCACACCTGAACCAGCTAATCAAGGTCTTAGGGGCTGTTTACACAACACCGTTTTCAACTAAAAATAACTTGTAGGATTTAGTTGATAAAATCCTCATAACTATTTGCATGAGTAGACTTTAAGTAAATTTTACTGCTGTAATATCAAGTAAAACTGACATGTCATTATCAAGTACAATCTACTTAATATTGAACTTAATGCTCATGAAGAAATTAAGTAAAAATGACGTAATTATATTTCATTTAGAAGTTATATTTATTTACAGTAATTAAGTAAAGTTTATTTATTGTTTTATTGACAGGAAGCTTGCTTTTATGAAATTATTAAGTAAATATTACCATTTACTGAAGTAAATAGGGTAGATTTAATTCATATATTTTTTGCTTAGTTTTTCATTTACTTAGTTTTATAAATGTATAATACTCCCACTCAAAAAAATAACTCATTGGACAAACTCAATTTAATTGAGGACAGGATTTCCATCCAATAAATATGTGTAGCCACAACTCATAAAAAACAAATTCATGCAATGAATGTAATTGAATTTAATTTAATTGTAATTGTAATTGAATTTTGACCAACATAAATGAGTTGTTCCAACTCAATTTTGACCAACTTAAATGAGTTGGTCCAACTCAATTATGACCAACTTAAATGAGTTGGTCCAACTCAATTATGACCAACTTAAGTGAGTTGGTCCAAATCAATTTTGACCAACTTAAATGAGTTGGTCCAACTCAATTATGAACAACTAAAGTGAGTTGGTCCAACTCAATTTTGACCAACTTAAGTGAGTTGGTCCAACTCAATTTGATCAAATAGTTTAAATTAAATGGATACATTTATAAAATGAGTTTTATGCTTCTTAAAACTAAATTAAAACATTTCATTGAAAAACCAATTATTGGGAAATCCTTCTTTTGTACCCGATAAAGACGAGACAAGAGATTAAAACTCAATAGTGCAATAGTTATTTAATCCGAAAAGTATTTAATACTTAGAAAAATTATTTAACCAAACAAGCTAGTTGCGACAATGCAAGTACACATTTTAAAGCCTTTTTTTCCTGGCTGGAAATTTGTTTTTTTTTTTTGGCACAAACTGCCTTTCAGTTTATGGAATTCCAGAGTCTAAACCCTGACTATTAATAACAGTCAAAATAAACTTGACTCAAAAAAAACTTCAGAATCATATACCCATCTGCATAATGGCTTGTCTTAAAACAGATAAATTAAAATGTTGTCATTTACTCATCCTCAGGTTGTTCCAAACATGTACAAATGTCTTTGTTTTGTTGAACAAAAAGGAAGATATGTTAAAGAATATGGGAAACTGAACAGTTCGGGCCACCATTGACTTCCATAGTAGGAAGAAAAAACTATACTATGAAAGTCAATGTTGGCCCAGAACTGTTCAGTTTCCCATATTCTTCAACACATCTTCCTTTGTGTTTAACAGAACAAAGAAATTTATACAGGTTTGGAACAACTCGAGGATGAGTAAATGACAGAATTTTCATTTTTGGGTGAACTATCCCTAAAGACAAGAACCACTAACTAGAAATACACACAAAAAGTGTGTAAGAAAAAGCATGTAAGAGTGTATAAAAAATACATTTTTGTGTGTGGTGTGTGCATAAGTATGTAAACGACTCAATATACAACAATGTATGTGTTCTCAAAAAGTGCACATCTCATGCAAACAGCTTAAATTTAAGCTGCTGGATCTTTGCATTCAGCTTATGAACAGCTGACTTTGGAACGTGAACAATATTTTCCAACTTCAATAAAATGCAAGCAACCTTTTCTTCAATAGACTTTGGCAGGTCTACTCCTACAGTTTCATCACCACTTAGAGTTTCAAATTCATAATCTGTATCCACAGACTCTGCTGGCCCATCTACAGAATTGTCTGACTGATGCAACTGACGACAATGGGTTTGAGGTCTATTAATGAATGTGGATTGTGTTTCCGGTATCGGTGGGTGTTAAATGTGCTGTAAAGGTTAAAGTGCTGTATTACTTTCAAATGCACAAACCCACAAACGTCTCAGGTTACGTATGTAACCATAGTTCCCTGAGAAAGGGAACAAGACGATGCGTCGATGATGCTTTGGGAACGCCTCCAGCGTGAATGCGTCTGAAGCATCTATGTCAACTAGTCCAATGGAAAGAATGAGCGTCACGGGTGGATGACGTCATGACCAGGAAGAGATAAAAGTGCATCCGGTGCAACCCTCCATCCTTTTTTGGAACAATGAAATAACGGCTGTAAAACCCGACTCTCTGTCGGGTGAATACACCTGCTCTATAGCCTCTTTTGCTAACAGAGCTTTCACCTCTTGCTCCATCACTAGAGCCTACTCGGGATGCACTAGCGTGCACTACCATTGTAGCGTGGAGGATGAGAACCAAACTGAATTCTGCACCCTCTCTCTACTATATGCAGGACCCACTGAGATATATTTGGCAGATTCTTCCACTCTGTCAGAAAATCTACTAAGGGAACCAGCCTCTCAAGGCTGGCCTCTGGTGTAATTGAGACAGTCAGCTCAGGGACCTGAAACATACTGGCAGGAACTACCCGAACTGACTGTTTTTGAACCCCCCTCAGAGGGCGCGAGTCTGACGCAATGTCGAGTTGACACTGCGCCAGAAACTCGCTGGAGACCGCTACGTCCTGAAGCACCAAGGGTGGCGGGGTTGGCAGAACGGCACCCCGAGGACACCGAGATGGAACGGGCACCGTATAATGAGGTGTACACCGCTCCACCCCGGTCGGGGCTGCCCTCACTGGTCTGACACCGGTGGCGTCAGGACCTTTTCTTTTGAGCCGAAGCCTTCTTAGCCTGAAGAACGGTCCTCAGATCTGGCTTCTGCTTCGAAGGCTTCGCCTGAGAGTGTTGGGTCTGCTTCCAGTGTTTCTGTGGAGGTGCACGAGACGCAACACTCTCTTTCTGCTGTGCTCGGTATGAGGAGCTAGACGACTGGGGCTGCTCACGCCCAGCAGCCCCAGGGGGTTGGACATGGCGAGGGAGACATTTTTTGAACGCCTCTGACTGTTTTTTAGCCTCCTGGAACCTCTCGACAACCAAATTAACTGCGTCGCCGAAGAGACCAGAAGGCTCAATTGGTGCATCAAGCAGGAAGGCACGATCTTTCTCCTTAACCCCCTGGGGTCGGCGGTCGCGCCCGGTGATACCAGCTCTCTTTTTTTCTTATCAGTGCAAAAGAGACTCAAAATACTCTGTTGATTTTGATCTTACATATAAGTGTTGTACATCATTAGATCCTGTTAAGTGTCTATTTTTTTGTGGATACTCAAAATAAAAACAAAGTGTGGTGCTTTTCGCCAAATAAAGAAAAATAAACATTATGCGAGACGAGTTCTGCCTTCTCTCTGTCAGTGAAGTCCATTCTGAAACGCATCCGAAAATGAACTGTAACTCAGCGAATCCTCAGTCAAGCAGGAATACAGGCACACAGGCATGAAGCTTGAATTCTCGTCTTTTAAATGAATTTATATATTAAAAAAATATTCTCAGTTTATGTAATCTGTATGAAAAGAGAGAGATGTCAGTCGTTTTCTTTTCAGCTCATTATAGCTCATTGAGTTTTAATGTGACCACAACCACTGAGAGCGTACGCTATTCAAACGCAAATAATCTGAGGTAAGCCACGCAAACTTGTCAACGCCCCCTTCAAGTTTAATAAGAATCATTTACTTTACGTTGTCTTGCTACGCTGTGAGCAGGGGTTAAAGTGGGCTGGAACAGTCCGGAACTGCGTTCCGGCACCTCAGATAAATTAATAAATAAATAGATTCATTAATCTCAACGAATCTCGCTGGTCCCAAGATGGGCCGACCGACCGACCAACCTCCCTTCCTCCCCACTGAATGCGAGCAATTACAAATGCGTGAAATGCACTCAGGGTGGTTGAGCGCGGTAAAGTTAGTTTTAGGTTCGATATTTCGCCGGACATTTGGTTTCCCTTGCCACTGTTCTTCAAGGGAACGTCTGCCAATTCCACCAACTGCGTTAAACATAGCCTATAGTTTGTATTATTTAAAATTACTTTTCAAATTCTAACTGATCTAACGTTATGCATCGCACACGCCCAGCGATCAATGGCATAAAAACACGAAGTTTCTTCACTGATAGATTCATTGCGTTTTGAGGATGGCACGGTACTCCGACAAAGAGGCCCTTCAGATGATTCTGGACAGCGAGGAAGAATTCACTTCCGTCAACTCGCACGAGGAACGGCTGCATTTTGAAGAACGAATTGATCCCGCGCCGAGGATACAAGTTCGGAGTAAGTTGTTTAGTGTTTTATAATTTCTTTTCTGATCGTATAGAGCTCAAATGAATTTTCAGAGTATATTTTGCCTAGCTTTTGATATCTTACAGAAAAGATTGCCTCACAATATCCCTAACATTCACTCATGTAAACTTTTTAAATGTGATATTACTCTCTAAACATATTTGTATATTAAATATATAGTTTTGATTAGCTTATGACACTGATTATCATGCTAAAATACTGCCTTATGCGTTATGTATTTTGTTTGCGAATAACTGCATGTTTAGGTATAGCCTATTGATTTAGTGAAATATATTTCAGCCTCCGGTAAAATATGTGCTACTGTCTAAATACAATATCTTTTTTATATAAAAATGTTGAGTTTTGGTTAGCCTATGACACTACTTATGCTAAAATAGTGCCTTATGCGTAATGTAGCCTATTTTGTTTGCGAATAACTGCTTAGGTTATATAACGAGAATATATTTCAGGCTCCGGTAAAAGAGGTCTAAATACAATATATTTTTTATATAATTAAATGTTCAGTTTTGGTTAGCCTATGACACTATATCATGCGTAAATAACTGAATACAGGTGTAAATGTTTGAAATGTAGTGATGTGTCGTTCGCGAACGATCCGTTCATTGCGTGTAGGCCTATCACTAAATGCGTGCGGTCTATATGGCCCATCAACAGATATGTCTCCGTCCCATGGCCCATCAACAGATATATACATACATTGTGCATCCATACCCATTAATTGTCCATCAGTTTACTTTGGATAATGTATGCTAACAGGTTTTTTTTTTTTTTTAGGAATGTGTTTGCATCATGCTCTCCTTCTCCAGCACCTCGCAGAGGGACACGCAGGTGTCGTTCAGTTCTCAGTGCGATCGAGAATCATACTAAGTGCACAGACGTAATATTTTACAGATGAAATTTAGCCTAATTGTGTTTACATCGTCATAATGTAAAAGTAGGCTACCTATTCTTGTGTGAAATAAAAAAATAAAAAAAATTATCCATGGCAATTAGTGATTGATAATGATAATAATACAGTTTATTTGATTGTGTTATCAGCATGCTCATGCTTTTTTCTTTTTTATAACAGATGTGACAATGAACACGTCCATCCACCAGTTCCGAAGAGAGCCAAGGCAAACAAGCAGGCAAGCAACAGGCAGTCCACTTTTTTATATATATATAAAAAAAACAAGTTTTTTTTTTTTTATGTTTGTTTTTTTGAAAGGATGTGTTAAGTGATAGTAATGACTTTAAGTCTTTACGTTCTTAGGAAAGATTTCTATTTTGAATAAATGCTGTTCTTTTTAACTTTTTATTCATCAGTGAATCATTCTTAGTTCAGGCTGCCTCACAGCACCTTGATGGGCCATTGGGGGAGTGTCTTTAGTCTTCCCACCCAGGTGTAAATCACATTAATATTCATGGCCATTCACACTCCCACGCATACAGCAGTGCTGACCAAAAACTGACGTAAGACATTTAAATCATTATATTGTTGTTTGTGAAAGAGTGGTCAGAATGATTTTCACTTCATTTTGAAGTAAAAATTCTAGCCTACGAGAATAGTAACTCAAAAGTCTTGTGGACAATTATTCAGTATGTGTTAAATGGCCCTATTGCGGTGACATTTTTTTTTCCCCAAAACGTACTAACCACGCATAATATTTTTTTTCTATAAAATGCAAACATGTACATCCATTTTGCTCACATATTATTGTAGCAGAGTTTGTGCTGAATACAGCAAATTTATATGTTGGCAAATGGTATGTTTTAAGTAGCTGAAATAAGCACAAATGTCAGGGCATGTCAAAACATCTCAAGGGCCCCAAAAACACCTCAGACCCCAGAGGGTTAAAGCAATTTATTATCCATTTTTTTGGCCTTCAAAAGTCTTAAATTGCACCCCCAACTGGGACAATGATGATTTTTTGTTAAGTTTTTTCAAGCTTACCCAAAGTAGATGAACATCATAATTATAGGAGGGGATTTTAACTTGGTTCAATATGTATCCATGGACAGGTCTTCCTCTAACAGTCTACTCAAACAAAATCAGCCAATGTGGTGCTAAACAACGCCTCACAACTGGGACTCTCGGATCCTTGAAGATTTAAAAACCCTCAAGGCAAGGCTTATTCATTCTTTTCTCATGTTCATCATACATTTTCTAGAATTGATTTCTTTTTGGTAGACAATAAATTGTTACACTCTATTACAACGTGCACTTATCACACATTAGTGGTCTCTGATCATGCCCCAGTATCTATTGACGTAACTTTGCCACCCAACAGACCGTCGCCCCCACCTTGGAGATTCAACTCTTCTAGACTATCAGATAGCGCATTCAAAGATTTCCTTTCCTCGCAGATAAATTTTTACTTCGAACTCAATCAGACTCCAGGCATTAGCAGTCACACCTTGTGGGAGGCTTTCAAAGCATTCCTTCGTGGCCAGGTAATTTCATATTCCTCACAAGTGGGGAAAGCCAAAAAAACTTAGACTAGCTACAATAGCCGACGAACTAAGTTAGATGTCTCTTATGCCTCTTCCCCTTTGCCTGCCCTCTATGCTAAAAGAGTTCAATTACATTCAGAATTCAACCTTCAGTTGACAGATCTAACAGAGAGACAGCTTAGGCAATGACAGCTTTTTTTTTTTGAGCATGCAGACAAGGCTGGTAAACTCTTGGCCTACCAGGCTCGATCGGCTAGCACTTCAAGATGGATTTTTGGTATCAGATCCACAACAGGTGAATTGGTAACGGAACCGGCTGAAATTAACCTGGTTTTCTCAGACTATTATGCTAGACTCACTGTAAACCCTAACGCTCAAAATACTTAATTGGTTTGAGAAGGACAAACTTAAATTACACTAATTAGTTCAGTCAAATTAACTTTTATGAGTATTTAGCACTTTCTTTTTCTTTCAAGTTCACAGAATGGATATATTTTAAGTAAACTGAACTATTTCATTGTTTTGAGTTTTATGAAATTATTTCTTTTAATTTAGACGAACTTAAGTTTAACTGAAACGGCTGGGATGTATATTTCCCAGCATGCTTTGCCGATGGCACTCGAAAGGGAGAGTAAATGCTAAAATTAAGTGTAATACAATGTTTTTTTGTGCAAGATTAATGTTAAGCGGGTGATTTAGTAATGATTAATGTTTCGTTATGCTAATTTAGAAGAATTTCTGTTAATGTTGGTTTTAGGATAGTTACCATCATGGTGACAAGTGGTGCATGAGCTTGATTTGAGAGCAAATAAAACCTTTATATTGCTGCAAGTGTTGCTGTATAGCATACTATTGTTAAGAAGTTAACAAAATAGTATGTTAGCAAACTAGCTTGTTAAAGCTAGCTAAGTTTATACTAATAAAAGTGTTCACATTGAGATTCCATGAAATTTTAAGTTAAATGTATGAATTAGTGTACTCAAACATTTCAAGTTAAGAACAATTTAAATGTCCAAATACAAAATAAAATTAAAGCTGCAAGCAGCATTTAGCGGTGTTCAAGCAGTTAAGGCCTTTAAGGCCGTTAAGCACAAAAGCATCAAAACACATTAAGTTTTATATTGCAAGCATCTAACCACTGAGATCATAGATGGAATATACCATGTTTTAGCATGATTTACCATGATATATCACATTTCAGTGTTATTTTTCATTATTTACAATGTTTCAGTATGATTTACCATGAATCTAGCATGATTTAAAATTGTTTACCATGATATACCAAGTTCTAGTATGATTCACCATTATTTACCCTGTTCTAGCATGATTTACCACAATTGAACATATTATAGTATGTTTTAATATGATTCTAGCATGATTTACCATGTTATAGGATGATTTACCATGATATACCACATTCTAGAATGATTTACCGCAGGATTATAGCATGATTTGCCATGATACACCATGTAATAGTATTGTTTACAATGATTTACCATGTTTCTTCTTCAGAACCGGTGCCCAGTTAACCAATTCCCTGGAACCGTTAGTATGCCTGCATAACGATTCCGCTTATCGGTTCCGCTCGTTGCAAATGTGTCATGACGTCACACACGAGCTGCGTTATTTTGATTCAGAACGCATCAAACATAACATCGAGGCAGAAGCGTTCGTTTGGTTATATTTCACGCGAAAAGACGACAATATATGAGGTGCCGTCTAGGGCTTAAATCAAACTTCATTCACGCACACATATATGAAACACTTGCATATACACGTATACTAAGTAGTCAAACATACATGTATACTGCTGAATGCTCAAACAAATACATATGAAATGCACAACGACACACCTAAAGTCGCTCACGCATACATGCAAACTCTACACACACGAGATGCGCAAAACTCTCCAGGCACATACTCATATGAGACGCGCGCGAGCACACACAACTTAAACTGGAATGTCACTGTTTCTGTCACTGCGACTTCACGAACGGGTGAACACTTGCACGAACACTGTAAGACTGGAAAACTGGTTAAAGAGAAATTATCTGACCACTGGTCTCCGAAGACAAAGGACCTTGCTTGCAAATTAACATGTGAACAACTCTCTCTCACACACACACACACACACACACACACACACACACACACACACACACACACACACACACACACACACACAGCTTCCCCCCACTCTTGCAGATCACCTGAAACTCACATAAGAATATATGTATGGTTTTAATGTGAATGAGTATCATTAAGGATTGTGTTTAGTATCATTTTAAAGGTCTCAGGGTGGCTGGTACGAGTGTCTCATTCCAAAAGAAGTAAAACAAAAGGTAATAAGGTTATTAAGAATATAGAAATATCCTTCACACAGAAGGGTTTGTCTGGGAGTTAACACCTTCTGGCCTTTTGTTTGAATGCAAATTACAACTAAGCAAATGGTTACCTACCAGTAAATTTCCACTGGAACTTACATATGAAATGAGGTCATGGTATATAAGGAAATGCAACTGGAAGATCAGGGCTTTTTCTGTATTTCAGATAGCCCGTGAGGTTTAGCTCATGTAGTTCATGTTGGGTTTGCATCTATTTAATCCTAAAACATTTGATGATTTGCATTGATTATCTTTCAATTGATTATGGAATTGTTAAAATACATTTACCTGACATAATAAATTGTTATATTTGATTATTCTAACAGACTTTGACTTTATTTTCATTGGAGTTAAAAGGAATAGTCAAACATTAACGTATATTTAATGAAGCACAGATATCATTAAAACACTTTCATTCTATGGAGTCAGATGAAACGAGTTAATACATAAGACAAAAAGTATTGCATTTAATTTTAAATCCCTCTGCCATTGGAAGAGACGGAACGCGCGTTGAGACCTTCACCGCTAATTTGAATGCCGGCATTGGATCAAATTAGTCAGCCTTACAAATTGGCGACCCCCGAGACGTGATCGCAACAGATGAATTCGCGAGCAACGTCTTTTCCAGCAAAGTATGGGGATTTTAAAATCAGCATGAGGTTTGAACATCTTCACTTTCTTCTGCCGCTGTGGTAAGTCATTTTTTCTTCCCTCTTGAGAAGTGTTGAGAAAATGTTGTTTGCATTGTTATGGGTAACGTTAGCTATAGGAAAGCCCTTTGTTTAGTCCAGAACTGAAATACGTGAGGACGTGATAAGCGACAGCGCAGATGAAGAATGAAAACCCTTGTTAATAGATTAAAGATATCCTTGTTTGCCTAAGCAACAAAAAACGAAGCTAAAATCGGAATAACATCTTCCAAATGTTTTTCGTGTAACGTTACTTGATGAGGAGCTGTAAAACAGCCTAAAAGTTTTCAAATCAGCCGCATGTTTGTCGCCATTGTGGTATTGGCTTTGTTGAAACGAATTAGCAACACATGAAGAGAGTCGGCAACAACAGAAAGGAAAATCTAAGTTTGTAAACGGAGAAATCGGAGAACACGTGATTTTACAAATAAAAAGGCAGATCGATGCATTGTTTATAAAAAGCTAAATTTGGAAAAACAGGATGATATTATTTACAGGCTAAAATCGGATCTCAAGGCTAAGCTAAATGTTATTGTCCATGCTGCTTCCAAAACGAAGCTAAGCTAAATGCTAGTATTGCCCATGCTACTTAAAAAACGAAGCTAATGCTAAATGCTAAAGCCATGCTGCCTCCAAAACGAGGCTAGGCTAAATGCTAGTATTGCCCATGCTACTTAAAAACTAAGCTAATGCTAAATGCTAAAGCCATGCTGCATTAAAAAAACGCTTAACTCTTTGTGTGACCAGCCCACCGGTGGGCACAAAAGCCACATTGAATAATATTCTATACTAAACCTAAACTAATCTTGACAAACTCTATATTGCATTTGAAAGCTTCCACTTTAACACAGATGGGATTAAAAAGCAATAATGCAATAATTTGTATTTTCAAATTTGGAGTTGTGTTTTAAACATTGTAATGCACTCCTAGAACACACTTTATAGTTGTTTTGTGCTACTATATGTGCACATAGGCTAATTGTGTAAGTTTATTCTTTAAACACAGGATTGCTTTACTGTTTGTGTATTTGGAACACTTAGGTAAAGGCTGTTGATGTTGTATTCTAGGCTATGTATCCTGTGTGAACTAAATTAAACGCGTGTGTCTCTATGCTGAATGTGGTTATAATGTGATTCACAATGAATTTGAGAGTCAGAAACCACGAACGCGCATCTCATTAATCCTGAAACAAAAAACCTTTTCATATTCAAAGCTTTAGAGAACGTAGACTCTACCTCTCCACTCTATGGGAGCTGTTTCGCATACCAAATTTGTAAATGGTTACGTTTGAATTAATTCTGAATGACTCTGAAAGACTGTTTTTTCCATAGATTATTGGATTCGTATATTTCCACATCTTTCGCGTCAGATTAGCGACGGCTAATATCCGATACCATTTTAAGTGTACTTGAATGAGGAGACGGGTAGTTTCCGTCTAGAATAAGCTAATGCTGCAACCTAGATTTGGGTACGTCTAAATACCTCTGTCCTAATTTAATGTTACTTTAGATAAGTGCTAAAATAAATTATTGAATTAAGTTCCTGAGGTGGCATTCAAGGGGGCTATGAATATGTCTTCGATTGTGTACGTGTTTATTACGGCAGATCCCAGATATTTAGCCAAAATTACCTCTGAATTGGTTATTGGAACTGACGGGAGTGTGCCGTGCGGCCTTGGGAGAAGGAACGCTGAGCGATATAGATTCCCTGATCTAAACAGATAAAACTAAAATTAAGAGTTCAAAAGAATAATCAAACGTTAAAATGGCCATTTAAAAAGACTAAATGAGAAGAAAAGGTATTTGAAACCTAGCAAACAGAAAGGAGAAACAGCGAATGTACAGCTTATGAGCCTTGAGCCAGAAAGCCTTTTCATATTCAAATGTAAACACATGCGAACGAGCAGAGACTCTTCAGAAGACCAGAAATAATATAATTTAATTTATATTCTTAAATATAATGTAATTGTATTATAACTCAAATTATAATATACATTATGTTGTAATCGCCAAGCAGGCATTAATTGGAGAAGTGTGACATTAATCCTTACAGTTCGATTTCGTTGACCTGCTATCCAGTGCCAAAAGGGCGGAGGTGTGTTTTAATTTTTTGCCTTTAAAAAACACTCCCAGAAGTGTGGCACTGGTAATAGCCAACTGATCAAGGAAGCAAATTTAGAAGGAGGGTGTGAACTAAACATCAGACAGACCACAGCCTTTTAAAGGTAACTAGAGACCTGCACTAACCAAATGTGTGAACGACACCATGACCACAGATCTGACTGTAATGAAAGCAACTTGAGGTAAAGCCAGAGAATGTCCCCAGCAGAACTGGGACCTTAATGCTGTGACACAGCAGACTGTGAAGGCTCGACTACAAGAGCAGCTTTAAGGTGTCGCACACTGCACTGAAACAACAGCAATAATTCAGACCTGGTCAATGAAACTCGGTTTCATGGGACAGCTGGAATTAAAATTGCAATGGACATGATAATGGAGCAAGCAAAAGAATCCCACATGTCTGAATTTGAAACTGTTGAAAACATCAGAATTAACTGTGGTTCTCTCTGCACTTGTTTGTGTCAGGTTTACTTCTGCAATTCCTCGGAGGACGGATGCCAGGACGGCCGGACCTCACGATTGTTAGAACATAACCTGAGACTCGGGAGATGGGTGAAAAGACACTTCAAAGGCCATTTACATCTCACAATAGCACATCACTACATTAGCATGGCCTCCCAGTTTAGAACTGGAACTAAAATTTGCAACACAATTGCTATCCAGTCGATTCCACCCATCTCCTAGACATGAACACTGAACACACTCCTCCATCACTACACCCTCACAGCATCATGACCTGGAATAGATCCAAGTCTATTCAGACTGAACACTACACATCATGAGAAGATAAAGATGACATAGAGTCCAAAAGTGTCACTTCACTAAAGATCTATTGTCCATCTTCACACTAACAGATCCAGATAGCTTCACACACATAGGATGGGAAAGCTGATCCCATGATGACCGAGGCACACATAGCATACGCTATTCACAACACTCTGCCAACACATGGGAAAACACTGTAATATACATATGAATGGCTGCAGTCACAAATCAATGATGCAAAAACAAAATTAAAGCAGAGGCAGACCTGCTATTAAATTTAAGAATGTTTAAACTTTCTGATTGTTATTAGGGTGGTTGGAAGGTCAGAGGGCCCCTGATTTCTCAACAACCACTAATAACAGAAACATCATAACTAATAGATCTGAAGTGTGAGCACTTCAAACAATTACAGAATTTACAATTCAACCCTGTCATTGACTGTGACTTAGCCAACAACAACACACACACACACACACACACACACACACACACACACACACACACACACACTCTCTCTCTCTTTCTCTCACACAAACTATCACACACACACACAGATGCACACACACACACACACACACCCTCACACAAACACACAATCTCACACCTGTTACAAGGAATGAACAATCTCCATTCATGTTCCAAGTCACTTCTTAGATTTGCATAAGTGGCTTGCATTGGAAGATTCCTGAACAAACAGTGATTCTTCATATTTTTTTCAATTTTGAATATTATTATTGTGATTACATGACTTCTTGATGCAAAGAATTTATTTGATTGTTTTGATTACACTGACCTCTTGCTGCATTTCCTTTGTATAATTCAGACCAAGAATATATATATATATATATATTTAAGAATTGGATATTTAAAAAACATATGAGACAGATGTACCATTCACACCTGCTGACAAGAACATGGTATTTTACATTGAACATGACATGATTTTATTTTGTTGTATTATGCGCTTCTATGGATTTCTTCGCGAGTTCAAGTTCATATTTGTTCAATCGTGAAGCGGACATTTAAGATGCTTTTCAGGTGTCTCACACAAAGCAGTGTGAAGCCAAGGAGAACCCCTTCACCCACTGAGGTCTGTCCAGACAGCCGCACCGTTGGGAGGTGACAGGATTGGTCAAGAAGGGACAGATTATCGTTATGGGGAAGGTGCCAGGGAAACGGAAGTTTCTCCATGAAGGAATGACACGTCAACTGAACAAGTCAAAAGGTCCAGATTGACTATATGAACTTTGCTCACATCACAGGATCACCGGAAGAAAGCCTGAACGCCTCATCCACCTGCTGGACTCATGCTACATACACCTGGTGAGAACAGGTGTTCTGCAGGGGAACACAGCCCTCTGAGCTTCTACAGATGCTGACATTGCAAAGACAATTGTTGAGTTACATCTCAATCACGACAAACGTCTTACTATGACCCCTTAAGTGTCTGAATGTGACCCACGGGATCAAGGAGGGACTGTAAGACTGGAAAACTGGTTAAAGAGAAATTATCTGACCACTGGTCTCCGAAGACAAAGGACCTTGCTTGCAAATTAACATGTGAACAACTCTCTCTCTCACACACACACACACACACACACACACACACACACACACACACACACACACACACACACACACACACACACACACACACACACACACACACAGCTTCCCCCCACTCTTGCAGATCACCTGAAACTCACATAAGAATATATGTATGGTTTTAATGTGAATGAGTATCATTAAGGATTGTGTTTAGTATCATTTTAAAGGTCTCAGGGTGGCTGGTACGAGTGTCTCATTCCAAAAGAAGTAAAACAAAAGGTAATAAGGTTATTAAGAATATAGAAATATCCTTCACACAGAAGGGTTTGTCTGGGAGTTAACACCTTCTGGCCTTTTGTTTGAATGCAAATTACAACTAAGCAAATGGTTACCTACCAGTAAATTTCCACTGGAACTTACATATGAAATGAGGTCATGGTATATAAGGAAATGCAACTGGAAGATCAGGGCTTTTTCTGTATTTCAGATAGCCCGTGAGGTTTAGCTCATGTAGTTCATGTTGGGTTTGCATCTATTTCTCTAATCCTAAAACATTTGATGATTTGCATTGATTATCTTTCAATTGATTATGGAATTGTTAAAATACATTTACCTGACATAATAAATTGTTATATTTGATTATTCTAACAGACTTTGACTTTATTTTCATTGGAGTTAAAAGGAATAGTCAAACATTAACGTATATTTAATGATGCACAGATATCATTAAAACACTTTCATTCTATGGAGTCAGATGAAACGAGTTAATACATAAGACAAAAAGTATTGCATTTAATCAAAAATCCCTTTGCCATTGGAAGAGACGGAACGCGCTATGAGACCTTCACCGCTAATTTGAATGCCGCCCTTGGATCAAATTAGCAGGACTTACACACACACACATCACTTTTGAAGTAAAATTGAGGATGCAGTGCATGTAATGCATCGAGATATCAAATTGAACTGAATCGATAACATGATAATCGTAATCGAACCGAACCTTGAGACCATTGTAGGTTCACACCCCTAATACTCTGTGCTGTGTCAGCGAGTTAATAATAATTAACAAACAAAATAAGTTATAAGTTCAATAAGTTAATACAAACAAACAAATTTGTACTTATTCCCTCACCCAATGAGAATCGATAAGCGAATCGATAAGGAATCGAATCGATAAGCAATATCGATAATGGAATCGGAATTGTTAAATTCTTATCAATTCCCATCCCTAATCAAGTGTGTCAAAATGAAAGTGAGCCAATAAGTGGTCTTCTACTGCCCTCTGCTGGTCACACAAGTGCTTTTGCATTTGATATGTAGACATATGCTTACACACACACACACGGGATATGTTATTGTAAAAAATCTCTTTTAATGGTGTATAAGCATGCATTTAACATATTTCTTTGTGATGTAATAATATAAAACTATATTAAAACTAATAAAAAAATAGCTTTAAGCGTTTGTTTGTTAGCCAATGCTGAAAGCTGATAAAAAAGATTAAAAATGTCGGTAACACTTTACAATAAGGTTCATTTATTAAACAGTAGTTAATGTATTAATTAACATGAACCATGAGCAATACATTTGTTACTGTTTTGTTCATCTTTGTTAACATTAGTTAATACAAATCCAGCTGTTCATTGTTAGTTCATGTTAGTTCACAGTGCATTAACTAATGTTAACAAGATTTTAATAAAGTATTTGTAAATGTTGAAATTAACATTAACAAAGATTAACAAATGCTGAAGGAGTATTGTTCATTCTTAGTTAATGTTAACTACATTAGTTAACATTAACTAAGAATTCGTCGCGGGGGGCGTTCCCGAGCCCCGCGACGATAGATTTGGATCAAGAACCCCGAGAGAACCTTACCTAGCGTGCAGAGACTTTCTGTTTTCGAGTTATGAGTGAATTTGTACTTGGGGGGCGTGGCCCAACGTTATACTTTCGTATTTTAGCCTTCCTGTGACACAATTGTAAATAGTAATAAATAAAATAAATAAATGCAGTCCATAATACTCCAATAGATGAATTTGGACAAAATGTGATTGTAAATGTTAAAATAATGATTTAATAAAGTCTACATTTCAATTATATATAACAATATTAGGGAGTAGTATGATGAAATGACAGCAGGGGGCAGTAAAATACCACTTATTGGCTGTTGTAGCCATCCAAAATGTTACAGCCATCCAATTTACACTATTATAGCCATTCAAATGAAGAAGTTCAACCTTTTCTGATAATTATTGATGTAGAGAGTCCAGAGAATTGTACTGCACTGGTTTTAAACATTATGATATGAAAAGTATACGATCATAGATGGAAAAGACAATTTACAGTCAATACAGGCAATTTACCATAGGAAATGTATGGTTTTAAAGGACACATGTGCTCATCAATTTTTGTGAAGTTCTGAGTTTTTATTTATGATTTATAGGCTTTTGAGTGTATTTTGACACGCCCCCTTTTCTAAATGACCCTGTTACAGTGAACCAAAGGGCAAAGTTCAACTTTTTTTTTGATAATTATTGATCTAGAGAGTCCATAGAATTGTCCTAGACTGGTCTGGTTCCGATCAGGGAAAAAACCAGGGACTAGTTCGCAAAAGTAGGTTTTGGACAAAATTGGCCATAACAAATTTTCTAGATTCTAGGTCAAATGATCAATGAGTTATGGGCAATTTAGTACTTTTGGTTGCTGTAGCGCCACCTATGGGCCAATCAGGGTCATACTCTGATAGGTTCTCCCCAAACTGAGGCCCTAGCACCTGGCCAGGTTTCAAGTCTCTAGGCCTTACGGTTTGGGCTGCACGATGCGTTTTAGTTTTTTTTTTTTTTTCAAATAGCAATTACAATAGGTTTTCAGCACTTCGTGCTTGAACACCTAATAATAGGGGACCTTTTTGACAGTTATAGCGCCACCTATGGTCCGATCTCCATGAAACTCTGCATGCTTCTTCACCATGTTAGGACACATGTGCTCATCAATTTTTGTGAAGTTCTGAGTTTTTATTTATGATTTAAAGGCTTGTGGGTGTATTTTGACATGCCCCCTTTTCTAAATGACCCTGTTACAGTGAACCAAAGGGCAAAGTTCAACTTTTTTTTGATAATTATTGATCTAGAGAGTCCATAGAATTGTCCTAGACTGGTCTGGTTCCGATCAGGGAAAAAACCAGGGACTAGTTTGCAAAAGTAGGTTTTGGACAAAATTGGCCATAACAAATTTTCTTTTTGCTCAAATCGACAATCCGAGATATACATCTTGTCCGTCTTGAGCCAAGGAACACAGTGGTGTACAAATCTAGATTCTAGGTCAAACGGTCGATGAGTTATGGGCAATTTAGTACTTTTGGTTGCTGTAGCGCCACCTATGGGCCAATCAGGGTCATACTCTGATAGGTTCTCCCCAAACTGAGGCCCTAGCACCTGGCCAGGTTTCAAGTCTCTAGGCCTTACGGTTTGGGCTGCACGATGCGTTTTAGTTTTTTTTTTTTTTTTTTCAAATAGCAATTACAATAGGTTTTCAGCACTTCGTGCTTGAACACCTAAATATGTCAGTTCTGCTTACTTAAACTTTGAATTTCTTAACTTAAAAAATTTGAGGCAATTTATTGCCTTAAATTTTTTGAGTTGTGCCAACTTATTCGGGTTTACAGTGCTGTACACTTCAGAAAGCCCTCCCAATAATAGTACAAATTTAGATCTTCTCAACTCGCTTGAATATCCCACAATTGATGAAAATTCTGCTAAGAATCTAGGCGACCCAATCACAGAATCAGAGATACAGGTAGCAATTAATTCTATGAAACCGGGAAAATCTCCTGGCCCTGATGGCTTACTGTTGAGTTTTATAAAGCTTTTGCTCCCCTTTTAGTTCTACCAGAAAGACTCGGGAAAATAAATACTGTAATAATAAATACATTTATTGATAGCCCAGCAAGCAATAAAGTTATTTGGCGTAGGCCCCGTCCATAGCTCGCAATCCGATGGTCCGGACTCTGCATTTCCTGCCTGAAGACGAAGGCAGGGGCGCAGACGACCCCCTGTGAGGTATAGGAAGGGACCACCCTGGTGATGGTGGGGAGGATGGAGGGGAAGGGACCACCCTGGTGGTGGTGGGGAGGATGGAGGGGAAGGGACCATCCTGGTGGTGGTGGGGAGGATGGAGGGGAAGGGACCATCCTGGTGGTGGTGGGGAGGATTGAGGGGAAGGAACCATCTTGGTGGTGGAGGGGAAGGAACCATCTTGGTGGTGGTGGGGAGGATGGAGGTGAATGAAAGCGTCAGCATCTGCGAACTCAAACATGTGTAAGTACTGGTCTTTTATACCGCAAGTATTAGACACGATTGGATAGATGAGAAGGTAATAAGTGACGTAGCAATTGAGTCTTCCTGGCAGAACTTAACGCTAAAGCTTCCATTTCCTACTTTAGCAAAGCTTTTCAATGACTCCTTTAAAGTGGGCTGCCTTCCTCCTACTTTATCCGAGGCATCTATTTCTTTGCTCCTTAAAAAGGATAAAGATCCCACCTCTTGTGGTAGTTATAGACCAATATCACTTCTGAACGTAGATTTTAAAATTCTGGCTAAAGTTTTATGTTTTCGCCTTGAACGTGTATTACCATGTTTAATTTGTCATGACCAGACAGGCTTCACACCAGGAAGACACTCTTTTTTTAACACTAGAAGGCTTCTCAACATTCTCTTTTCCCGCCCATCTGATTTACCCGAAATTATTGTGTCTCTGGATGCTGAGAAGGCCTTCGATAGGGTGTAATAGGGTTACTTGTTTTTTATTTTTGAAAAGTTTGGGTTCGATTCTAATTTTATCTCCTGGATCCGACTTCTTTACTCCTCTCCTATGGCATCAGTACTGATGGCATACGATCACCCTATTTCTCGCTTCAGTATGGGACACAACAGGGAACACCCCTTTCTCCCTTGATTTTTAATCTAGCCATAGAACCTTTAGCAATCTGGCTCCGCAGCCACAATGGCTTTGAGGGAATTTCTCGCCAGGGTTTAGTTCACAAGCTCTCTCTTTATGCTGACGACCTTTTATTGTATGTCTCAAACCCTGCTGCCTCTCTTCCCCCAGTTTTAGATATCCTAGACAAATTTATTCACTTATCTGGCTACAAGATAAATTTACAAAAAAGTGAAGTTTTTTTTGTTAACTCTGAAGCTAAAAAACTTCCACTATCACTCGTACCCTTCAAGATTGCACCTGATGGTTTCAAATACTTGGGGGTCTTCTTTACAAATACATATAATAATTTATTTGCAAAAAAAATTCAACCGCTTGTGGACAAGTCTAAACTAGATATGTCTAGGTGGGCCTCTCTCCCTTTATCCCTTGTAGGTCGCATTAACTTGGTCAAAATGGTTATTCTGGCCAAATTTATGTACCTCTTTCAACACTTACCAATTTGTATTAGTAAATCTTTCTTTACTGGCTTTGACAGTCTTTTGCGTTCATTTCTATGGGGGAATAAACCCGCTCGCCTTAAGAAATCAATTCTGCAACTTCCTAAAGCTAAAGGAGGCCTTGCACTTCCCAACTTTCAGCAGTATTACTGGGCCTGTAACATCAACAAGCTTCTTTTTTGGAACAAAGATATCTACTCTGACAGTCCTTCCTGGGTGCATACGGAAACGTCATCAATGAAAAGCTCTCTCTATTTGCTTGTCTGTTCTCAGCTTCCCTTAGTTGTAAACAGAGTTTCAGATAATCTAGTAGTCACTAGCTCCCTTAAAATGTGGGTCCAATTTAGGAAACATTACGGTTTACATAGAGGCTCCACTTATATACCCATCCTCAATAATTATTCTTTTCCCCCTTCTAGTTCAGACCCTGCATTTCGCCTCTGGTCATCTAATGGCCTTCTCAAGATTGGTGACCTCTATGAGGAGGGTGTATTTGTCTCTTTCTCCTCTTTATCTAAAAAGTATAACCTACCCAGTCATCACTTATTTCGGTTCTTTCAAATCAGACGTAGTTCCCCTACTTTCCCAATCGTCCCCCTTAAACAAAAATTGATCACTTTCTTGCTTTAAATGCCAACCACAGGCATTTAATCTCAGTCATTTATAATTTAATAAATTCTATTAATTCAGACCTTAATGACACTCTCAAAGATACCTGGGAGCAAGACCTTGGTGTTACTATTACAGGGGATCTATGGCATGACATCTTGAACCAGCTACATACATCTTCCATATGTGTCACGCATGGCTTAATTCAATGTAAAATACTATTCCGAGCGCACTTAACCAATGCCAAATTGGCAAAAATGTTTCCAGACAAGAGTGCTGCCTGTAATCGTTGTAAACATTTACCTGCCAAACATCTACACATGTTTTGGACTTGCCCGCAGCTGGTGACCTTTTGGTCTAATTTATTTCAGATGCTTAAAAAAACTCTCAAGTTCAACACTAATATTGACCCTGATCCAATTATAGCCCTATTTGGGGTCTCCCCTATGCCTGATTTGGTTGCCCGAGATCGTAAAGTCATCGCTTTTACTACAGTCCTGGCCAGACGGGCCATCCTTTCTTAAGTGGAGGCATGCTTCTCCTCCAACACATGACAGGTGGATTCAGGACATTTTCTACTGTATTGGACTTGAAAAGTTAAGATACTCACTCTCTGGTTCACTTAAATCCTTTTACAAGACTTGGGATCCCTTTTTACAGTTTTTTTTATTCGCTTTGGTACTATTTTCACAAGTAAGGTGTACATTTTCAAAACTCTTAGTACAAAAATCCAAACTGATCACACTTGTAACGCAGCTAGTCATTCTTTCAAAACACGATCCCATGCTTTCATTACAGTTATAAATTTTTCAGTCCACATAATCATTGTTTCAAACACAAGATTATTGTAATATGTAATGAGAACGTTTGGTTTAATCACAGAAACACAACAGTATGATCTTCTTTCAGTTTAGTACTTTTAACAATCAGTTCATTCAAAAGCAAACAATGCAAGATACATGTTTCAAATCACCCTTGTTGCTGAAATAATTACAGTATTACAGGCTACAGTTGCCACATTAGAAAATACACGTGCATTACCTAACTTATGTAATTGAATCCAGAATGTTTGTAATAGTATCTGCAGTGAGTTATCAAAAGCTGTGATGAAGTATGACACAGCCATGAGGTTCTGTGCGAGAACAGAGTTTGCTGGCAAAATGTGTTCACTCTATAGCCTTTGACTGAATCTATATATATTGTAGTGGACCTTTACAGATGAAGGTTGAATTACAGTAATGTGGCAGTCTCTACCATGGTAATCTGTTTACAGTATCACATGGCATACATACTGTAATGTAAAATGCTGTATTTGATGCCATCTGTCTCCCTTCTACTGATGCATCTCTAATCAATCTGTTTTACAGTCATTGACCGTTTCCTCTTCAATATACTCTATTCTGCTTTACAGTGTTTTCACAAATAGCAAATTTCTCTGTACCTCTCTCACACACACATGCGTGTGCACACACTTTGAACATAGTGGTGGTTATTACTGTATCTATAAATCACTTATGTAGTAAAAAGAATTCATTACATTTGGTTATCCATATCGGAAATTGCAAACAAGTTATAGAAACTGTATATACAATCAATATCTATAGAAATCTATAGGTGTACCAAATGATTAATTGTTTAACCATTAAGATCAGTTGGATTAAATACTGTAATAGACAAATGTATTAAACTGAACAAAAAGAGATGCAAATCAAAAGTTTGATAAAAGAGCTTTATGAAAGGCAGTTACTGTGAATGAAACAGTTATGTAGATGAAACACTTATTTTGTGTTGTGAAAAGGATACTTTGTGATTTTGTGAATTGTACTAACACAATTGAAAACATGATGAAATGTTTGAAAAAAGTGCACTTTTGATGATCTGTTGTGATATTAGCACTAAGAGTTTTGAAAATGTACACCTTACTTGTGAAAATAGTACCAAAGCGAATAAAAAAAACTGTAAATTACATTAAGGGTTTACCCTGTGTACCTGCAACTGGCAATGGTACATAATTTTCACTTATTAGAAGGATCTTTGTAGGGAGAATGTAATTATTATTATATATATATATATTTTTTTCAACTTATGCTTTTTTTCTTTTCTTTTTTTGAGCTATTGGATTGAGGGGGGGGGGGGGGGGGGGACTACCTCCCATTTAAATGCACATGTTGACCCACTTTAACCACTGGCTGTGAGGAATAATAGTAATATCTAACTAGAAAAAAAGTTTGATGAGACAAACTTTAAGTTGGCTTGAGAAAGCCGGACCAGAGAGTTTGAAGAAGTTTAAAGTAGTTTGAAGTCGGATAGATGGATTAGTTAGAAAAGAAAAGAAAGATTAGTTAGATAGACAGAAGGATTGGTTTCACTGAAAGAAAAAATAGTTAGAAAGAAAGAAAGATTAGTTAGAAAGAAAAAAAGAAAGAAAGATTAGTTAGACAGAAAGAAAGAAGAAAGATTAGTTAGAAAGAAAGAAAAAAAGAAAGAAAGAAAGAAGAGAGATTAGTTAGATAGACAGAAAGATTGGTTTCACTGAAAGAAAGATTAGTTAGAAAGAAAGAAAGATTAGTTAGAAAGAAAGAAAGATTAGTTAGAAAGAAAGAAAGATTATTTTAAAAAGAGATAAAGAAAGGAAGATTAGCTAGAAAGAAAGAAAGAAGAAAGATTAGTTAGAAAGAAAGAAAGAAAGAAAGATTAGTTAGAAAGAAAGAAAGAAAGAAGAAAGATTAGTTAGAAAGAAAGAAAGAAAGAAAGGAAGAAAGAAAGAAAGAAAGATTAGTTAGAAAGAAAGAAAGAAAGAAAGAAAGAAAGAAAGAAGAAAGATTAGTTAGAAAGAAAGAAAGAAAGAAAGAAAGAAGAAAGATTAGTTAGAAAGAAAGAAAGAAAGAAAGAAAGAAAGAAAGAAAGAAAGAAGAAAGATTAGTTAGAAAGAAAGAAAGAAGAAAGATTAGTTAGAAAGAAAGAAAGAAAGAAAGAAAGAAAGAAAGATTAGTTAGAAAGAAAGAAAGATTAGTTTAAAAAGAGATAAAGAAAGGAAGATTAGCTAGAAAGAAAGAAAGAAGAAAGATTAGTTAGAAAGAAAGAAAGAAAGAAAGAAAGATTAGTTAGAAAGAAAGAAAGATTAGTTAGAAAGAAAGAAAGAAAGACAGAAAGAAAGAAAGAAAGAAAGAAAGAAGAAAGATTAGTTAGAAAGAAAGAAAGAAAGAAAGAAAGAAAGAAAGAAAGAAAGAAAGAAGAAAGATTAGTTAGAAAGAAAGAAAGAAAGAAAGAAAGAAGAAAGATTAGTTAGAAAGAAAGAAAGAAGAAAGATTAGTTAGAAAGAAAGAAAGAAAGAAAGAAAGAAGAAAGATTAGTTAGAAAGAAAGAAAGAAAGAAAGAAAGAAAGAAAGAAAGAAAGAAAGAAAGAAAGAAAGAAAGAAAGAAGAAAGATTAGTTAGAAAGAAAGAAAGAAAGAAAGAAGAAAGATTAGTTAGAAAGAAAGAAAGAAGAAAGATTAGTTAGAAAGAAAGAAAGAAAGAAAGAAAGATTAGTTAGAAAGAAAGAAAGAAAGAAAGAAAGAAGATTAGTTAGAAAGAAAGAAAGAAAGAAAAGAAAGAAGAAAGAAAGAAAGAAAGAAAGAAAGAAAGAAAGAAAGAAGAAAGATTAGTTAGAAAGAAAGAAAGAAAGAAGAAAGAAAGATTAGTTAGAAAGAAAGAAAGAAAGAATAAAGATTAGTTAGAAAGAAAGAAAGAAAGAAAGAAGATTAGTTAGAAAGAAAGAAAGAAAGAAAGAAAGAAGAAAGATTAGTTAGAAAGAAAGAAAGAAAGAAAGAAAGAAAGAAAGAAAGAAAGAACGAAAAAAAGAAAGATTAGTTAGAAAGAAAGAAGGAAAGAAAGAAAGAAAGAAAGAAAGAAAGAAAGAAAGAAGAAAGATTAGTTAGAAAGAAAGAAAGAAAGAAAGAAAGAAAGAAAGAAAGAAAGAAAGAAGAAATATTAGTTAGAAAGAAAGAAAGAAAGAAAGAAAGAAAGAAAGAAAGAAAGATTAGTTAGAAAGAAAGAAAGAAAGAAAGAAAGATTAGTTAGAAAGAAAGAAAGATTAGTTAGAAAGAAAGAAAGAAAGAAAGAAAGAAGAAAGATTAGTTAGAAAGAAAGAAAGAAAGAAAGAAAGAAAGAAAGAAGAAAGATTAGTTAGAAAGAAAGAAAGAAAGAAAGAAAGAAAGAAAGAAAGAAAGATTAGTTAGAAAGAAAGAAAGAAAGAAAGAAAGAAAGAAAGAAAGAAAGATTAGTTAGAAAGAAAGAAAGAAAGAAAGAAAGAAAGAAAGATTAGTTAGAAAGAAAGAAAGAAAGAAAGATTAGTTAGAAAGAAAGAAAGAAAGAAAGAAAGAAAGAAGAAAGATTAGTTAGAAAGAAAGAAAGAAAGAAAGAAAGAAGAAAGATTAGTTAGAAAGAAAGAAAGAAAGAAAGAAAGAAAGAAGAAAGATTAGTTAGAAAGAAAGAAAGATTAGTTAGAAAGAAAGATAAATAGATTAGTTAGAAAGAAAGAAAGAAAGAAAGAAAGATAGTTAGATTAGTTAGAATGAAAGAAAGAGTTTAGTTAGAAATTAAAGAAAGAAAGAAAGAAAGAAAGAAAGAAAGAAAGAAAGGAGGATAGATTTGTTAGTCAGAAAGAAAGATAGATTAGTTAGAAAGAAAGAAAGAAAGAAAGAAAGAAAGAAAGAAAGAAATATAGATTAGTTAGAAAGAAAGAAATATAGATTAGTTAGAAAGAAAGAAAGATTAGTCAGAAAAAGAAAGATAGATTAGTTAGAAAGAAAAAATATAGATTGTTAGAAAGAAAAAAGATAGATAGATTAGTTAGAAAAAAAGAAAGATAGATTAGTTAGAAAGAAAGATAGATAGATTAGTTAGAAAGAAAGATAGTTAGATTAGTTAGAAAGAAAGAAAGATAGATTAGTTAGAATGAAATAAATAGTTTAGTTAGAAAGAAAGATAGATTAGTCAGAAAGAAAGAAATATGGATAGATTAGTCAGAAAGAAAAAAGATTGATTAGTTAGAAAGAAAGATAGATAGATTAGTTAGAAAGAAAGAAAGATAGATTAGTTAGAATGAAAGAAAGAGTTTAGTTAGAAAGAAAGAAAGAAAGAAAGAAAGAAAGAAAGAAAGAAAGGAGGATAGATTTGTTAGTTAGAAAGAAAGATAGATTAGTCAGAAAGAAAGATAGATTAGTTAGAAAGAAAGAAAGATTAGTCAGAAAAAGAAAGATAGATTAGTTAGAAAGAAAAAAGATAGATTGTTAGAAAGAAAAAAGATAGATAGATTAGTTAGAAAAAAGAAAGATAGATTAGTTAGAAAGAAAGATAGATTAGTTAGAAAGAAAAAAGATAGTTTAGTTAGAAAGAAAGAAAGAAAGAAAGATAGATAGATAAGTTAGTTAGAAAGAAAAAAAGATAGATTAGTTCGAAAGAAAGAAAGGGATTAGTTAGAAAGAAAGAAAGAAAGAAAGAAAGAAAGAAAGAAAGAAAGAAAGAAAGAAAGAAAGAAAGAAAGAAGGATAGATTAGTTAGTTCAAAAGAAAGATAGATTAGTCAGAAAGAAAGATAGATAGATTAGTTAGAAAGATAGATAGATTTGTTAGTTAGAAAGAAAGATAGATTAGTTAGAAAGAAAAAAGATAGATAGATTAGTTAGAAAGAAAGAAATATGGATAGATTACTCAGAAAGAAAGAAAGATAGATTAGTTAGAAAGAAAGATAGATTAGTTAGAAAGAAAGATAGATTAGTTAGAAAGAAAGAAAGATAGATAGATTAGTTAGAAAGAAAAAAAGATAGATTAGTTAGAAAGAAAGATAGATTAGTTAGAAAGAAAGAAAGATAGATTAGTTAGAAAGAAAGATATTTAGATTAGTTAGAAAGAAAGATAGATTGATTAGTTAGAAAGAAAGAAAGAAAGATTAGTTAGAAAGAAAAAGATAGATAGATTAGTTAGAAAAAAGAAAGATAGATTAGTTAGAAAGAAAGATAGATTAGTTAGAAAGAAAAACGTCTCGGTTACGGATGTAACCCTCGTTCCCTGAGTAGGGAACGGAGACGTTCCGTCGGATGACGACGAATGGGGGTTTCGCTTAGAAAGCCTATCGACTTCGAGTATACAAAACGAGCCAATGGCAAACAAATGCCATGGGTCTGCGGAATTTGCATGGCACAACTCCGCCCCACCTCGTGGGGATAAAAGGAGAAAGCCGGCAAAATGCAGATATGTTTCTTCGCTGAGGAGCCAAGACTGAACTCGGCTGTTCCAGCGGTACAGCGGAAGTGGCAGGCAGACGGAACGTCTCCGTTCCCTACTCAGGGAACGAGGGTTACATCCGTAACCGAGACGTTCCCTTTCGTTGTCACTCCGAGTTCCGTCGGATGACGACGAATGGGGATACCAGTCTAATCACGCCACTTCTCAGCTGTCTTCCAGTGCCCTGCGTAAATCTGAGATCCCTGTCGTGAGACTAGCACGGACGAAGGACTCCTATTTAACACAGGAATACCAAGGTACACTGGGGAGCATATCCCAGATCTTTTAGGGAAGTATGCAATTACTGCCAACCCAGAGGGGGGGACTTAAAAATACACATATGACCCGAGGGATGCATACGGGGAATCACTGGGGTATCCAGCCGCAGGTGGAATATTTCAACCCCAGGGGTGGCAAGGTGGCTTGCCAAGGGAAAGACACATGCTCAGAGAGGCTTACAGTGGGAATACACATGTGGGGGTAGCTCCGGAGGTACCATGCACACGGGAGGCACCTAGCCGACGCGCAGGCAAGAGACACTGGCGCCGACGTCAGGAGTGCTGGAGGAACTCAGGGCTTTCGGAGAAGCTCACCTGAGGAGAATATCGCACGTATCCAGTCCGTAGAGTGGAATGGCGAGCAAGCGAAGACACCTGAGCGGGTCCGGTACTAGCTGGTTGAAGCGAGTACATGAGAGGACACAGGCTCCACTCGGAGATTGTAGAATCTGGCGAATGTGTTAGGTGTCGCCCAGCCTGCAGCTCTGCAGATGTCTGTCAGCGAGGCGCCATGCGCTAGAGCCCAAGAGGATGCCACACTCCGGGTGGAGTGGGCAGTCACACCAAGGGGGCACGGTCGACCCTGCTGCTGGTATGCCAAAGCAATGGCGTCCACTATCCAGTGAGACAACCTTTGTTTGGAGAGAGCCTTTCCCTTCAGCTTCCCACCATAACAGACAAAGAGCTGGTCTGAGGTCCTGAAACACTGCGTTCTGTCTACATAGATGCGAAGAGCACGTACTGGACAGAGCAGTGCCAAGGCTGGGTCTGCCTCCTCCGAGGGCAGCGCTTGCAGGTTCACCACCTGGTCCCGGAAGGGTGTGGTGGGAACCTTGGGCACATATCCAGGCCGGGGTCTCAGGATCACGTGAGAGTACGCCGGCCCGAATTCCAGGCACGCTTCGTCAACGGAGAATGCGTGCAGGTCCCCTACCCTCTTGATGGAGGCCAATGCAGTCAGAAGCGCCGTCTTCATTGACAGGAAGTTAAGCTCGACTGACTGTAAAGGCTCAAAGGGAGCACTACGCAGGGCGGTTAAGACCACTGCGAGGTCCCAAGAGGGTACGAGAGGAGGGCGAGGAGGATTCAGTCTCCTCGCTCCTCTCAGGAACCTGACGATCAGGTCATGCTTCCCCACCGACTTACCTTCTATAAGATCATGCTGTGCGGCAATAGCGGCGACATAGACCTTGAGGGTGGAGGGAGACAGCCTTCGCTCCAACCCCTCTTGAAGGAAGGAAAGCACGACGTTGATCGAACATCTCCGGGGGTCTTCTCGGTGAGAAGAGCACCAGTTGACGAAGAGGTTCCACTTCAACGCGTAGACATGTCTCGTGGACGACGCTCTAGCGGAAGTGATGGTAGCCACCACCGCTGGTGGTAGGGTACTCAAACCTGCCTCGTCCCGTCCAGGAGCCACACATGGAGGTTCCAAAGATCGGGACGAGGGTGCCATAGGGTGCCCCGTCCCTGAGAAAGTAGGTCCTTCCTCAGAGGTATGGGCCAAGGAGGTGCTGTCGCGAGGAGTACAAGTTCGGAGAACCAGGTCCGGGTGGGCCAGTACGGCGCTACCAAGGTGACCTGCTCCTCGTCCTCCCTGACCTTGCGCAGGGTCTGCGCAAGGAGGCTCACTGGGGGAAACGCATACTTGCGGCCCCGCGGCCAGCTGTGCGCCAGTGCATCCGTGCCGAGCGTGCCCTCGGTCAGGGAATAATACAGGGCGCAATGGGTCGAGTCGTGAGAGGCAAACAGATCTATCTGTGCGTCCCGGAACTGGTCCCAAATCAGCTGAACCGACTGGGGATGGAGTCGCCAATCTCCCGGGAGGGGCTGAAACCGTGAGAGCTCGTCGGCTGCACAGTTCAGAGCTCCTGGAATATAGATGGCACGAAGCGACCTCAGATGCTTCTGACTCCAAAATAGGAGGTGGCGGGCGAGTTGCGACATACGGCGAGAGCGCAGACCACCTTGACGGTTGATGTACGCTACAGTCGCGGTATTGTCTGATCGGACTAGTACATGCTGGCCCGAGAGCACGGCTCGGAAGCGGCGCAGGGCGAGCTGTACAGCCAGCAACTCGAGGCAATTGACGTGCCAAAGGCGGTGGGGTCCTGTCCAGGAGCCCGCGGCAGCACGTCCATTGCACATGGCACCCCAGCCCGTGGCGGAGGCATCTGTTGTTACAACAACGTGCCGGGAAGCTCGTTCCAGGGGCACACCGGCCCGTAGAAAACTGAGGTTCGACCACGGGGTGAAGGTCTGACGGCAGGTCGGAGTAACTGGTACTCGGAGGGTGCCGTGTTGCCATGCCCACCTCGGGACTCGGTCGCGAAGCCAAAGCTGAAGCGGTCTCATATGAAGTAATCCGAGCGGTGTTGCCACGGCTGCGGATGCCATATGCCCCAGGAGCCTCTGAAAAAGTTTCAGTGGAACCGCACTCTTGCCCTCGAACTGTCTCAGGCAAGTCAGCAGTGACTGCGCGCGCTCGCTCGTAAGCTGCGCGGACATGGCGACCGAGTCGATCTCCATACCGAGAAAAGAGATCCTCTGCACGGGGCAAAGTTTGCTCTTCTCCCAGTTGACCCGAAGGCCCAGACGGGCTACATGGCGGAGCACCAAGTCCCTGTGTTCGCAAAGCTGATCTCGAGAGTGAGCTAGAATTAGCCAGTCGTCGAGGTAATTCAGAATGCGAACCCCGTGTTCCCGGAGGGGAACAAGGGCTGCCTCGACGACCTTCGTGAAGACGCGAGGAGACAGGGCTAGCCCGAATGGGAGAACTGCGTACTGATATGCCTGCCCCTCGAAAGCAAACCGCAGGAACGGTCTGTGTCGAGGGAGGATGGAGACATGAAAGTAGGCGTCCTTCAGGTCGATCGCTGCAAACCAATCCTGGTGCCGCACACATTCGAAAACGCGTTTGGCGGTGAGCATCTTGAACGGCAGCCTGTGAAGGGAGCGGTTCAGAACGCGCAGGTCCAGGATTGGCCGTAACCCACCGGTTTTCTTCGGGACAATGAAGTACGGGCTGTAGAAGCCTGTCCTCATTTCGGCTGGAGGGACAGTCTCGATCGCACCCTTCGCCAGCAGGGTAGCAACCTCCGCTCTCATGATAGGGGCATTGCCACCGACCATAGTGGAGCGGACTCCCCTGAAGCGGGGAGGAGACCGCGCGAACTGAATCGCGTAGCCGAGCCTGAACGTTCGTGCGACCCAGCGGGACAGGTTGGGAAGCTCTAGCCAGGCTCCCAAGGACTGTACCAGCGGGGTCACGCGAACCACAGACTTCCCGTCGGTGGAGCAGCGAGGCGGTATGGCTGACCCAGACGTGGACGGCATAGCGGCCCGGTGTGAGGGTACAGTCATAGACCGCAGAGTCCTGACAGAGGAGACCAGGGAAGGACGAACGTTCCACGGGGTCTGCTCTGCCAGGGGTCTGGCGACAGAGGAGGATGAGAGCGGCACGGTCCGGGGACGGCGCGCACTGTCATCCGGCTCTGGGACAGAGGAGGACGAGGGGTGCCCGGCCCGGGGGCGGCGCACCGTGTCGTCCGAGAACTCTGTGTGCTTAGAGATGAGAAGTCAGCTCTCTGGTAAAAGAGGTTCTCCCCCGGCCCTCCACCGGGGAAAGGAGTGGCCCTGCAACCACCTCCTGGAGAACTGCAACCCATCTCTGAGCTGCCCGTAGCGGGAGCGCCGCTTTGCCCGGCATTTGGCAGGCTGCGGGGCTGGTACGGGCTGGGGCGCTTTCCTGCGACCACCTCCACGGCGCGGCCCGGAGCTGCTGGGGCCGGGCGGGAGGGGGCGAAAGTCGCAGGAGGGCGCGTTCGGCGGCAAGCTGACTGAGGCGTCTGAGCCGGCGGCAGCAGCTGGCCGCGGGGTCAGAACGTGTTTGGTAGCCTCAGTCTGCTTCTGGGCGGCCGAGAACTGTTGGGCAGAGTCCTCGGCCGCGCCGCCGAAGGGCCAGCCTGGGATATGGGGGAGTTGAGGAAGCGGGTTCGCTCAGCCTCGCGCATATCAACCAGGTTAACCCAGAAATGTCTGACCACACAAGTGGACATCACCTGACCCAGGGAGCGTGCGGTCACCTTCGTCACTCGTAGAGCGAGGTCGGTGGCGGCAGGCAGTCTCTTAGATGAGCCCTGAATCAGCCCTACCCTCGTGCATGTCATTGAGCACCCCGAAGGATGGCAATAACATGCAGTGAGACGGCAGCCTGTCCGCTGCTCTATAGGTCTTTGCCACCGGAGTAGACAAAAAACCTACAGGCATTGGAGGGGTGCTTAGGGTCGCCACGCCAGGTGGAGGCGCTGTGGGGGCACAGACGTGCTGCCACAGAACACTCCACGGGGGGAACCCCAGTGTACCCATGGCCGCGGCCTCTCGAGGGCAGAGAAGGTGGAAGAGGCTGCTGAGCAGTCGCGAAGTCAAAGGAGACTCTCACGATCTCATAACCTCTTCATGCACATCCGAGTAGAAAGGATTTTGGGTTCGCCTCCCCAAAACCAATCATCAGCCTTGAGTGCTCGAGACATGGCAGAGTAATCCACACATGCCCGATACTCGCGGCTGCCCGGGAAGCATAGCTGTCAACTCTGGATCAGACTCACTATGTTGCACACCCGAGAGTGGCAACATAGACGAGCCCTCACTTCCAAAGGACTCCAGCTCACCTTGTGACGCGGCGATAGACATGATTTCATCAGCCGGGGAACTGAATGAGATGCCGGCCCGCCGGCGTCCTTAGGACGCGGCTCTGACCAGCTAACTCATTCAGAACCGCGTGGGTTGCAATGTTAAAGAGAGGGGTGTGGACCACGGATATTAATCGGCGGTTTAGTTCCACACCAGCCATCTCAGGTCACCCTGGCCACCAGCCAAAGTATTCTCTCACGTGGAGAAAATAGATCGGGGTGTGGATGAGGGGACTCTCACTCAGTTGAGCTCATTGAGTCTTGACCGTTACATTGCGATGGTCATGTTCCTTTAAGAGAACGTGACGCATCCGCGAGCGCTGCTCGAACGTGATCGAAGCCCAAACACGTCAAAACAGCGCTCGTGCCCATCAGCTGAATCTATCAGACTACCGCACTCAGAAATGCACGGGCAGATCGTCTTTAAAAAGACGCGCCGCGTGCACGCTCTTTTTGTGTGAGAAAAGCTTGCAGCAGTGCTGAAGCGCCCAGGGAGAAGCACACAGCTGTTCAGATCAGCAGGCAGGAATGTGAAACTCGCTGGAACACGCCATCACACCAACACCGACTGGAAGCTGCTCGTCTTGAAGATTCTCGAAGATAGTCAGAGAATAGACTGCAGGAGTGAAGAGAACATCTTGGCTCCGAAGCAAAAACATATCTGCATTTTGCCGGCTTTCTCCTTTTATCCCCACGAGGTGGGGCGGAGTTGTGCCATGCAAATTCCGCAGACCCATGGCATTTGTTTGCCATTGGCTCGTTTTGTATACTCGAAGTCGATAGGCTTTCTAAGCGAAACCCCCATTCGTCGTCATCCGACGGAACTCGGAGTGACAACGAAAGGGAAAGATAGTTTAGTTAGAAAGAAAGAAAGAAAGAAAGAAAGAAAGAAAGAAAGAAAGATAGATAGATAAGTTAGTTAGAAAGAAAAAAAGATAGATTAGTTCGAAAGAAAGAAAGGGATTCGTTAGAAAGAAAGAAAGAAAGAAAGAAAGAAAGAAAGAAAGAAAGAAAGAAAGAAAGAAAGAAGGATAGATTAGTTAGTTCGAA